>CM038682.1:668582907-669182907 GCA_021605205.1 Aegilops longissima | reverse complement strand
TAACTTGGTCTTGATCAACCTTGAACCTTTCCAACTCTCTTAATTTGGATGATTCCTTGAAGGTAAGCATGAATGATCACACAATCTTCTTCTTCAAGACATGCTTGCAATAGGCTCAACTCCCACATGACCAATCTTTGGATAATTCCTCAATAACACCTTGGTCAACACATAAACTCCTTGAAACCAACACATGGACTTCAAGAAGTGCCTATGGACAAATACTTCAAATATAACTCAATGCAACCATTAGTCCATAGAGAATGTCATCAATTACCAAAACCACACATGGGGGCACCACATCTCCTTTCAATCTCCCCCATTTTGGTAATTGATGACAATCACTTTCAAGAGAGTTTATATATGGAATTATGCATCACCATGCAATGCAACAACCAATGATGCATGAGTATGAGATGCAGATGCTTAGCAACAAAACCAAAGTAATGCATGAGCATGAGATGCAAATGCTTAGGAACAAAACCAAAGCAAGAACAAAACTCTGAAAACTTCTCCACAAAACTCTCTGAAACTTCTCCCCCATTGGCATCGATTGCCAAAATGGGAGAAAAGCTTAGAAGGCTAATAAATTGTGTTCCTCCATAAATTGTGTATTTCTCAAGAAGAGAGTGGAATGCAATACACATATCCAACGGTAAATACTTGGAGGAAGACAAACTATATTGAGGCCCAAAGATTGCAAAAGAATGATATGCCACAAAGACATAACAAAGAGAGAAACAAGCAATCAAGCAATCAAAAGATACCAATTTAAGCAAGCTATGAAAAGATACCAATTGAACCAACTAGACCAATGATCCTACGTGCCACATGAATAAAATATATTATGATATGAGCAAAGGAGGTTCTAGAGAAAGTAGAAAAGCTCCCCATGATTTGTGCACAGTTTAGTTTTGTAATTGGATACAACGAGCTCAAAATAGGATCGTCACTCCCCCAAGATCAATAGAACCTCACGACAAGTGCAAGGGAGCAACGGAGTGTTCTAAAGACACTAGTGAAGCTCCCCATGATTTGTGCACTCCTTAGAATATTTGCATTAGGATACCAAGTGCACAAAATAGGATCATCACTCCCCGAAAATCAATAGAAACTCACAACAAGTGCAAGTGAGCATGTAGGAAACAAAGCCTAGCACTTGCAACTAACAAATGGTTGAGCAACATATAAAAGAGGCAACTTAAGAGTAGGCTCAACCAAAATGATGTGTGTGAGTCATGGCAAAGCACTTGAGAAGACTAATATAATGGTGAGCATTAAGCATCAACATAGTCTTGAATTGTGGAGATACAAGGTGCATGACATGTCCTTCCCACACACACCAAGAAAATGGATACACAATCTTACTAAAAAGCAAAATTACAACCAAGCTTGTGAAAACCCATGGTGAAGATAGAAAGTGAAAGCCTCATCAAGACGAGGGATACCAATTAAGATGGAAAAAAGCCTCGTCAAGACAAGCAAGACGAAAAAGATCTTCTCCACACAAGAGTGCATCAAGATGCAACGAGATATGACCCGCACTCAAGGCACACACTTCCACGGAGCCACCAAAGAAATAACATGAGAAAGAAACGATGGACGTGAAAGAAAGGGATATCACCTAGATATGCAACTTCTCTCAAGTGTATAAGATTATAGGTAGATGACGATCATGATGATATCAATCCACAAAGAAGGATGTACACACGAAAAAGTTACAAAAAGGAAAGAACAAGATATCCACAAGGAAGTCATAAATATACCAATAAGATATTTTCTTGAAAGCATAGCCCTTGGCTAGATATGGTCTTATTGTATATAAATGAAGTCCAATCACACATCCATCAAAGACATCACAACTAGCAACAAGAGATCATCATTGAGATGCTTTGAGAAAGGAAACAGGTATCACAAGATGGAATGAATATCATGCCAAGATTCAACCTACACAAGGTTGAATGCAAGAAAAGAATGCATGAATAGATACTTGTTACCGAGATATCATTGGAAGGATGTAGAAGAAACCAATTGAAGGTAGTAGATAGTAGTTCATTGAGCATCCTAGCTTGACTCCAATAAGCACATGGTGACACCACCTTCCTTGTGAGTGAGCCGAGCATCCAATGCATCTCCAATCGTTCCTAGAAAAACAACACAAACAAAATGGTACCCAAACTCATTGGGACCAAAGAGTTAGAAACACCAATATACATAGGACAAACTCCGCATAAATATGAGCATATAGATATGGAAATGAATATCATGCACATCTCATCCAATTTGAGACTTGGTGGAGTTTCCCCTATATATTGGGTCAAAGAAAGAAAGCATGCCAAAGAGACTACATGAAGTTAATATTCATGCTCAATACTTTCAAGAACCGATACCAATTGACAAAGAAATACCAAGTGAAGAAAAGATACCAAATGAATAAATCAAAACTTGGAGGATATCCATAACAGATACATCGGGGAATGAGATATCCATTGACACACACTAAATAAAAGATATCAAACTTCCAAAAGAGAGGATGGTTACAAACAAACCAAGCTCTCTACAAAGTTTCATGATGGCACAAAGTACCAAAAAGAAAATGACTTGCCTTCCACCAACTCACACTTGATAAGGATCACAAGATGAGTGTTTTATAGAAAATAGGATAGCTCCCCCAAGATTAGTGCATTATAGAGAATTTCCATTTGAATACAAAATGCACAAGGTGGGATCACCACTTTCACTATATCTAGAAAACACTAGACAAGATCAAGAAATTAACAAGATCCACAAGTGGTATGAAAGACAAAGGAAGTTGATACATTCCTTGGCAAGAGATAAGGAAAAAAGAAGCAAACACCAACGTGAAGATGATAAATAATTTCTACCACACATAAGTGAGTACCAATTGTCAAAAGACAAGAAGTATTTGGAAATAATTCCCGGTGGAAGATATCAAGGATATCCGACATCATATTCACACCAAACACACAAGCAACTTGCAACTTGTAGAGCTAACATGCAATCTAGGAACAAGATAATTTACAATATCAACTCTAGGTGAAAATATCTCACATGCACACATTTTCTAGGCTAGTAATATATACATAGCATATTATTCCCCCATAATGTGATACCAATTAAAGATAAACAAGAGGCAAATAAAAGGATCCAACAAGAGATAATTAATGGACTATTTGGAATTTGAATTTCTCATGAGAAGACATACCACATAGTGACTATATAACCTTGTAATATCAATACTAGATGGTATTCCTTATTTACACACATTTATAGGATTGTGAGGTGCACAAAGCACATCACTCCCCCATAATGGGATATTCCATTAATCTCTCACAAGAGCCAACTAAGATACAAACAAGATGCATAAAGGCTCAACACAATACTCAAATGTAAATGATGTGCAAACCAACAAGCAAATTGGAAGCACAACATATACACACACATGCAAGCTACAAAACCGAAACATGCAAAGGGGCAATTAACTTTCAATGTAAACAATTTAAGTACAAATTACCGCAAGGAGGCACATTGGATATAAGGTAGAAACTTGATAACCCAATTGACTTGGCTTGAGACAATAAGAATGATGAAGTCCCCTTAATTCTTCATAATGTAGCCAAGTCTCCAATGACCTCCAACAACACCCATTGATCAAGTTTGAGCTTGTTGGTCCCCAACAAAGTTGGGTCCTAAGAGGTTAGTCACAATAGGCTTGGCTACCCAAATGGTTCTCTTCTTGACACCACTTTGAGTACCAACAACTTTGGCAAACACATTGCCAACCTTATCCTTCCCAAGAGAATAGATATCATCAACAATAATTGGGTTGGATAAGTTACCACTAGTGCATGAAGAAGCGAGGTGACCTTTCTCACGACATAGGTAGCAACGTCTACTCTTCACTTTCTTCTCACTTGATTTCTCAACTTGAGAAGCATTAGCTTGAGTTTTCTTGGGAAGAGGCCTTTCTTCAACTTGAGGTTGAACATGAGAGTGAACTTGTGGCCGCTTCCCTTGTTGCTCGTCACTAATGGGCTTCTTCTTCAATGGGCAAGGTCTAACATGACGCCCTTCTACTTAGCACTTGAAGCAAATAATCTTGGCCGAATTCTTGAGTTGTACTTGGCCCTTCTTCTTGTTTCTCTTGGACTTCTTCTTCTTATTTGAGTTGAATCCAAGTCCACCTTTGTCATTGGGGGGATTTTTGCACACTCAAGATATTGTTGAGTGTGAATTTCCCTTCATGACACTTTTCCAAGTCTTTCTTCAAAGAAGTGACTTGGGCCTTGAGCTCTTTGATTTCCTCTACATGGTTAGTCTCAACACAAGTACTAGAGGAAGTATAATCTTCATCGTTAGAGCAACACGACAAGGAAAGCAATTCATCACAAGACCAAAATTGTGAGTAGATGAATTACAAGGACTAGCACATGGCAAAATAGCATTTTGACTAGAAGTAGTGCTAGTATCCACATGTCATTCTTAGTTTCAAAATCATTGGCCACCTCAGAAGCTCTATCATGAGATTCCTTCACTCTAGATAGTTCTAGAGCAAAAGTCTCGTCAAGAGATTCCTTGGTGGTTTGTTCAAGTTCAAGAGCTTGAGAGAGGTCCGCAATCTCATTAGCATAATCACGCTCATGACCTTCCATTTTCTCAATGGTGACCTCATGCTCCTTAAGATGAGATTCCAACTCCTCAATATAATTCTTGCCCTCAATGGCAATGGACATGATTTCCATAAAGTTGGAACGAGCAATTTTATTTTTATGAAGAGCTTTAAAGACCATTTCCCCCTTAATTTTAAGGAGGCGACATTATCATTCCCTTCATCATTATCCTCATCATCATTAGCATTAACATCATCATCAAGAGACATATTGGCATTCAAAGTAGGAGATACCTTTGAAGCCTTAGCCATAAGGCATAAAGCAATAGATGATGATGTAGGATCCCTTTAAGCACCATTTAAGACCACATCTTGTTCCATGGAGTGTTGACTTTCCTCGACATTGTTAGCACAACAAATCGAGGAAATAGATACATTTTTATCATGGCAACAAGTCATAGCAAGCATATCATCATGAGATTTGAGCAAGCAATTTCTACATGATATGCAAGGACTATCAACACAAGCATGTGAAACGTGTAAGGTGCTCGAAGTGTTAAAATCCAAAGAAAGGCCATTGCAATAAGATAATGATGAAGGATCACCAAGAGTAAGCACACTGTCATCATTGCAATGACCAACACTACTCACCATAGCATTACCTTGTGGCAATCCACATGTAGGTGAAGTAGAAGAGGTTGAGAAGGCAACACGACCAGAGGTGGAGGGAGAACAATCATTCCCACAAATCTTGGACACACCATATTTATCTTGAAGCTTTGTCCACAACTCATGAGCATCCCAAAACGACATGAGTTGAAATATAACTACATTGCTCAAAGCATCGGAAAGCACATTAGAAGCTTGAGCATTGAGATAAGAGTTTTTCTCATTCTCTAAAGATAATCTTTGGGGATCCTTTGGAGGAGAAAAACTCATATCTACAATTCGCTCTAAATTTGGGTCCATGGCCCAAAAGAGTTTAAGCATGCGAATTACCCAAACATCAAAATTTGTGCCATCGAAACTAAGATTGTCAGAGAATCCTAAACCCCTAGTAGACATCATTACTCTCAAGGCGGTTAAGCCCTAAAAAGAGAGATGATGCTCTGATACCAATTGAAAGATCGAGGATGTCGCCTAGAGGGGGGGTGAATAGGCGCTTTAAAAAAATTACGGTTTAGGCTTGAACAAATGCGGAATAAACCTAGCAGTTAATCTGTCAAGCACAAAACCTGCAACAACTAGGCTCATCTATGTGCACCAACAACTTATGATAAGAAAGATAAATAACTAAGTGATAGCAAGATATATGACAAGAAACAATATGGCTATCACAAAGTAAAGTGCATAAGTAAAGGGCTCGGGTAAGAGATAACCAAGGGACGCGGAGACGACGATGTATCCCGAAGTTCACACCCTTGCGGATGCTAATCTCCGTTTGGAGAGGTGTGGAGGCACAATGCTCCGCGAGAAGCCACTAGGGCCACCGTAATCTCCCCACGCCCTCGCACAATGCCAGATGCTGTGATTCCACTAAGGGACCCTTGAGGGCGGTCAACGAACCCGTACAAATGGCAACCCTTGGGGGCGGTCACCGAACCCGTACACTTTGGCAACCCCTTGGGGCGGTCACCAGAACCCGTCAAATTGCTTGGGGCGACCTCCACAACCTAATTGGAGACCCCGATGCTTGCCCGGAGCTTTACACCACAATGATTGAGCTCCGAACACCACCAACCGTCTAGGGAGCCCAAGCACCCAAGAGGAACAAGCTCAAGGGTACCAAGCACCTAAGAGTAATAAGCTTCTCAACTTGTAACTTCCACGTATCACGTGGAGAACTCAAATCGATGCACCGAATGCAATGGCAAGGGCACATGGAGTGCCCAAGTCCTTCTATCTCAAATCCCACCGAAGCAACTAATGCTAGGGAGGAAAATGAGAGGAAGAACAAGAAGGAGAACACCATGAACTCCAAGATCTAGATCCAAGGGGTTCCCCTCACATAGAGGAGAAAGTGATTGGTGGAAATGTGGATCTAGATCTCCTCTCTCTCTTTCCCCCAAAACTAGTAAGAATCCATGGAGGGATTGAGAGATAGCAAGCTCGAAGAAGGTCAACAATGGGGGAAGAGCACGAGCTCAAAGGATAAGGTTCTTTGGGGAAGAAGCCCCACTTTTATAGGTGGGGGAAAATCCAACCGTTATGCTCACAACCCGCTCCGAGCGGTACTACCGCTCCGAGGAGCGGTACTACCGCTAGGGCGGCAGTAGCCCTTTGAAAAACAACGATGAGGAGGCGAAAGTCCAGAAGAACCGTCGGAACGGTATTACCGCTTGTCCTCACGGTACTACCGCTAGGTGTAGCAGTACTACCGCTAGGGGTAGCGGTACTACTGCTTGCGAGCTGTACTAAAAAAATACATCCGTGCCTACTTCCGCTGAGTTTCAGTCAGTGCAAAAAATCTGTCACGGTACTGCAACTCACAGGGAGCACTACTAAAAAATTACATCCCCTCCAAGCGGTAGTACCGCTCCCATGGGCGGTAGTACCGCAGCAGCCTTTTTAAGGACACCAAAACTGACACAACTTCTGCAAACGGACTCCGAATTCAACGAAACCAAGTTTGTTGAAAAGCTAGTGACAAGGGCTAACACAATATTGATATAAATAAAAATAAGAAGGAAATTAGAAAAGGCCCATAAGAAAATGGTGAGAACCCTTCCTCGAATAAGACCGGTCCAACACCGAAAATGCAATAGAAGAAGCATGTGAACTCCGTTTTCGATGAAATCAAACTTGTCAAGAAGATGACCATAAGCTCCAAATCTCACAAGGATAACCAAACAAGAACCAAGAAAGATGATGCAAGGATGCAATGGTTTGAGCTCTCTATGAATGATACGATCAAGCTACTCATGGAGAGCCCCCCTTGATAGTAAGACAATCGATCCTATAACCCGGTCTCCCAATTACCACCATGAGACCGGTAAAATAGAAGACCTATCAAGGGAAAACCTTTGCCTTGCACGAAGTACACTTGAGCTATATGATGACGATCTTGACTCCCTCAAGTTGGACCACCTTTCTTGATTGCGTTGGCTCGATGAAGACTAGATGATTGCTCCCCCATAGTCCACTATGGGTGAGCCACTCTTCGGCACATCTTCGCAAGTCCATTGTCACCACAATGGACGACAAGCTTCAAGCACTTGATCTCTTCGTGATGCATCACTTGAACTTGCACACCGCAACCTAACCTCACAAAGAACTCTCACGAAGACTATGGGTTAGTACACAAAGCGTAATGGACAATGCTTACCATACCATGGGATCACTTGATCCCTCTCGATACATTTTCTACGCTTTGTGATTTGATCAACTTGATTCACTCTTGACTTAGTCTTGATCAACCTTGAACCTTTCCAACTCTCTTCATTTGGATGATGCCTTGAAGGTAAGCATGAATGATCACACAATCTTCTTCTTCAAGACATGCTTGCAATAGGCTCAACTCTCACATGACCAATCTTTGGATAATTCCTTAATAGCACCTTGGTCAACACATAAACTCCTTGAAACCAACACATGGACTTCAAGAAGTGCCTATGGACAAATCCTTCAAATATAACTCAATGCAACCATTAGTCCATAGAGAATGTCATCAATTACCAAAACCACACATGAGGGCACCGCATGTCCTTTCACTAGGGAAGACCAGACAAAACTGAAAAGCCAAACAAAAATAAAGCCATCTAATACCCGAAAAGAACATAGGAAATTTAAAAAAATATCAAAAGAAGCGCTCAACACGCGACACGTGGTGACGGTTGACTTATCATTTGGCGCGCTTCCACGCAAAAAAGAATCCTTACCGAAGCACCTCGAAAGGTAACATTTACTTCAGTTTAGTTGCTCCCATAAGTTAGGGGCGCGGTACTCGTCCGCTGGCTGATCTTTTTAAAAGATCAGCCGGGTCGCGAGCTATTAGATTTGTCACATCTAGCAGCCGAGCAGCGCCTCCAGCATTGCAACAGAGGTCTTATTACAGAATATTTTTGCAACGGAGCTCTTGTTGCATATTTGTTTTTTTCAACGGAGGTCTTATTGCAGAACTTTTTACAACGGATGTCTTGTTGCATATTTCTTTTTTGCAACAAAGGACTTGTTGCAGGTATTTATGCAACCGAGGATATGTTGCAGAAAATGTCGCCGCGCCCGCATTGCCGCACCGCCGCGTTTCCATTGAAACATTTTGCATATTTCAGAAAACAAGAAGACATATGCAGCCTTGTAGCATGCGGCGGCGAGGTAGTCAACCCTTAAATACCGGCGTGAGGCGACAACGACTGACAACAACGAATGCATCAGCACCATCATCGCAGCAATGGCGATCGGCATCAGATACAAGACCTGTAGCAATGACATTGTCGTAGAGAGGGTATTTAGTATGGCATTAGTCAGGATCGCAATGCTCACCTTCAGCTTGCAGCGCTGGAGCAGCATGGCGATTTGGTGGTTGTAGTGCTAAGAGCAACTCTAGCAGACCCTGCAAAAACTTGACCCGCAAAATACGTTTGCAGTTTCACGAAAATCGCGTTTGCTGGTCCAAAACTAGCGTGGCTGAACAGAAACCGTATCTAAAACTGCATAATTTGAAAAAACACTTTCGCGGGAGAAATTGCACTTGTTGACGCGAGTAGTTCATCACATACTACATAGATTTTACATGATCAAACACTGCAAACATACTTCATACTACATACTACGTTAATACTAGTACTAGAGGGGGTGGGATCTGACGGCGGCGAGGTCGCGGCAAAATGGACGACGCCGTGGAGGAGAAGGATGCTCAATCCTCCTCGGCGGAGCTGCAGAGGTCGACGTACTTCGCCCTATGCTCCTCGCGGATGCGACGCCACTCCCCATCCTTCTCCTTGGCGGCGAGGTTGGCGGCGACCGCCTGCCGCCACTGGAGGTCTTCGAGCTCCTCAGCGTGGCACCGGCGCTCCGCCTCCTCACGCATGCTCCGCTCGGCGATGGCGGCCGCAACAGCGTCGACGTCGGCGGCATAGTATTCCGGCTCGACGAATCCGTGGCGGCCGAGCGGAGCGGGCTCCTCGGGCTCCTCCTTGACGGGGACGAAGTCGAACTCGTCCGGCTCCTCCTTGTCCTCCGACCACTCCCTCTTCACGGGAAGAAGGCCCGTGCCGGAAGAGGAGGAGCTCCCGGCGTAAGAAGATCTCGCGGAGGAGAAGGACGCGCGCCGGCGGTCGTACTCCTCCGGCTCGCGAACGCGGAAGCTCGCCGGCGGCGACAGGCCGCGGTTGGTCCACTTCCGGGCCTCGCGCTTCCTCGCGCCGTCCGACCGGACGCGCCGCTCGCGCTCCGGGTCACTTCCGCCGCTGGATCTGCTGCCAGATCCGCGTCCGGAGCTCCACGTGCGGCCTCACATGGCGGCTGGAGGCGGGGAGGTGGTCGCCGGCGGCGAGAAATGTGGAGAAGGGGGCGGGGAATCGCGTGGCTCGACAGCGGCGGGGGATAGGGTTTCGACCCGCAAACGAGCCACGGAACCGTAGATATAGCGATCAGAGCGTGCGGTTTGCGGGCCGCGGCAAAAAAATTTTACGGGCCGGGCGAGTACGCGGGCTCTATTCTGACCGGAAAATTGGACCGAGCCTGCATACTCGCAAGAATTTTGCGGGTCTGCATGTTTTGCCAGATCTGCTAGAGTTGCTCTAAGTAGCGATGGCGGCGCACAAGCGTGTATATCGGCTGGCTGCGCTCGGGAAAAAGAGGAAAGAAGAAAGCAAACATGATAGGTTGGGGAGAACAGCGGTGTACTGGGCCTGTGAACACGTGTTTCATGTACGATGCGGCCGAACCGACGGAGCGATCTGCTTGTCGATTTGCATTATTTCCCGATAAGTTAACCCAAGCCTGCACTAGATTTCTGACTTTTTTTCATGATAATGCGTATCTCATTTATATCGTAAAGATCAAAATACATGTCATGTAGACATGATAAATTGAAAGGACAACATAATATCTCTGAGCTTGACACCAACACCCGTCACCTGCCTCTGGCACCACCATAACAGATATCAAAGGAAAAAAAATGACAGATCACCTTCTCACCCAAGCTCGATGCGGCTCCATCGCTAATATGCAGCTTTACGAACCTTCAAGGTGGCTCATCAAAGGTGAAGCCATTGCCTTTAAACCAATCAGACTGTGGCAACACTCCGGACACGCCACTGAACACCATATCTGGCACTCCACCACGACTAAGACGCCGAAGGAGGAAGACATACCTGCCAGCCATCAACTACGAATCCAGCACATGTTCCGTCTTCCAAATGTCGTTGATGCAAACCACAATCTGCATCCACTCCTGGACCACCTTCCAAGCTTCGCGCCGACCCTGGAGCAGACGACGTCCCAACGACAGAGCCCAAGGACACAAGTCTACCACAAGGATGTCGTCGCCGCCATGGCATCCCCGCTTGAACAGATTCCCAAATTCATCACCAACCAAATAGACGATCGCCTCGCCGGAGAAGAATCCGGGGCTTCTTTATTTAGCATCGCCACCACCGCCGCCGAAGCCAAGACGTCGAACAATGAAAAAACCTAGAGCCTACATCTAAAACGATCCGCAACGCGGTATCCGACGAGCCCCCTCACCATTGACGACCAAGCCTGCGTTTTCTGGCATGTCTCGCATAAAAACAACGACGGAGAGCTTCCCTAAGAGCATCTATAGTCGGACTCCCCAAACCGGCCTCAAAAGCCCGGGCGGCCCACCCGGTCATTGACCGGTCACGAAAATATGATCCAAACGGGCATCTCAAACGGGCCTCAAATGCCCGGGTTGACCCGACACCCCTCATATCCAGCCCAAATATGGGGGCAGATATGGGGCGCCCGGGCGTGCCCGCCACATAGGACTGACGATAGGGTCCCACACAGAATTGCTCGGAAACCCGGCGGCCCGACGGACGCCTCCTCCATCGCCGCGGTTTGAACGCCGCATTGCGCCTCTCCAGTTCGCTGCTTGAGGCTAAATTCGGATATTTAAGCCGGTCGACGTTCCCCAACCCTAGCCCATCCACCTCCTTCCTCTTTGCGCCGCCACCCGAGCCCGTCCGCCTCCTCTCCCCCGCTCTCGCACGCTCTTCGACATCGCCATGATCCGGCGCAAGATCACGACGTACGCTATGCTGACTCCGGAGCGCCGGAGACAGATCGTGGAGGAGATCCAGGCGAGGTGCGCTGTCTGCATCGCTATCGGGCTGCCTCTGGACTCGCCGGAGCCGAAGGAGGAGGGGGAGCATCAGCCGGAGGAGGAGGAGGGAGAACTGCTACCGGAGCCGATGAAGGTGGCGGATCCGGAGGAGGAGGAGGAGGCAGAGCAGCCTGCTCCGGGGTTCAACATGGCGGAGGCGGGGGCGGAGTTCGTCGTCGCCCAAATCACAGAGATGGCGGGGCAGCAGACCACCCGGGGGTCCATCAAGGATGAGGCCTATATGGAGGCCAACCGGCAGTTCCTCTGGCAGGGGTAGGTGGCGTCCGACGCGCTCTTCGCCGAACTCGACGCGGAGATAGAGGAGGAGGAGGCCGGAGCGGAGCAGCCGGAGCTACAACTGCTGCCCATGCTGCCGGAGCCGGGCACGGAGATTGTCGACATCCGAAGAGGAGTAGCTAGATCATCTACATTGTACATAGTTTTTTTAGTTTGCATGCTTTTGTATGAAATTGAGAATCTAGTATGAGATGTCTGGATACAATTGTGTTAATTTAAGGAGGGAGCGTCCATGGGCATTTGAGAGGTCATATTTATCGTATGCGGTTATAGATGCTCTAAAAGTGCACACACGATGAAAAAAAAATCATTCAGATGCAAACGATGGACACCATCGATTTATGGGTGCACGTTACTCCCTTCGTCTGGAAATACTTTCTTTAGTATTTCCGGACGAGGGAGTACGTGATTAATACGTCATCTTCCGTAGCTGCTTTCCGTTGAAGCATCTGCATGCATCTCTTACAGTATGTATGATAACTACATACGTATGTACATGCCACGTACGAATATGTATGGATCGTACAAACTATGTACATCAGGCTAGGTGTTTTTGGATGGAATTGGCATGCAGTACCAATGCAACGCCAAAGAAAGAAAATCATTCGTATTATAGTACATCTAGCTTAGCCAGTACTTGCACAATTCTTTCTTCCGTATACATAGTGTTTGGAATACAGTAACTGCCGTACCTCTCGTACCCCTGTTTCACTCACACAATTTTTTTTCTTCAGACATCGCTTAACTACCTTAGCAGTTGTACTTCAAATTGTTAAATGTTGAATCTACAGGCCTGTCTAGGAGTTAGTCGGCCGATTTTTTTGGGTCAATCGATTATTCCGAGGCGTTTGATGTAAAGTCGCAGATGGTCTTCTTCCACCTCCCACATATTCTTCCGCGTCAGTCTGGCTGCCCCACCCTTCCCTCAATGTCGCCCACCGCCATGCTGGCGCCACCTCCGACCAACCCTGTAAACCAGCGCACCTAAAAGAGTATTTCCTCAACGAGCCTGCACCCCTCCCCGGGCACGCTGAACCACCAGCTTTCAAACTCGCCTCCGCCGATTATGGCTCGTTCGCGGCCGAGGCCTTGCGCGCATCCCCACCTCCCGGGCCTCGATGCCGCGCCTGATTCCTTCTCCCACGAATTCGACTGGCCCAAATTCAAAACCCAGGCAGGCAACTTACATTTAGCTTATTCGGAATCTACTTGTACCAGCAACTGTAGCTGCAACACCCCTCCAAAAAAACTGTAGCTGCAAGTCTGCAACAGAACAGACGAGGGTGTATCGACCGTAACGTTGCCTTTTCTGCATGCAGTTTGCACCGTACTAGTAGTACATTATTTATACTCCAATTTGGCGCAGGCACGTACGTGACAGCCTGACCTGTGGCACGCACGCACGTACGTACGGTGCACATGAGACAATAGCCAGAGCAGACCAGATCAGACGAGACGAGAGAGAGATGCAACATACAGCAAGTATTAGCTACTACTACACTCTCTATCCCAAAATAAACGTTTTAAGCTTAGTATAACTTTGTACTAAAATTAATATAAAATTAACTTTAAATATAAAGTTAAAACACTTATTCTGAAACAGAGGGAGTATTACATTAGATGTGATAGGTTGGACACGTACATACTCATGGCAAGCTTGCTAGCTGGTGATCTCATCGATCGATTTGAGATATGACGTGAAACTTAAGATGTAGCGAAAAAAGACTTTGGTGCGCATGCACGCATACACATTGCGTCATATTCATGCATGCATGCATGCCTGTAGTAGTAGACCAGTAGCAATATATGTATTACGCTCCTCGCAAAAAAAAATACGTATTACGCTAATCATCATTAAGGCGTACGCTACATACGTACATATAGTACTCAAGTACGTAAATGTTACTGCAAAGTACATAATACGTACGTGCCTACACAAGTCTTTGTCCCTTAACTCTCCCACCGTACATTTGTTCTCCACGTACCAAGAGTGCTTTCCCTTTTGGTTAAGCCCCTGTCGATCAGAAAACTGGGTAATCAATTATTTCACCAACCTACATGCATGCATGTTACTACACATTTACACTGCTGTTACGTACAGACCCAACTGGCGTGTGGGTCCCGTCTCACGTGCATTAATTGCAAACGCCCCACAAATTCGATACTGTATGTTTGTGTGTATGCATGTCTAGGTTTGTTAAGTTTTCCTTTTCGGGGTATATATACACACACACGTGTGTTCAATGCGAGCGCCTAGAGCTGAATCGATTGAGATTATTTCTCCTCCCGTGAGAGGAAAAAACAGCAACCAAAAACTGAAAAACAAAAACAGCATGAGTATCGGCGTGTAATTCAACGGCTATAGATAGAGCTATAACTATTTCTCAATCGATCGATAAATAGCAAACCCGTTGTTCAATCGATGCCAACAGTACGTTGGGTGTGGGCGTGTGGCTGTATTCGCGTGTGAATGATTCCTACTCTGCAACACCCGTAGATGCCGATAGCTAGCTAGTGAATATAAGTTTTTTAAGGGAGCTAGTGAATATAAATATGTATGTATGTATGTATACATGTGTGTCAACTGCCAACAAGTGCTGGATATTGAGATCTATTACTCCACATATATATTAGCCAAGCTAGTATATTGCAATTATATTACTACTATAGTATACATATCTATGGAACAAACCTAACAATGAATGGACCAGCTTCTAGTAAAACTTCTTTAGGTGGCGACATGAGAACCAACGAATTAAAAAAGTGGCATGTTGTTAAGATTCCATGATACTGTTCGATCGTACTCAATTGATTGGCTTTTGCATGGTCTAAATCAGAGAGAGACAGAGACAGAGAGAGAGAGAGATCATGCATGATGCTTTCATGTGGGGACAAGGGTCAGTGTTTTTGTCAATAATAGCTAATTAAACTTGGTGCCCATTCTGTCAAGATCTCACTTCTCTTCTAGTACTATATAATAATAGACGGAGTAGTTAGTTTGTTTATTTTATATATGCGGCGAAAAACCTGGATTTGTCTTGAGTTAATTGCACAGAAGTACCACAATTGAGGCATTGGAAGCAGATTGGTATCAAGATTGGTAATTTTTACGTGTCAGTACCAAGATTGGGGCGAGCTGTTGCAAAAAAGACTAAAAGTGTGTTTTATATGTATTGACAGAAAAGCTGACCGGTTGGGCCCGCCCGTCAGGCGCCACGCTGGCCGCTTGCCATGCCTGCACCTGGCGCCGATCGACGAGGCCGGCTCGCACCGTTTAGGTCTCGCTGGTGCGACCGAGCCAGACCCCGACCCCGACCCCTCTTCCTTCTCCTCGCACCCTCGCCGGCGGCTGCCTCCCCGCCCGCCCCGCCGCCCGCCACACCACGCCACTGTGGCGCTGTCACCTCCCCGGCTGCTCCTCCCTCGCGCCCTCCTCTCCCCCACGGTTGTTGTGCCCTAGGCGACGATGGCCTCGGCTACTCCGGCGGGCGATGGCGAAGCGATCTGAAGGCGGCGACCTCCCCGCTTAGGCCTCGATGGCAGTGGCGGCTACTCCAGCTCGGAGTACAGTAGCGAGGACGAAGATTTTGCGGAGCCGGCGTTGTCGATGGAGCAGAGGCTGAAGATGGCGCGAATTTGGGTGGCCAACCCTAGCACCGCCCATCACTGGACTCATGGCTTTGGTGGCGTTCTGTAAGTGTTCCTCTGTTCCATTCTTGCAAACTGAAATTGGGGATTAGAGTTAGGGTTTATCTGCCTGTTTATCGCCTGCATGTTAAGCACTCTAATTGCTAGTCCTAAGTAGAGCGAGAAGTATAGTGGATTACATGAGTCCTAACTAGAGCAGAAAGCGAGCAACATTAGTGGATTACATTGTTATATCTTAGTCCAAATTGTCGAGCAGCATTAGGTGTTACCTAGGTAGAGAAGAGCAGAGCGAGAGAAGCATAGTGGATTAAATGATTCCTAACTAGAGCAGAGCACCATTAGTGGACAATTCATTAACTACTTTTCGAAAATACAAACCATCGGTTTGTTGTCGCTTAAGTACCCACTCTGTAATAATTGTTTACATTGTTTGATTTTGTAGTAATTGTTTAGTTTATATGTTAACTTAAACAAAGCTTTGTTTATATGTTAGCCTATCTGTTAAGTAAAATTGTTTATTAACCATTTTGTCTGTTATTTCATTTTGCAGTTTGTATGATGACATTTTGGATGTTAGGTTCTATTTTGATGCTTCAGAAATGTTTGAGCTGAAGCTCTGCAGTTCAGATGTAACATACCTGAATATGATTGCAGTGATGGAAACCAAAGGATTTAGTGAATATGATCTACTGTTTCACATTGAGAATCCACAATTAGGGGAGAAAGGATTGGAGATGGTAGAGTGTAATGCTGAGTTGCAATTAGTAAAGAAGCAGGTTGAGGAGTCTAAGGTCTTAAATTTGCTAGTGAGGGCATGTCCACCTCCTTGCAGCCAGTTTGAGAGGCAAGAATTATCCACTGTTGTGTATGAAGAGCCTGTGTTATGTGATCTCAGTGAGCCACCCATCTATGCTGTTAATGAAGAAGGAGTTGCATTTGAAAGTCAGAGTAGCAGCTACAGTGTAGCTCATGGTACTAGTGTTTGCACACAAGAGAGCAAGAATGTAAAAGGAAAACTGAAAGCTGTTTTGGAAATAGAAGAAGAAGAGGGATATGATGGCAGTGGTGCTTCTGATTGTGAAGGTGAAGAGGACAGTGATGTACCACCTTTTTATATGGGTGATGCTGATGACATAGAGATGGCTGAGGGAAAGAAACAGAAAGAGTATGATGAAATGGAAGAGGAAGAAACAGATGATGAAGAATCTGAGGAGGAAGAAGTGGTGCATTATGAGGGTGACATAGAGGTTGAGGAACCTTTTCAAATGGATGAAGATGACAAAGTTGTTTCACAGGATGAAGAAGCTGTAATTGTGCATGAAGAGAAGAAGAAGAAGAAAGAGAAGCTTCCAGTTAGGAGAGGGCCTACAACAAGGTCACATTCAAGTGTAGTACCAGAGGAGGAACCTGATTTCAAACCTTCATCTGATGAAGAAGAGAAAGGATTGTTGAAGGAGGCTGATGATGATGGTTTTGAGCCATTGTCATTTGTGCTGCCAAAGAAAACGAAGAGCAGGGCAAAGCAGAGGCCTCCAAGAAAATGGTACAATGAGAAAATGGAGGCACCACATGAGCAATTATGTCTACACATGTGTTTCTTGGATCAACATCAATTCAGAGAGGCTTTGTTGAACTTACACATCACTCAAGAAAGAAACTTCAGATATCATAGGAACTCAGATCAAAGAATAATTGTAGAATGCAACCAAAAACATTGCATCTTATGTCAGATAGACAAAAGGTATGTGCTTGCATCTTATGTCCTTGTTCCTATATGGTTGTTTTGTGCTAGATAGTAGCTTAGCTAGTTTAATTGTGTGTCCCAGAGCCTACTAAATGCAGTGAATGTTGTCTTTCCTAAGTGCAACCAAAGGTTCTGCCTTAGGCATATCTATGCAAACTTCCAAAATGCTGGGTTTAGGGGGGAAGATCTGAAGAAGTGTATGGATAATGCTGCCTATGCATATAGTGAACACAAATTTAACATTGCAATGAATGACCTTAGAGCTGAATGTCAGGAAGCTTGGGAGTGGCTTTGTCAAATACCCAAGAAAACATGGGCAAGGCATGCATTTGACACAAACTGCAAGACTGACCTTGTAGTTAACAATTTGTCTGAGGTGTTCAACAAGTATGTCCTAGATGTTAGGAAGAAACCAATTAGGACAATGTGTGATGGAATAAAGGATAAGCAGATGATGAGGTGGCATAGGAATAGGGAGAGTGGAAAGACAGCTAGATGGGACATAACACCCCATTATAGTGAGAAGCTAGAGGTTGAGAAGGAGAGGGCCAAATATTGCAAGCCAATTCAAGCTGGTGTGAACTTGTGGCAGGTTACAAGTGGGCAGCAAACCCATCTTTGTTAACTTGCAAGTGCACACATGTGGGTGCAGAAAATGGGACCTCACTGGCATCCCATGTAACCATGCCATCTCAGCAATAAACAAGGGCAAAAGAAAACCAGAGGATTATGTCAGCAAGTTCTTTAAGAAAGAATTTTATGTGGCAGCTTATGAACCAATGATCTATCCAGGTTCTGGTGAGCATGATGGACAAAGACCCCTGGTCCAGACATTGACCCACCTGCATTTAAAGTGAAGAGAGGAAGAAAGAAAGAGAAGAGGATCAAGGGGAAATTTGAAGTTCCAAAGCCTAAGGACACATCAAGAATGGGGACTATAACATGTGGCAATTGTGGACTGCAAGGACATAGGTACACAAGCTGCCTCAAGCAGTTGAAGCCTGAGCTGGCTTTGAGGAAGAACAAACATGTGGTAATCCTCTTATAAGTGGTTTTCCTTCTTGTACATTCCATTTTTTAAGTACTAACTCATTTTCCTTCTTGTTTATGCAAGCCTCTTGCAAGGAATTCCAATGGTGGTGGTGCTGCTACTACACTAGCAGCAAGAACCTCTCATGCAGCTCCTACAACAACACCAACAGCTGGAACAGGAGGTGCTGGGAGAGGAGCTGGGAGAGGTGCTGCAGCTGCAGGAGCTGGGAGAGGAGCTGGGAGAGGTGCTGCAGCTGCAGGAGGAGGTGCTGGGAGAGGTGCTGCAGCAGCTGCAGCTGCTGGAAGAGGTGCTGGGAGAGGTGCTGGGAGAGGTGCTGCACCAGGTGCTGCAAGAGGTGCTGGGAGAGGGAGAGGTTCATTCTCTGCCCCAAGACAATCTGGTCCCTCCACATCTACTGCTCCCTCCACATCTGCTGCTGGGAGAGGTGCTGCTGGTAGACATAGTGGATGGGGGAGGTACTTCTATGCAAGTGGTAACTAGATACTTCATGTGTGTCTTCTTGCATCCTATGATACAATGTCATCTTTGCTTTGGTGGTGTACTTTAAGAATCAATGCCATATATGGCTTTTGTTGATGTGGATGCAACTTATGAGTGAATGCCTAGAATGGACTATCTTCATGTGATATGTTGCTGGAGTTATTGATATGCTGGAGTTATTGATGAGTACTCATTATATTATGCAAACTTGGATGGTTCTTTTTATGATTGATATGTTGTCTATGCTAAAAATGGTTCTTTTTATGATTGATACGAAACCACCTAAAGCCATCATTTTGGGTTTTGATGGCTCGGGGTCGACGGAACCACCCAAAGCCATCATTTTGGGTTTTGGTGGTTCGGGGTCGACGAAACCACCTAAAGCCATCATTTTGGGTTTTGATGGCTCGGGGTCGACGAAACCATCTAAAGCCATCATTTTGGGTTTTGGTGGTTCGGGGTCGACGAAATCACCTAAAGCCATCATTTTGGGTTTTGATGGCTCAGGGTCGACGAAACCACCTAAAGCCATCATTTTGGGTTTTGGTGGCTCGGGGTCGACGAAACCACCTAAAGCCATCATTTTGGGTTTTGGTGGTTCGGGGTCGACGAAACCACCTAAAGCCATCATTTTGGGTTTTGGTGGTTGGGTCCATTTAAACCACCTAAAGCCATCATTTTGGGTTTTGGTGGCTCGGGGTCGACGAAACCACCTAAAGCCATCATTTTGGGTTTTGGTGGTTCGGGGTCGACGAAACCACCTAAAGCCATCATTTTGGGTTTTCGTGGCTCGGAGTTGACGAAACCACCTAAAGCCATCAACTAGGGTATAGGGTGGCTCGGGGTCGACGAAACCACCTAAAGCCATCATTTTGGGTTTTGATGGCTCGGGGTCAACGGAACCACCTAAAGCCATCATTTTGGGTTTTGGTGGTTCGGGGTCGACGAAACCACCTAAAGCCACCTAAAACTATTCCTTTCGCAAATGCATTTAAGAATTTAAGCATCACTCTAACATATGTAACTATTCCTTTTGCAAATGCATTTAAGCATTTAACCATCAGTATAACATAAGCATCAGTATGTCATCATTTTCAGTCTAACATAAGCATCACTAACTGGAGTTCAACACATTATAGGAATACACAACCATTGTTCACATTACATAGTGGAGTTCAAATGCACAATCCATCCTTTTCTCACAAAAAGATGGATAGCATAACTACTAGGTACATAAACAGCCAGAGTTCACAATTAGTACTAGAACCATACATTATACAACCATAATTCTAAGTTAGTAGGTCATTGCACAGCCATCCTTCCCAAAAGGTCTGCAATGCCCACTAATCTAAATTCATCTTGTTTAGTTCTGCAAGATGGCCTGGATCCCCTTGATCTTCTCCTTCAGCTTTTGCTGTGCCTTCATGAGCTCAGTAATCTTAAACTCTTGCATCTGCTTCTCTTCATTATAGTTTTCCTTGAGCTTCAGCAGATCAGCAACCTGGAACTTCAACTCTAGCTTCTCTTGGGTGAGCTTCTCCTCAAACTGTGTGAACTCTGCATTCTTCAACTCCAAATTCATCCTAGCCTCACTCAGCAATTCCTTCTCTTTCATATTCTTCAACTTCAGGTTTTGGATGACAGTTGCTTGAGCACTTGTCGGGTTGCACAGGATTTCATACTTACATTGAACCTTCTCTGCAGCTGCATCTTTCTTTGCCATTTCTGCCTTCATACCAGCAATCAACTCAGCTCTGCATTCCTGCTGATATGTAAGGTTGGACTGCAGTTAATTGAAATCCACAGCCCTATCAGCCTGGATATCCACTAGTTGATGCACATCTTTCACCAACTTGTCATAGTCTGCATCCAGCTTGTTCTTTTCTTCTGTCAAATGGTGAATAGTCAAAGCACTTTCAAGATTATCATTCACCCTAGCACACTTGATCTCTTCAACCATTGACCAAAGCTTCAACAATGCATTCTCCATTGTTGGGGGCCACTGCTCATCAACCCACTGAACAAACCCACAATTCTGACCTTCCTGGAAAAATTAGAAGGGCAACATTTAGTACAATACAACTACTAAGCAACAAGAACACATTGAAAAATAAATTAATGTAATCCTACAATGTGCAGATTAACATTGGGCAGTACCTAACAATGGGCAAAATTTAGTACAATACAACTACTAAGACTACTAAGCAACAGTTAGTTGTTGGCAGTACCTAATGTTCTCACTGACATTAACTGATTTGCACAACCATTTGCTAAGCAACAAGAACACAATGTACCTAATGATGATCAATATATTTACCAGGCACCAGAGTAACACTCCATTCAACTTACCAGTTGCTAAGCAGCCATGTGCTAACCAACAGCAGTTGCTAAGAATTGACCATTAATATAATGGAATCCTAAATGTGCACTACCATTACTCCTACCATTGAGACTACCTACTGTCAACAGTAATAAGCAATACAATGTGAACTACTTTGCCCAGCTAAATGCACTACACTAGCCTGCAGCAACAAACTAGCTAATGAGACTACCCACTGTCAGCAGTAAGCAATAGTTACTAACTGGCTCCACTGAAGTTAATATTGAGCAACACTGCATTTGGAAAGAAGTGTAAATAAATAACATGTGCACACAACAGGAGCATACATTTTAGCAGAAATGCAGTCCACTGTTTAGCAGAAATGCACACAACTTAGTATTGTTTGCCACTGAAATTAATAATGAGCATTCCCACAATGAGCACTACAGTAGGGCATATATGACTAACATAGCATATATTTTAGCACAATGAGCACTACAGTAGGGCATATATGACTAACAGAGCATATATTTTAGCACAATGAGCACTACAGTAGGGCACATATGACCACCACAATGAGCATATATTTTAGCAGAAATTTAGCATGCACATAACTGAATCACAGGTGGCAAACAATACTCTGCCACTTTCAATGAACACATCCAATGCTTAATCACCAAGGCAAGAAACATACCGGCTCAGCACATGCTAAGAACCTTCTCCCAGTCATTGTTCCTTCAAACGCAACAAGCCTCTCTGATGGCTTCCCATGCTTCTCGCAGAACACCATCAGATCTAGCTCAAGGCCCTTGTAATCCGGGTCCTCAAGTGAGAAAGGCACCTGCACAATTAAAGCACAACAAGAGGACACAGCAAATCAAACGAAATCCTCAGAACAAAAAGCACCTACACACAAAAATCCCAAAAATTCCTAAAACCTAACCCTAACCCTAGCTCCAATGGAGTAACTAACCTGGTTCAGCCCATCGGTGGAGGTTTCAGAGTACATGTAGGGGAGGCTTGAGTTGTCATCGCTGCTCTCGTCCTCCAGAACCATGGCTACGGCGGCGTGGTGTGGCGGCTAGCGGTGGCGGGCGCAGGCGACGGCGACGCAGGGAGCAGGAAGAAAGGAAGAAGAAGGCGAGCGGGGTCGGGGTCGGGGTCGGGATCTGGCTCGGTCGCACAGCCGCGACCTAAACGGTGCGAGCCGGCCTCGTCCCAGTCAGCGCGCGGGCACGCGAGCACTCGCCCGCGTGGCGCCTGACGGGTGGGCCCAACCGGTCAGCTTTCCTATCAATACGTATAAAACACACTTTTAGTCTTTTTTGCAACAGCTCGCCCCAATCTTGATACTGACACGTAAAAATTACCAATCTTGGTACCAATCTGCTTCCAATGCCCCAATTGTGGTACTTCTGTGCAATTAACTCATTTGTCTTGCATACTCAGATCCATATATTCATGCATGATGCATCCACCTTAAATTTGTACCCTAGCTGCCCAGCTTAATTGCCCTTAACTGGCTGGCCCTTTTTAGTACTAGTTGCTAGCCTAGTTACTACTATGACTTACTATGAGCCCGAAAAAGAGAGTGTGCGCATGTGTGTAGGTGAGGGACATGATGCACCAAAGAAGAAGGGTCTTCAAAAGTACAAGCTAGGTTGAGGGGGTGATGCATGCTGAGGTGTGCTGTGGCTTACCCCTTCCTAGTTGTTTGGGCCCTGTCCGTGTGTGAGATTGGTTGATGAGAGACATGAAACGATGGATGACAGACACTACAAGGGAGAGATGGATGTCACTGCCACTGCCATTGTCATGAGAGAGAGAGAGAGAGAGAAAGTACATCTATCTAGCTTGGTGAGAGAAACTAGACAAATTTAGAGCCATCCTCCTTCGTACTTGCAACTGCCATTGACTTGCTTGCCGGCCGCATTATATATCTCCAACTTAGCTGAGCTAGCGAGCTGCCTTGAAACTTGTCTCTCTCCATTTCCTCCCATCCGAAGCTAGCTAGCTAGGCAGGAGTTGGCGAGTTGCTCGAGGAAGAAAGAAGCTGGGAAAGAAGAGGCAGAAAATGGGTCGAGCTCCGTGCTGTGACAAGGGCAGCGTGAAGAAGGGGCCATGGTCGCCCGAGGAGGACAGGAAGCTCAAGGACTACATTCACACCCATGGCACCGGCGGCAACTGGATCGCGCTCCCCACCAAAGCCGGTATGTCCATTACACCTAGCTATGCCCATCTGCATTTCTGCACATGCGTGCATGCACGTTCACTCATGTCGTGGAGACGTTTCAGGTCTGAAGAGGTGCGGGAAGAGCTGCCGCTTGCGTTGGCTCAACTACCTGCGGCCAAACATCAAGCACGGCGACTTCTCCGACGAGGAGGACAGGGTGATCTGCGCCCTCTTCGCCGCCATCGGCAGCAGGTGGTCCATCATCGCCGCGCAGCTCCCCGGGAGGACCGACAACGACGTCAAGAACTACTGGAACACCAAGCTCAAGAAGAAGCAGCTGCACCTGCTCATCGCCGCCGCCGCCCATGGCCAGCAGTACAGCTCCAGGCCACCGGCACCGCCATTCACCCTTGAGTACCACACTAGCTCTTCTTCTGCTGCATCTCTAGGCCAGCTCCTCATGTCTGGAGTCGGAGGAGGCAACCAACACCAGCAGCAGCAGTACATGTCGTCGTGCTCCTCGGTCGACATCTCCAACAACGCCAGTGCCGCCGCTGCTGGCCTGCAGGAGAGCTTCATGTTTGGTGGCTTGGAGTTTCAGCAGCAGGACACCAACAACCTGCTGTCACCAGCAGCAGCAGCAGCATCTGCGAGTGACATCATGACCTATGAGCATCATGAGATGATTTCGCCGAGCGGCTTCTTCTTCTACGGCGACGGTACCGGTGCTGCAGCGACCCAGGAAGGGACTCGGTTCCTTTATTAGTAATCGCATCAGCCACTCATGCATGCAAGACACATGTAGACATTGATGTTAATTTCTTTGCATGCATTCCCCCCCCTCCCCTCCGACCACATATATTTGAATTGGCCGATGCAGGTTGGTTAGTATTTTTATTTTTATTTTGGTTTTTGTTTTATAAGATGAGATGACCTCTCCCTAGCAAGCTAGTTTATGTGGTGGTGTTGCTGCTGTGCTGTAATAAGCTAATGTAGGTTGTAAACTTGTACTGTAATTCTAAATATTCTTGTTTATTTAATCACCCTAAACAATCAATCATGGAACTAAACATACGTTTGTAACTGTTACTCCCTCCGTTTCAAATTACTCGTCGCAGAAATAGATATATCTAGAACTAAAATACATCTAGATACATCCATACCTGCGACAAGTAATTCGGAACGGAGGGAATATATGCATAGGCATGTGCAATGCAAGGGGAGGGTGTACGTTTGCCTGCCTTGCATGCGCCAATATCCTACAGCTAAGGTAGGCGCCACATGTACGTATAACGCACTGACAGTACACTAACATGAATGCTTGTAATTGTTGAGTGTAAATTGATGGAGTCGATGATATGGCCGGCTGGGTTTGTACTTTGTAAGGCCGAACCCACTAAATTTGACTCTTCAAACATCTCTTCCAAATCTTAACCTTTTAAATTTGAGAAGTTAAAAAAATGTGAACCTAACGGAACCCTCAAACTTAACTTCTCAAATGAACTAGACCCCACATGAAAGCCTCTCTCCCTCTACTTCATTCTTCATTCTTCTTTCTTGTTCCTTTCAAGTGGCCAACGCTGACTTTTTGGCACTAGATGATTTTCATATGCTAGCTAGTATCTAGGGTAGGTATCGATGATGCTCCGCAAAAAATAATATGACACAGGCCCACCATGTGTGACGTAAGCTTACGACGAAGTAGTCGACAGAGTAGCTGAAATTCGTCATCCACGGGCCCTGGCTTGGGCGCTTCTTCAACTGAATGGGTTCTTCTGCAACCTTCTCCTAGTGGCATCATGGCATGGTCCAGAATGCAAGGATTAACTTTTTTTTAGGGAAACAACAGGACTCTTCTATGGTACAGAAGTAGCGTTCAACAATGCAAGGACTAATTGAATCTGGTATGCGGCCACTTTTCCAAGTTTTCTTCATGTAGGTGAACTTTTCCTCTCTATAGGTGTTCCTCTGTGCGTGATGCAACTTTACTCATGGTCGGAGGCGATGAGAGGAGCAACCCGTGGCCAAATTTTGTGTTCTGACCCTTTTGTCAAACAAAATCGGGATACATCCCTTTGAAAAAATTTCGACATCTGACCTTTTTGCTACCGCCAAAAGGCTCGGCGGTAGGGTCACGCAGACTACCGCCAGGGCTTCTGGCGGTGGCATGGACGGCCCACTGCCGTTACCTAACGGCCAGCGCAACACCCTACTGCCGCAAGTCATGGTGGTAGGTTGACTTACCCTACCGCCCTACGTTTGGCGGTAGGGTCCAGTGGGTTTAGGTTTTTTACATGTTTTATTGATTGTTTGTTTTGTCACATGTTTCACATAGTTTCACAAATAGCAAAATATGAGCTCACATATTAATAAAGGTTCGACATAACAAATATCAAATAGTTTACACATAGATTCATAAGTAGAAAATAGCAAATAGCAAACTTGTCCACATAGTTTGACAACCCTAACTAACGCAAGTAGTTTCGCAATAAGCTTTCGCGAAGCCAACAAACGGTGCAACAAGTTCTTAAGACAAGTTTATAGGGCGGATAAAACTCCCCCGTATGTTAGGCCTGGCCGTGAGACAGAATCGCATCGGATCCACCGGTTCAGCGGAGGCGAACGCTGGTCAAGATCCGACCGTTCAAGCACTCCCACCTTGCCTTGCCCGCTGGAGTTTCGCCCGCCGCCCTCCCGGTGATGATATCGAACGCCGATGCACTTGGGGGCGGCATCCTGGCTCTCTCCTCTGCATTGCTCTCGAAGTAGATCCTCCGGCCCAAATTGCGCAGCTCCCAGTTGGAGTGCTGCTTGGCAGCTTCAATGGTCCCTTCCCGGCGTTCACGGGAGATAGTTGGATCTCCCTCCATCTCTGCAGTCACTCTCTTCAACTCCTTCACACTCTGCGACCAACACTTCACATCGTCGGAGATCTGTTCTACCCTCTCGTGCCACCGCACTGCCCTCGTCTCCTCTAGGAACTCGTCTGAAAAAGCTCCCACCGGCTGCAGAAGCTCGGGGAAGGACTCGTACACGTACGAAAGTGGCAAGGCAGAAGGGTCGTGTTGGAGATGAATGGGTGATGGTTGCGCCACTGTTGCAGACCTAAACATATGGATGAATAACAAAAGTTCATCATTAACTAAATAAAATACATATATCAAGATGGGTCAAATGCAATATCATATCATATCATATTACTCCAACCAAATCCACTACTTGCATGGTTGAGAAGTTGATGGTTCAACATTTGTAAAAAAAAATCTAAACCTAAACCTAGGGTTCATAAACTAGGGAGGGTTCCTCATATGGTAAAAAAAAAGCTAAACCTAGGGTTCATCAACTAGGTTCATCACATTGCAATCACCTAGGTTCATTATATTAACTAGGGTTCATCATATCAACTAGGATCCTCATGATTTTGAACATGAACATGAACCTTTTTTAGGCTACAAAAATGCGGATTGATTTGACACAAACTAATTGGGGGATGGGAGGAGCTTACTTTCCTCTTTCCGAAGCCATCTCGATCCACAAAATCCGTGAATAAACGAAGAAGATCGGAGGGGGGAAGTGGAGGAGATGAGAAAAGGGGCGAGAGGAAGAAAAAGGCGGCTGGGTGGGTGGGGATAAGTGGGTGAGGTGGGTTGGGGGCGGCAATTGGGTTTATAAATGCCCAAACCCTACCGCCAGGGCGGCCGACGGTAGGGTATGACAACCTACCGCCATCGGGCGCGGCGGTAGGTTCGGAGCATGCGTGCTATGTTTCTGTGATCAGAATAGCCAGCGGCTCAACGGTAGGGTTTCACACCCTACTGCCGGGGCTTTCGACGGTAAGTCCTACCGCCAAAACACCTGGCGGCACGGTGTACAACCCTACCGCTGAGCCGCTGGCTGTTTTGGTCACAGAAGGGGGCGTGGCGGGGGGAGGCACCCTACCGCCGGGTGTCATGGCGGTAGGCTGTACAGACCTACCGCCTTAGTGTCTGGCGGTAGGGTGGCCCATAGTGCATTTTTTGCACCTCCTAACTTGTCTTGCCTTCAATGTTCGGCATGCAACAATAAAACACTTGTAAACATGAAGCATATGTATGATATATCAAGACCACATCCATGAATCCACAAATAAGATAGGTTGGATACATAGCAAATAGACATCCACAAAGGTTTTTACCAAGTTATACATAGCAAATTAACGAAACATTTTCACGAGAAAATCCATATGGTTCACGAAGCAAACATGCAAATTTTTAGTTCAACGACAAGGCAGCAACTTCAGTCCTTCCTTCCCCTCTTCGCGGTCCGGTCCTCGTTGTTCTTTGATTGCTTCTCGGCCGCCTTCTTGCGATGAGTAGGACACGCTTTTTGAAACGGGGATGGACTCTTCCAATCCTTCTTCGGCACATTTCTCTTCTCACGCTGGGTTGTCTGAGTTGGTGGAGGTCTGTCGGGATCATTGTACTCGTCCTCCTCATCGTCCTCTTCCTCTTCGTCCTCTTCCTCTTCTTCACCATGTTCTTCTGCTCCCTCTTCCTCGCTTTCTTCTTCATATTCCTCTTCATCATCATCGTCCTCGCCCTCTTCCTCGTCATCTTGAACCTCCATAGACGATGAGGTAGCCTGGCTCGATGAAGCGAGGCTACGCATCGGTGCTGCATGAGCAATCACATCAGCGGAGGAGGTGGCACACCCAAGCAGGCCCACAAGCTTGCGACATTTTTTGAGGAACTTCTGCAATGAGAACGAAACAATAAGCACAATATGGATCAACTTCATGATGAGCATAAGCAAATGAACTCCATGTTACCTTCACCGTTCCCCTCAACTTGTTCTCACTAGCTCGAGTCCCGGGGATAGAACTAAGCGCATCAGAGGCATCAAAAATGCTTTTGTTCAGCTTCGAAGACTGCAATGGAATAAAATGAGTCAGTAGCACTAAAGTTGATTTCATCCAAACGTCGGTTGAAAACAGATAAAAATAACTTACCACTCTGTTCATGATGGGTCCATACTCCCTAAATCCGCCCTATAGCTCTCTGATGCTGTCATTGTAGGCTTCATCCTCGGAGTCGTCGTCGTACAGACTTTCGGCGTCTACCGTCGTCCACTGTGGCCTTAGGTGCAGACGATGCTTGATGCCATCGTCGAACCACAGCAGGTGATCTGAGTACTCCTTCCAGTCAATCACTCTTCTCTCCACATCTTGCGAGTTTTCCACTGGTTCCATTCAGTCACGTATTTGGCATGTTGCTCTCCCCAATCGGTGATAGACCGATTCTTCTTCCTACTCAGCCTGCAAAGCACAAGAAAGATTGTAAAACACCATTAGGAAGAATATGAAACATCAAAACGAAAGTTGGTAACGATGAGAACGGGCGGTGGTACTCACAAGTGCAGGTCGTAGCCACAGGTATCTTTGACGATGCCGGCTGGTGGTGTATGTTGTTCCTTACCAAATTGCGCGGCAATGCGCTGTGGCAAGTGGTACTCGACAACATAGACACACATCATGGGCACGATGCACCGCCATAGAAGCCGGTCCTTCTTGCACATCACGTTCAGCTCGAACCCCCACTCTCGGTCGTCAGTATACGGCCACCAGTTAACCTAGCACCAAAAGTGGTAAGCTCAAGTGAAAGTGTTGTCGACCACATTCGAAATCTAGGTCTTATACCTGGAGAGGCGTCAGAGCATCAAGCTCATTGATGAAGATCTTGTACAAGGCCTTGGATTCACCCGAGATTGTACCCACCACGTCCCAAGCGTATGCGGCGGTCGGGTATCGAGCATCGTCGCCATCTTCGCCATAGTCAGTCCATGCACGCGCTCTAAGCTTCTTCGGATGACCCACCGGGATTCGCTCCCACATCCAAATGGAGAGGCCCCACACACATCCACACATACCGGACGTAGCTTCCATCCTCCAAGTTGCATCGTCAAGCTACAAAACAAGTGTAGATGATAAGATGCCAAAATCCAAAGCAGCGCACGTCCATGATATTTGAAATAATGATGTGATATTCACTTACCGAATGGTATAGGTAGGTGAGGCCGGCGGCCCCCCAACTGTACCCCGCATCCCAGTCCGCCAGGAAGTCGAGATACATCCAAAGAGTAGTGTCCCCAGAGTAGTCTGGAAACACTACCTCCGTGAGAAGATACCACAGGTAGGCCCTGGCGTACTGCACCACCACCTGGGGTTCGGCCCCTCCGGGCACTTGCTCCAGTACTTCAGGAGCCAGGGCAGCGGGACGCCGGAAGTCCAGTTATTCTTATCTGGGGGGAGTCGCTGATGAGGGCGACTACCCTGTCGTGCCAGTTCTTCCTCTCCACTCGTCCTGTCAGAGCATGACCCTCGAGCGGTAGGCCCGTAATCATCCCCCAATCCTCGAGTGTAACCGTCATCTCCCCACATGGAAGATGGAAGCTGTCGTCTCTGGCCGCCACCGATCGATCAAAGCCATCAAAGCTGAGTGGACGAGCGTCGGCGGCTTACGCTTGAACTGCAGGACGAAACCCAGTAGTCGGGCTCTCCTGTAGAACGACGCGTACCGCTCGTCGTACTCCAACTTCACGGTCGTCCCGTGAGCCCTCATCCGCAGTGGCGGGAGCATCTGTCGAAATGACGACCCAAACAATTAGTAACTTTTTTCAATCCTAAATCGAAATATTTGTTTTAAGAAAGTTACTTACCACTCCTTTCTCAATAAAACGGGCACGATGGCCCTTGTCGAACGTAGGGTCAAGCATAGTATACTTGATGCCAATGTCATCCGCAAGAGGTGGCCTCCTAAAAAAATTGCATAAACATAAGCATAAGCATAACAAAGGCTCATCAAAGTTCAAATGCATCATATCACATATTTCTCCAACAAAATCCAACATGCATCATCTCATATTTTCTTAAAAAACAAAAAACATGAACTAGGGTTCATCTTGAGGGGTTCACCATTTTTACCCCGACAAAATCCAGTATTTGCATCATCTAACATACACTACATGCAACAAATATCTCCAATATTCATCATATAATAAATTTTTTGATAACAAAAAAATATGAACTAGGTTCATCTTGAGGATTCATACCCTACATATAACAAATATCTCCAATATTCATCTCCAATATTCATCATACACTACATCCAATACTTGCATCATAGCATAGGAACATGCATCATCTATCACAACAAATGCCTCCAACATGCATCATATAAAAAACATTCAAATCAAATATGAACTAGGGTTCATCTTAACACAACCATACCAACTAGTGAATAGAGTTCATATCTAACACAATATAACATCTAGAATCAACCTAAAATAATCCTAGGGTTAAAAAATATTCAATCTAGTTCAAAAAGGAGTGATTTGAATTGAATAATGGGATGAATCGAAAGGTGTTTGATTAAAACTAATTGGAGGGATCGAAAGAGCTTACTTTTCTCTCTTCGGGGCCATCTCGATCCGAAAAATCCGTGAAGAAACGAAGAAGATCGGAGGGGGGAGTGGAGGGGATGAGACAGGGCGAGTTGGAGGAACTGCTCTGTTCTTCGTGGTGAGGGGGGGGGGGGGCTGGGGGGGCAAGAAGGGGGTGGGGCGGCCGGCCCGCGGTTTATATATGTCCGCACCCTACCGCCAGAGACTTCGGCGGTAGGTTCAGACATCCTACCGCCAGGAGGAGCGGCGGTAGGGTGTGACGGAGGGGCACGGAGGCCGTTATCGCTGCTGACGTGGATAAGTTTGCTACCGCCGCAGGCGCTGGCGGTAGGCTATAGGATCCTACTGCCGGGCCTCGTGGCGGTAGCAGAAAGGGCCAAATCACGAAAAACTTTCATATGGGGGTCAGATCTCGATTTTATATCACAAAAGGGTCAAAACACGAAATTTTGCCGCAACCCGTGCTAGGGATGATGAGTCCGAGTACCGTAGTGGCCGGAGACAATGAAAAAGAAAAAATATAAAGAAAAAAAGATCACCAAAATTTCATGGCCGGAGTTCGACGGGGCCGCGGGTTGGTCGCCAGAGGCCAGGATCGCAGTGGGGGTGGCACAGACATGCAAGCAGCTAAGCAACATATATTTCGGAGTTGCTTTTGGCTGCTCAATTTTGAGGAGTTGAAGATTTTGCGAGTTCGGCTAAGTGTGGCTTAATTCCTTAAAAGGGAAAATTGCGACATGGCCCGCCACGTATACCTGATGGCTCGGACCCACGTAATAGATTGCGAATTGGGGTAAATGCTACTTGACGGGTAAAAACTGGGAGAACATTGACTAAATGGTCACTGCAATTAGGTTGTCTGATTATTGAGGGATCTACTGTGCAAGTGAGCTTACTCCCACTAGTAGAAAGAGGGCCTAGTGTTCAGCTCATTAGTCCCGGTTTGTATTTGATCCGGCACTAATGTGACCATTAGTGTCGGTTCCAACAGCTAGGTGGCCGCTCTCATTAGTACCGATTCATTGCGAACCTTTAGCACCGGTTCGTGCCACGAACCGGTGCTAAAGAGAGTGGTGGCAGGATGTTGTCAGTTTGGGGCCCCTCCAACACCTTTAGTACCAGTTCGTGCCACGAATCAGTACTAAAGGTCGTCCTATATAAACCCTTCGTCCACCCGCGATCGAGCTCACTCTGTTTTTCCCCTTTCCCCTCTCCCTTCTGTTCTTCCCCTCTTCCTCGAGCTCATCACATATTTTGCCCAATTTTTGTCAAAATTTGACCTTTAGTACCGGTTGGTGGCTCCAACCGGTACTAAAGGTCATCCCTATATATACAACACTTATGGAAATTTCAGTTTCTTCTCCTCTGCTTCTTCGACCCCGTCCCCGCCCCCCGTCGCCGCCCCGGGCCGTGGCCGTCCCCGTCCCGTCGACTCCGCGCCACCCCCATCGCTGGCCCGTCCCGTCGCCGCCCGTCGCCAAGACCGCCCGTCACCGTCCCCTCGCCTCGCCGTTGCCGTTGCCTTGGACCTTGCCTCACCGTCGCCGTTGCCGTCGCGTGGACCTCTCCGTCGCCTCGACCTCGCCCGCGCTGTGAGCCCTTGATCTCCCCCCTCTCCTCCCTCCAATCGAAGCTGCCGCGCCGCCGTAGGTGCACACACAGGCACATATACACACACACACACAAAATGTGTTCATCTTTTGCACTAGATGTTATAGATGCCTTAGCTATAGATGTTTTTTTGTTTTTTGTTTTTTGTTTTTTTCTTCTATTTTTCTGTTTTTTATACAAAGGTTTTAGATGAATTAATTAATTAGATTAGATTAATGTCAAAGGTTTTAGATGGATTAATTAATTAGATACTTTTAGTTCGATGAATTAGATATATTAATTTGCATAGGAATTTGCATATAGAATTTTGACATATGCATGCAATGATATCATTTTCTAAATTTGTATATAAGAAATCACAACCCAATCATTTAAAAAATGTTACATTTGCATATAGTATTTGTTCTCGACGATGCCCGGCCCGCATCCTCGCCGTCGACCCGTTCGCGGCGACGTCCTACTTCAGAGGACCCATGTCCTGGACTGGGCTCCGCCGGGCTGGTGCTACCTCTTAAGCACTGCGTTGGATTTCCTTGAAGAGGAAAGGATGATGCAGCAAAGTAGCGTAAGTATTTCCCTCAGTTTTTGAGAACCAAGGTATCAATCCAGTAGGAGGCTACGCGAGTCCCTCGTGACCGCACAAAGAAAATAACTCCTCGCAACCAACACGATAAGGGTTGTCAATCCTTCACGGTCACTTACGAGTGAGATCGATAGAGATGATAGATAATATTTTTGGTATTTTTGTGATAAATATGCAAAGTAAAATAAAAGCAAAGTAAAAAGCAAAGGCAATAATAAAGTGATGGAAGATTAATATGATGAAGATAGACCCGGGGCCATAGATTTCACTAGTGGCTTCTCTCAAGAGCATAAGTATATTACGGTGGGTGAGCAATTCTTGTTGAGCAATTGATGAATTGAGCATAGTTATGAGAATATCTAGGTATGATCATGTATATAGGCATCACGTCCGAGACAAGTAGACCGACTCTGCCTCGCATCTACTACTATTACTCCACTCATCGACCGCTATCCAAAGATGCATCTAGAGTATTAATTTTATGAAAACAGAGTAACGCCTTAAGCAAGATGACATGATGTAGAGGGATAAATTCATGCAATATGATAAAACCCCATCTTGTTATCCTCGATGGCAACAATACTATCGTGCCTTGCTGCCCCTCATCCTTTGGGAAAGGACACCGCAAGATTGAACCCAAAGCTAAGCACTTCTCCCTGCAAGAAAAACCAATCTAGTAGGGCAAACCAAACTGATAATTCGAAGAGACTTGCAAGGATAACCAATCATACATAAAAGAATTCAGAGAAGATTCAAATATTGTTCATAGATAATCTTGATCATAAACCAACAATTCATCGGTCTCAACAAACACATCGCAAAAAGAAGATTACATCGAATAGATCTCCACGAGAGAGGGGGAGAACATTGTATTGAGATCCAAAAAGAGAGAAGAAGCCATCTAGCTACTAACTATGGACCCGAAGGTCTGAGGTAAACTACTCACACTTCATCGGAGGGGCTATGGTGATGATGTAGAAGCCCTCCGTGGTGGATGCCCCCTCCGGCGGAGCTCCAGAACAGGCCCCAAGATGGGATCTCGTGGGTACAGAAGGTTGCGACGGTGGAATTAGGTTTTTGGCTCCATATTTGATCGTTTGGGGGTACGTAGGTATATATAGGAGGAAGAAGTACGTCGGTGGAGCATCGTGGGGCCCACGAGGTGGAGGGCGCGCTCAGGCGCCCCCTACCTCGTGCCCTCCTCAAGCTTCCTTGACGAGGGTCCAAGTCTCTGGATCATGTTCGTGAGAAAATCACGTTCCCGAAGGTTTCATTCCGTTTGGACTCCGTTTGATATTCCGTTTCTTGAAACTCAAATAGGCAAAAAACAGCAATTCTGGGCTGGGCCTCCGGTTAATAGGTTAGTCCCAAAAATAATATAAAAGTGGAAAATAAAGCCCAATATTGTCCAAAACAGTAGATAATATAGCATGGAGCAATCAAAAATTATAGATACGTTGGAGACATATCAGCTGGCACTGGGAGGTGCTACCTTCAGGGGCGCGCCGCTTGGTGAGGAACCCGGCCCCGGATTCCGTCGTCAACCCTGAGCTCCTTTGGTGGCGTTCGCGTGGGCCACTTTCGGTGCGGAGGGAGCCGGCCCCGCCGGAGGTGGTACGTCGCCATGTCAGGGAGGAGGACGAGCACGTCCATCGCTACATGGCTGCTATGGACGTCAGGTTCTCCAATACCTGGCAGGTTCTTCGGGTATCTCACCCGAGCTATGATCTTGTGATGATTCCGTCTCTTTGGGTGTCCACCGCCCACGCCTTAGGAACCGCGAGTGAACTAGATTATTCTGTAGTATTCGATCTTTATTAGCTAGCTAGCTAGTGATGTATTCGATATATAATATTCGAGACGATATATCCGAGATTATATATATTATTCGAGACGATGTATTCGAGTTTATATATATATTATTCGAGACGATGTATTCGAGATTATATTTGATGATGCATATTATGTACTATGATTCCGTTTTTCCTTATTGATTGCATACATGCATTGTAATTTGAATACTAAATTGTTTTATATTTCCTCTGCATTAGTTAAATAAAAGCTATGGCAGACAATACCGGCAGAGAAGGAGAAGAGGCCCTGTTTGAGATCATACGCTCCCCTGGCCGGCCAGATGATCAGAATGAAGAAGATGACGACTCCCAATATCTGAACAATACCGGGGAGGGTGATATGATATTCGATCGTGGCGAACGAATTGATGAAGTCCAGAACTATGATTATGATGACGAAGAAAATGTTGATCTTGAAATAACAGAGACCGGCGAGGTATATTTATATAAGTAGACATTTGGTGATCATCACATGTTTTAAATGATTTGAAGATATATTAACCAATCGATTCTTTCTGCCCACCGGATCGAGCAAATCTTCTACATGCAGCAGGACAGTGCGAGGCCCGAACAAAAAGATGAAGCAGGGCGTAAAGTACAACATTGATGCCATCAAAACTGATGGCGAACCAATCTTGCGTAAGAAGAATGCGAACAAGTTCGTTCGTCAGTGCAGAGTTCTTGTGAAGGACCAACTCCCGATCTCCATGCAAGAATGGAAAAAGCCAGCAAAGCAACGTCCAGATCTTACTTGGGTCGACAACAGAGCAAAAGACATGCTTTGGGAATCTCTCATGGAACATTTCACCCTACCAGATCATTTCACAGATGCAGATGTGCAGAAATTGAAGGCCACTGCTCTTAGGAAGATGGCAGTTGCATTCAACAACCACAAGAAAACTATATGGGCCAAGTACGTCGAAGGAGGAAAGAAGACTCCAGAATTCACGGGAACACTGGAGAAGCAAAGAGAGCACTGGCCCGATTTCATGAAATTCAAGGGATCATAATTATTGAAGGAATGGTTGAGAGTAAACAAGGCCAATGCCGCAAAAAAGGTGCAGTTCCATAAGATGGGTCCAGGTGGCTACGCGGTGGCAATGCCTAAGTAGGATCAGTCTGAGCAAGAGATGGTGGAAGCAGCGGTCACTCTAGTTACATTGAGCTGGCCCCCCAGGTTCAGGACTTGGTTCTATGCGCATGGGGGGGCGTTGGACCCGAAGACAGGAAAGATTTCGAAGAGGGAAAGTCTTAAAGGAGCCGAAGACAAGATACTTGTTGCAATAGAAGAGGCTCGAACGGGGTGTTCCATATGAGAGAGAACGACGAGCTTCTACGCATACTGGAAATCCTGAACACCCGGGAAGAACACGAGGCAAAGGCGTTGTTCCGTGGTATGAGGGGTTTGCGGACTGGAACGCTGACTACAGAAGCCGTGCGAGAAGGAAGATGGAGGAGGAGAAGAAGAGGAAGCTGTAGCAGAGGAATAAGGAAGCAGAATGCCTTAAAGGCCTAGAATCCAAGCACGCGGAGTAGGCACTCCAATTCCAGTGGCAGCAGCAGCAGATCGACTCACTTAGCCAAGAAAGAGGGTCTCAGTAGCGGCAGCAGCTAGCGGATGATCCAGCATTGGATAGCACCGTCCCATCCATGCCGAGAAGCAGCGTGGGTTCCGCCCCGTGCGAGGCACAACTGCTAGATAGATACCCTGTGGGTGACATCATGGAGAGCACTAATTGTGAGCTACACTTCAAAATGAAGAACATATCCATGAAGGTGGCAGACGCCGTTGCTTATACAAATCCCCCCGAAGCAACCTTCCATTGCAACCCAATTCCAGCTGGCTATGCTCGTGTCGTGGTTGATGAAGTGGTGTACCAATATTCGGGGCTAGAGCTTGACATTCCTGGAGGTGACGAGGAGCACACACTGGGAAAGGCCAAACATCGTATCATCCTATGGAGAAAGGATTGCATCATCTTTCCAAGGCCACCGACACCGCGTCAGCCGACTCCTCCTCAAAGTCCGCCACCACGTCAGCAATCTCCCGCTCCTCCAAGTCATCAGCCATCGCCTCAGCACAGTCCTGCTCCTTCAAGTCCGCCAACGTGTCAGGCCACTACTCCTCCTCCAAGTCCGGCACCACGTCAGGCCACTCCTCCTGCTCCGAGTCCGGCACCACGTCAGCCCACTCCTCCTCCTCCAAGTCCGGCACCGCGTCAGCAATCTCCGCTGCCTCAGCAACAGCAGAAGAGAGCCGCCGCAGCTATGGTGCGTAGTGGTACAAGTTGAGGACATGAGGTACAGGCAGAGGCAAGCAATTTCAATATGGTGCAAGCCTCGCGCCTCTTCCGCAGAGGCCTTACGACATGACCGAGGAGCAAAACGAAGCCATAGTGAAGGCCCAAGTGGACGCCCATTTTGGACCGAAATAGCCACCACCGCCAAAGGAGAAAGTGCTGAGGAAACCGTTGACCACTTTATTCGTATGGCTAAAAAACCAGCTCCCAAGCCTGTTGACTCAGACTATGAGCGCCAAATCAGAAAGGCACATCGAGCACGACAATAGAAGGAGTCGAGCTCGAGCTCAAGCCAAGCAGCTGCCAAAAAAGCGGGAAAACCATTCCCCAGCTGGGAGAACAGGCGGTGCAATCGACCCCCCTGCTCATTGTACCAACACATGCGAGTACCGGCGCCGATCAGCTGGTAATAACCCATGACCATATAAGGCAGGCTGAAGATATCAGATGCACTGTAGAACAACTCCTAGGCTTGTAGCCCATGGAAACTTTTAAAGAGTAGGAGCTAAAACGGAAATATGTCCGCGGCAAACCTCTGGTCAAGCCTGAGGAGGTAAAGAAGCTCTCAACGAGAATGCATGAATTGCATCAATGATACATGGAAATTACCAAGACTACCAATTGAGAGTCCCTCATGGTGAACGTCAAGGAAGATCATTACTTCCATCAGCTAGCTTTGTCTGTTGAGTATTTAGAACTGTTTCAGTTATTCAATCAAGACGCACTCGACAAACCTATCATCAGTTGCTATTGTCTGTAAGTGATTTCTTTCTGTAATTTAAGTCTCAAGCTAGCCGTAGTGCATGCTCTCGTTGATCATTACCTGTAATTATCCACACTATATGCTTTTCTGTGGTGTTATGCACAGGATGAAGATGTATGAAATGAAAAAAGCTGGAAGTTATGGCATTGGGTTCATTGACCCAAATACCATTAATGAAGATGCATGGAGCTATGAATGGTATAAGCAAGAAGTAGAGAATAACATGCTAGAGTTCTTGAAGCGCCTCAATACCAACCGAGATATACTACTTCCTTACAACTTCCAGTGAGTCACACTGTCTTGTACTAAAAATTCTATTTTTGCTTACTAGCTAGATGTTAATAAGTGTATAGGGTTTAGGTGAAGGAAATATGCCCTAGAGGCAATAATAAACTTATTATTTATTTCCTTATTTCATGATAAATGTTTATTATTCATGCTAGAATTGTATTAACTGGAAACTTAGTACATGTGTGAATACATAGGAAAAAAAAGTGTCCCTAGTATGCCTCTACTTGACTAGCTCGTTTATCTTAGATGGTTATGTTTTCTAACCATAGACATGTGTTATCATTTGATGAACATGATGAATGATGTGAAGGAGAAGACCCATTCGTTAGCTTAGCATTATGATCATTACAGTTTCATTGCTAATGCTTTCTTCATGACTTATACATGTTCCTCAAACTATGAGATTATGCAACTCCCGAATATCGGAGGAACGCCTTGTGTGCTATCAAACGTCACAACGTAACTGGGTGATTATAAAGATGCTCTACAGGTGTCTCCGATGGTGTTTGTTGAGTTGGCATAGATCGAGATTAGGATTTGTCAGTCAGTGTATCGAAGAGGTATCTCTAGGCCCTCTCGGTAATGCACATCACTATAAGCCTTGCAAGCATTGTGGCTAATGAGTTAGTTGCGAGATGATGCATTACGGAACGAGTAAAGAGACTTGCCGGTAACGAGATTGAACCAGGTATGAGGATACCGACGATCGAATCTCGGGCAAGTAACATACCGATGACAAAGGGAACAACGTATGTTGTTATGCAGTTTGACCGATAAAGATCTTCGTAGAATATGTAGGAGCCAATATGAGCATCCAGGTTCCGCTATTGGTTATTGACCGAGATACGTCTCAGTCATGTCTACATAGTTCTTGAACCCGTACCACACGCTTAACGTTCTGTGACTATTTGTATTATGAGTTATGTGATTTGATGACCGAAGTTTGTTCGGAGTCCCGGATGAGATCGGGGACATGACGAGGAGTCTCGAAATGGCCGAGACGTAAAGATCGATATATTGGAAGGCTATATTCGGACATCGTAAAGGTTCTGAGTGATTCAGATATATTTTGGAGTACCGGAGAGTTACGGGAATTCGTATTGGGCCTTAATGGGCCATACGGGAAAGGAGAGAAAGGCCTCAAGGGTGGCCGCGCCTTCCCCATGGACTGGTCCGAATTGGACTAGGGAAAGGGGGCGCCCCCTGCTACGTCTTGAGCTTGCGTTGGTTTTCCTCGAAGAGGAGAGGGTGATGCAGCAAAGTGTAGCGTAAGTATTTCCCTCAGTTTTGAGAACCAAGGAATCAATCCAGTAGGAGGCTCCTCAAAAGTCCCATGCACCTACACAAACAAAGTGAGAACTCGCAACCAACGCAATAACTGGGTTGTCAATCCCTTCACGGCCACTTGCGAAAGTGAGATCTAACAAAGATAGTATGATATATTTTTGGTATTTTTATAATATAGATGCAAAAAGTAAAGATGCAAATAAAAGTAGATTGGAAGTAAATATGATAAGAGATAGACCCGGGGGCCATAGGTTTCACTAGTGGCTTTTCTCAAGATAGCATAAGTATTACGGTGGGTGAACAAATTACTGTCGAGCAATTGATAGAAAAGCGCATAGTTATGAGATTATCTAGGCATGATTATGTGTATAGGCATCACGTCCATAACAAGTAGACCGACTCCTGCCTGCATCTACTACTATTACTCCACACATCGACCGCTATCTAGCATGCATCTAGAGTATTAAGTTCATAAGAACAGAGTAACACATTAAGCAAGATGACATGATGTAGAGGGATAAACTCATGCAATATGATATAAACCCCATCTTGTTATCCTCGATGGCAACAATACAATACGTGCCTTGCAACCCTTTCTGGCACTCGGTAAGAACACCGCAAGATTGACCCAAAGCTAAGCACTTCTCCCATGGCAAGAAAGATCAATCTAGTAGGCCAAACCAAACTGATAATTCGAAGAGACATGCAAAGATAACTTAATCATACATAAAAGAATTCAGAGAAGATTTAAACATTATTCATAGATAAACTTGATCATAAACCCACAATTCATCGGATCTCGACAAACACACCGCAAAAAGAGATTACATCGAATAGATCTCCACAAGAGAGGGGGAGAACATTGTATTGAGATCCAAAAAGAGAGAAGAAGCCATCTAGCTAATAACTATGGACCCGTAGGTCTGTGGTAAACTACTCAAAACTCATCGGAGGGGCAAGGATGATGATGTAGAGGCCCTCCGTGCTTGATTCCCCCTCCGGCAGAGTGCCGACGAAGGCTCCAAGATGGGATCTTGCGGATACATAAGGTTACGGTGGTGGAAATTGTGTTTCGTGGTGCCCCTGGATGTTTTCGGGGTGCGTAGGTATATATAGGAAGAAGAAGTACGTCGGTGGCCGCTAGAGGGGCCCACGAGACAGGGGGCGCGCCCTATAGGGGGGGGGGGCTCCTATCTTGTGGAGGCTCCGGTTGCTTCTTGACTTGCACTCAAAGTTCTCTGGATCACGTTCGGTGAGAAAATCACGTTCCCGAAGGTTTCATTCCGTTTGGACTCCGTTTGATATTCCTTTTCTTCGAAATACTGAAATAGGCAAAAAAAAACAGCAATATGGGCTGGGCCTCCGGTTAATAGGTTAGTCCCAAAAATGATATAAAAGTGGAAAATAAAGCCCAATAAAGCCCAAAACAGTAGATAAAGTAGCATTGAGCAATCAAAAATTATAGATACGTTGGAGACGTATCAGGCATCCCCAAGATTAATTCCTGCTCTTCCTCGAGTAGGTAAATGATAAAAAGAGAATTTTTGATGCGGAGTGATACTTTGGCATAATTTCAATGTAAATCTTCTTAATTGTGGTATAAATATTCAGATCCGAAAGATTCAAGACAAAAGTTCAAATTGACATAAAAATAATAATACTTCAAGTATACTAACTAAGCAATTATGTCTTCTCAAAATAGCATGGCCAAAGAAAGTTATCCCTACAAAATCATATAGTCTGGCTATGCTCCATCTTCCCCACACAAAATATTTAAATCATGCATAACCCCGATGACAAGCCAAGCAATTGTTTCATACTTTAACATTTTCAAAACTTTTTCAATCTTCACGCAATACATGAGCGTGAGCCATGGATATAGCACTATATGTGGAATAGAATGGTGGTTGTGGAGAAGACAAAAAGGGATAAGATAGTCTCACATCAACTAGGCATATCAATGGGCTATGGAGATGCCCATCAATAGATATCAATGTGAGTGAGTAGGGATTGCCATGCAACGGATGCACTAGAGCTATAAGTATATGAAAGCTCAACAAAAGAAACTAAGTGGGTGTGCATCCAACTCGCTTGCTCACGAAGACCTAGGGCATTTGAGGAAGCCCATCATTGGAATATACAAGCCAATTTCCATAATGAAAAATCCCCACTAGTATATGAAAGTGACAAAATGAGAGACTCTCTATCATGAAGATCTTGGTGCTACTTTGAAGCACAAGTGTGGTAAAAGGATAGTAACATTGCCCCTTCTCTCTTATTCTCTCATTTTTTCTTTTTTTTTTCTTTGGGCCTTTTCTCCCTTTTTTATGGCCTCTTTTTTTTATTTTTCGTCCGGAGTCTCATCCCGACTTGTGGGGGAATCATAGTCTCCATCATCCTTTCCTCACTGGGACAATGCTCTAATAATGATGATCATCACACTTTTATTTACTTACAACTCAAGAATTACAACTCGATACTTAGAACAAAATATGACTCTATATGAATGCTTCCGGCGGTGTACCGGGATATGCAATGAATCAAGAGTGACAAGTATGAAAGAATTATGAACGGTGGCTTTGCCACAAATACGATGTCAACTACACGATCATGCTAGCAATATGAAAATGATGGAGCGTGTCATAATAAACGGAACGGTGGAAAGTTGCATGGCAATATATCTCGGAATGGCTATGGAAATGCCATAATAGGTAGGTATGGTGGCTGTTTTGAGAAAGATATATGGTGGGTGTATGATACTGGCGAAAAGTGCACGGTATTAGAGAGGCTAGCAATGGTGGAAGGATGGGAAAAAGTGCATATAATCCATGGACTCAACATTAGTCATAAAGAACTCATATACTTATTGCAAAAATCTAGAAGTTATCAAAGCAAAGTATTACGCGCATGCTCCTAGGGGGATAGATTAGTAGGAAAAGACCGTCGCTCATCCCCGACCGCCACTCATAAGGAAGACAATCAATAAATAAATCATGCTCCGAGTTCATCACATAACGGTTCACCATACGTGCATGCTACGGGAATCACAAACTTCAACACAAGTATTCTTTAAATTCACAACTACTCAACTAGCATGACTCTAATACCACCATCTTCATATCTCAAAACAATTATCAAGCATCAAACTTTTCTTAGTATTCAACGCACTCAAAAGAAGGTTTCACATATCTTGAATACCAAGTATATTAATATTTAAGCAAATTACCATGCTATTAACGACTCTCAAAATAATCTAAGTGAAGCATGAGAGATCAATAGTTTCTTCAAAACAAATATACCACCGTGCTCTAAAAGATCTAAGTGAAGCACTAGAGCAAAAATTATCGCGCTCAAAAGATATAAGTGAAGCACTATGAGCAAAACTATCAAGCTCAAAAGATATAAGTGAAGCACATAGACTATTCTATCAAATTCCAATTTATGTATGGCTCTCTCAAAAGATGTGTACAGCAAGGATGATTGTGGTAAACTAAAAAGCAAAAACTAGTATAACACACGACGCTCCAAGCAAAACACTTATCATGTGGTGAATAAAAATATAGCCCCAAGTAAAGTTATCAATGAACGAAGACGAAAGAGGGGATGCCTTCCCGGGGCATCCCCAAGCTTAGGCTTTTGGCTATTATTGAATATCTTGGGGTGCCATGGGCATCCCCAAGCTTAGGCTCTTACCACCCTTTATTCCATAGTCCATAAAAGCTTTACCCAAACTTGAAAACTTCACAACACAAAACTCAATAGAAATCTCGTGAGCTCCGTTAGAGAAAGAAAACAAAAGACTACTTTAAGGTACTGTAATTAACTCATTCTTTATTTATATTGGTGTTAAACCTAATTTATTCCAACTTCTCTATGGATTATAAACTATTTTACTAGCCATATATTCATCAAAATAAGCAAACAACACACGAAAAACAGAATCTGTCAAAAACAGAACAGTCTGTAGTAATCTGTAACTAACGCAAACTTCTGGAACTCCAAAACATCTACCAAAATTAGACGACCTAGAAAATTTGTTTATTGATCAGCAGCAATTGGAATCACTATTTTATCACGTTCTGGTGATTTTTAACAATTCGGGCACTGAGCGCAAAGTTTCTGGAAATTACAGCAAGATCAAATAACTATCATCCAAGAAGATCCAATAGGTTTAACTTGGCACAAACACTAATTATAAGATAAAACCACATCTAAACAGAAGGTAGATGGATTATTTATTCCTAAACAGAAACAAAAGTAAAAAACATAAAGAAAATTGGGTTGCCTCCCAACTAGCGCTATCGTTTAACGCCCCTAGCTAGGCATAAAAGCGAAGATAGATCTAACGAGTGCCATCTTTGGCACTAAACTCATAAGTAGCACGCATGATAGATTCATAAGGTAATTTAACTTTCTTTCTTGGAAAGTTCTCCATGCCTTTCTTTAAGGGAAATTGGAATCTAATATTCCCTTCCTTCATATCAATAATCGCACCAATCGTTCTATGGAAAGATCTACCAAGAATAATAGGGCAAGAAAGATTGCAATCTATATCAAGAACGATAAAATCTACGGGCACCAAATTTCTATTTGCAACGATAAGAACATCATTGATCCTTCCCATAGGCTTTTTAATGGTGGAATCCGCAAGGTGCAAATTTAAAGAACAATCATCAAGATCATGGAAACCTAGAATATCACATAAAGTTTTCGGAATCGTGGAAACACTAGCACCCAAATCACACAAAGCAAAACACTCATAATCTTTAATTCTAATCTTTATAGTAGGTTCCCACTCATCATTAAGTTTTCTAGGTATAGAAACTTCCAAATTAAGTTTCTCATCATAAGATTGCATCAAGGCATCAACAATATGCTTGGTAAAAGCTTTATTTTGACTATAAGCATGAGGAGAATTAACAATGGCTTGCAACAAGGAAATACAACCTTTTTAAGAGCAATTATCATAACTAAATTCCTTTAAGTCCGAGATAGTAGGTTCAACATTATTAGAAGTTGAGGATTCTCCAATCTCACTTTTACTAAATTTATCATTAAGATCTAAAGATTCCGAATTCTTGGGACGCCTTCTAGGCAAAGTTGATTCATCATCAGTCCCATAATCATATAAGTTCATATTGCAAAACATATATCTAATTGGAGACGCATCAATAACTTTAAGATCCTCATCATCATTTTCATGGAAACTAGACGAACACGCTTTTATAAAGCTTTCTTTCTTAGCACGCAATCTAGCGGTTCTTTCCTTGCACTCTTCAATGGAAATTCTCATTACTTTGAGAGACTCATTGATATCATGCTTAGGAGAAGAAGATCCAAGTTTAAGAGAATTAACATCAAGCAAAAGTCTATCAATGTTCCTAGCCAAATCATCAACTTTGAGCAATTTTTCTTCAAGCATAGCATTAAAATTATTTTGAGAGATCATAAATTCTTTCACGCTATTCTCAAAATCAGAGGGCATCTTATTAAAATTACCATAAGAATTATTGTAGGAATTTCCATAATTATTGGAGGGATTACTAGGGAACGGTCTAGCATTAAAATTTCCTCTATAAGCATTTTTCCAAAACTATTCCTACCAAGAAAATTCACATCCATAGATTCATTATTATTCTCAATCAAGGAAGACAAAGGAATATCATTGGGATCAAGAGGAGTATTTTTAGTAGCAAGCATCTTCATAAGTTCATCCGTCTTTCCACTCAAAACATTGATTTCTTCTATAGCATGCACTTTTTTACTAGAAGATCTTTCGGTGTGCCATTGAGAATATGTAGCGACCCGACCTCAGACAGTCAAGCCTCTGTGTTGCTGTGCCATCCCTGGATCAGTATGCTGGCACACACAGTACATCAATGTATATATCAAAGTAAAATCACATGTATAATTAACGTAAAACTGATATATACCTCATAAGTCACAGCGGAAACAAATAGTCGGGTGTGGAGTCCCATCAACGCCATCGGCAGGTTGAGTGTAGACCGTAACCTGTCATCGTAACTCTTACTCGTCGAGGAAATATCTGCAACATGATACGTTGCAGCCGTGTAGGTCAAGACATTGAATGTACCGGCAAGATCACAACATGAGAAAACAGATGATAAAACTATACTATATGCAATATGGCTTTGTGGCTCGTATCTGAGTTTTGTTTGCGTAAAAGCTGATTTATTTTCCCTACATCAAAGGAATAAATGAAGTCTGTACTATGGAGTTTTCTATCATGACATGGTTCCGCCAACCGATGTCTCATAGCCCAAATCATCATAAGTTGCCCACAATTAAGTTATCATCCGATGTTGAGAGTTCCGAGATAGATCCAAGTCCGGATGCTCAAATTGTCCGTGAATCGGGACACGGCTAATCGATTAGGTTTAAACCCTCTGCAGAGGTTTGTACACTTTACCCGCAAGATTCGATCCTCTCTTTGCGTTCTCGCACTTCAGGTGTTTGAGAACAAGATGACCAAACATGATCTTCCGAAGAGTTCCTCTGACCACTGTCCGGTGCTCATCGAATCCTACCGTAGTTCTACATCTGCTAGCACCGTCCCAGCCAGAGTCACAACTAAGGTCAACCAAGCCAGAGCCCATAGTGACTTGCGGTTGCACAGGTAAGCTTCCGGGCATGAAGTATTCTTCCGTCTCTTTGAGTCTGGGTGAAGCTTTCCGCAAGATGTCATGGCGCTTCTCCATGCATCCCGGCCAACCACTGGTTTCTCCAGGGTGCCCGTCAACCATCCTTCACCCAGTAGTGTGTATTGAATTCTTGTCTCGAGTCTTGAAGTCTTGAGGCCTTGAAGATGCAGTCCTTGCAGATTCCATCATGGAGTTGTCGTCATTGACGTAGATCCTCCATTCTCACACCACTCCCGAGCACTCATACCAACCCCGTCTACTATAGCGTAGCATTAAAATAAATAACGTCCCGGGCTTGGTAACAGGGTGATGGGTTCCTACCTCATGCATACTACTCAACTACAAGGATTCAATGTCACTACTGGAGGGATTGTTGCGAAGATGACACTAGATGCAATAAAACATATAGGTATGAAAAACATGGTCAAAGTGAACTTGCCTGGTATTACTTGATGAAGATAATAATGCTCTCAGAATAAAGACTTGGTAGAACTATTCGTCACTCCTTTGAAAATCTATATTACACAGACAATCATATAAGCAATCATCCTAGCAATCAATTCTATCAATCATAACAATACTCAATCAAAATAAAAGCAACAAGAAAACCAAGTCGAAAACCAAAGGAAAAACTTCGAAAGAAAAATTCAAGGAAAAACTAGTGGTGACCAACTCACACAGATCTTAACATAACATTACTAAATTATTCTAATATTTTTTTTTCTACAGCAAGGAAAATATAAATCTAATAAAATAATAGAAAATAAATTACTAATTTACTAACTAACAAAAGGAACTAATATAAAACTACTATAACCATCTAGTGAATACTAGAACAAATATAGCAACTAGCAAAACACTAAGACAACTATAACAACAAATCATTTATTAAAACATTAATAAACTATACTAAATAAATATAACAACTAATGTGTTCACAAATAACAGAAAAAACAATATAACTTGAAGTGGAAAAAGAATTACTTTTAAAACTAATAAAACTATCTTTATCCACTATCACTATGAACTAAACAAGCAATTACAAAAATAGTAGCTAAACACTAATAAATAACTACAAAAATTTACCTACTGTAGCTAAACATAAACATGTAACAATAAGTGAAAATCTACAAAGGAATGAACTAAAATAATTAAAAACAATAATTACATAAGTAAAATAACTATATAAGCAAAACAGTACTGTTTTTACTAAAAATCTAATTTAAAATACTCCAAAATTACCAAACTAAATCCTAAAGCTAAAAAATATCATAAGTGACCAGGAGCAAAAAGAATTAATTAAAAACCTATTTTTAAACTCAAGTTATGGCCAAAATACTAATCTGAACAAAATTTATCAAATTCAAATTTAAACTACTCAAATTTGAAATCCAGAGACACTAACAGAAACTTCCGCAAATTTGTGACACATAGCAATTGGAATCACTCAAAATACTAAAACTCTAAAAGATATGAATTTTCTAAGATTGCTATTTTCTGAAAAAAATGAATTACGGGATTTCGTGGATCTCACCGGAGTAGTCGTCGGAGTTGGGGAAGAAGATCGGATCTGATGTTGCGGTTGATCCTAGAGGAAAGGAGATCACGGGACGGTGGAGAGGAGATCATATAAACCTCAGGAGAGGTCGAGGCGGGCAAGGGCACTTGGCGGCGGCGGTGGTGCTTTGCTTCTTCTGCTGCGGAGAGGAGAGGAGAGGAGAGGTGTTGGTTTGATGTGTTGGAGGGGGTGCTTGGGTATTTATATTGGGGAGGGGAGGGTTTTGCTTGGGGTAGGGGACAAGAAATAGATTAGGATTAGGAAACAAAAGGGAAAAGATCTAGAAACAAATCGGAATAAACGAAAGTAGGAAAAGAGTCCTACTAGTATTAGGAAAAAGGAGCGGCGCTCCCTGGCTCCCTGGTGCGCACGCGCGATGGTGGCCGGCCGGTGGCAAGTGGCGGCTTGGGCCTTTTGGCCCAAGGCGCTGCAGGATTTTTTTTTTTACACAAAATTTTCAGGGAACTAAAATAAAAAACAAAATGACTAAAACTTTTATATAGGCATATAATATACCAAAATTTGCAGAAAAAGATTTTCTACAACATGGACATTATTATAGCATTAAATAAAATTCACACAAGTTTAAATAATTCAAATAGTGCTCCTGCTCTAATAAAATCCAATAAAAATCATTTTAAAATACCAAAATGAATTCAAATTTATTCCTCTCAATTTTCTGTTGTAGGAATCATGTTACCCTTTTTCCATGTATTTTATTTTGGAGAAAATAATTTGAATAAAACCCAAATAACTCCAATTGAAAATAAATTCAAAAGAACTTTGAATTTAATTCTTTTTAAAACTCCCAACTCATATTTCATATAATTTGAAGAAGTCATTTTATCTTCGCTCGTGAAAATCATTGAGTTGCATAAAGTTTCAGAATTGGAAATATTCTCTAATGAAATTCAAATATTTTCAACACCCCTTGTCATTTAAATAAATGGAAGAAGTCATGTCATCTTCTCTCCAGGGTTTTGTGATGAAAAGAATTTGAATTCCCGAAGATCATAAAAGCAAAAATGAAAGTTTGGGAAAGTCCTTTTATTCCCTCTCATTTAACTTTCAAAAAGTTTCAAATTCACTCACTTTCAGTCAATCAGTCAAACAATCAACCAAAACTATCTATGTGTTTATAACATTCCAAAATTTAGAATTTTGGGATGTTACAAACCTACCACCCTTAAAATGAATCTCGCCCTCGAGATTCGGAGAAACTAGAAAGAAATAGGTTAGGGTTTGGGGTCTTCAAAATCCATCGATCTTCACAAGGGTGCAGGGTGCTACCACCCTTAGAAGCATTGTTACGGTTCCATCAAAACTCATATACTCCATCCTTATCGTTGATGATGTCGGTCTTCTCAGATTGTAAGGATAATTCCTTCTCTGGCTCTTCCGTAGTGGCAAAACCTTTTCCTCAATTCCTTTGTCCATTCCTCTTGGTAAGGTTATTCGAGACTGGTCTTCATAGTGACGGTCTGGTGCCAATTCTAAACAACTATCGATATCTCATGGTGGTCAACAATTTATGGTTTCTCCTGCAGAAAACGGGTCTGGGTTGAACCTCACCGTATAACCTACGGTTGGCAAAAGCTGCCTTGTACAAGGGAAAAAAATGCTTATACCATTCTAAGGTTCAACAAGGTTTTGATCATCGTCTCTCTACTATAGGTAAGTCACTCAGATTTACCATCCCATATAGCAAAGCGAATAATAAAAGTAAGTCGGTATGGTGATCAATCCATCCCGCACCCAAATCATTACCTTGTACATGGTTTAGCGAATCTCGCATTCTAACACTCGGTCATCCTCACAAGCATTGCATAATTTCTCTTGTCGATGAACCAAGTTCGGAAAATCCATTGATTCTGCAAGCCAAACAAAACATCTATCGTTTCTTCACAACTCTCGGGTTTTTGCGTAACCTCCTACGAAACGTCTGCTGATCAAATCGCAGTCTTCCCAAAATTTCTACTTCCAGTGGGTACTTGACCCTTATTAATTCCTGGGCCTGTGGGTTATGGCCCACTTCAACACTAGTGCAGCTTTAACTCATCCTTGGGGTAACTCTCTTGTTCCATATTACACATCCTTTAAATCCAGTAGTACTCTGTTTCTTCATACCATCATATCAAAAGCAAAACTCCAACTTTTTTTTCCTTCGAACTACAGTCCGTGGAATATATATTTTCTTATCCATTAGTCTAGTCTTCTTCACAGGGTACTACCACCCTAAAAATGAAATTCACAAATCCATCCATAGACCATATTTCTCATATCCTCGAAAATGGTCAAAATCTTTGTTCACAGAGTAACAACTCATACAATTAAACATATGAAAACATGTCACCTTAACTTTATTGATTTCATGAATCCATTACAAACTCTGAGCACCCATTACATAACTCAACTTGTTGTACTCATAAAAATGAAATTGCTTTCTATTACTCTTGTTTCCAATATCAAAATTCCAACTACTCAACTCCAGCTTTCATCTTGTTGGGACATTTAGTAGCATAATGTCCTGCTTCCTTGCAGCGAAAACAAAAGACTTCCGACATGTCTTGGGGCTTCTTCGTGATTATGTAGGCTCCTTGGATTCTTGGCTTCTTTTCTGGACATTTACTAGCGTAATGACCTAAATCCTTGCACCTGTAACAAGTGATATGACTCAGGTCCTTCTCTGCGAAAATTGTGTTGTTCGGGGTTGCCTTCTTTTCTCTTCCTGCATTTCTCTAATGATCGAGCTTCTATTTCCGAGGGTCAAACTTCACTTCTGCTGTCGGAAATATCCCAGATACTCTTTTCTTTCCTTGGTGCAATCTGCGAAAATGTCCTTCTTCTCCACATGAATAGCGTGCATTGGAGTAAAATCTGTTGAGGCCTTCTCCATCGGGTCTTCAACACATTCCTTCATCATAGGTTCTTTCATAACTTCTCGGAGGGCTTCTTTCATTCCTTCTTCCTGCTCCTGAATAGTTTGTTGCACCATGGGGTAAATGTGACACTGGGTCGGGTAGTGGGTGGTTCCTTCACACAAGAAACAAGTCACCTGACTAGTTGGGCATTCTTCGGCTGGGTGATTCTCCTCACAATGTGGGCATCCATCCTTGTGTTCCTCCTGGGTGTGTCCTATTTCTCCGCAAATCTTGCAGGCACAAGGTTTATTTCTTGGTGTATCATGGTGCTTCCGGATAAGACGAGATCTTGTCAGAGTCTTCTTGAATTCGTCCCAAGTTCTTGCTCCATTAAATCCTTGTATGGCTTGATGCATTTTCCACCAGGTTGCAGCACTTCCTTCAAAGTCTTGAAGAGCGTCACGATACTTCATTCTTCCTTGAAACCAAATTGCTCCCAAGTGATTCTCCATGTTCTGAATCCATAGCTCTGCCTCCGGCTGAGTCTTCGGTCTAGAGAATATCAGGACAACTTCGTTCATCATCTATGGGGTCCAAAAGTTTTGGGATGAGATATGAGAGAGGTGAGGAGGGATATACACACAATACAAACAATAGTTTTTGAAGAAACAAGTTTTACTTTGTGGCTGTCGGAAAACATCAAACAAATGACAGCTCACAAATCGCCGCATCTAACGTAAGTGTGTAACAGGGGTTTGGTCTTCCAAAGGTCAAATAATTCTTCAGATTCTTCAAATTCTTCTAGTCTTCGGAGTCTTCAATTGTTGCAGCTTCAACTCTTCTAATGCATGGTGAAATCCTCTTTACTCTGAAATGGCCATCAGTTGTCCGATATCTTTAATTCTTGAAGTGAATTCAGTTGATCTTCCGTGTGGTCAAAAGGGAAAGGTGTATATTCTAACTATTTGTGGTCAGAGGGACTATTTGATAAAATCAGAAAAGACGAGAAGTAAAGGATCCTTTTGAAATTAAAGTTTTTTTTGAGACATCCTGTCCTAGGGGCTTTCCGATTTCTAGGGTCACGTCCTACAGTCAACATGTGCTCGTATACCATATCTGTAGCGACCCGACCTCAGACGGTCAAGCCTCTGTGTTAGTGTGCCATCCCTGGATCAGTATGCTGGCACACACAGTACATCAATGTATATATCAAAGTGCAATCACATGTATAATTAATGTAAAACTGATATATACCTCATAAGTCACAATGAAACAAATAGTCGGTGTGGAGTCCCATCAACGCCATCGGCAAGTTGAGTGTAGACCGTAACCCTGTCTGTAACTCTTACTCGTCGAGGAAATATCTGCAACATGATACGTTGCAGCCGTGTAGGTCAAGACATTGAATGTACCGGCAAGATCACAACATGAGAAAACAGATGATAAAACTATACTATATGCAATATGGCTTTGTGGCTCGTATCCGAGTTTTGTTTATGTAAAAGTTGATTTATTTTCCCTACATCAAAGGAATAAATGAAGTCTGTACTATGGAGTTTTCTATCATGACATGGTTCCGCCAACCGATGTCTCATAGCCCAAATCATCATAAGTTGCCCACAATTAAGTTATCAGTCCGATGTTGAGAGTTCCGAGATAGATCCAAGTCCAGATGCTCAAATTGTTCGTAACCGGGGACACGGCTAATCGATTAGGTTTAAACCCTCTGCAGAGGTTTGTACACTTTACCCGCAAGATTCGATCCCTCTCTTTGCGTTCTCGCACTTCAGGTGTTTGAGAACAAGATGACCAAACATGATCTTCCAAGAGTTCCTCGACCACCGTCCGTGCTCATCCAATCCTACCATAGTTCTACATCTGCTAGCACCGTCCCAGCCAGAGTCACAACTAAGGTCAACCAAGCCAGAGCCCATAGTGATTTGCGGTTGCAGGTAAGCTTCGGGCATGAAGTATTCTTCCGTCTCTTTGAGTCTGGGTGAAGCTTTCCGCAAGATGTCATGGCGCTTCTCCATGCATCCCGCCAACCACTGGTTTCTCCAGGTGCCCGTCAACCATCCTTCACCCAATGAGTGTGTATTGAATTCTTGTCTCGAGTCTTGAAGTCTTGAGGCCTTGAAGATGCAGTCCTTGCAGATTCCATCATGGAGTTGTCGTCATTGACGAGATCCTCCATTCTCACACCACTCCGAGCACTCATACCAACCCCGTCTACTATAGCGTAGCATTAAAATAAATAACGTCCGGGCTTGGTAACAGGTGATGGGTTCCTACCTCATGCATACTACTCAACTACAAGGATTCAATGTCACTCTGGAGGGATTGTTGCGAAGATGACACTAGATGCAATAAAACACATAGGTATGAAAAACATGGTCAAAGTGAACTTGCTCGGTATTACTTGATGAAGATAATAACGCTCTCGAATAAAGACTTGGTAGAACTATTCGTCACTCCTTTGAAAATCTATATTACAGAGACAATCATATAAGCAATCATCCTAGCAATCAATTCTATCAATCATAACAATACTCAATCAAAATAAAAGCAACAAGAAAACCAAGTCGAAAACCAAAGGAAAAACTTCGAAAGAAAAATTCAAGGAAAAACTAGTGGTGACCAACTCACACAAATCTTAACATAACATTACTAAATTATTCTAATATTTTTTTCTACAGCAAGGAAAATATAAATCTAATAAAATAACAGAAAATAAATTACTAATTTACTAACTAACAAAAGGAACTAATATAAAACTACTACAACCATCTAGTGAATACTAGAACAAATATAGCAACTAGCAAAACAATAAGACAACTATAACAGCAAATCATTTATTAAAACATTAATAAACTATACTAAATAAATATAACAACTAATGTGTTCACAAATAACAGAAAAACAATATAACTTGAAGTGGAAAAGAATTATTTTTAAAACTAATAAAACTATCTTTATCCACTATCACTATGAACTAAACAAGCAATTACAAAACAGTAGCTAAACACTAATAAATAACTACAAAAATTTATCTACTATAGCTAAGCATAAACATATAACAACAAGTGAAAATCTACAGAAGGAATGAACTAAAAATAATTAAAACAATAATTACATAACTAAAACAACTATATAAGCAAAACAGTACTGTTTTACTAAAAATCTAATTTAAAATACTCCAAAATTACCAAACTAAATCCTACAGCTAAAAATATCATAAGTGACCAGGAGCAAAAAGAATTAATTAAAACCTATTTTTAAACTCAAGTTATGGCCAAAATACTAATCTGAACAAAATTTATCAAATTCAAATTTAAACTACTCAAATTTGCAATCCAGAGACACTAACAGAAACTTCCACAAATTTGTGACACATAGCAATTGGAATCACTCAAAAATACTAAAAACTCTAAAAGATATGAATTTTCTAAGATTGCTATTTTCTGAAAAAAATGAATTACGGGATTTCGTGGATCTCACCGGAGTAGTCGTCGGAGTTGGGGAAGAAGATCGGATCCGATGTTGCGATTGATCCTAGAGTAAAGGAGATCATGGGACGGTGGAGAGGAGATCATATAAACCTCATGAGAGGTCGAGGGCGCGGCGGCGGCACTTGGCGGCGGCGGTGGTGCTGCACTGCTGCTGCTGCGGAGAGGAGAGGTGTTGGTTTGATGTGTTGGAGGGGGGGTGCTTGGGTATTTATATTGGGGAGGGGAGGGTTTTGCTTGGGGTAGGGGACAAGAAATAGACTAGGATTAGGAAACAAAAGGGAAAAGATCTAGAAACAAATCGGAATAAACGAAAGTAGGAAAAGAGTCCTACTAGTATTAGGAAAAAGGAGCGGCGCTCCCTGGCTCCCTGGTGCGCACGCGCGATGGTGGCCGGCCGGTGGCAAGTGGCGGCTTGGGCCTTTTGGCCCAAGGCGCTGCAGGATTTTTTTTTACACAAAATTTTCAGAGAACTAAAATAAAAAAACAAAATGACTAAAACTTTTATATAGGCATATAATATACCAAAATTTGCAGAATTTTTTTTTCTACAACATGGACATTATTATAGCATTAAATAAAATTCACACAAATTTAAATAATTCAAATAGTGCTCCTGCTCTAATGAAATCCAATAAAAATCATTTTAAAAATACCAAAATGAATTCAAATTTATTCCTCTCCAATTTTCTGTTGTAGGGAATCATGTTACCATTTTTTCCATGTATTTTATTTTTGGAGAAAAATAATTTGAATAAAACCCAAATAACTCCAAATTGAAAATAAATTCAAAAGAACTTTGAATTTAATTCTTTTTAAAACTCCCAACTCATATTTCATATAATTTGAAGAAGTCATTTTATCTTCGCTCGTGAAAATCATTGAGTTGCATAAAGTTTCAGAATTGGAAATATTCTCTAATGAAATTCAAATATTTTCAACACCCTTGTCATTTAAATAAATGGAAGAAGTCATGTCATCTTCTCTCCGGGTTTTGTGATGAAAAGAATTTGAATTCGAAGATCATAAAAGCAAAATGAAAGTTTGGGAAAGTCCTTTTATTCCCTCTCATTTAACTTTCAAAAAGTTTCAAATTCACTCACTTTCAGTCAATCAATCAAACAATCAACCAAAACTATCTATGTGTTTATAACATTCCAAAATTTAGAATTTTGGGATGTTACAGAATAATTAGCCATAATATTATCAAGTAACTTTGTAGCATCTCCTAACGTGATTTCCATAAAGGTGCCTCCCGCGGTCGAATCTAAGAGATTTCTAGAAGCAAAGTTCAAACCAGCATAAATTTTTTGTATGATCATCCATAAGTTCAAACCATGAGTAGGGCAATTGCGAAGCATCAATTTCATTCTTTCCCAAGATTGGGCAACATGCTCATGATCAAGTTGTTTAAAATTCATAATATCGTTCCTAAGAGTCATGATCTTAGCGGGAGGAAAATACTTAGAGATAAAAGCATCTTTGCACTTATTCCAAGAATCAATACTATTTTTAGGCAAAGACGAAAACCAAACTTTAGCGCGATCTCTAAGTGAAAACGGAAATAACTTCAGTTTGACAACATTGTTATCCGTATCTTTCTTCTTTTGCATATCACACAAATCAACAAAGTTGTTTAGATGAGTAGCGGCATCTTCTCTAGGAAGGTCGGCGAATTGATCTTTCATAACAAGATTCAGCAAAGCGGTATTGATTTCACAAGACTCATCATTATTAAGAGGCGCAATCGGAGTACTAAGGAAATCATTATTATTCGTATTCGAGAAGTCACACAATTTGGTATTATCTTGCGCCATGGCAACAAGTAATCCAACACACAAGCAAACAGAAAAATGACGAGCAAAAAAGAGAGGAGGAGATTGGGAAAGAGAGGGCGAATAAAACGGCAAGGGTGAAGTGGGGGAGAGGAAAACGAGAGGCAAATGGAAAATAATGTAAATGCGAGGGAGATAGGTTTTTGATGGGTACTTGGTATGTCTTGACTTGAGCGAAGACCTCCCCGGCAACGGCGCCAGAAATCCTTCTTGCTACGTCTTGAGCTTGCATTGGTTTTCCTCGAAGAGGAGAGGGCGATGCAGCAAAGTGTAGCGTAAGTATTTCCCTCAGTTTTGAGAACCAAGGTATCAATCCAGTAGGAGGCTCCTCAAAAGTCCCACGCACCTACACAAACAAACTGAGAACTCGCAACCAACGCAATAAAGGGGTTGTCAATCCCTTCACGACCACTTGCGAAAGTGAGATCTAATAAAGATAGTATGATACATTTTTGGTATTTTTATAATATAGATGCAAAAAGTAAAGATGCAAATAAAAGTAGATTGGAAGTAAATATGATAAGAGATAGACCCGGGGGCCATAGGTTTCACCAGTGGCTTTTCTCAAGATAGCATAAGTATTACGGTGGGTGAACAAATTAGTGTCGAACAATTGATAGAAAAGCGCATAGTTATGAGATTATCTAGGCATGATTATGTGTATAGGCATCACGTCCATAACAAGTAGACCGACTCCTGCCTGCATCTACTACTATTACTCCACACATCGACCGCTATCCAGCATGCATCTAGAGTATTAAGTTCATAAGAACAGAGTAACGCATTAAGCAAGATGACATGATGTAGAGGGATAAACTGATGCAATATGATATAAACCCCATCTTGTTATCCTCGATGGCAACAATACAATACGTGCCTTGCAACCCTTTCTGTCACTTGGTAAGAACACCGAAAGATTGACCCAAAGCTAAGCACTTCTCCCATGGCAAGAAAGATCAATCTAGTAGGCCAAACCAAACTGATAATTCGAAGAGACATGCAAAGATAACTTAATCATCCATAAAATAATTCAGAGAAGATTCAAATATTATTCATAGATAAACTTGATCATAAACCCACAATTCATCGGATCTCGACAAACACACCGCAAAAAGAGATTACATCGAATAGATCTCCACAAGAGAGGGGGAGAACATTGTATTGAGATCCAAAAAGAGAGAAGAAGGCCATCTAGCTATAAACTATGGACCCGTAGGTCTGTGGTAAACTACTCACAACTCATCGGAGGGGCAAGGATGTTGATGTAGAGGCCCTCCGTGCTTGATTCCCCCTCCGGCAGAGTGCCGGCGAAGGCTCCAAGATGGGATCTCGCGCATACAGAAGGTTACGGTGGTGGAAATTGTGTTTCGTGGTGCCCTGCTACGTCTTGAGCTTGCGTTGGTTTTCCCCGAAGAGGAGATGATGATGCAACACAGTAGCATAATTATTTCCCTCAGTTTTTGAGAACCAAGGTATCAATCCAGTAGGAGGCCACGCACAAGTCCCTCGTACCCGCACAAACGGATAGCTACTCGCAACCAACGCGATTAGGGGTTGTCAATCCCTTCACGGTCACTTACGAGAGTGAGATCTGATAGAGATAATATTTTTGGTATATAGATGCAAAGTGAAAAGTAAAAGGCAAAGTAAAACAAAGAAAGTATAAAAGTGATGGAGATTGATATGATGAGAATAGACCCTGGGGCCATAGGTTTCACTAGTGGCTTCTCTCAAGAGCATAAGTATTCTACGGTGGGTGACCAAATTACTGTTGAGCAATTGACAGAATTGAGCATAGTTATGAGTATATCTAGGTATGATCATGTATATAGGCATCACGTCCGAGACAAGTAGATCGAAACGACTCGAATCTACTACTATTACTCCACTCATCGATCGCTATCCAAAGATGCATCTAGAGTATTAAGTTAAAAACAGAGTAACGCCTTAAGCAAGCTGACATGATGTAGAGGAATAAATTCATGTAATATGATAAATACCCCATCTTGTTATCCTCGATGGCAACAATACAATACGTGCCTTGCAACCCTTTCTGTCACTAGGTAAGGACACCGCAAGATTGAACCCAAAGCCATGCACTTCTCCTATTGCAAGAACTACCAATCTAGTTGGCCAAACCAAACGGATAATTCGAAGAGACTTGCAAAGATAACTCAATGATACATAAAAGAATTCAGAGAAGATTCAAATATTATTTATAGATAAGCTGGATCATAAATCCACAATTCATCGATCTCAACAAACACACCGCAAAAAGAAGATTACATCGAATAGATCTCCACGAGAGAGGGGGAGAACATTGTATTGAGATCAAAAAAGAGAGAAGAAGCCATCTAGCTACTAGCTATGGACCCGAAGGTCTGAAGTAAACTACTCACACTTCATCGGAGGGGCTATGGTGATGATGTAGAAGCCCTTCATGGTGGATGCCCCCTCCGGCGGAGCTCCGGAATAGGCCCCAAGATGGGGTCTCGTGGATACATGAAGTTTCGGTGCTGGAATTAGGTTTTTGGCTCCTGTTCTGATCGTTTGGGGGTACGTAGGTATATATAGGAGGAAGGAGTACGTCGGTGGAGCTTCGAGGGGCCCACGAGGTAGGGGCGCGCCCTAGGGGAGGGCACCCCCACCCTCGTGACCGCCTCTCTGGTTCCTTGGCGTAGGGTCCAAGTCTCCTGGATCACGTTCGGTGAGAAAATCACGTTTTCGAAGGTTTCATTCCGTTTGGACTCCGTTTGATATCCCGTTTCTTCGAAATACTGAAAAAGGCAAAAAAAAACAGCAATTCTGGGTTGGGCCTCCGGTTAATAGGTTAGTCCCAAAAATAATATAAAAGTGGAAAATAAAGCCCATTATAGTCCAAAACAATAAATAAAGTAGCATGGAGCAATAAAAAATTATAGATACGTTGGAGACGTATCAGGCAACCCCAAGCTTAATTCATGCTCGTCCTCGAGTAGGTAAATGATAAAAAGAGAATTTTTGATGCGGACTGATACTTTGGCATAATTTCAATGTAAATCTTCTTAATCATGGTATGAATATTCAGATTCGAAAGATTCAAGACAAAAGTTCATATTGACATAAAAAATAATAATACTTCAAGCATACTAATCAAAGTAATCATGTCTTCTCAAAATAGCATGGCAAAATAAAGTTCATCCCTACAAAATCATATAGTTAGGCTATGCTTCATTTCGTCACACAAAGATGTTCCCAACTTCTATACCCCCGATGACAAGCCAAGCAATTGTTTCATACTTAAATAATCTCAAAGTTTTTCAACCTTCACGCAATACATGAGCGTGAGCCATGGATATAGCACTATGGGTGGAATAGAATATGATGATGGGGATTGTGTGGAGAAGACAAAAAAAAGGAGAAAGTCTCACATTGACGAGGATAATCAACGGGCTATGGAGATGCCCATAAATTGATGTCAACATGAGGAGTAGGGATTGCCATGCAACGGATGCACTAGAGCTATGAATGCTCAACAAAATAAAACTAGTGGGTGTGCATCCAACTTGCTTGCTCATGAAGACCTAGGGCATTTTGAGGAAGCCCATCGTAGGAATATACAAGCCAAGTTCTATAACGAAAAATTCCCACTAGTATAAAAAGACAACTTATGAGACTCACTATATGAAAAACATGGTGCTACTTTGAAGCACAATATATGAGACTCACTACATGAAGAACAAGGTGCTACTTTTAAGCACAATATATGAGACTCACTACATGAAGAACAAGGTGCTACTTTGAAGCACAAGTGTGGAAAAAGAGATAGTAGCATTGCCCTTTTTATTTATTTTCTTTTTTTTGGGCCTTTCTTTTTTTTCTTTTTGGCCTTTCTCTTTTTCTGGGCAATGCTCTAATAATGATGATCATCACACTTTATTGATTACAACATAAGGATTACAACTCGAAACTAGAACAAGGTACGACTCTATATGAATGCCTCCGGCGGTGTACCGGGATGGTGCAATGAATCAAGAGTGACATGTATGAAAAATAATGCATGCTGGCTTTGCCACAAATACGATGTCAACTACATGATCATGCAATGGCAATATGACAAAAGTAAAGTGTGTCACGATGATGATGAACGGAACGGTGGAAAGTTGCATGGCAATATATCTCGGAATGGCTATGGTAATGCCATAATAGGTAGGTATGGTGGCTGTTTTGAGGAAGATATAAGGAGGTTTATGTGTGATAGAGCGTATCATATAACGGGGTTTGGATGCACCGGCGAAGTTTGCACCAACTCTCAAGGTGAGAAAGGGCAATGCACGGTACCGAAGAGGCTAGCAAAGGCGGAAAGTTAAAAGTGCGTATAATCCATGGACTCAACATTACTCAAAATAACTCATATACTTATTGCAAAAATTTAGAAGTCATCAAAAATCAAGTACTACGCGCATGCTCCTAGGGGGATAGATTGGTAGGAAAAGACCATCGCTCGTCTCCGACCGCCACTCATAAGGATGCACAAGCCGGGTAGACTTTATGTTTCAAATTTGTTACACAACTTTAACCATACGTGCATGCTACAGGATTTGCTAACTTCAACACAAGAATTTCTCAAATTCACAACTACTCAACTAGCACGACTTTGATATTATCACCTCCATATCTGAAAACAATTATCAAGCATCAAACTTATTTTAGTATTCAACGCACTAAAAAGAAAGTTTCACATATCTTGAATACCAAGTATATTAATATTAAGCAAATTACCATGCTATTAACGACTCTCAAAATAATCTAAGTGAAGCATGAGAGATCAAGTTTCTTTAAAACAAATCCACCACTGTGCTCTAAAAGATCTAATTTAAGCACTAGAGCAAAATTTATCACGCTCAAAGATATAAGTGAAGCACTATGAGCAAACTATCAAGCTCAAAAAATATAAGTGAAGCACATAGAGTATTCTATCAAATTTAAATTCATGTATGGCTCTCTCAAAAGGTGTGTACAGCAAGGATGATTGTGGTAAACTAACAAGAAAAGACGCAAATAATACAAGACGCTCCAAGCAAAACACATATCATGTGGTGAATAAAAATATAGCTCCAAGTAAATTACCGATGGAAGTGGACGAAAGAGGGGATGCCTTCCGGGGCATCCCCCAGCTTTGACTTTTTGGTATCCTTGGATTATCTTGGGGGTTCCATGGGCATCCCCAAGCTTAGGCTCTTGCCACTCCTTGTTCCATAATCCATCAAAAAGAATTCACCCAAAACTTGAAAACTTCACAACACAAAACTCAATAGAAATCTCGTGAGCTCCGTTAGAGAAAGAAAACAAAAGACTACTTTAAGGTACTGTAATGAACTCATTCTTTATTTATATTGGTGTTAAACCTACTGTTTTCCAACTTCTCTATGGATCATAAACTATTTTACTAGCCATAGATTCATCAAAATAAGCAAACAACACATGCAAAACAGAATCTGTCAAAAACAGAACAGTCTATAGTAATCTGTAACTAACACAAACTTCTGGAACTAAAAAAATTCTTCAAAAATTAGAAGACCTGGACAACTTGTTTATTGATCAGAAGCAATTGGAATCAGTATTTTATCACGTTCTGGTGATTTTTAACAATTCGGGCACTGAGCGCAAAGTTTCTGGAAATTACAGCAAGATCAAATAACTATCATCCAAGAAGATCCAATAGGTTTAACTTGGCACAAACACTAATTAAAAGATAAAACCACACCTAAACAGAGGCTATATGGATTATTTATTCCTAAAAAGAAACAAAAACAAAAAACTAAAAACAAAATTGGGTTGCCTCCCAACAAGCGCTATCGTTTAACGCCCCTAGCTAGGCATAAAAACGAGGATAGATTTAGGTATTGCCATATTTGGTAGGCAATCCATAAGTGGCTCTCATAATATATTCATATGGTAATTTTATTTTCTTTATAGGAAAGTGTTCCATGCCTTTTGTTTAATGGAAATTGGAATCTAATATTCCCTTCCTTCATATCAATAATTGCACCAATCGTTATAAGGAAAGGTCTACCAAGAATAATATGACATGAAGGATTGCAATCTATATCAAGAACGATAAAATCTACGGGCACATAATTCCTATTTGCAACAATAAGAAAATCATTAATTGTTCCCGTAGGCTTTTTAATAGTGGAATCCGCAAGATGCAAGTTTAGGGAGCAATCATCAAAGTCACGGAAATCTAGCAAATCACACAAAGTTTTGGGAATAGTAGAGACACTAGCACCCAAATCACACAAAGCATTAAACTCATGATCTTTGATTTTAATTTTGATAGTAGGTTCCCACTCATCATAGAGTTTCCTAGGGATAGAAACTTTCAACTCAAGTTTTTCTTCATAAGATTGCATCAAGGCATCAACAATGTGTTCGGTAAAGGCCTTATTTTGACTATAGGCATGAGGAGAATTTAGCACGGATTGCAACAAGAAAATACAATCAATTAAAGAGCAATTTTCATAATTAAATTCCTTGAGATCCAAAATAGTGGGTTTAGCAACATCTAGGTTTTTATTTCTTTCAATCCCACATTTATCAATTTCATCATCAAGATCTAAAACTCAATTCTTAGAACGCCTTCTAGGTAAGGGAAGATCATATTCAGTTTCATCAAGATTCATATTGCAAAACAAAGATTTAATAGGGGACACATCAATAACTTTTAGATCTTCATCTTGATTTTCATAGGGATTAGAAGAACACGCTTTAATAAAGGCATCTTTGGAAGCACGCATCCTAGCTGTTCTTTCTTTGCACTCATCAATGGAAATTCTCATAGCTTTGAGAGACTCATTGATATCATGCTTAGGAGGTATAGATCTAAGCTTTAAAGAATCAACCTCAAGAGAAATTCTATCAATGTTCCTAGCCAAATCATCAACTTTAAGCAATTTCTCTTCAAGCAAAGCATTAAAATTCTTTTGTGAATTCATAAACTCTTTAACACTACTCTCAAATTCAGAGGGCATCTTATTAAAATTTCCATAAGAGTTGTTGTAGGAATTTCCATAATTATTAGAAGGATTACTAGGATAAGGCCTAGGATTAAAATTCCCTCTATACGCGTTGTTGCCAAAATTATTCCTACCAACAAAATTCACATCCATAGATTCATTATTATTCTCAATCAAAGTAGACAAAGGCATATCATTAGGATCAGAAGAAACACTCTTAGTAGAAAATAATTTCATAAGTTCATCCATCTTTCCACTCAAAACATTGATTTCTTCTATCGCATGCACTTTTTTATTAGTAGATCTTTCAGTATGCCATTGAGAATAATTAACCATAATATTATCTAGAAGTTTAGTAGCATCTCCTAAAGTGATTTCCATAAAAGTGCCTCCCGCGGCCGAATCTAAAAGATTTCTAGAAGCAAAATTCAATCCAGCATAATTTTTTTGTATAAACATCCACAAGTTCAAACCATGAGTAGGACAATTACGTATCATTAATTTCATTTTCTCCCATGCTTGTGCAACATGTTCATGACCAAGTTGCTTAAAATTCATAATATCGTTCCTAAGAGAGATAATCTTAGCGGGAGGAAAATACTTAGAGATAAAAGCATCTTTGCACTTGTTCCAAGAATCAATACTATTTTTAGGCAAAGATGAAAACCACGCTTTAGCACGATCTCTGAGCGAAAAAGGAAATAGCTTCAATTTAACGACATCATTATTGACATCTTTTTTCTTTTGCATATCACATAAATCAACAAAGCTATTCAGATGAGTAGCGACATCTTCACTAGGAAGGCCGGCGATTTGATCTTTCATAACAAGATTCAACAAAGCAATATTGATTTCACAAGATTCAGTATTGGCAAGAGGAGCAATCGGAGTGCTAAGGAAATCATTATTATTGGTATTGGTGAAGTCACACAATTTGGTAGCATCTTGAGCCATCGCGACAAACAAGCAATCCAACATATGAGCAAACAAGCGGACGAGGAAAAGGCAACGGGAAAAAGAGGAGGAGATTGGGAAAGAGAGGGCGAATAAAACGGCAAGGGTGAAGTGGGGGAGAGGGAAACAAGAGGCAAATGGCAAATAATGTAATGCGAGAGATAGGGATTGTGATGGGTACTTGGTATGTTGACTTTTGCGTAGACTCCCCGGCAACGGCGCCAGAAATCCTTCTTGCTACGTCTTGAGCTTGCGTTGGTTTTCCCCGAAGAGGAGAGGATGATGCAGCACAGTAGCGTAAGTATTTCCCTCAGTTTTTGAGAACCATGGTATCAATCCAGTAGGAGGCCACGCACAAGTCCCTCGTACCTGCACAAAACGATAGCTACTCGCAACCAACGTGATTAGGGGTTGTCAATCCCTTCACGGTCACTTACGAGAGTGAGATCTGATAGAGATAATATTTTTGGTATATAGATGCAAAGTGAAAAGTAAAAGGCAAAGTAAAACAAAGTAAGTATAAAAGTGATGGAGATTGATATGATGAGAATAGACCCTGGGGCCATAGGTTTCACTAGTGGCTTCTCTCAAGAGCATAAGTATTCTACGGTGGGTGAACAAATTACTGTTGAGCAATTGACAGAATTGAGCATAGTTATGAGTATATCTAGGTATGATCATATATATAGGCATCACGTCCGAGACAAGTAGATCGAAACGATTCTGCATCTACTACTATTACTCCACTCTTCGACCGCTAACCAGCATGCATCTAGAGTATTAAGTTAAAAACAGAGTAACGCCTTAAGCAAGATGACATGATGTAGAGGAATAAATTCATGCAATATGATAAATACCCCATCTTGTTATCCTCGATGGCAACAATACAATACATGCCTTGCAACCCTTTCTGTCACTGGGTAAGGACACCACAAGATTGAACCCAAAGCCATGCACTTCTCCTATTGCAAGAACTACCAATCTAGTTGGCCAAACCAAACAGATAATTCGAAGAGACTTGCAAAGATAACTCAATCATACATAAAAGAATTCAGAGAAGATTAAAATATTATTCATAGATAAGCTGGATCATAAACCCACAATCCATCGATCTCAACAAACACACCGCAAAAAGAAGATTACATCGAATAGATCTCCACGAGAGAGGGGGAGAACATTGTATTGAGATCCAAAAAGAGAGAAGAAGCCATCTAGCTACTAGCTATGGACCCGAAGGTCTGAAGTAAACTACTCACACTTCATCGGAGGGGCTATGGTGATGATGTAGAAGCCCTCCATGGTGGATGCCCCCTCCGGCGGAGCTCCCTAACAGGCCCCAAGATGGGATCTCGTGGATACAGGAAGTTTCGGCGGTGGAATTAGGTTTTTGGCTCCTGTTCTGATCGTTTGGGGGTACGTAGGCATATATAGGAGGAAGGAGTACGTCGGTGGAGCTTCGAGGGGCCCACGAGGCAGGGGGGCGCGCCCCCCACCCTCGTGACCGCCTCTCTGGTTCCTTGGCGTAGGGTCCAAGTCTCCTGGATCATGTTCGATGAGAAAATCACGTTTCCGAAGGTTTCATTCCCTTTGGACTCCTTTTGATATTCTGTTTCTTCGAAATACTGAAAAAGGCAAAAAACAACAATTCTGGGCTGGGCCTCCGGTTAATAGGTTAGTCCCAAAAATAATATAAAAGTGGAAAAAAGCCCATTATAGTCCAAAACAATAGATAATGTAGCATGGAGTAATCAAAAATTATAGATACGTTGGAGACGTATCATGCCCCTAGATGTTTTCGGGGTGCGTAGGTATATATAGGAAGAAGAAGTACGTCGGTGGCTGCCCGAGGGGCCCATGAGACAGGGGGCGCGCCCTATGGGGGGGGGGGGTGCCCTCCTATCTCCTGGAGGCTCCGGTTGCTTCTTGACTTGCACTCCAAGTTCTCTGGATCACGTTCGGTGAGAAAATCACGTTCCCGAAGGTTTCATTCCGTTTGGACTCTGTTTGATATTCCTTTTCTTCGAAATACTGAAATAGGCAAAAAACAACAATATGGGTTGGGCCTCTGGTTAATAGGTTAGTCCCAAAAATGATATAAAAGTGGAAAATAAAGCCCAATAAAGCCTAAAACAGTAGATAAAGTAGCATGGAGCAATCAAAAATTATAGATACGTTGGAGACGTATCACCCCCTTACTTCCTTCTCCTTCTCCCTTCACTTTTTCCTATTCCATTTGGGAGGTGGAATCCTACTAGGACTAGGGAGTCCTAGTAGGACTCCACACTTTGGGCGCACCCTATGAGGGCCGGCCTCCTCCTCCCTCCATCCTTTATATACGTGGCCAGGGGGCACCCCATAGACACACAAGTTGACCATTGATCTCTTAGTCGTGTGCGGTGCCCCCCTCCACATAATCCACCTCGGTCATATCGTTGCAGTGCTTAGGCGAAGCCCTGCGCCGGTAGCTTCATCATCACCATCATCATGCCGTCGTGCTGACGAAGATCTCCCTCGACACTCTACTGGATCGTGAGTTCGTGGGACGTCACCGAGCCGAACGTGTGCAGATCGCGGAGGTGCCGTACTTTCGGTGCTAGGATCGTTCGATCGTGAAGACGTACGACTACATCAACCGCGTTGTCATAACGCTTGCGCTTACGGTCTACGAGGGTACATAGACAACACTCTCCTCTCTCGTTGCTATGCATCACCATGATCTTGCGTGTGCGTAGGACTTTTTTGAAATTACTACGTTTCCCAACAGTGGCATCCGAGCCAGGTTTATGCGTAGATGTTATATGCACGAGTAGAGCACAAGTGAGTTGTGGGAGATAATAGTCATATTGCTTACCAGCATGTCATACTTTGATTCGGCGGTATTGTTGGATGAAGCGGCCCGGACCGACATTACGCGTACGCTTACGTGAGACTGGTTCTACCGAGGTGCTTAGCACACAGGTGGCTGGCGGGTGTCAGTTTCTCCAACTTTAGTTGAATCGAGTGTGGCTACGCCCGGTCCTTGCTGAAGGTTAAAACAACACATACTTGGTGAAAATCATTGTGGTTTTGATGCGTAGGTAAGATCGGTTCTTGCACAGCTCGTAGCAGCCACGTAAAACTTGCAACAACAAAGTAGAGGACGTCTAACTTGTTTTTGCAGGGCTTGTTGTGATGTGATATGGTCAAGACGTGATGAGATATAAGTTGTTGTATGAGATGATCATGTTTTGTTGAAGTTATCGGCAACTGGCAGAAGCCTTATGGTTGTCTCTTTATTGCATAAGATGCAAGTGCCAAATAATTACTTTACTTTATCGCTATGCGATAGCAATAGTTGGCGAGATGACCATGTGATGACGCGTTGATAGAGATCAAGATGATGGAGATCGTGGTGTCATGCCGGTGACGATAGAGATCATGATGGTACTTTGGAGATGGAGATCAAAGGCGCAAGATGATCATGGCCATATCATGTCACATTTTTTGATTGCATGTGATGTTTATCCTTTATGCATCTTATTTTGCTTAGTTCGGCGGTAGCATTATAAGATGATCTCTCACTAAATTTCAAGGTATAAGTGTTCTCACTGAGTATGCACCGTTGCGACAGTTCGTCGTGCCGAGACACCACGTGATGATCGGGTGTGATAAGCTCTACGTTCACATACAAGGGGTGCAAGACAGTTTTGCACACGCGGAATACTCGGGTTAAACTTGACGAGCCTAGCATATGCAGATATGGCCACGGAACACTAGAGACCGAAAGGTCGAGCGTGAATCATATAGTAGATATGATCAACACAGCGATGTTCACCATTGAAAACTACTCCATCTCATGTGATGATCGGACATGGTTTAGTTGATTTGGATCACGTGATCATTTAGATGACTAGAGGGATGTCTATCTAAGTGGGAGTTCTTAAGTAATATGATTAATTGAACTTTAATTTATCATGAACTTAGTCCTGATAGTATTTGCATATCTATGTTGTAGATCAATAGCTCGCGGTGTAGTTTCCCGTTTATTTATGATATGTTCCTAGAGAAAAATAAGTTGAAAAATGTTAGTAGCAATGATGTAGACTAGCTCCGTGATCTGAGGATTATCCTCATTGCTGCACAGAAGTATTATGTCCTTGATGTACCGCTAGGTGAAAGACCTATTGCAGGAGGAGATGCAGACATTACAAACGTTTGACAATGCTGAGTATGATGACTACTTGATAGTTTAGTGCACCATGCTTTATGGCTTAGAACCGGGACTTCAAAAATGTTTTGAACGACATGGAGCATATGAGATGTTCCAAGAGTTGAAATTGGTATTTCATACTCATGCCCGTGTCGAGAGGTATGAGACCTCTAACAGTACTTTGCCTACAAGATGGAGGAGACTAGCTCAACCAGTGAGCATGTGCTCAGTTTGTCTGGGTACTACAATTGCTTGAATCAAGTGGGAGTTAATCTTCCAGATAAGATAGTAATTGACAAAGTTCACTAGTCACTATCCCCAAGTTAGTAGAACTTCATGATGAACTATAATATGCAAGGGATGACGAAAGTAATTCCCGAGCTCTTAACGATGCTGAAATTGGCGAATGTAGAAATCAAGAAAGAGCATCAAGTGTTGATGGTTAACAAGACCACTAGTTTCAAGAAAAGGGCAAAGGGATAGAAAGGGAACTTCAATAAGAATTACAAACAAGTTGTCACTTCCATGAAGAAGCCCAAAGCTAGACCCAAGCCTGAAAATGAGTTCTTTTACTGCAAAGGAAATGATCACTGGAAGTGGAACTGCCCTAGATACTTGGCGGATAAGAAGGATGGCAAAGTAAACAAAGGTATATTGGATATAGATGTTATTGATGTGTACTTTACTAGTTTTTATAGCAACCCCTTGGTATTTGGTACTGGTTCAGTTGCTAAGAGTAGTAACTCGAAACGGGAGTTGCAAAATAAACATAGACTAGTTAAGCGCGAGGTGATGATGTGTGTTGGAAGTGATTCCAAGGTTGATAAGATCACCATCGCACACTCCCTTTACCTTCGGGATTAGTTTTGAACCTAAAATAAATGTTATTTGTTCTTTGCGTTGAGCATAATATGATTGGATCATGTTTATAGCAATATGATTATTCATTCAAGTCAAAGAATAATTGTTATTCTATTTACGTGAATAAAACCTTATGTGGTCATACACCCAAGGTGAAGCATCTCGATCGTAGTGATACACATATTCATAATATTGAAGCGAAAAGATGAAAAGTTAATAATGATAGTGTTACTTATTGGTGGCACTGCCGTTTAGGTCATATTGGTGTAAACGCATGAAGAAAATCCATGATGATGGGCTTTTGGAATCACTTGATTATGAATCAGTTGATGCTTGCGAACCATGCCTCATGGGCAAGATGACTAAGACTCCATTCTCCGGAACAATGGAGTGAGCAACAAACATGTTGGAAATAATACATACTGATGTATGTAGTCCGATGAGTGTTGAGGCTCGCGGCGGGTATCGTTATTTTCTGACCTTCACAGATGAGTTGAGCAGATATGGGTATATCTACTTGATGAAACATAAGTCTGAAACATTTGAAAAGTTCAAAGAATTTTAGAGTGAAGTGGAAAATCATTGTAACAAGAAAAGAAAGTTTCTACTCTGATCATGGAGGAGAATATTTGAGTTACGAGTTTGGTCTTCATTTGAAACAAAGCGGAATAGTTTCGCAACTCACGCCACCTGGAACACCACAGCGTAATGGTGTGTTCGAATGTCATAACTGTACTTTATTGGATATAGTGCAATCTATGATGTCTCTTACCGATTTACCACTATCGTTTTTGGGGTTATGCATTGGAGACAGCTACATTCACGTTAAATAGGGCACCATATAAATCCATTGAGATGACACCGTAGGAACTATGGTTTCAGAAGAAACCTAAGCTGTCGTTTCTTAAAGTTTGGGGTTGCGATGCTTATGTGAAAAAAGTTCAAACTGATAAGCTCGAACCCAAATCGCAGAAATGCATCTTCATAGGATACCCAAAGGAAATTGTTGGGTACACCTTCTATGACAGATTCGAAGGCAAGATATCCGTTGCTAAGAATGGATCCTTTCTAGAGAAGGAGTTTCTCTCGAAAGAAGTGAGTGGGAGGAAAGTAGAACTTGATGAGGTAATTGTACCTTCTCCTGAATTGGAAGGTATTTCTTCACTGAAATCAGTTCAAGTGATGCTTACACCAATTTGTGAAGAAGTTAATGATGATGATCATGAAGCTTCGGATCAAGTTACTACCAAACCTCGTAGGTCAACCAGAGTACGTTCCGTACCAGAGTGGTACGGTAATCCTATTCTGGAGTTCATTTTACTTGACCATGACGAACCTACAAACTATGAGGAAGCGATGATGAGCCTAGATTCTGCGAAATGGCTTGAGGCCATGAAATCTGAGATAGGATCCATGTATGAAAACAAAGTATGGACTTTGGTGGAATTGCCCGTTGATCGGCAAGCCATTGAGAATAAATGGATATTCAAGAGGAAGATAGACGCTGATAGTAGTGTTACTATCTACAAAGATCGACCTGTCACGAAAGGTTTTCGACAAGTTCAAGGTCTTGACTACGATGAGTTTTTCTCACTCGTAGCGATGCTTAAGTCTGTCCGAATCATGTTAGCAATTGCCGCATTTTATGAAATCTGGCAAATGGATGTCAAAACTACATTCCTTAATGGATTTCTTAAAGAAGAGTTGTATATGATACAAACAGAAGGTTTTGTCAATCCTAAAGGCGCTAACAAAAATATGCAAGCTCCAGCGATCCATCTATGGACTGGTGCAAGCATCTCGGAGTTGGAATATACGCTTTGATAAGTTGATCAAAGCATATAGTTTTATACGGACTTGCGGTGAAGTCTATATTTACAAGAAAGTGAGTGGGAGCACTACAGCCTTGTGACGCCCGGATGATTAAGCTACAGTAATTCCACGCTAATGATGTCATGTCACCTCAGTTACTGTTGCTAATCTGGCGTTAGTTTAAAACCTATTCAAAATTCAAATTCAAAATCAAGTCAAAGAATTAGAGTTTTCAAAAGTCAAAACTAAAATGTTCTTAATGTGACAAATAAATCATGGATAATATTGGTGGAGCAACAACATCTTGATAAAACAATTAAATACCCTAAAGTGATGAAAATAGTAGCAAAAACAATTAATTATACCCGTATTATATTTTATAAAATACTAATCTATTTTAGCTAGGTGCCAAAGTTATTGTGGCAGTGGTATAATTAATGTTACTATTTTAGGGGCTAATTGGATATTTTTAAAAACTAAAACGATTCGGAAAAAAATAAAATAGAAAAGAATAAACAAATGAAAAAGGAAAATAAATGAAAACAAAAAAAAGGGAAACTTAATCTACTGGGCACTGTGGCCCATTAGGCAAAATGACCCAGCCCAGTCGAGCCTCTCCTCCCTCCTGTTCACGGGAGGGCGTGGCGCTCATCCACCGGCACCATAGCCGGCGATGTGCACGCGTCGGCGATCCCTCGGTGGCGTGGATGGATAAGGCCACCCAAACCCCCCTGGAGAACCCTAGCCTCGCCACTTTTCCTCCCGCTCGCTGCCTCCTTCTTCTTCACGCACTGCCGAGCCATCGACGCCATGGTTCTCCTCGTCCGCATGCTCCCTGTCGTCCCCACGGGCTAGGACCTTTCCAGCAGCGCCTTCGCTGTCTGCCGCGTCGACTACGCCGCTGGATTGAGGCCGGGAGGCCACCACATCGACCGGATCGACGCCATCTTCTTCCTCGATCGTCGCCGCTGCTCTTCATCGATCCGTCGCCTCTGCAACTCCTAAGCCACCAACGGGCCTCCGTGTGCCTCCGCGGTGAGCTCCTCGTCCGATTCCCCCTCTTCTCCGGTTCAATCCATTTCGCTTGTGGTCGTCCCGTGAGCTTTGTCCACCATGGCAAAAGTTCAGTGTCCGCGTACATGTGCGTTGCTGCTCCTCTGTTGCTGGTGCGTGTTGCTGCTGCCTTCTACCTACTGCTGCTCGCATCGGCATGCCCGTGCCCTCGCTCGCTGGCCTCTGGAAGCGACCGGTTGTGCCCGCCATGCCTCCGCGTGCACCGCCTGCGCGTGGCCTCACCCATCTGCTCTGGGCGCGCCCTGCGCTGCTGCCCATGCTCGCGCGTCCGCCGCTGCATGTACCGCTGCTTTGTGCTACTGCCGCTGGCTGTTGCTACCTTGCTGCTGCTACTCTGCTTCCTTCGTTGGTGCTTGCCGTCGCTGCTGCTTCCTCTTATTGCCGCTGCTAGCTGATGCTCCAAGCCGCTGGCTGCTGCTACTAATGGCCTTGGCTGAGGCCATGGCGAGCACAAGCTTTGTGCTTTGTGCGTGCACAGCCACCACCGGCGGCCCTTGCAAATTAGCTTGGGGCTAATCACTAGTTAGTTTAACAACTAGCCAATGATAGTAGCCCCACTATTAGTTAATATAATTTAATTAAAGTCTAAATGACCATAGTCAATGACACGTGGAACCCGCTTACACTATTCACTCTTTGACTATTCAACCTTTGACTGGTCAACCCAATCCCATGGCCCCACTATAATACTCATAGGCTGGAGTAACACTAGGTGACAAAAGTATTTTGCTGTTTTAATTTCAATTAAAATAAAAATCCTGAAAATTCAGAAAATCTTTTAAACTTCGAATAATCATATAAAATAAACCGTAGCTCGGATGAAAATACTTTATACATGAAAGTTGCTCAGAACAACGAGACGAATCCGGATACGCAGTCCGTTCGTCCGCCACACACCCCTAACCTATCAAACCCGCAACTTTCCCCCTCCGGCTCCTCTGCCCGAAAACACGAAACCCCGGGGATATTTTCCCGGATGTTTCCCCCCTTAACCGGTACCACCTCATACCACGTTAGGGCACACCTAGCACCGCGTATTGCCTCGTTTTGTTTGTGATACTTTGTTGGCTCCGTATTTACTGTTTCTTCCCCCCTCTTCCTCCCCGGTAGACCCCGAGACCGGCGCTGATGCCACCGAGTACGACTACATCGACGACGACCCCTCTCTCTTGCCAGAGCAACCAGGCAAGCCCCCTTTGATCACCAGATATCGCCTACTCTTCTCTATACTGCTTGCATTAGAGTAGTGTAGCATGTTATCGCTTTCGCTTAATCCTATATTCGCTGCATAGCTGTCCTTGCTACTACCGTTGTTACCTTTATCTCGCTATCCTCTCGCTTAGTATAGGATGCTAGTGTTCCATCGAGGCCCTACCTTCTTGTCCGTCCGCCATGCTATACTCTATCGGGCTGTGATCACTTCGGAGGTGATCACGGGCATATACTATATACTTTACATCGTTACATTACCTGTATTCTGTTCGGAGATGGGGGCTGAAAGGACAGGTGGCTCCATCCCGTAGAGGTGGGCCTGGGTTCCCGACGGCCCCGATCGTTACTTGTGGCGGAGCGACAGGCAGGTTGAGACCGCCCGAGAGAGGTGGGCCTGACCCTGTTCGGCGTTCGCGGATACTTAACACGCTTAACGAGGTCTTGGTATTTGATCTGAGTTGGCTACGAGCTTATACGCACTAACCATCTACGCGGGAGTAGTTATGGGTATCTCGGCGTCGTGGTATCAGCCGAAGCACTTCAGACGTCAATGACGAGCGGCGCGCCGGATTGGACTGGAACGCTCGTTAGGCTAGGTCTGCTTCGGCAGACGTCAACGTGCAGGTGTGCTTTCGTATGGCGGGCCCGCACCCTGCGCGCTTAGGTTTAGACCGCGTGTTGGCCTCTCTGTTGTGCCTAGGTAGGGCTACGACGTGTTGATCTTCCGCGGCTGGGCATGACCCAGAAAGTGTGTCCGCCAAATGGGATCAAGCGTCTTTGGGTAAGATGGTGCACCCTGCAGGAAGTTAATCTATTCAATAGCCATGATCTTCGTAACAGGCGACTTGGAGTTGTACCTTGAGCTTATGACAACTAGAACCGGATACTTGATAAAACACACCCTTCCAAGTGCGGATACAACCGGTGGTCGCTCTCTCGTGGATATGAGGAGGGATCGCGGGTAGGATTATTGCTATGTGATGTTACTTGGAGGACTTCAGTTTGTCCTCTTCTACTGTTGCAAGACAGGTATCCGAAGCGTAGTCTTCGTTAAGACTAGCTATCCCCTCTTATTCGGCTTTCTGCAGTTCAGTCCACCGATATGGCCCTTTACACATATATCCATGCATATGTAGTGTAGCTCCTTGCTTAAGTAGTACTTTGGATGAGTACTCACGGTTGCCTTGTTCCCCTTTTCCCCTACCTCTACTCGATTGCTGCAACCAGACGATGGAGCCCAGAGCGACGCCACCGTCGATGACGACTACTACACCGAGGTGCCTACTACTACGTGTAGCCCGGCGATTTACCCAGGAGTAGTTTAGGAGGATCCTGCAGGAGGCCCGCGCCTCTTCGATCTGATCCCGCTTTGTGCTAGCCTTCTTAAGGCGACTTGTTTAACTTATGTCCGTACTCAGATATTGTTGCTTCCGCTGACTTCGCCTATGATCGAGCACTTGTATTCGAGCCCTCGAGGCCCCGGCTTGTATTATGATGCTTGTATGACGTATTTTATTTGTAGAGTTGTGTTGTGATATCTTCCCGTGAGTCCCTGATCTTGATCATACACATTTGCGTGCATGATTAGTGTACGATTAAATCGGGGGCGTCACAAGCCTTCCTGATAATTATATGTGAATGACATATTGCTGATCCGAAATGATGTAGAATTTTCTGGAAAGCATAAAGGAGTGTTTGAAAGGAGTTTTTCAAAGAAAGACCTCGGTGAAGCTGCTTACATATTAAGCATCAAGATCTATAGAGATAGATCAAGACGCATGATAATTTTTTTCAATGAGTACATACCTTGACAAGTTTTTTGAAGTAGTTCAAAATAGAACAGTCAAATAAAGAGTTCTTGCCTGTGTTGCAAGGTGTGAAGTTGAGTAAAGACTCAGAACCCGACAATGACAGAAAATAGAAAGAGAATGAAAAGTCATTCCCTATGCCTCATTCATATGTTCTATAAAGTATGCTATGCTGTGTACCAGATCTATTTTGTACCTCACCGTGAGTTTGGCAAGAGGGTACAATAGTGATCCAGGAGTGGATCACTAGACAGCGGTAAAAATTATCCTTAGTGAAATAAGGACATGTTTCTCAGGTGTGGAGGTGACAAAAGGTTCGTCGTAAAGGGTTACGTCGATGCAAGTTTTGACACTGATCCAGATGACTCTAAGTCTCAATCTGGATACTTATTGAAAGTGGGATAAATTAGCTAGAATAGCTCCGTGCAGAGCATTGTTAACATAGAAATTTGCAAAATGCATACGGATCAAAATATGGCAGACCCGTTGACTAAACTTCTCTCACAAGCAAAACATGATCACACCTTAGTACTCTTTGGGTGTTAATCACATGGCGATGTGAACTAAGATTACTGACTCTAATAAAACCTTTGAGTGTTGGTCACATGGCGATGTGAACTATGGGTGTTAATCACATGGTGATGTGAACTATTGGTGTTAAATCATATGGCTATGTGAACTATATTATTGACTCTAGTGCAAGTGGGAGACTGAAGGAAATATGCCCTAGAGGCAGTAATAAACTTATTATTTATTTCCTTATTTCATGATAAATGTTTATTATTCATGCTAGAATTGTATTAACCGGAAACTTAGTACATGTGTGAATACATAGACAAAACAAAGTGTCCCTAGTATGCCTCTACTTGACTAGCTCATTTATCAAAGGTGGTTATGTTTCCTAACCATAGACATGTGTTGTCATTTGATGAACATGATCACATCATTAGGAGAATGATGTGATGGACAAGACCCATTCGTTAGCTTAGCATTATGATCGTTACAGTTTCATTGCTACTGCTTTCTTCATGACTTATACATGTTCCTCAGACTATGAGATTATGCAACTCCCGAATTCCGGAGGAACACCTTGTGTGCTATCAAACATCACAACGTAACTGGGTGATTATAAAGATGCTCTACAGGTGTCTCCGATGGTGTTTGTTGAGTTGGCATAGATCGAGATTAGGATTTGTCAGTCAGTGTATCGAAAAGGTATCTCTAGGCCCTCTCGGTAATGCACATCACTATAAGCCTTGCAAGCATTGTGACTGATGAGTTAGTTGCAGGATGATGCATTATGGAACGAGTAAAGAGACTTTCCGATAACGAGATTGAACCAGGTATGAGGATACCGACGATCGTATCTCGGGCAAGTAACATACCGATGACAAAGGGAACAACGCATGTTGTTATGCGGTTTGGCCTATAAAGATCTTTGTAGAATATGTAGGAGCCAATATGAGCATCCATGTTCCGCTATTGGTTATTGACCGAGATGCATTTCGGTCATGTCTACATAGTTCCTGAACCCGTAGGGTCCGCACGCTTAACGTTCTGTGACGATTTGTATTATGAGTTATGTGATTTGATGACCGAAGTTCGTTCAGAGTCCCGAATGAGATCGGGGACATGATGAGGAGTCTCGAAATGGTCGAGACTTAAAGATTGATATATTGGAAGGCTATATTCAGACATCGGAAAGGTTCCGAGTGATTCGGGTATTTTTTTGGAGTACCAGAGAGTTACGGGAATTCATATTAGGCCTTAATGGGCCATATGGGAAAGGAGAGAAAGGCTTCAAGGGTGGCCGCGCCCCTTCCCCATGGACTGGTCCGAATTGGACTAGGGAAAGGGGGCGCCCCTTTCCTTCCTTCTCCTTCTCCCTTCCCTTTTTCCTATTCCATGTGGGAGGTGGAATCCTACTAGGACTAGGGAGTCCTAGTAGGACTCCACACTTTGGGCGCACCCTATGAGGGCCGGCCTTCTCCTCCCTCCATACTTTATATACGTGGCTAGGGGGCACCCCATAGACACACAAAGTGATCATTGATCTCTTAGCCGTGTGCGGTGCCCCCATCCACCATAATCCACCTCGGTCATATCGTTGCAGTGCTTAGGCAAAGCTGTGCGCCGGTAGCTTCATCATCACCGTCATCACGCCGTCGTGCTGACAAAGCTCTCCCTCGACACTCTGCTGGATCGTGAGTTCGTGGGACATCACCGAGCCGAACGTGTGCAGATCGCGGAGGTGCCGTACTTTCGGTGCTAGGATCGGTCGATCGTGAAGACGTACAACTACATCAACCGCGTTGTCATAACGCTTCCGCTTACGGTCTACGAGGGTACGTAGACAACACTCTCCCCTCTCGTTGCTATGCATCACCATGATCTTGCGTGTGCGTGGGAATTTTTTTGAAATTACTACGTTTCCCAACATTAGGGTAGTTGATGAGTGTTATGCACATGCCCGCTTAATTTATACATGCAAACGCATGCGCATGCAGGTACCACTCAATCTTGTTAATCATTCAAGTTGAAGAAGGAACAGTTGAATTACTGGACTCACTACTTAAAAAACCTACTAACTACTCAATCGTGAAGGGGATAGTCAACAGGTAATTTCAATCATTTTTTTGAAGGTTAACGACAGTGGGAGAGGCTCCCACTGACCTTTGTATTACTCACAAGAGAACAGTTACATGTGTGTTACAATGGGTTTTAGGCCCCCCGGTCGTAAAAGCTATCAAAACCAAGACTAGCGTCCCAAACTTACAATGTAATCAGAGAGAAAAGGATGAGATTTCTCTGGACAGTTGTGAACTACCAGCATCAAGAGGTTTTTAAATCTAGCTAGCCATGCCTCGAAGGAGTGTGGAATCCCCCTGAAATGTTGGTTTTTTCTCCCCATCCATAGGCTCCAATTTCAATCATTATTGAACTTTATGTCGGCCTCTTTAGTTTGTCATTTCCTGATATCAACTAATTAATAACTCATTTATTCATTTTCTTTGCCGGCGGGCAGGGCTTGGAAAAAGTACATCAAAACAGTTCCAGGCGAATGGAAAAAAGAGCTGTATTGGTTTCGACCCAAGGTAAGTAATTAAGTAGTACTAACTAGCTAGCTACCATCTCTTTAATTCTAGTTTCAATACCATTATCTGAGTGAATTCTATTCTCGTAAAGGCCATCAAGCAGGCGTCGGGGACTAATTTATGTGCATACTACGTTTGCGAGAACATTTGCATGATGGCGTCCGAAAGGACCAAAGATGCTAGACAGCTATGGGTACGTTTGTCAAAACACTATACACAATTTTTACATCATTATCGATATATAATCACACAATGACTAATACATGCATATTGTTCTCCTTCTTAAAGATCAATGAGGTGCGGGATAAGCTCCTACCAACGGAGCGCGTAGCGGCAATTCAAGAGGAAATAGCGGGATTTTTGCTCGACCAGGTCATTGATCCCAAAGGAGAATACCATTACCCACTACCGCAGTAATGTCTCCATGTAGGAGAAATTGTATATACCAAATTGTATATATATACATGTGTATGTGTGAATGGTGTGGTGCGAGACATTCGAGAAATTCTATTTATATATATGTAGTATTGTAAAATAACAACAAATGAAAAACAATTAAATGGGAAACACAAAATTAAAGGAAAAAGAAATCATAAACCCCAAACCCCCCAAACCTTTTAGTACCGGTTGGTGTTACCAACCGGTACTAAAGGTCTCCCCGCCCCCGGAGCTGGCTCATGCCACGTGGTGGCCCTTTAGCAGCGGTTCGTGCTGAACCGATACTAAAGGGGGGAGGACCTTTAGTCCCCACCCTTTAGTGCCGGTTGCAGAACCGGCACTAAAGGGCCTTACGAACCGGTGCTATAGCCCGGTTCTTCACTAGTGTCACGAGGGGAACGTTTGGTTTCTGGGTACATATGTACCCTATATGATTTTTTTAGCAATTCAACAAAAAGTCAAAAATTTCTAAAAATATTTTTGAAATAAACTTTGTCCTTTCATTGTACTAGTGAAAAAAGTTCCACAAAAAGAAAATTCCCCTTTGACTTCTTTTCAAAAAGACAAATTTTCGGTCAAAATAGCATGAATAGTGACCTATAATAGCACATACATTTTGTCTTTTTCGCTTTGAAGTCAAAGTTGGTTTATTATTTATGAAAATTTATATACTAGTGGGTAAGTAAATCAAGTTTAATCTAAAAATACTTTTGAACTATTTTGACTTTTTGTTTAATTATATACAAAAAATCCCCATATAGGGTGTATATACATGATGGAGCCAAAGGGTATTTCCCGCTTACTCACTGCCTTTTATCATTCAGCTGCTTATTTTGGTTTGTGGTGTTAGATCCTCCGGATCGGAGTAGGCTAGTGATTCAGGTAAACCTATCTTTGCCTTGGCCTAAGGAGCTGCCTCCGGTGGCCATGGTGGGATGGTGACGGCAACAAAGACAGAGAGATGGCGAGGTGGTGGAGGCTTCCCATGAGCACCGCATTAACCCTAGATCGGTAGGGAATATCGATGGGGTTTGTGGCAGCGGTGAACTTCGTGTCCCGTGCCCCAGCTCCCACCTCTATTAATATAGCATGGGTCACAGGGGCCCACCAACCATATGAGGGTTGGGCGCCCCCGATCAGGACGCTAGTCAGGGCCCCGTTCGACCCGTTGGGTTCGAACGGGAGGAGATCAACCTAACATTCTCCCCCTCGATCTCAACTTTACTTTTAACCATATACTTTCTAGTTTATTTGTTTTATCACATATTGGTACATAGAGCATGTTTCATCATCACAGCTTAATCGCTGATAGAATCATACAGCTACAACATATGTTTTGTTTAGAAACAAATTCTGTTCCTTTTGGGCCTCTCATGATCCAGGAATCATATGCTTTCCCTTAAACCCATGTCAGCTAAGTGTTCCTTGAACACATTGGGTGGTAAGCCTTTCGTAAGCGGATCCGCAAGCATATCCTTTGTCCTTATATGCTCGAGACTTATAGTGTGATCCTGGATTTTGTGTTTCACAACATAGTAGCTTATTGATACGTCTCCAACGTATCTATAATTTTTGATTGCTCCATGCTATATTATCTACTGTTTTAGGCAATATTGGGCTTTATTATACACTTTTATATTATTTTTGGGACTAACCTATTAACCGGAGGCCCAGCCCAGATTTGCTGTTTTATGCCTATTTCAGGGTTTCGAGGAAAAGGAATATCAGACGGAGTCAAAATGGAACGAAATCAACTAGAGAAGTTATTTTTGGAAGGAAACCCACCTGATGGACTTGGACTCCACGTCAGAAGATACGGGAGGTGCTCACGAGGGTGGGGGGCGCGCCCACCCCCTGGGCACGCCCCCTTGCCTCGTGGGGCCCCCGTAGCTCCACCGACGTACTCCTTTCACCCATATATACCTACATACCCTAAAACTTACAAAACAGAAGATAGATCGGGAGTTCCGCCGCCGCAAGCCTCCAGAGCCATGAAAAACCAATCGGGACCCCTTTCCGGTACCCTGCCGGAGGGGGGATCCATCACCGGTGGCCATCTTCATCATCCCGGCGCTATCCATGACAAGGAGGGAGTAGTTCACCCTCGGGGCTGAGGGTATGTACCAGTAGCTATGTGTTTGATCTCTCTCTCTCTCTCTCTCTCTCTCTCTCTCGTGTTCTCTCTCGTGTTCCTCTATGGCACGATCTTGATGTATCCCGAGCTTTGCTATTGTAGTTGGATCTTATGATGTTTCTCCCCCTCTACTCTCTTGTGATGAATTGAGTTTCCCCTTTGAAGTTATCTTATCGGATTGAGTCTTTTATGAGAACACTTGATGTATGTCCTGGTGATCAACTTGCGGGTTTCGTGACATTGGGAACCTCTGCATAGGGGTTAGCACACGTTCTTGACTCTCCGATTGAAACTTTGGGGCACTCTTTGAAGTACTTTTATGTTAGTTGGATGAATCTGAGATTGTGTGATGCATATCGTATAATCATGCCCACGGATACTTGAGGTGACAATGGAGTATCTAGGTGACATTAGGGTTTTGGTTGATTTGTGTCTTAAGGTGTTATTCTAGTACGAACTATTTAATAGATTGATCCGAAAGAATAACTCTGAGGTGGTTTTGTACCCTACCATAATCTCTAGGTTTCTTCTCCGCTATTAGTGGCTTCGGAGTGACTCTTTGTTGCATGTTGAGGGCTTGTTATATGATCTATCTATGTTATTATTGTTGAGAGAACTTGCACTAGTGAAAGTATGAACCCTAGGCCTTGTTTCCTATCATTGCAATACCGTTTACGCTCACTTTTACCATTAGTTACCTTGCTGTTTTTATTATTTCAGATTACAAATACCTTTATCTATCATCCATATTGCACTTGTATCACCATCTCTTCGCCGAACTAGTGCACCTATACAATTTACCATTGTATTGGGTCTGTTGGGGACACAAGAGACTCTTTGTTATTTGGTTGCAGGGTTGCTTGAGATAGACCATCTTCATCCTACGCCTCCCACGGATTGATAAACCTTAGGTCATCCACTTGAGGGAAATTTTCTACTGTCCTACAAACCTGTGCACTTGCAGGCCCAACAACGTCTACAAGGAGAAGGTTGTGTAGTAGACATCAAGCTCTTTTCTGGCGCCGTTGCCGGGGAGGCTAGGTAAGTGAAGGTATATCTTTAGATCTTGCAATCGAATCTTTTTATTTCTTGTTTTAGCACTAGTCTAGTTTATAAAATAAAACTACAAAAAAATGGAATTGAGTTTGTCTCATACGCTTCATCTTTTTAATATCTTTCGCGAGTATGATGGAAAGGAAAATTGTGCCAAAGTGTTAGAAGAAGAATGCATTAAATTGTTTGGCACTAAATCTTTGAATGATGAGCATGATTGCATTGTTTTTAGTATGAATTCCTTGAATATCCTTGATGCTAATAATATGCAAAGCCACAAGCTTGGGGAAGCTATGTTTGATGAAGATGATATTTTTTGTCCCCCAAGCTTTGATGAGCAAATTTATTATGATGAAAGCATGCCTACTATCTATGATGATTATTGTGATGACACGTATGCTTTAAAGAATAATAATAACCATGAAACTTGTCATCTTGATCTTAATTTTCAATCACATGATAGTTATTTTGTTGAGTTTGCTCCAACTATTATTCATGAGAAGAATTTTGCTTATGTGGAGAGTAGTAAATTTTCTATGCTTGTAGATAATGAAAAGAATGCTTTAGGTGTTGGTTATATTGTTTAATTCATTCATGATTCTACTGAAAATTATTATGAGGGAGGAATATATGCTTGTAGGAATTGCAATAATGTCAAGTTTCCTCTCTATGTGTTGAAAATCTTGAAGCTATGCTTGTTTTGCCTTCCTATGCTAGTTGATTATTGTTCCCATAAGTTGTTTGCTCACAAAATCCCTATGCGTAGGGAGTGGGTTAGACTTAAATGTGCTAGTCATATTCTTCATGATGCTCTCTTTATGTTTCAGTTCTTATCTTTATGTGAGCATCATTGAAATCATCATGCCTAGCTAGGGGCGTTAAACGATAGCGCTTTTTGGGAGGCAACCCAATTTTATTTTATTTTCTTGCTTTTTGTTTCTGTTTAGGAATAAATAATCCATCTAGCTTCTGGTTATATGTGGTTTTATGTTTTAGTTAGTGTTTGTGCCAAGTAGAACCTTTGGGAAGACTAGGGTGAAGTCTTTATGATCATGCTGTAAAAAACAGAAACTTTAGCGCTCATGAGATTAGCTAAAACTTTTTACTGGAGAGTGTTATTTAGTTGATTCTTTTTGCAGATGATTACTAGACAAATTACTCAGGTCTAGCAATTTATTTTAGAATTTTTGGAGTTGCAGAAGTTTGCGTTAGTTGCAGATTACTACAGACTGTTCTGTTTTTGACAGATTCTGTTTTCATTGTGTTGTTTGCTTATTTTGATGAATCTATGGCTAGTAAAATAGTTTATAATCCATAGAGAAGTTGGAATACAGTAGGTTATCACCAATATAAATAAATAATGAGTTCATTACAGTACCTTGAAGTGGTGTTTTGTTTTCTTTCGCTAACGGAGCTCACGAGTTTTCTGTTAAGTTTTGTGTTGTGAAGTTTTCAAGTTTTGGGTAAAGATTCGATGGACTATGGAATAAGGAGTGGCAAGAGCCTAAGCTTGGGGATGCCCCGGATGGCATCCCCTCTTTCGTGTTCGTTCATCGGTAACTTTACTTGGAGCTATATTTTTATTCACCACATGATATGTGTTTTGCTTGGAGCGTCATTTTATTTTCTTTAGCTTTGCTTGCTGTTATTTAGAATAGTGTTTTTCATCTCTAGTTTCAATAAAAAGGTCAAGGATAGCCTTTGCCATGCTTATTTTGCAAGTATACATGTTGCTGTTTGAAAATAGAAAGTTTACCGCTGTTGCAAAAATTCCTTAGAAAAGTCAGAGAGTGGTATAATGTTGAATCTTTTTGCATATTGAGTTCTGATAAACTTATTACAGTGGAAATTTTAGTTCATAATTTTTGGAGTTAGGAAAGTATGATGAATCTTGCATTTTTTACAGACTGTACTGTTTTGACAGATTGCTGTTATGGTTGCGTTGTTTGCATATGTTTGCCTGTTTAATGATTCTATTTGAGGATAGGAGTATTAAATATGCCGAGGCATTTAGTATGCAGTGTTAAATAATAATGTTAGTGATTTGGTACAGTAGAAAATGATAAGGTTTTGCATTGGTTTATACTAACCTATCTCACGAGTTCTTGTTGAGTTTGTTGTGAATGAAGCTTTTGATAAAAAGAGAAACCATGATATGAGAGGAATTAAGGAGACACAAAAGTTCAAGCTTGGGGATGCCCAAGGCACCCCAAGATAATATTTCAAGAAGTCTCAAGCATCTAAGCTTGGGGATGCCCCGGTAGGCATCCCACCTTTCTTCTTCAACAGCTATTGGTTAGTATCGGTTGAACCTAAGTTTTTGCTTCTTCACATGAGTTGTGCTATCCTTGCATTGTAGTTTTCTTTAGCTTTGCTTGCTGTTTGAATAAAGTACCAACATCTGAATTCTTTAATGAGAGAGAGCCATACATAATTTGGAATTTGTTAGAATACTCTATGTGCTTCACTTATATCTTTGAGCGTGATAGTTTTTGCTCTAGTGCTTCACTTATATCTTTTAGAGCACGGTGGTAGATTTGTTTTAAAGAAACTATTGAACTCTCATGCTTCACTTAGATTATTTTGAGAGTCGTTAATAGCATGGTAATTTGCTTAATGTTAATATACTTGGTACCCAAGATTTGTGAAACTCTCTTTTGAGTGAATTGAATACTAAGATAAATTTGATGCTTAATAATTGTTTTGAGATATGGAGGTAATAAAATCAAAGTCATGCTAGTTGATAATTGTGAATTTCAGAAATACTTGTGTTGAAGTTTGCAAGTCCCGTAGCATGCACGTATGGGTAAAGTTGTGTAACAAATTTGAAACATGAAGTGTACCTGGCTTGTGCATCCTTATGAGTGGCGGTCGGGGACGAGCGATGGTCTTTTCCTACCAATCTATCCCCTAGGAGCATTGCGTAGTACTTGATTTTGATGGCTTCTAAATTTTTGCAATAAGTATATGAGTTCTTTTGACTAATGTTGAGTCCATGGATTATACGCACTTTTACCTTTCCGCATTTGCTAGCCTCTTGATGCACTGCATTGCCCTCTCTCACCTTGAGAGTTGGTGCAAACTTTGCCTGTGCATCCAAACCCCGTGGTATGATACGCTCTTTCACACATAAACCTCCTTATATCTTCCTCAAAACAGCCACCATACCTACCTATCATGGCATTTCCATAGCCATTCCGAGATATATTGCCATGCAACTTCCATCATCATTATTATGACATACATTACTTTTGTCATATTGCCATTGTATGATCATGTAGTTGACATCGTATTTGTGGCAAAGCCACCATGCATTATTTTTCATACATGTCACTCTTGATTCATTGCACCATCCCGGTACACCGCCGGAGGCATTCATATAGAGTCATATTTTGTTCTAAGTTTCGAGTTGTAATTGTTGAGTTGTAATAGAAATAAAAGTGTGATGATCATCATTATTAGAGCATTGTCCCAAGTGAGGAAAGGATGATGGAGACTATGATTCCCCCATAAGTCGGGATGAGACTCCGGAAAAAAAAGGGAGGCCATAAAAAAAGAAGAAGAGAAAAGGCCCAAATAAAAAAATAAAAAAAATAAAAAAATGAGAGAAAAAGAGAGAAGGGACAATGCTACTATCCTTTTACCACACTTGTGCTTCAAAGTAGCACCTTGTTCTTCATGTAGTGAGTCTCATATATTGTGCTTCAAAGTAGCACCTTGTTCTTCATGTAGTGAGTCTCATATATTGTGCTTCAAAGTAGCACCAAGATCTTCATGATAGAGAGTCTCTCATTTTGTCATTTTCATATACTAGTGGGAATTTTCATTATAGAACTTGGCTTGTATATTCCAATGATGGGCTTCCTCAAAGTGCCCTAGGTCTTCGTGAGCAAGCAAGTTGGATGCACACCCACTTAGTTTCTTTTGTAGAGCTTTCATATACTTATAGCTCTAGTGCATCCGTTGCATGGCAATCCCTACTCCTCATGTTGACATCAATTGATGGGCATCTCCATAGCCCGTTGATTATCCTCGTCGATATGAGACTTTCTTCTTTTTTGTCTTCTCCACACAATCCCATCATCCTATTTCTATTCCACCCATAGTGCTATACCCATGGCTCGCGCTCATGTATTGCGTAAAGGTTGAAAGAGTTTGAGATTATTTGAGTATGAAACAATTGCTTGGCTTGTCATCGGGGGTATAGAAGTTGGGAACATCTTTGTGTGAAGAAAATGAAGCATAGCCTAACTATATGATTTTGTAGGGATGAGCTTTCTTTGGCTATGTTATTTTGAGATGACATAATTGCTTTGATTAATATGCTTGAAGTATTATTATTTTTGTGTCAATATGAACTTTTGTCTTAAATCTTTCGGATCTGAATATTCAAATCACAAGTAAGAAGATTTATATTGAAATTATGCCAAAGTAGCACTCCGCATCAAAAATTCTTTTTTATCATTATCCTACTCGAGAACGAGCAGGAATTAAGCTTGGGGATGCTTGATACGTCTCCAACGTATGTATAATTTTTGATTGCTCCATGCTATATTATCTACTGTTTTAGGCAATATTGGGCTTTATTACCCACTTTTATATTATTTTTGGGACTAACCTATTAGCCGGAGGCCCAGCCCAGATTTGCTATTTTATGCCTATTTCAAAGTTTCGAGGAAAAGGAATATCGACGGAGTCAAACGGACGAAATCAACTGGAGAAGTTATTTTGGAAGGAAACCCACCGATGGACTTGGACTCCACGTCGAAGATACGGAGGTGCTCACGAGGGTGGGGGCGCCCCCCCCTGGCGCGCCCCGTGGGGCCCCGTAGCTCCACCGACGTACTCCTTTCACCCATATATACCTACATACCCTAAAACTTCCGAACAGAAGATAGATCGATTTCGCGCCGCAAGCCTCGAGCCACGAAAACCAATCGGGACCCCTTTCCGTACCTCACCGGGGGGGATCCATCACCGTGGCCATCTTCATCATCCCGGCGCTATCCATGACGAGGAGGGAGTAGTCCACCCTCGGGGCTGAGGGTATGTACCAGTAGCTATGTGTTTGATCTCTCTCTCTCTCGTGTTCTCTCTCGTGTTCCTCTATGGCACGGTCTTGATGTATCCCGAGCTTTGCTATTGTAGTTGGATCTTATGATGTTTCTCCCCCTCTACTCTCTTGTGATGAATTGAGTTTCCCCTTTGAAGTTATCTTATTGGATTGAGTCTTTTATGAGAACACTTGATGTATGTCTTGGTGATCAACTTGCGGGTTTCGTGACATTGGGAACCTATGCATAGGGGTTGGCACACGTTCTTGACTCTCCGATAGAAACTTTGGGGCACTCTTTGAAGTACTTTTATGTTGGTTGGATGAATCTAAGATTGTGTGATGCATATCGTATAATCATGCCCACGGATACTTGAGGTGACAATGGAGTATCAAGGTGACATTAGGGTTTTGGTTGATTTGTGTCTTAAGGTGTTATTCTAGTACGAACTCTTTAATAGATTGATCCGAAAGAATAACTTTGAGGTGGTTTCGTACCCTACCATAATCTCTACGTTTCTTCTCCGCTATTAGTGGCTTCGGAGTGACTCTTTGTTGCATGTTGAGGGCTTGTTATATGATCTATCTATGTTATTATTGTTGAGAGAACTTGCACTAGTGAAAGTATGAACCCTAGACCTTGTTTCCTATCATTGCAATACCGTTTACGCTCACTTTTACCATTAGTTACCTTGCTGTTTTTATTATTTCAGATTACGAATACCTTTATCTACCATCCATATTGCACTTGTATCACCATCTCTTGTCCGAACTAGTGCACCTATACAATTTACCATTGTATTGGGTGTGTTGGGGACACAAGAGACTCTTTGTTATTTTGTTGCAGGATTGCTTGAGAGATACCATCTTCATCCTATGCCTCCCACGGATTGATAAACCTTAGGTCATCCACTTGAGGGAAATTTGCTACTGTCCTACAAACCTGTGCACTTGCAGGCCCAACAACGTCTACAAGGAGAAGGTTGTGTAGTAGACATCACTTATCTCTATTGTTTTGGCAACATTACTCGACTTGTTGTTGTGAGCATAGAATACTGTGGGCTTGTTGTCACAGTACATCTTTAGTGGTTTGTGAATACAATCTACCACTTTCAAGTTGGGTATAAATTTCTTTAGCCATATCGCCTGCCCCGTGGCAACTGATGACAACCCACAAGTATAGGGGATCAATTGTAGCTCTTTTCGATAATTAAAAGTTTCGAACCCAACGAGGAGCAGAAGGAAATGACAAGTGGTTTTCAGCAAGGTAATGTCCACAAGTGCTGAAATTGTAAGTAACAGAGTAGTTTGGTAGCAAGATAATTTGTCACGAGCAAGTAACGATAATAATAACAAAAGTGAAGCAAGGTAGCCCAGACCTTTTGAGGCAAAGGACATGCCAAAACGGTCTCTTATAGTAAGCAAAGCGTTCTTGAGGGTACACGAGAATTTCATCTAGTCACTTTCACCATGTTGATTCGATTTATGTTCGCTACTTTGATAGTTTGATATGTGGGTGGACCGGTGCTTAGGTATCATTCTTACTTGAACAAACCTCCTACTTATGATTAACCCCCTCGCAAGCATCCGCAACTATGAGAAAAGTATTAAGAATAATTTCTAACCATAGCATTAAACTTTGGATCCAATCGGTCCCTTAAGGAATAGCACATAAACTAGGGTTTAAGCTTCTGTCACTCTCACAACCCATCATCTAATAACTACTCCACAATGCATTCCCTTAGGCCCAAATATGGTGAAGTGTCATGTATTCGACGTTCACATGACACCACTCAGGGAATCACAACATACATACTATCAAAATATCAAACACATATCAAGTTCACATGATTACTTGCAACATGATTTCTCCCGTGACCTCAAGAAAAAAGTAACTATTCACAAATGATAATCATGCTCAAGATCAGAGGGGTATTAAATAGCATATTGGATCTGAACATATAATTTTCCACAAAATAAACAATATAGTAATCAACTACAAGATGTAATTGTTGGGGAACGTAGTATTTCAAAAACTTTCCTACGATCACGCAAGATCTATCTAGGAGAAGCATAGCAATGAGCGGGGAGAGTGTGTCCACGTACCCTCGTAGACCGAAAGTAGAAGCGTTTAGTAACACAGTTGATGTAGTCGAATGACTTCATGATCCAATCGATCCAAGTACCGAACGTACGGCACCTCCGAGTTCAGCACACGTTCAACACGATGACGTCCCTCGAGCTCTTGATCCAGTTGAGGACGAGGGGGAGTTCTGCCATCATGACGGTGTGGCGACGGTGATGATGAAGTTACCGACGAAGGGCTTCGCCTAAGCACTACGACGATATGACCGAGGTGTTAACTGTGGAGGGGGCGCCGTACACGGCTAGGAACAATTGATGTGTGTTCAAGGGGTGCCCTCCCCACGTATATAAAGGGGGGATAGGGAGGGAGGCAACCTAGGGCGCGCCCAAGTAGGAGGAATCCTACTTGGGCCCCTAGTCCAATTTGGCCCCCCTTACCATATTTCGACAAGGGGTAAAGGAAGGAGGGGGAGGGGAAGGAAGTAGGAGTCCTACTTAATACTTTCCTTTTCCTCCTCTCCTTTCCCTTTCTCCCCATGTGGATGGCCCTATAGGGGGCGCACCAGCCCCTTGTGGGCTGGTGTGTTCCCTTACTTGGCCATTAAGCCCATATCTTTGCCGGGGGTTGCCCAGAACCCCTTCCGGTGACCCGGTATCACCCAGAACACTTCCGATGTCCAAATACCATCGTCCTATATATATGAATCTTTACCTCTCGACCATTCCGAGACTCCTCGTCATGTCTGTGATCTCATACGGGACTCCGAACAAACTTCGGTCATCAAATCACATAACTCATAATACAAATCATCATCGAACGTTAAGCGTGCAGACCCTACGGGTTCAATAACTATGTAGACATGACCGAGACACATCTCCGGTCAATAACCAATAGCGAAACCTGGATGCTCATATCGGCTCCTACATATTCTACGAAGATCTTTATCGGTCAAACCGCATAACAACATACGTTGTTCCCTTTGTCATCGGTATGTTACTTGCCCGAGATTCAATCGTCGGTATCATCATGCCTAGTTCAATCTCGTTACCGACAAGTCTCTTTACTCGTTCCATAATGCATCATCTCCAGACTAACTCATTAGTCACATTGCTTGCAAGGCTTATAGTGATGTGCATTACCGAGAGGGCCCAGAGATACCTCTCCGATACACGGAGTGACAAATCCTAATATCGATCTATGCCAACTCAACAAACACCATTGGAGACACCTATAGAGCATCTTTATAATCACCCAGTTACGTTGTGACGTTTGATAGCACACAATGTGTTCCTCCGGTATTCGGGAGTTGCATAATCTCATAGTTAGAGGAACATGTATAAGTCATGATGAAAGCAATAGCAATAAAACTTAAATGATAATTTATGCTAAGCTAATGGATGGGTCTTGTTCATCACATCATTCTCTAATGATGTGATCCCGTTCGTCAAATGACAACACATGTCTATGGTCAGGAAACTTAACCATCTTTGATTAACGAGCTAGTCAAGTAGAGGCATACTAGGGACACTCTGTTTGTATATGTATTCACACATGTACTAAGTTTCCGGTTAATACTATTCTAGCATGAATAATAAACATTTATCATGATATAAGGAAATATAAATAACAATTTTATTATTGCCTCTAGGGCATATTTCCTTCAGTCTCCCACTTACACTAGAGTCAATAATCTAGTTCACATCGCCATGTGATTTAACACCAATAGTTCACATCGCCAGATTAGTTCACATCACCATGTGACTAATACCCAAAGGATTTTACTAGAGTCACTAATCTAATCACATCGCTATGTGATTAACACCCAAAGAGTAATAAGGTGTGATCATGTTTTGCTTGTGAGAGAAGCTTAGTCAATGGGTCTGTCACATTCAGAGCCGTATGTATTTTGCAAATTTTCTATGTCTACAATGCTCTGCATGGAGCTACTCTAGCTAATTGCTCCCACTTTCAATATGTATCCAGATTGAGACTTAGAGTCATCCGGATCGGTGTAAAAGCTTGCATCGGCGTAACTCTTTACGACGAACTCTTTTTCACTTCCAGAACCGCTTAGTCTTCTAAGGATAATTTTGACCGCTGTCAAGTGATCCACTGCTGGATCAATATCATACCCCCTTGCCAAACTCATGGCAAGGTACACAATAGGTTTGGTACACAACATAGCATACTTTATAGAACCTATGGCTGAGGCATCGGGAATGACTATCATTCTCTTTCTATTTTCTGTCATGGTCGTGTTTTTGAGTCTTACTCAACTTTACACCTTGCAATACAGGCAACAACTCCTTCTTTGACTGTTCCATTTTGAACTATTTCAAAAATCTTCTCAAGGTATGTACTCATTAAAAAATCTTATCAAGCGTCTTGATCTATCTCTATAGATCTTGATGCCCAATATGTAAGCAGCTTCACCGAGGTCTTTCTTTGAAAAACTACTTTCAAACACTCCTTTATGCTTTCCAGAAAATTCTATATCATTTTCGATCGATAATATGTCATTCACATATACTTATCCGAAAGGCTGTAATGCTCCCACTCACTTTCTTGTAAATACAGGCTTCACTGCAAGTCTGTATAAAACTATATGCTTTGATCAACTTATCAAAGCGTATATTCCAACTCCGAGATGCTTGCACCAGTCCATAGATGGATCGCCGGAGCTTGCACATTTTGTTAGCACCTTTAGGATTGACAAAACCTTCTGGCTGTATCATATACAACTCTTCTTTAATAAATCAATTAAGGAATGCAGTTTTGATATCCATTTGTCAGATTTCATATAGTGTGGCAATTGCTAACATGATTCGGACAAACTTTAAGCATCGATACGAGTGAGAAAATCTCATCGTAGTCAAAATCTTGAACTTGTCAAAAACACTTTTCAATAAGTTGAGCTTTGTAGATAGTAACACTGCTATCAGCGTCCGTCTTCCTCTTGAAGATCCATTTATTCTCAATGGCTTGCCGATCATCGGGTAAGTCCACCAAAGTCCACACATTGTTCTCATACATGGATTCTATCTCAGATTCATGGCCTCAAGCCATCTGTTGGAAACTGGGCTCATCATCGCTTCCTCATAGTGTAGGTTCATCATGGTCTAGTAACATGACTTCCAGAACAGGATTACCGTAACACTCTGGTGCGGATCGTACTCTGGTTGACCTACGAGGTTCGGCAGTAACTTGATCTGAAGTTTCATGATCATCATCATTAACTTCCTCAGTAATTGGTGTAGGCATCACCGGAACTTATTTCAGTGATGAGCTACTTTCCAATTCAAGAGAAGCTACAATTAACTCATCAAGTTCTACTTTCCTCCCACTCACTTATTTCGAGAGAAACTCCTTCTCTAGAAAGGATCCACTCTTAGAAACAAATATCTTGCCTTCGGATCTGTGATAGAAGGTGTACCCAACAATTTCTTTTGGGTATCCTATGAAGACACACTTTTCCGATTTGGGTTTGAGCTTATCAGGCTGAAACTTTTTCACATAAGCATCGCAACCCCAAACTTTAAGAAACGACAGCTTAGGTTTCTTGCTAAACCACATTTCATACGGTGTCGTCTCAACGGATTTTTAGACGGTACCCTATTTAACGTGAATGCAGCTGTCTCTAAAGCATAACCCCAAAATGATAGTGGTAAATTTGTAAGATACATCATAGATCGCACCAATAAAGTACGGTTACGACATTCGGACACACCATTACGCTGTGGTGTTCCAGGTGGCGTGAGTTGCAAAACTATTCCACATTGTTTCAAATGAAGGCCAAACTCGTAACTCAAATATTCGCCTCCGCGATCAGATCGTAGAAACTTTATTTTCTTGTTACGATGATTCTCAACTTCACTCTGAATTCTTTGAACTTCTCAAATGTTTCAGACTTGTTTTTCATTAGGTAGATATACCCATATCTGCTCAAATCATCTGTGAAGGTCAGAAAATAACGATACCCGCCGCGAGACTCAACACTCATCGGACCGCATAAATCGGTACGTATTATTTCCAGTAAGTCAGTGGCTCGCTCCATTGCTCCGGAGAAAGGAGTCTTAGTCATCTTTCCCATGAGGCATGGTTCACAAGCATCAAATGATTCATAATCAAATGATTCCAAAAGTCCATCCGCATGGAGTTTCTTAATGCGCTTTACACCAATATGACCTAAATGACAGTGCCACTAGTATGTTGCACTATCATTATCAACTTTGCATCTTTTGGCATCAATATCATTAATATGTGTATCACTATGATCGAGATTCAATAAACCATTCACCTTGGGTGTATGACCACAAAAAGTTTTATTCATGTAAACAGAATAACAATTATTCTTTTACTTAAATGAATAACCATATTGCAATAAACATGATCCAATCATATTATGCTCAACGCAAACACCAAATAACATTTATTTTAGGTTCGACATTAATCTCGAAGGTAAAGGGAGTGTGCGATGGTGATCTTATCAAACTTTGGAATCATTTCCAACACACATCGTCACCTCGCCCTCAACTAGTCTTTGTTCATTTTGTAACTCCTGTTTCGAGTTACTAATCATAGCAACAGAACCAGTATCAAATACCTAGGGGCTACTATGAACACTAGTAAAGTACACATTAATAATATGTATATCATATATACTTTTGTTCACTTTGCCATCCTTCTTATCCGCCAAGTATTTGGGGCAGTTCCGCTTCCAGTGACCATTTCCTTTGCAGTAGAAGCACTCAGTTTCAGGCTTGGGTCTAGCTTTGGGCTTCTTCATGGGAGTGGAAACTTGCTTGCCATTCTTCTTGAAGTTACCTTTCTTTCCCTTGCCCTTTTACTTGAAACTAGTGGTCTTGTCAACCACCAACATTTGATGCTTTTCTTGATTTCTACCTTCGTCCGTTTCAGCATCACGAAGAGCTCGGGAATCGTTTTCGTCATCCCTTGCATATTATAGTTCATCATGAAGTTCCAGTAACTTGGTGATAATGACTAGAGAACTCTGTCAATCACTATCTTATCTGGAAGATTAACTCCCACTTGATTCAAGCGATTGTAGTACTCAGACATTCTGAGCACATGCTCACTGGTTGAGCTATTCTCCTCCATATTGTAGGCAAAGTACTTGTCAGAGGTCTCATACCTCTCGACTCGGGCATGAGTCTGAAATACCAATTTCAGCTCTTGAAACATCTTATATGCTCCGTGGCGTTCAAAATGTTTTTGAAGTCCCGGTTCTAAGCCGTAAAGCATGGCACACTAAACTATCAAGTAGTCATCATACCGAGCTTGCCAAATGTTCATAACGTCTGCATCTGCTCCTGCAATAGGTCCATCACCTATCGGTGCATCAAGGACATAATTCTTCTTTGCAGTAATGAGGATAATCCTCAGATCACGGACCCAGTCCGCACCTTTGCTACTATCATCTTTCAACTTATCTTTCTCTACGAATGCATTAAAATTCAAGGGAACGGTAGCACGGACCATTGATCTACAACAACATAGACATGCAAAATACTATCACGTACTAAGTTCATGATAAATTAATGTTCAATTAATCATATTACTTAAGAAATCCCACTTAGATAGACATCTCTCTAGTCATCTAAATGATCACGTGATCCAAATCAACTAAACCATGTTCGATCATCACGTGAAATGCAGTAGCTTTCAATGGTGAACATCACTATGTTGATCATATCTACTATATGATTCACGCTTGACCTTTCGGTCTCGGTGTTCCGAGGCCATATCTACATATGCTAGGCTCGTCAAGTTTAACCCGAGTATTCTGCATGTGCAAAACTGGCTTGCACCCGTTGTATGTGAACGTAGAGCTTATCACACCCGATCATCACGTGGTGTGTCGGCACGACGAACTGTAGCAACGGTGCATACTCAGGGAGAACACTTGTACCTTCAAATTTAGTGAGAGATCATCATATAATGCTACCGCCGTACTAAGCAAAATAAGATGCATAAAAGATAAACATCACATGAAATAAAAATAAGTGATATGATATGGCCATCATCATCTTGTGCCTTTGATCTCCATCTCCAAAGCACCGTTATGATCACCATCGTCACCGGCTTGATACCTTGATCTCCATCGAAGCATCGTTGTCGTCTCGCTAACTATTGCTTCTACGACTATCGCTACCGCTTATTGATAAAGTAAAGCAATTACATGGCGATTGCATTTCATACAATAAAGCGACAACCATAAGGCTCCTGCCAGTTGCCGATAACTTTTCCAAAACATGATCATCTCATACAACAATTTATATCTCATCACGTCTTGACCATATGACATCACAACATGCCATGCAAAAACAAGTTAGACGTCCTCTACTTTGTTGTTGCAAGTTTTACGTGGCTGCTATAGGCTTCTAGCAAGAACCGTTCTTACCTACGCATCAAAACCACAACGATTTTTCGTCAAGTGTGCTATTTTAACCTTCAACAAGGACCGGGCGTAGTCAAACTCGATTCAACTAAAGCTGGAGAAACTGACACCAGCTAGCCACCGGTGTGCGAAGCACGTCGGTAGAACCAGTCTCATGAACGTGGTCATGTAATGTCGGTCCAAGCCGCTTCATCCAACAATACTACAGAATAAAAGTAAGACGTTGCTCGTAAGCAGTATGACTATTATCGCCCACAACTCATTGGGTTCTACTCCTCCATATAACATCTACGCATAGACCTGGCTCGGATGCCACTGTTGGGGAACATAGCATTTCAAAAAAATTCCTACGATCACACAAGATCTATCTAGGAGAAGCATAGCAACGAGCGGGGAGTGTGTGTCCACGTACCCTCGTAGACCGAAAGCGGAAGCGTTTAGTAACACGGTTGATGTAGTCGAACGTCTTAACGATCCAACCGATCCAAGTACCGAACGTACATCACCTCCATATTAGCACACGTTCAGCACGATGATATCCCACGAGTTCTTGATCCAGTTGAGGACAAGGAAGACTTCCGCCAGCATGACGACGTCGCGACGGTGATGATGAAGTTACCGATGCAGGGCTTTGCCTAAGCACTACGACAATATGACCGAGGTATTAACTGTGGAGGGAGGCGCCGCACACGGCTAGGAACAATTGACGTGTGTTCAAGGGGTGCCCTCCCCACGTATATAAAGGAGGAATAGGGAGGGAGGCAACCTAGGGCATGCCCAAGTAGGAGGAATCCTACTTGGGCCCCTAGTCCAATTCGCCCCCCCTTACCATATTTGGACAAGCGGGAAAGGAAGGAGGGGGTGTCAGGACCCCGATTCCAAGTCACATCGATCTAGCCAGTGACACCTCATATCACTTTGCGGCCTCACGCACGGTATTCCCACGGGTGTCGCCTTACCATGGCCCGGGACCGTTTGCGCCTTTTGGCTCACGTATATGATAGTGTCGCTAGCATCCATATGACGGAGAACCCGGGCCGACATGGCTAGTCGTGAACCCAAAGCGGCACTAACCCATGGGGACATGCATACATGAATCACATCGAGCATGTCGGTCATCAACGTATGAATCCGGGCTGTAGCACTAGGCTAACAGGACTCCGGTAATCCGGGCTGTAGCAGGCTAGGCAGGACTCCGGATTTCACCGCGTGACATTTCCCCGAAGGGACAGACACCGGAACGAAGTGAAACACATGTCGGCCAGTCAAGTGTCCAGAGCAGTAGTGCTGGGCTAGCAGGACTCCGGTGAACCGGGCTGTAGCGGACTACTATCGCTCAGGAAGCACTAGACTACATTTCCCCATATGAGAGGCTGCCAAGGATAAACAACTAGTTTGTCGGATCCCACACATACCAAGCATTTCAATCATACACACAATATGCTCGATATGTGTAAATACAACATGGCATCACAACATAACTCTACGACTCAAGTATTTATTCATTAGGCTCCGAGGAGCGAGATATTACAAACATGGGTCTCATGACCCAACATTGAAGCATACCAAACAAAGCACACGGAAGCTTAACATGTCGAGTACGACATCTACAAATGAAAAAGGGCTGAGAAGCCCGACTATCTACCGAGATCTGCCGAGGGCACAAGATCGTAGCTGAGGTAACAAGCTAAGCGTCAAGTCCAAGCGGAACTACTAGCGAGACCGACGTCTCTCGCAAAACATAAAAGAAGCAAACGTGAGTACAAATGTCTTGAGCAAGACTTACATCGAACTAACTACATATGCATCATTATCAACAAAGGGGTGGTGGAGTTTGACTGCAGCAAGCCAGCTTTGACTCGGTGGCTATCCTGAACTACGACTGCAAGTAACTCTTTTGAGGTGGCGCACACGAGTCCACATATTCACCATTTCAATACACCACTATGGATCCGCTCCGTCTCCCTACGAGAACGCCATCCATAGCACTCACGCTATCTTGCGCATTTTAGAGTATCCACTTTCACTTGTCTATGAACTATGCAAGGGTCCAAGTTTCCATATCCGAGGAATCCGGCTATTCAATAGATAATGATAACCCCGCAGGGTGTACTTCTTCACACACGCTCGCCACTTATCGCCTGACACGTTATGTACCTCGGCAACCTTCAAGTGGAAGCCGGGCGAGGGAGTCGGCCACGACCTGACTAACCACACAAGTCTCTCATCCAGGTTTATCGCCTATTCGGGTTCCATCCGCAAGAAGATCCGGCCGGGGTGTCGCTCACGGCCCCAAACGATGTGTACAGGGTTCCAAGCCCACCAAGCAGGCGGCGCTTGGCATACCCGCCACGGTGCCTAGTCATCCCAAGCCCACATGCATCGGGTGCCACTTGGTAGACTACTAACACTACCTACAAACACCGAAACTAGTTGCAACTCCCGGACAGAGATCAAGTTGATTAATAAGTCGAGAGGGCACTTAAGCATTCAATGTGTGGTAGTAGCTATTCATGGATCACAAACACGAACTCAGTTCACGAGGACGGCTGAAATGAGACAACCCACCATGTACTCCTACATGGCCTCTCACCGCTACCTTTACCAAATCGTGTTCACACACTTAGCTCTCAACAAGAGGACATGTTCACACACCTCCAATTCATCCCGATGAATCAGACTGACTCAACTCTAAGCAGTAGCAGGCATGACAAACAAGCATGAATGAGTAGGCACAACAGGCTCAAACAACTCCTACTCATGCTAGTGGGTTTCATCTAATTCTTGTGGAATGACAGGTCATGCAGAGGATAAAGGGGTTCAGCTACCGCAGCAAGTAACACATGAGTCGTTGTTTTCCTAATGCAGTAAAATAGAGCAGGAGCGAGAGAGTGGGATTATATCGGAATGAACAAGGGGGCTTTGCTTGCCTGGCACTTCTGAAGATAATATAGTTCTTCATAGGTGTCATCGAACTCATCGTCGGTACGTCGTCTACTGAGGGGGGACAAACACCGGCAACTAAGAAAGAACACAATCAATGCAATGCACATTCACATGAATGACATGTCAAGTTAAGGTACTGAATTCACCTAATGCAATATCTAGCCAAGTTAATTGAAGTGGAACTCGAACAAGAACAAATTCCAACTCCAAATGTTATTTCAAAAATTGCCCTAATCATCATTTGTCATATTCAGTGAGGTTAACTTGTTCAAACATGCATTAAAGTGGTACATATGGATAGATTGGATTTTTCTGATCATTTTTCATATATAATTTATTTCATTTGGAGTTACGGTTGAATTTATATGAATTTTAGAAGTTTTAACTATTTTTTGAAATTTTCCAAACCTTTTCTGATTTATTCAAATTTCAGAAAATAGTTACAGCGTCAGCATGACGTCAAGATGACGTCATCAGGTCAACACAGCCGACCGGGGTCAAACCTGAGCCGTGGGTCCCACATTCCATGTCATTGTGGTGATTAGGCTTAGATTTAAACTAATCCAAAACTTAACAGGAGCTGGCCCCACCTGTCATGGACCCAAGGGGTCACTAGGTTAGTGCCTAATGGCGTTTTCGCCGGAGTTAGGCCGCCGGCCATGGACAGACGCGGCGGAGGTGCTCGGGAATCGCCCACAGGGCTCGGTTTGAGGAGTGCTTGGGCTCGTTGGAGAGCCCTCGCTGGCGCGCGTCGAACGGCGGTGGTGGCCCGGCCTGTGGTGGCCGGAACCGACGACGGCGAGCTCGTGAGCGGCAGCCGGAGCTCGGGTGCGGTCTGGATCGGTGCTGCTGCTCACAAACGAGCGAGCTGAGGTGCTGGGGGTGCTCTACGGGTCGCGACAAGCACAACGGGTGCACGCCCGTGACCAAATGGTCACCGGGGCTTCGCCGGCGACGAGCCCGGGCGGCGGCGCGTGCGGGTGAGTGCGGCGCAGTCGCTACGACGCACGGGGAAAGAAAAGAAGAGGTTGGGGGAGGTCAGTGGCTCACAGCGGTCACGAAGGCCGTCGAAGTGGGCTCGGGGAGGCGTCGGAGGCGACGTACGGGAGGTGGCGATCTCCGGTGGCCGACGAGGGGAACGGCGATGTTGGCGGCGTCCAGGGGCTTCCGGCGTCTTGAGGATCGGTGAGGAGGAAGAGGGCATCGGGGCAGAGCTCGTAGACTGCTCGGGGTGTCGTCGGGACGGCGGTGGTCGCGGCAACGGCGAACGGCGGCGATGGGCGGGTTCGGTGGCGTAGCAGGGAGAGATCAGAGGAGGGAGAGAGGTCCAGGGAGAGAGGAGAGGGGCCAAGGGTTGCGTGGCGTCGCCTGGTGCATCGAGGAGGAGCCAGGCAGGCTGGGAGGGAGGAGGTGGAGGCCTCGGGCGCGCTGGCGTCGACACGCCTCTGCCTACTGGCAGAGGTGGAAGAAGACCAAGGCGCCCCTGGTGGGCTGGGCCGATTCTGCTGGTCCACCAGGTGAGTGGGCCTCATGTAAGCGTCAGGTAAGTTTACTCTCTCTCTCTCTTTCTAGTTTAGTTACTGTTTTCTAATTTGCTTTTCTGTTTTTGATTTAGTAATAATACTAAACCATTTTTTTAAACTCCTGAGAAAATTTGTGGGCACTTTTAAAAATGTTTACTAACAGCCCTCAAATGTTTTCAGAATTATTGAAGAATTTAAAATATTTTTAGCCATTAAATGCTCCAATACAAATACTTATGATTTAATCCAAAAACCTGAAATGACCTAGGAAAAATATGCACCAATTTTTGTCAGAGGTTTTCACCAGTTTCAAAAATGATGGACTTTTCCTGAAGTCACTTTGGGTTTATTGGAAGTGATTTTATTTGAGCCTATTTGAATTCATTTGGTGCTAGGGTTTGAACATCCCCATTTCAACTTTCAAATAAATTTAAACATGATGCATGGATGCAATGCCACAAGTTACAAACAAACTCTAGGGCTGTGACAGGGGGAGGGGAAGGAAGTAGGAGTCCTACTTCAGACTTTCCTTTTCCTCCTCTCCTTTCTCTTTATCCCCACGTGGATGGCCCTATAGGGGGCGCACCATCCCCTTGTGGGCTGGTGTGTTCCCTTACTTGGCCCATTAAGCCCATATCTTTGTCGGGGGTTGCCCGGAACCCCTTCCGGTGACCCGGTATCACCCGGAACACTTCCGGTGTCCAAATACCATCGTCCTATATATGAATCTTTACCTCTCGACCATTGCAAGACTCCTCGTCATGTCCGTGATCTCATCCGGGACTCCAAACAAACTTCAGTCATCAAATCACATAACTCATAATACAAATCGTCATCGAACGTTAAGCGTGCGGACCCTACGGGTTCGAGAACTATGTAGACATGACTAAGACACATCTCCAGTCAATAACCAATAGCGGAACCTGGATGCTCATATTGGCTCCTACATATTCTACGAAGATCTTTATCGGTCAAACCGCATAACAACATACGTTGTTCCCTTTGTCATCGGTATGTTACTTGCCTGAGATTCGATCGTTGGTATCATCATACCTAGTTCAATCTCATTACCGGCAAGTCTCTTTACTCGTTCTGTAATGCATCATCTCATGACTAACTCATTAGTCCCATTGCTTGCAAGGCTTATAGTGATGTGCATTACCGAGAGGGCCCAGAGATACCTCTCCGATACACGGAGTGAAATTTGATAGCACACAATGTGTTCCTCCGGTATTCGGGAGTTGCATAATCTCATTGTTAGAGGAACATGTATAAGTCATGATGAAAGCAATAGCAATAAATCTTAAATGATCATTTATGCTAAGCTAATGGATGGGTCTTGTCCATCACATCATTCTCTAATGATGTGATCCCGTTCATCAAATGACAACACATGTCTATGGTCAGGAAACTTGACCATCTTTGATTAACGAGCTAGTCAAGTAGAGGCATGCTAGGGACACTCTGTTTGTTTATGTATTCACACATGTACTAAGTTTCCGGTTAATACAATTCTAGCATGAATAATAAACATTTATCATGATACTAGAAAATATAAATAACAATTTTATTATTGCCTCTAGGGCATATTTCCTTCGGTAATCAACACTACTATTCACCCACAAGCACCAATCTATAGTTCCAGTACAAAGATTGAACACAAGAGATGAACTAGGGTTTGAGATGAGATGGTGCTGTTGAAGATGTTGATGGAGATTTCCCTCCCCAAGATGGGAGAGTTGTTGGCACTACAAAAAAATACACTTTCGTGATGATACGTGTTTGTCACAGTAGGTCACGTTTTCTGTCATGCATGTACATCCATGACAAATTTATGACAGAATGAAGATAATCATACCTGTGCTATCGTAGAAGTGTTCCATGATATTACTAATTATCATCACGGAAATGTCCACTTCCATGACAATAAATCGCGTGTCACAGAAGTGCTTTCGTCAAGGGTGACCGACACGTGGCATCCACCATAACGGAATGCCGTTAAGCTATCGGGTCCTGTTTTGGATTTGATAACCCGTTAACAGCCCGGACCAATGGGGATTTTCCATGTGTAAAATTCTGATTGGCTGACGGAAACACGTGTCAGCTCCGCGTTGGCACATGTGTCAGTCATCCAATGGGCGAGATGCGCCTATGATATGTTGACACGTGGACCGGCCCAAAAGTGACCCATAATGTTTAAATGGGCTGGCCCAACTAAAGGCCCACAAGATTTTGCGGTCCATAATGGGCCAGCGCAGCAAAAGTCCCACGAGATTTTGCGTATCATAATGGGCCGGACGAGCTAAAGGCCCGTGAGATTTTGCGGGACATACTGGGCCGGCCGAGCTAAAGGCCCACAAGATTTTGCGGACCATAATGGGCCGGCCCAGCTAAAGGCCCAACATTCTCAGTTAAGGCCCGTACGGCTAGTTTGAAATCGGCCCATCAACGGCCTGTCCTAAACTTGTCATCATTGCGGCCCATGGTCACTTCTGGCCCATTAACAGTCCACTAAGTGTATGGGCCGAGTTACGGCCCGGTGTATTTCCGGCCTGTTAAAGATCCTGCTTCATTTGTGCCCATTTACATGCCATTGAAACATTCGGGCCATAAACGGTCATGAAGGATTTGGGTCCTATTCGGCCATGTCTGACATTCGGCCTGTTAGAGGCCCACTATAGATTTGGGCCACTTTCGGCCTGTTGTGATTTTCGGCCTGTTAACGTCGGATGAAATCCATGGGCCATATGTTCACAACATCACATCGGGCCCATTAACGGCCCATATAATAATGACGATAATCTAGCCCGACCGAACTTCCGGCCTGTTAAAGGCCCGTGTAATAGGTTGGCGCATTTACGGCCCGTCCAAATTTCGGCCTGTGAAAGATCCGCATCGTAAATGGGCCCAATCTCACTTTCGGTCTTTTAAAGGCCCATGTTTTTTATGGGCTCGAGATATTTACACCTGTAAACGACTTATTGTTACTGAGGGCCCAAATTATGTTTAGGCCAGTTAAAGGCCCACTATGGGCACATGCCTACCAGAAAAATATGAAATCTTATGCTGATTTGGGCCCAGATATTTTTTGTGGGCTACATGCAAATTTCGGCCCATAATCGTTTTTAGCCCAATTGGAATGGGCCCGACGAATGTTGGCATGTTGGGCTCCTACGAAGCTTTCGGCCGAATACATTACTAAGATAAACCTACACTATACAAAAATAGCGTCGTAATTATTGCAGCCTTTGGCAGCATCATAAATGCTATATCACAACAAAAGGCCTGTTGGCATAAAATTTACAGTCCTTGCGGATAAAAGCACCATCAGATGTATAGAAGCACAGATCATTTGACCTGAGTGCTAATGTTTCAGGCTGTAGAATCTGATGGAGCAGCATGATCTTCACCTTTTTCCGCCATTGCTCTTGAACAACAAAGCGAATGTCTGATAGTCTGGTTTCAAAACCATTCATATCTTGACATAATTTGTCAACCACTACTCTTGTTTCCAAAACGACATCCATTAGGGATTGGACTTGTGTCTGGAGCACAGATATATCACTCTGTCTAGCAGGAAGATATTGTTCAGTAGGCGATTTGGACGAGGTTACCTTGACAACCAACCCAAAATTACGCAGAAGGTGCTTTTTGCCTTTGTTAGTGGAGAGATACTTGGACTTGCAGCAAGAGGTGACATTGTGCCTGTGGTAGCCTCGTCACCTTCAGGTGGTTGTGGCTATTCAATCATTTTTTCCATAGCTTCCTGGTAAGTTACTAATGAGACAAAAACAAAGAAAATAGGTTACACGTTTATAAATAACTTATTTTGGTGAACTATTGTAATACATTAGCATGTATTGTAGTGCCAACTACATAATAAAATCACTTTCGGAACATATGTCCATGTAGCACGCCTACTGTATTGTCTATTTCCTCACATTCATTGACATCTAAGGATAAAGAGACATGGTTTAAAGTAGGATGAACATAGTATGACATCATTCATATCATGGGCAAACAGATATAAAACAAACAGGCTATTTTATCATTGTGTGCGCACGTGAACATAACAACTATAATACTGATCAAGACCAAAAGAATATCCTTCATTTATTTTAAACCATGTAAGGTGAAATGATACGTTAAGACAACTATGTATCAAAGTGAACAGAGTAACTGACATTGGCTCCAAACCAAGTTGTTAAATGAACACATCACAGTCCAATTAGTTCAAAGGAAGGATGAGTGAGGACTTACAACAGCGGCTTGAACTGGTGTGCTCATGCCCTTCATCTTGCTGGTGTGGCAATCCTTGAAGATTTGCACTGCATTCGGTTCAGGTTCTTTTTGGTCCGCATAGGCTTTCCTCTGTATTTGGAACAAGTCAATATAGATACGATAATATGGCACAGAAAAAAGAAGGAAGTAGCAGCTATTTACAAGAGCCTCGCAGTGTGCAATATAGCTACGAGATCTTGTTGTCTGTTGGAATTTCAATTTAGAACGGTTGGTCTTGTTCTTCAAACAGTTAGCCTAGAAGAAGAGACACTTGTAAGGCACATACATAACTACAAGTTCAATATGTGGTCTGATCAAATACATATAGCCTACCTGATACTTTGGATCAGACCAGTGTTTAATGAGGGTTGTCCAGTCTTCATCTATAATATATTCCACTCGAGATGTTTGGGCGATTTCATTGTTAGCCTTTCCTTCAAAGTGAGATTTTCTAAGGTGGTACCGATCTTCAGTCAGAGCGGTGAAAAACATGAGTGCATGCTTGTTTAGTTGCATCATCTTTTGGATCCAACTTGAACCTCGTCTGTTGAAAAAAGAATGTGAGTCTTATTAGGAGGAAGCTAGAAAGTATGGGACAGAGCAAGACAACATTACTAATTGCGATGAATAACATTACTTACGGATAAATGGTCAAGGAAGGTGTTAAACTGGGTATTGTCTTTCTCATTCCTGTACTAGATCCATGTTGGGAGGATACGTGCATGACCTAATGGCAACAGCTGCCTCTGATACTAACTTGGCTGACTCTGTAGCATCACGTGGCCTTTTTAAACCTTCCTCAGAATGGATCTCCATTCTTTCTCCTTTAGATTTTGTTAATCTGTCAAGCATTATCCCTGATGTCTGTTTCTGCTTGCGTCGTGATGCTAGTTCAACAACGAATATGGAAAGTGTTATTGTACATCAAACTATGAGAGTACATATAAAGGAGCATGCAACTGCAACTTGACTCGGTCAGGTACCGTCTTGGTGTTGATGCTCATGAGGTTCATCTGATCTTGCCAAGTCCTGCTGTGTCGTGATGCTTGAAGTAGTGTTAGGTGTGAAGGTAGCTTGGGAACCGGCGTTCGAGCAAACGAACGAGTAACTCGTTGAGATGCGGAGTACAGTTGAAGCGGATGCTGCAGCTGGTGGAGCACGTGATACTGTGTTTGTAGATTTAGCCGGTGGACTTGGACCTTCTACTGCACTATAAGTACCAGCAGAATCTGGACGGCAGATCCTTTTCCGTTTCACCCGACAAGTAACACCACTCCCTACTATATTATTTTCCTTGCTCTTTTTTGACTTTGCCATGTCAAGCCGTACCCACAACACAAAAGAATAAAATCTCTCTTCAAAACTAATTGATGCATGATACAGACAAGCAATACTTTGATGTAAGACAACCGTATGAGGATGGAATATGTAAGAAAAACAGGACGGCATGACATATTCACAGCTACGATGTGTAAACTAAGGAGAATGATTTTCAAGAAAATAGAAGTAATGCAAGCTAGACACCATATGAAAGATGCAACCAATATTACTCCGCCAAGTTAAAAGTGTCTTGTCATAAGTGGCAATTCGAAAAATTAGAAGCAGTACAACATAGAAATCAATGCAAGATGCAACCACTATCAAACTGCCATGTTAAAAGTGTCCAATCATGAGTGACTGATGCAGGATACACAACAACAGTACTTTGATGTAAGAACATGGTATGATAGATAGATGAAGTGTATTCTAGACACAGAACGCCATGTCATATGCACATATATAACGTATGAACTCAGCAGGTGCAATTTAATCAAAATAGAAGAAATACAAGCTAGACAACATATGCAACATGAAACCAATTATCACACTGTCAACTTAGAGCAAGCACCTGCGATGGTGGAGTATGGGAGATGAACTCATCATGTAGATTTGGGACTTCATCTTCATTAGCAGTAGCAGTTGCAAATCTAGAGAGTCTCTGTTTTGCGTCGGTGCGGAGGACCACCAACATCCCCTAACTTACTCTTTTCGTTCCTATTTTCTGATACTCCCTTATGAAGTCAAGACCACAAGAAGATGAATAAAATTAGCTCTGCATAACTGGTTGATGCATGATACAGACGAACACTACTTTGATGTAAGGCAAGCGTAGGATAGGAGGATGGAATATATACAAAGAAAGACAGCGTTTCATATTCACATGTACGATAGGAGGATGGAATATGTATGAAAAAACAGTAAGCGGAAGGCATTTCAACAAAATTAGAAGAAATGAAAGCTAGGCACCATATGAACATGCAACCAATATCACTCTATCAGGTAAAAAGTGTCTCATCGTAAGTGCCATTTCAAGAAATTAGAAGTAGTACAAGCTAGAAGACAATGCAAGATGCAACCTACATCACAGTCCCAAGTTAAATGTGTCTTATGGGTAAGTGATTGTTGCCGGTATAAGTTGTAAGCTACGCAGATGCAATTCAACATAATCAGAAGCAATACAAACTAGACATCATACGGAAAACGCAACCACATATAACAGTTCCAAGTTAGAGCAAGCACTTGCGATGGTGGAGTAGGGGAGATGTGCTCATCATGTACACATATGTTCTAGAAACAGGAACACGTGTCATATTCACAGGCATTACGTGTAAAGTAAGAAGATGCAATTCAACAAAGTTAGAAGCAATACAAGCTAGACATCATACGCAACATGCAACCACATATAATAGTGCCAAGTTAGAGCAAGCACCTGTTATGGTGGAGTAGGGGAGATGTGCTCATCAACTACACAGCTACGTTGACTGTCTAGCCTTGCGTTGTCTTGCGAATCTTGTTGGGAGTATGGCGGAGTAGAATCTATAGAGAACCTCCGTTCAGTACCATCATCCAATGCCTTGCCAATTTCCTTCAGCTTTATTGATTTTGCATTGTGAGGTCAAACCGACAAGAAAAAGGAATATAATTCGCTCTTTAGAACTCATTCATGCATGATCCGATGAAAGGCAAAATCATGATACGAGGATGGAATATGTATGAAAAAATGGACGTCTTAACATATTCACACCTATTATGTGGTAACTAAGCAGAAGGCACTTCAACAAATTAGAAGCACTACAAACTAGACACCATATGAAAGGTGCAATCAATATCACTCTGCCAAGTTAAAACTGCCTCGTCATAGGTGGCGTAAATCAAACTAGAAGCAATACATGCTAGAAATCATATTTAAGACGCAAACCAATATCACACTGCCAACTTAAAGGTGTTCCATCATAAGTGACTGATGCAGGATACACAAGAAAAGTAGTTTCATGTAAGAACATGGTGTGATAGACAGATATAGTATGTACCAAAAACAGGAAAGCGTGTCTATTCACATGTATCATGTGTAAGCTAAGCAGATGCAGTTTACACTAATTAGGAGCAATACAAGCTAGACACCATATATAACATGCAACCAGATATCACACTGCCAAGTTAGAGCAAGCACCTTGGATGGTGGAGTAGGGGAGCAGAGACTTGGACCTTGTAATGCACTATCAGTACAAGGAGAATCGGTACAGATGCTCCATTTATGTTGCTGCAGAGGACCACCATCATCGCCTTTCTTACTCTTTTCCTTCCTCTTTCTTGATTTTGCCTTCTCAAGTCAAACCCACAAGAAAAAGGAATAAAATTTGCTCTTCGGAACTCATTGATGCATGATACTAACGAACACTACTTTCATGTAAGGCAGCCGCATGATAGGAGGATGGAATATGTATGAAAAACAGGATGGCGTGACATATTGACATGTATGATGTTTAAAGTGTAAACTAAGCACAAGGTGCTTGAACTTGTTAGAATCAATGCAACCTAGAAACCATATGAAAGATGAAACCAATATAACTCTGCCAAATTAAAAGGGTTCCCTAACAATTGTATTTGACCAAATTAGAAGCAATACATGGCAACATGCTAGAAATAATATGCAATATGCAACGAATAAAGGTGACTCATCGTAAGTGACTGATGCAGGATACAAAAGAGAGGTAGTTGATGTCTACCACGCAACCTTCTTCTTGTAGACGTTGTTGGGCCTCCAAGTGCAGAGGTTTGTAGGGAGTAGCAAATTTCCCTCAAGTGGACGACCTAAGGTTTATCAATCCGTGGGAGGCGTAGGCTGAAGATGGTCTCTCTCAAACAACCCTGCAACCAAATAACATAAAGTCTCTTGTGTCCCCAAACACCCAATACAATGGTAAATTGTATAGGTGCACTAGTTGATACAAATGCAATATGGATGGTAGATATGAGTATTTGTAATATGAAAATATAAAAACAGCAAGGTAACAAGTGGTAAAAGTGAGCGTAAACGGTATTGCAATGCTAGGAAACAAGGCCTAGGGTTCATACTTTCACTAGTGCAAGTTCTCTCAACAATAATAACATAATTGGATCATATAACTATCCCTCAACATGCAACAAAGAGTCACTCCAAAGTCACTAATAGTGGAGAACAAACGAAGAGATTATGGTAGGGTACGAAACCACCTCAAATTTATTCTTTCCAATCAATCCGTTGGGCTATTCCTATAAGTGTCACAAACAGCCCTATAGTTCGTACTAGAATAACAACTTAAGACACAAATCAACCAAAACCCTAATGTCTCCTAGATACTCCAATGTCACCTCAAGTATCCGTGGGTATGATTATGCGATATGCATCACACAATCTCAGATTCATCTATTCAACCAACACATAGAACCTCAAAGAGTGCCCCAAAGTTTCTACCGGAGAATCAAGATGAAAACGTGTGCCAATCCCTATGCATAGGTTCATGGGCGGAACCCGCAAGTTGATCACCAAAACATTCATCAAGTGAATCACGTGATATCCCATTGTCACCACAGATACGCACGGCAAGACATACATCAAGTGTTATCAAATCTTTAAAGATTCAATCCAATAAGATTACTTCAAAGGGAAAACTCAATCCATTTCAAGAGAGTAGAGGGGGAGAAGCAACATAAGATCCAACTATAATAGCAAAGCTTGCGATACATCAAGATCGTATCACCTCAAGAGCACGATGAAGTGAGAGATCAAAAACATAGCTACTAGTACATACCCTCAGCCTCGAGGGTGGACTACTCCCTCCTCGTCATGGAGAGCGCCGGGATGATGAAGATGGCCACGGTGAGGTTCCCCCCTCCGTGAGCTTGCGGAGCAGGTCCCGATTGACTTTTGGTGGCTACAGAGGCTTGCGGCGGCGGAACTCCCGATCTATTCTATTCCTCGATCATTTTAGGGTATATGGATATATATAGGAGGAAGAAGTACGTCAGGGGAGCCACAAGGGGCCCACGAGGGTGGAGGGCACGCCCTAGGGGGGTATGCGCGCCCCCTGCCTCGTGCCTCCCTCGTTGCTTTCTTGACGTGGACTCCAAGTCTCCCGGGTTGCTTTCCTTCCAAAAATAACTTCTCCAGAAGGTTTCATTCCGTTTCGACTCCGTTTGATATTCCTTTTCTTCGAAACACTGAACTAAGGGAAAAAAACAGGAACTGGCACTAGGCTCTGGGTCAATAGGTTAGTCCCAAAAACAATATAAAAGTGTTTAATAAAGCCCATAAAACATCCAAGATGGATAATATAATAGCATGGAACAATCAAAAATTATAGATACGTTGGAGACGTATCAGCATCCCCAAGCTTAATTCCTGCTCGTCCTCGAGTAGGTAAATGATAAAAACAGAATTTTTGATGTGGAATGCTACTTGGCATAATTTCAATGTAATTCTTCTTAATTATGGTATGAATATTCAGATCCAAAAGATTCAAGACAAAAGTTTAATATTGACAAAAAAATAATAATACTTCAAGTATACTAACAAAGGAATTATGTCTTCTCAACATAACATGGCCAAAGCAAGCTATCCCTATAAAATCATATAGTATGGCTATGCTCTATCTTCATCACAAAAAATATTTAAATCATGCACAACCCCGATGACAAGCCAAGAAATTGTTTCATACTTTTGATGTTCTCAAACTTTTTCAATCTTCACTCAATACATGAGCGTGAGCCATGGACATAGCACTATAGGTGGAATAGAATGGTGGTTATGGAGAAGACAAAAAGGAGAAGATAGTCTCACATCAACTAGGCGTATCAACGGGCTATGGAGATGACCATCAATATATATCAATGTGAGTGAATAGGGATTGCCATGCAACAGATGCACTAGAGCTATAAGTGTATGAAAGCTCAAAAATAAACTAAGTGGGTGTGCATCCAACTCGCTTGCTCACGAAGACCTAGGGCATTTTGAGGAAGCCCATCATTGGAATATACAAGCCAAGTTCTATAATGAAAGATTCCCACTAGTATATGAAAGTGACAACATAGGAGACTCTCTATCATGAAGATCACGGTGCTACTTTGAAGCACAAGTGTGGTAGAAGGATATTAACATTGTCCCTTCTCTCTTTTTCTCTCATTTTTTTATTTGTTTTTATTTTGGGCCTTTCTCTTTTTTTATGGCCTCTTTTTTTTCGCCCGGAGTCTCATCCCGACTTGTGGGGGAATCATAGTCTCCATCATCCTTTCCTCACTTGGGACAATGCTCTAAAAACGAGGATCATCACACTTTTATTTTATTACAACTCAACAATTACAACTCGATACTTAGAACAAGATATGACTCTATATGAATGCCTCCGGCGGTGTACCGGGATGTGCGATGACTCATGAGTGACATGTATGAAATAATTATGAATGGTGGCTTTGCCACAAATACAATGTCACCTACATGATCATGCAAAGCAATATGACAATGATGGAGCGTGTCATAATAAATGGAACGGTGGAAAGTTGCATGGCAATATATCTCGGAATGGCTATGGAAATGCCATAATAGGTAGGTATGGTGGCTGTTTTGAGGAAGGTTTATGGTGGGTGTATGATACCGGCGAAAAGTGCGCGGTATTAGAGAGGCTAGCAATGGTGGAAGGAAGAAGGGTGCGTATAATCCATGGACTCAACATTAGTCATAAATAACTCATATACTTATTGCAAAAATTTATTAGTTATCGAAACAAAGTACTACGCGCATGCTCCTAGGGGGATAGATTGGTAGGAAAAGACCATCGCTCGTCCCCGACCGCCACTCATAAGGAGGACAATCAATAAATAAATCATGCTCCGACTTCATCACATAGCGGTTCACCATACATGCATGCTACGGGAATCACAAACTTTAACACAAGTATTTCTCAAATTCACAACTACTCAACTAGCATGACTCTAATATCACCATCTTCATATCTCAAAACAATCATAAAGAATCAAACTTCTCATAGTATTCAATGCACTTTATATGAAAGTTTTTATTATATCCCTCTTGGATGCCCATCATATTAGGACTAGCTTCATAACCCAAGCAAATTACCATGCTGTTTAAGACACTCAAAATAATATAAGTGAAGCATGAGATATAAATAGTTTCTATAAAACAAATCCACAACCATGCTCTAAAAGATATAAGTGAAGTACTAGAGCAAAACTATATAACTCAAAAGATATAAGTGAAGCACACGAGTAAATGACAAACTACTCCAAAAAGATATAAGTGAAGATCAATGAGTAGTTAAATAATTATGTAGCTATGTGTAGACTCTCTAACACTTAAGACTTTCGGATCTTGGTATTTTATTCAAACAGCAAGCAAAGCAAAATAAAATGACATGGCGCTCCAAGCAAAACACATATCATGTGGTGAATAAAAATATAGCTCCAAGTAAAGTTACCGATGAACGAAGACGAAAGAGGGGATGCCATCCGGGGCATCCCCAAGCTTAGGCTCTCTGTTGTCCTTGAATATTACCTTGGGGTGCCTTGGGCATCCCCAAGATTAGGCTCTTGCCGCTCCTTATTCCATAGTCCATCGAATCCTTACCCAAAACTTGAAAACTTCACAACACAAAACAGAAGATCTCGTGAGCTCCGTTAGCGAAAGAAAACAAAACACCACTTCAAGGTACTGTAATTAACTCATTATTTATTTGTATTGGTGTTAAAACTACTGTATTCCAAATTCTCTATGGTTCATACCCCCCGATACTACTCATAGATTCATCTAAATAAGCAAACAACACATAGAAAACAGAATCTGTCAAGAACAGAACAGCCTATAGTAATCTGTATCGAATATATACTTATGGAACTCAAAAAATTATAAAATAAATTTGTGGACCTGAGTAATTTGCATAGTAATCATCTGCAAAAAGAATCAACTAAATAGCACTTTCCAGTAAAATGTTTTAGCTAATCTCGTGAGCGCTAAAGTTTCTGTTTTTTACAGCATGATCATAAATACTTCACCCAAGTCTTCCCAAAGGTTCTACTTGGCACAAACACTAATTAAAACACAAAATAACATCTAAACAGAAGATAGATGGATTATTTATTCCTAAAAAAACAAGAAACTAAAATAAAATTGGGTTGCCTCCCAACAAGCACTATCGTTTGACGCCCCTAGCTAGGCATGATGATTTCAATGATGCTTACATAAAAGATAAGATTTGAAACATAAAGAGAGTATCATGAAGAATATGACTAGCACATTTTAGTCTAACCCACTTCCTATGCATAGGGATTTTGTGAGAAAATAACTTATGGGAACAATAATCAACTTGCATAGGAAGGCAAAACAAGCATAACTTCAAAACTTTAAGCACATAGAGAGGAAACTTGATATTGTTGCAATTCCTACAAGCATATGTTCCTCCCTCATAATAATTTTCAGTAGCATCATGAATTAAAACAACAATATAACCAGCACCTAAAGCATTATTTTCATGATCTACTTGCATAGAAAATTTACTACTCTCCACATAAGCAAAATTCTTCTCATTCGGAATAGTGGGAGTATCATAAGAGACTTGAATACTATAAATTGTTTCCACATTAAAAGAGTAATGTTCAGAGAAAGGGTACTCATAATCATGACAAGTTTTATAAATATAATCACCACTACTTTTTATAGAATAAGTTTCATCACAATAATCATCATAAGTAGCAACTTTGTTCTCATCATAATCAATTGAAACCTCTTCCGAAATAGTGGATACATCACTAAATAAAGTCATGACCTCTCCAAATCCACTTTAATAAATATTATAAGATTCAACATCCTACAAAATAGTGGTATTATTACTTCCTAAAGTTGAAACTCTTCCAAACCCACTTTCATCAAATATAATCATCATAAGTAGAAGGCATGCTATCATCATGAAAAATTTGCATATCAAAACTTGGGAGACTAAGAATATCATCTTCATTAACATAGCATCCCCAAGCTTGGGACAAACATTAATTTCAGCAAATATATTCTGAAAAACATCATCTTCATCAAACATAGCATCCCCAAGCTTGGGCCTTTTCATATCATAAGCATAATCGCTCTCATCATTAATAGTATGGATAGCACCAATAGTATAGCAATTGTCATATTCCAAGCAAGTGCCAAAAAGATTTTCAAGATCATAAGAAGTACCATTATCTTCCCAATCATAATCATCACAACAAGGAATAGGCATAACGAGATCATCATCAAGTGCATCATCTTCCATAATTATTTTTGATTCATTTTCATGAGGCACAACAATAATAGGAGCAACATTATTTGGGAGAGATATCTTTTTACCTCTCTTCCTTTTTCTTTTATTCTTCTTCACCACATCATGTGTGGGTTCAATCCTCTTTTTGGAGCTCCTTATTAATGAGATTGGTTGAATAGACGACTCCTCGTCGTTACCTGATTCATCATAAGAAATAATAGGAGGGTATTGGGAAGTCTCTTCCCTTTAATTAGTATTCTTTTAATTAGTATTCTCTTCATCTTCTATTTGTTTTCTTTTCTTTATGTAATTGGCAATATAAGGATTTTCAATGCAATTCACCGCACAATACATATAAATCTTATCTAGATCAAAATCAAGAAATCTATCAAGATTAAACTTTGGAATACCCTCAGTTGTACGTTTCATTTCCTCATACCCCAAAAGAAGACTAAGCTCTTTATGATGCTCAAGGGTAATCAAGTTATCACAATTTTTGGACACGATTCGGTCATGAAACAATTTGCATTGGATATTTAAATGACCATGTTCATTGCAAAGTTCACAAGGGGCACGAAAAATATTGAATTTTTCAGCACAAACATCAGGACTTTCTTGCAACGATTTAGTTTCTAAGTACTTATGCCTCTTGCAATATCAATCTTCCCTATTTGGTGTTTACTTGCAAACCCAATGCCCTCCACAAAAATTGACATGTTTATAGGAGAAATTTTCATCATAACTAGTGCAATCATCATTAGTACCATGGATATTCAAGGAGTTCATACTAACAACATTGAAATCATGCTCATCATTCAATGATTTAGTGCCAAACATTTTAATACAATCTTCTTTTAACACTTTGGCACAATTTACCTTTCCATCATACTCACGAAATATATCAAAAAGATGAAGCGTATGTGGCAAACTTAATTCCATTTTTTAGTTTTCTTTTATATACTAAACTAGTGATAAACCAAGAAACAAAAAGATTCGATTGCAAGATCTAAAGATATACCTTCAAGCACTCACCTCCCTGGCAACGGCGCCAGAAAAGAGCTTACTTGACGAGGTGTGAGTGCCGCTTACCTAGCCTCCCGGCAACGGCGCCAGAAAAGAGCTTGATGTCTACTACGCAACCTTCTTCTTGTAGACGTTGTTGGGCCTCCAAGTGCAGAGGTTTGTAGGACAGTAGCAAATTTCCCTCAAGTGGATGACCTAAGGTTTATCAATCCGTGGGAGGCGTAGGATGAAGATGGTCTCTCTCAAACAACCCTGCAACCAAATAACAAAAAGTCTCTTGTGTCCCCAGCACACCCAATACAATGGTAAATTGTATAGGTGCACTAGTTCGGTGAAGAGATAGTGATACAAGTGCAATATGGATGGTAGATATGAGTATTTGTAATCTGAAAATATAAAAACAGCAAGGTAACATGTGGTAAAAGTGAGCGTAAACGGTATTGCAATGCTAGGAAACAAGGCCTAGGGTTCATACTTTCACTAGTGCAAGTTCTCTCAACAATAATAACATAATTGGATCATATAACTATCCCTCAACATGCAACAAAGAGTAACTCCAAAGTCACTAATAGTGGAGAACAAACAAAGAGATTATGGTAGGGTATGAAACCACATCAAAGTTATTCTTTCCAATCAATCCGTTGGGCTATTCCTTTAAGTGTCACAAACAACCCTAGAGTTCGTACTAGAATAACACCATAAGACACAAATCAACCAAAACCCTAATGTCACCTAGTTACTCCAATGTCACCTCAAGTATCCGTTGGTATGATTATACGATATGCATCACAGAATCTAAGATTCATCTATTCAACCAACACATAGAACCTCAAAGATTGCCCCAAAGTTTCTACCGGAGAATCAAGACGAAAATGTGTGCCAACCCCTATGCATAGGTTCATGGGTGGAACCCGCAAGTTGATCACCAAAACATACATCAAGTGAATCACGTGATATCCCATTGTCACCATAGATACGCACGGCAAGACATACATCAAGTGTTTTCAAATCTTTAAAGACTCAATCCGATAAGATTACTTCAAAGGGAAAACTCTATCCATTACAAGAGAGTAGAGGGGGAGAAGCAACATAAGTTCCAACTATAATAGCAAAGCTCGCGATACATCAAGATCGTATCACCTCAAGAACACGAGAGAGAGAGAGATCAAACACATAGCTACTAGTACATACCCTCAGCCTCGAGGGTGGACTACTCCCTCCTCGTCATGGAGAGCGCCGGGATGATGAAGATGGCCACCGGTGAGGGTTCCCCCCTCCGTCAGGGTGCCGGAACAGGGTCCCGATTGACTTTTGGTGGCTACAGAGGCTTGCGGCGGCGGAACTCCCGATCTATTCTGTTCCTCGATCGTTTTAGGGTATATATATATGTATATATATATATATATATATATATATATATATATATATATATATATATATATATATATATATATATATATATATATGAGGAAGAAATACGTCGGGGAGCCACAAGGGGCCCACGAGGGTGGAGGGCGCGCCCTAGGGGGGTAGGCGCGCCCCCCTGCCTCGTGCCTCCCTCGTTGCTTTCTTGATGTGGACTTCAAGTCTCCCGGGTTGCTTTCCTTCCAAAAATAACTTCTCCAGAAGGTTTCATTCCGTTTCGACTCCATTTGATATTCCTTTTCTCCGAAATACTGAAATAAGGGAAAAACAGGAGCTGGCACTGGGCTCTGGGTCAATAGGTTAGTCCCAAAAATAATATAAAAGTGTTTAATAAAGCCCATAAAACATCCAAGATGGATAATATAATAGCATGGAACAATCAAAAATTATAGATACGTTGGAGACGTATCAGTAGTTTCATGTAAGAACAAGGTTAACACATAGATGTAGTGTGTACCAAAAATAGGAAGGCTCATATTCACAGGTATAATGTGTAAACTAAGCAGATGCAATTTACCCTAATTAGAAGCATTACAAGCTAGACACCGTATGCAACATGCAACCATATATCACACCGCGAAGTTAGAGCAAGCACCTGTGATGGTGGTGTGGGGGAATTGCGGTCATCAACTAGAGAGCTACATTCACTATCTTCATTTAGCCTTGCTGTTTCTTGAGAATCATGTGGGGAGGATGACACTGCAATCTTTAAACGAGTATGGCGTCTCACAGTAACCCACCCGGGTGACTGTCTCATCATAAGTGATTGACGAGGGATATAAAAGAGCATTGGTTTGAGGTACGAACATGGTTAATAGACATATGTAGTACTCCCTCCGTTCGGAATTACTTGTCACAAAAATGGATGTATCTACAACTAAAATACATCTAGATACATTCATTTCTTGGACGAGTAATTCCGAACAGAGGGAGTATGTATAAAAAACAGGAAGGCATGTCATTATCAAAGGTATAATGTGTAAAGTAAGCAGATGCAATTTAACCAAATTGGAAGCAATACAAGCTAGACACCATATGCAACATGCAACCACATTTGACAATGTGAAGTTAAAGCAAGCACAGGATGGTTGTGTGTGGCAATTGAGATCATCAACTGCAGAGCTACGTTCTCGTCTCCAACTAGCGACCTCGCATCCTTTAGAGCACCTTTGAAATGCTTAGTGCTTATCTTCAAATTACACTGGAGCGACTTCTGTCTTTTCTTTTCAGCATTCATCAACACTGCATCAGATTCTGAAATACCCATGCATAAAAACAATAGTGTGAGTATGGATGAAGTGTGTGCAAAATTAGTACAGTGTAAAAGTAGCAGATAGCAGGTCGGTGAGAAATAAATGACGGGAGACATATGATAGCTCTGCAACATGCATGGCACAATAAATTACTATAGGATTCTAAGAAAATAACATTCGACTGAAAACAAATAGGCCAGTCCATTTTTTCTGCACCGTCCGATGTACAAAGAATGGGCAGATCGCCTTCATCTACCTCTAGCCAGTCAGTGTTGACGATCTTCCTCGAAACGGCAACGACCATCGGCCCAGTCCCCTGCCTGTGCCCTCCCCTCGATCTCACCGCACCGCCGTGCTTGGCACCGCCCCCGGCAATCCATTCAAGCCCCGCCGACCTCCAGATCGGGCGCAAGCAGCTCCTGTGCCCCACACCCCTATGATAGACACCGATGCGCCGCTTCCCCGGCGAACAGGCGGACTAGGTGCTCCGCGCGCCTAATCTGGTGCTGCTTCTCTTAATTGCAGTTCGACTGACCCTGAATTGAAATCCAGGCAGGCTACTGACTTCTAGCAAAGGTGAAATAGTAAAGGGAGGAAACCTTGTGCATTTAGTATCACGGAGAAGATGCAGTAAGAAGCGCTCAACTAGTTTCTTTCGTGGGATGAATACGGTGTGAGCAGAGACGTAAGGTTTGCAGGAATAAGGGAAGATGAGTAAATCTTTCTGCTGGCAATGATGTGTCCTCCTTCTGTTTTTCCAACGATCTTCTTGTGGTTCGCCGGAAACGAGAAGTTGTGGAGGACGGTGCAGCCTTGGACGAACCCATGGCCAAGTTGTTTAGTGTGGTGCGGTGGCCGTCTGTCGGCAGCGGGGAAGCAGATCCGAGGCGACGAAGAACGGCATAGCGGGAACATCTCGGTCGCGGTGGGCGGTTGCGGCGATGGAGCGGCAGCGATGAGGCGCAGGGCGGCGTGGTCGAGTGGTTCTGCACGGCGCCGCGTCGGCGTCGGCATCGTGGAGGCAGCTCTACCTCGGCTTTAGCTACTAAGTCCTTGAGGGCGTTGCGGTTGCGGTTGCGTTGTACGACGAGGCCGGGGTACCAGCTCCGACGTGATGTTGTTGGGCGGCGGTGGATTGGGCGCTATGGGGTGGAGGACGGAGGAGGCTGGGGTTTCACGGCTGGTGGAGAGGGCGTTTTGGCGCCCACAGAGTATGAATGGGGAAAAAGAGGGAGGCGGGGAACTAAGGGGGAACAATGTTTCGGTTTCGGACGTGCTTGTTTGAAATTTGGGGAAAGTTGCAAACTTTGCCCCCATCTAAAATTTCGGACATATTGCGGGTTGGGGGTAGGACAGTAATCTTAGGTGTCCCAAAGGTGGGCGGGATAGATTTCGGGCGAGCTCATGGGTGTTTAGGCGCCTGATGAAGCCATGTACCTAGTGTAGGGTCATAGGCCTGACCTAGACACCTTCCCCAAGGGCATCACCCTGAAGACAAAAGCATTTGAAGGGTACCATCATCCATTCGACCAGAGACATTCCACTAGGAAGAGTCAATGTCACTCGACCAGTTGCAGAAACCACTCGACATACAGAAGACCTAAAGTCAATCAATGCAGCAACGGTCGGGCGTTTACTCATAGACTTAATTACCATTTATAACACTTAATTGCAGACATTACCTGTAATGCTTACTCTTTATGGACATTGAACCCTGTGTAACGGAGGGGAGCTGGGGTCCTGGCGCTCTCTATATAAGCCACCCCCCTCCTCTGGGACAAGGGTTCGCACCCCTGTAAACACACACATACATAATCCAGTCGACCGCCTCCGGGCTCCGAGACGTAGGGCTGTTACTTCTTCCGAGAAGGGCCTGAACTCGTAAAACTCATGTGTACAACTTCTCCATAGCTAGGATCTTGCCTCTCCATACTTACCCCCCTATTCTACTGTCAGTCTTAGTACCACGACAGTTGGCGCCCACCATGGGGCACGTGTCTTAGCAACTTATTGGAGAAGTTGCAATTTTTTCGATCCCCGTCATCATGGTTTCCGGTGAAGGATTAGCCGAGGGCCGCGAAATCCATCTCGACACACTCGTCTTCATCGCCGACGACTCCGCCTGGCTCCAAGAGGCTCCACTCGACGTCGAGGAGCTCCCCGTCCGCGGGGCGACGCACTTTCGCGCGTGCGTCCGCGACGTCCTTCTTCGGCAGCGTTCGACTCAGTATCGGTCGGCCCTGTGGCGTCTTCACTCCCTGCTTTTCACCGGCGCAAGCGTTCTGGTCGGTCACGGCTTCAGCGGTGGGTGAGGCACGTGGTGGCCCACCAGCCGGCCACCCACAAGTCGCGGCAATCGAGCCCGACGAAACTCTTTACGGCCTGTTTGACCTGTCGACTGGCTCCGTTGAGACCGCATCCGAGTGTGACAACAGTGACCCCGCGGTGGAAGTCTTGATGGTCAATGGACCACGCAGTTTTCCTGGCTTCCCCCGCGACGACGGTGGCGATGGCGGCGGCGATCCATCGCGTGTTCACGAAGAGTACCGCCCCGAGCCTCTTTCTTCACAGCAGAGGGAAGAGCTTCGCCGCCGTAACATGGATGCACTTCACACTCCTATCGTTGGAGAAACCCCCGAGGCCCGAGCCTTGGAAGATGCGCGCCTGGCCAATTTGGCTGAGCGCACTCGACTGGAGAACCTCCAGCACACACTCAACGAGCATGCTCGGTAGCGGATTCTTGAGTCCAGTCGACGAAAACTTTTTCCGCCTCCTACTCAGGTATACCAAACTCCGATTTAGAATCTCACAGCTGCAGCCCAAATAGCAGAGTCGTTTCAGCCTTCCCAGTCAGAAGCTGGCAAAGGTTTGATGCAGATCCGGGCTTTACTCCGGGCAGCGGGAGAGCAGAACACAGCAGTGTCTCAGTCGCGGAATAGGATTCATAGCAGATCTGTGATGGCAGACACCGTTCAGTCGGCTCACAGCCCAAGATCGCCTCCGAGGCGTGAGGGAGGTGGAGACCGGCGAGATCAGTACAGAAACCGTGAGCAGTATGATCATCGACTCGACCACGATGATTGTCGTTGAGTGCCCACGCCTCCCCCAAGGAGTGGGTCATACGTGCCTCGGCAGCACGATGACAGACACCCTCACAGTGGTGGGAGAAGGATTCCAGTCGACCCCCGAGAGCCGGGCTTTGATGCGAGATCTATTCTCGTTCAGGGTCTGGTTGACAGGAACAGAGCTCATAGAGAAGGTCATGACAGAGATTATATGACTGGCAGCAGAGTGCATGTCTCAGGTCCAGAGTGTTTCAGCAGAGCCATCAGAGCAGCAGTGATTCCTCCCAACTTCAGGATGGAGATTGGAGTCAGCAAGTTCACTGGTGAGTCCAAGCCTGACACTTGGCTTGAGGACTACCGAGTGGCTGTTCAGATTGGCGGCGGCAATGATGAAGTGTCCATGAAGCACCTCCCTCTGATGTTGGAAGGCTCAGCTAGAGCATGGTTGATTCAGTTAGCAACTGGCAGCATATATAGTTGAGAGGAGCTTGCCCGAGTGTTTGTTAGAACCTTTGAAGGTACATGCAAACGACCAGCAAGCTTAACAGAGTTGCAATCTTGTGTGCAGAAACCAAATGAAACCTTGAGGGATTATATCCAAAGATGGATCACGTTGCACCACACAATGGAGAATGTGTCAGATCACCAAGCAGTTTGTGCCTTCAAGGAAGGCGTCAAGTATCGAGAATTGAACCTGAAGTTCGGTCGGACCGGGGATATGTCTCTGAGTCGGATGATGGAGATTGCCACCAAGTATGCTAATGGTGAAGAAGAGGATCGACTCTGGAGTGGCAAGCACAAAACAATCGGCCAAGAAACCGGAGGAGGGAATTCCAGTCGAAAGCAGAAGCACAAATCCAAGCCAGCTGCTCCTGGTGAAGCCTTAGCCGTGACTCAAGGAAAGTTCAAGGGGAAGCCCAAAGGGCCGTGGAACCCCAAGAAAGTGAAAGATCAAGATGGAAATGATGTGTTGGATTTACCATGCCACATTCACACCAAAAAAGATGAAGAGGGTAATTTCATTTACCCTAAACACACCACTCAACAGTGTCGGCTCCTGATCCAGCAGTTCCGAGAGAAACAACCCAAGGAGAAGGAAAAGGAGCCGGAAAAGGGTGAGGATAAGGAAGAAGATGATGATGGTTTCCCCAACGTCAATTCCACTCTAATGATTTTTGGTGATTTTGAGAGCAAAAGTCGACTGGAAGTCATTAACAGAGAAGTGAACATGGTCTCCCCTGCGACACCCAGTTATTTGAAGTGGTCTCAGACTGCCATTACATTCGACCAGTCTGATCACCCAGCGCGCATAGCCACCCCTGGGAGGCAAGCTTTGGTGGTCGACCCAGTTGTTGAAGGCACTCGGCTGACTAAGGTGCTGATGGATGGTGGCAGTGGCCTGAATATCCTTTATACTGAAACCTTGAAAGGGATGGGCATTCCGATGTCCAAACTTAGTACAAGCAATATGAGTTTCCATGGGGTTATACCTGGCAAGAAGGTTGAATCACTCAGCCAGATCGCCCTCGATGTGGTTTTCGGTGATTCCAAGAATTACCGCAAGGAAAAGTTGACATTTGAAGTCGTGGATTTCCAGAGTACTTATCATGCTATTCTGGGTAGCCCTGCTTATGCACGTTTTATGGCTCGACCATGTTACGTGTACCTCAAATTGAATATGCCTGGTCCCAGAGGAGTGATCACTATCACTGGCAATCGGCAGAAGGCAGAAGAGTGCTTCCAGAAGGGCTCAAAGATCGCTGATGCACAAATGGCAGTAGTAGAATTGCAAGAGTATCAGAAAAACGCAGATTTGAGTGATTTGCTGTGAGCCAAGAAGCCTGCCACTGAGTCTGCATTTCAGTCGTCTGGTGAAATGAAGCCGATTCATATTCACCCGACCGATCCCAATGCTGCTCCGCTCACATCTCAACAACACTCGACGACAAATAGGAAGAAGCGCTCATCCAGTTCCTCCGTGAGAACTGGGACATCTTTGCATGGAAACCTTCTGACATGCCGGGTGTTACCAGGGGGCTGGCTGAGCACCGTTTGTGAGTCGACCCAAAAGTGAAACCAGTCAAGGAACATCTTCGACGGTCCGCCGTGCAGAAGAGAAAAGCAATTGGTGAAGAAGTGGCTCGGCTCGTGGCAGCTGAGTTCCTCTGAGAGATTTACCACTCCGAGTGGCTCGCCAATGTTGTCATGGTCCCCAAGAAGGACGAATCACTTCGCGTGTGCATTTACTTCAAGCATATCAATCGGGCCTGCCCGAAAGATCATTTTCCTCTCCCCCGCATCGACCAAATAGTTGACTGGACTGCGGGGTGTGAGCACTTGTCCTTTCTGGATGCCTATTCCGGGTATCATCAGATCCGACTGTATGGACCCGATGAGATAAAAACAGCTTTCATCACTCCATTCGGGTGCTTCTGTTATGTCACCATGCCATTCGGCCTCAAGAACGCCGGAGCCACATTCATGAGAATGATTCAGAAGTGTTTGTTCACTCAAATCCTTCAGAATGTGGAAGCTTATATGGATGATATTGTGGTCAAGTCACGTAAAGGTTCCGACCTACTGGCTGCCCTTGTTGAAACCTTTGCCAACCTCAGAAGGTATGATATCAAGCTTAATCCATTAAAGTGCACATTCAGAGTTCCTGGCGGAAAATTACTCGGTTTCCTCGTTTCCGAACGAAGGATCGACGCTAACCCAGAGAAAGTTGGTGCTATACTCCGGATGAAATGCCCTGTGCGTGTGCACAATGCCCAGAAGCTTATTGGTTGTTTGGCCGCCTTGAGTCGATTCATTTCTCGCCTCGGTGAAAAGGCATTACCTCTTTACCGACTGATGAAGAAGTATGATAAGTTTGAGTGGACTCCCGAAGCTGATGCGGCGTTTGTAGAGATCAAAGCCCTGCTTTCCACCCAGCCGGTGCTCGCTGCCCCAATCAGCAAAGAGCCTTTACTGCTTTACATTGCGGCCACTGGACAAGTTGTCAGTACAGTACTCACGGTCGAGCGGGAAGAAGAAGGAAAAGCCTATAAAGTTCAACACCCAGTATATTATGTTTCTAAAGTTCTGACTCCATCAAAGCAAAGATATCCACATTATCAGAAGCTTGTTTATGGGATTTACATGACCACGAAGAAGGTTGCACACTATTTCTCTGATCACTCCATTACAGTCGTCAGCGACGCTCCACTATCAGAGATTCTGAACAATAAAGATGCAACTGGTCGAGTGGCAAAGTGGGCGATTGAACTCCTTCCCTTGGATATCAAGTTTGAGGCAAAGAAAGCTATCAAGTCCCTAGCAATAGCAGATTTCCTTGCCGAGTGGATCGAACAGCAACTACCGACTCAAGGTCACTCAGAGCATTGGACCATGTTCTTTGACGGATCCAAGATGCTGAATGGTTCCGGTGCTGGGGTGGTATTGGTATCCCCCCGGGGAGACACGCTCAGATATGTCCTCCAGATTCACTTTGATTCCTCCAACAACGAAGCTGAATATGAAGCACTCCTGTATGGGTTGCGTTTGGCCATTACACTCGGCGTCCGTTGTCTCATGGTCTACGGCGACTCGGATTTGGTGGTTAATCAAGTGATGAAGGAGTGGGACGTTAAAAGCCCAGCTATGTCTGGTTACTGTAATGCAGTGAGAAAGTTGGAAAAGAAGTTTGAGGGGTTAGAGCTCCATCACATACCCCGACTAAAAAATCAAGCAGCTGATGATTTGGCAAAGATAGGTTCCAAGAGGGAGGCCATTCCCAGCAACGTGTTTTTGGAACACATTCATACACCTTCAGTTCAAGAAGATCCTTTCACTGAAGAGCCCCTGCAGCTCAAGAGTGTCACAGATCCGATTGAGGTTGAAGTTCCAGTCGTGGTCGATTTGATCATGGAAGTTTTGGTCATCACTCCCGACTGGCAGTGCCATACATTGCGTACATCCTTAGGAGGGAACTCCCAGAGGATGAAGAAGAGGCTCGACAGATCGTCCGTCGATCCAAAGCCTTTACTGTGATAAGAGGACCGTTGTTCAAAGAAAGTGTGACTGGAGTCTGCCAGAAATGCATAACACTAGAAGAAGGTCGAGTCATCCTCAATGACATCCACTTGGGGACCTGTGGTCACCATGCGTCCTCTCGGACCATTGTGGCCAAAGCATACCGAGCAGGATTTTACTGGCCACGAGCAAATGAGATGGCAAAAGAAATAGTTGACAAGTGTGAAGGTTGCCAGTTTTACTCCAATATGTCTCACAAGCCTGCGTCGGCCCTGAAGACCATTCCACTCGTCTGGCCCTTTGCTGTTTGGGGATTGGATATGGTTGGACCTCTGAGGACTGGTAGGAGCGGCTTCACTCACGTGCTCGTGGCAGTCGACAAGTTTACCAAATGGATTGAAACCAAGCCTATCAAAAACCTTGAAGCCAGTACTGCTGTCAGCTTCATCAGAGAGTTAACATTCAGATATGGTGTTCCCCACAGCATCATCACTGACAATGGGTCAAACTTCGATTCTGATGAGTTCAAAGCCTTCTATGCTTCCCAAGGTACTCGAGTCGACTACGCTTTAGTCGCCCACCCCCAGTTGAATGGACAAGCTGAAAGAGCAAACGTATTGATTCTCAAAGGGCTGAAAACCCGACTGATGCGTGATCTCAAACACGCAGCAGGAGCCTGGGTCGATGAAATTCCGTCAGTGCTGTGGGGACTAAGGACAACTCCCAGCCGGTCGACTGGCCGAATTCCATTCTTCTTAGTTTATGGAGATGAAGCTGTACTTTCGAGTGACTTGCTCCACAATGCACCCCGAGTCGAGCTTTTCTCAAAAGATGAAGCAGAACAGGATCGACAAGATGCAATCAATCTCCTGGAAGAGGAAAGAGAGATGGCCCTGAGCCGGTCGACCATCTATCAGCAAGACTTGCGTCGGTTTCATGCCAGAAACATGAGGGGTCGGGCATTTCAAGAGGGAGACCTGGTTCTCCGAGTGGATCAGCAGAAACCACACAAGCTCGCTCCTGCCTGGGAAGGTCCTTTCATTGTCACTAGAGTGCTCCACAATGTAGAGCACAAGAAAGACGAGCCGCGCGCTTGGAATGCGGAGCTGCTCTGCCCCTTTTATACTTAAGCACTCATTCCGTTGAGATGTAATAAGAAATACCTTTGTAGTCTGTTTATCAAAGACAAGAGCTTTACAGTCTTCTAAAATGATTGTCGTTGCTTATAATTGTGTCTGAAATCCCCCAGTGGGTGGCTTAGCCGCGAATCCGTTTCGCCTAAGTTTATAAAATCCTATCAAGTGGTGAGCAAGCCTATCACTCGGGGGTTTAGCTGCGAATCCGTTTCACCTAAGTTTAAAAAATCCTATCGAGTGGTGAGCAAGCCTCTCACTTGGAGGCTTAGCTGCAGTCCAGTACTCGCCTAAGTTTGAAAAACCCAACCGAGTGGTGAGCAAGCCTCTCACTCGGGGGCTTAGCTACGAATCTGTTTCGCCTAAGTTTAAAAAATCCTACCGAGTGGTGAGCAAGCCTCTCACTCGGAGGCTTAGCTGCAGTCCAGTACTCGCCTAAGTTTGAAAAATCCTACCGAGTGGTGAGCAAGCCTCTCACTCGGAGGCTTAGCTGCAGTCCAGTACTCGCCTAAGTTTGAAAAATCCTACCGAGTGGTGAGCAAGCCTCTCACTCGGAGGCTTAGCTGCAGTCGATGCTACGCCTAAGTTTGAAAAATCCTATCGAGTGGTGAGCAAGCCTCTCACTCGGAGGCTTAGCTGCAGTCCAGTACTCGCCTAAGTTTGTAAAAACCTACCGAGTGATGAGCAAGCCTCTCACTCGAAGGTTTAGCTGCAGTCCAGTACTCGCCTAAGTTTGAAAAATCCTACCGAGTGGTGAGCAAGCCTCTTACTTGGAGGCTTAGTTGCAGTCCAGTACTCGCCTAAGTTTGAAAAATCCTACCGAGTGGTGAGCAACCCTCCCACTCGGGGGCTTAGCTGCAGTCTAGTACTCGCCTAAGTTTGAAAAATCCTACCGAGTGGTGAGCAACCCTCCCACTCGGGGGCTTAGCTGTGGTCCAGTACTCGCCTAAGTTTGAAAAATCCTACCGAGTGGCGAGCAATTCGCCCACTCGGGGGCTTAGCTGCAGTCCAGTACTCGCCTAAGTTTGAAAAATCCTATCGAGTGGTGAGCAACCCTCCCACTCGGGGGCTTAGCTGTGGTCCAGTTCTCGCCTAAGTTTGAAAAATCCTACCGAGTGGTGAGCAACCCTCCCACTCGGGGGCTTAGCTGCAGTCCAGTACTCTCCTAAGATTGAAACACATCCCTATCTGCAAGGACGACGATGCGCAGGTCGACATCTACCTCCTCTTCGGAGCTGCGGCACAAGTATAACATGCACTCCATCCCTATCCGCAGGGACGATGAGGGACGATGAGGTGCAGGTCGACTGCCATCTACTCCTTAGAGCTGCGGTACAAGTACAATGTACGCTCCGTCCCTATCCGCAAGGACGACAAGGTGCAGGTCGACTGGAATCTTCTCCTCAGAGCTGCATCTCAAGCACAAAGATTATTCCGAGTGAAGGACAAAACCCATTCGAAGGCAAACGCAAGAATATTCAAGATAAACCAAGTTCAGATAAATCCTAAGGTTCTAGACCATGGATTAAAGTACTCAGGCATCCGGCCCGGAGGAGTTTAACGGTTACAAAATCACTCGGCATTCCGAGGCAAATTTAAGGCGAGGAGTAAAAGTTTGTTCACTCCGCAGGAGGAGGGCTAGCAGGCTCGACGAACTCGTCCAAATCGATCCCGTCAGCAATCCGAGTGGCAGCAGCGATAAAGGTTTCCATGAAAGATTGGAAGTCGAGCCTCTTGGTGTTGGCAACCTTGATCGCCGCTAGCTTCACTTCTCGCGCTTCCTTGTAGTGGACACGAACCAAGGACAGAGCCACATCAGCACCGCACCGAGTAGAAGACTTCTTCCATTCCTGCACTCGACCGGGAACCTCATTAAGTCGAATCATAAGAGACTCGAGGTCATTCTGGAGCGTCATCCCTGGCCAGAGCGCTGTGTCGATCCGTGACACCGCAACCTTCAGTCGAGCAAGATAGTCAACAACACCAGCAACACGAGATTCAAGTCTAAGTACGTTCATGGCAGCCTCATCCTTCACTTGAGAGTTGATGGGGTCCAAGCTTGTTTCAACTCGCCCGGTCTCTTCCTCGAAGTTACGGCAAAATTCTGCATGCACAATTCAAGGATGAGTCAGTGGTTGTATGTCGAGTCGACAGTAACAAGTCAGTCGGGTCAAAGAAAATACCTTCAAGCATGACGAACAATTTCTTAGGAAGACCTCCCAGATAGCTCTCCAGATTGTCCCTCTTGCGAGCAATGCCTTCCATCTTCTCATTCAGGTTGTTCTTGTCCTTCTTCAGGCGAGTCGCTTCCTTATTGGCTTCGTCAAGGGCAGTTTTTAGCTTGGCGTTTTCTTCCTCTAGTTTGCCGACTGAAGCTAGCTTCTGTTCAGCGAGTGTAGTTTTCTCATCAGCTATTTTCTGTGCGGCCGCTGGATCTTGGTCCTTTTTCACCAGAGCTTAGTTCAGTTTCTCTGAAAGAAACAATGCTTGGTTCAGAAAAAGCAGAGTGAAATTCGGTTCAGAGATAAATCAGTCGACAAGTCTTTCTTACTAGCGGCTTCATCCTGGGCTTTCTGCAGATTCATCTTGGCTAGCTCCAGATCAAGGTTGAGTTGAATCTGCTGCCTCTCCAAGTCAGCAAAACAAGCTCCAAGTTCACAAGATTTCTGTAAACAAAAGAGAGTCAATCGACGGCAATGATCTGATAAATTCAACAAGTTCTAAGACTACTTTCGAATCAAACATCCAACAGTAGTCTCGGGGACTACACCCAGTGGGTGCACTTAGCGTGCCCCCACTGGTCCAGTTTCCACTCGACATGGTCTGTCCAGGTTGATTGTAAAAAAAAGTCATTCTCAGACCATTGTCGACTGCCCGCAGTCGACCATGGTCTCGGGGACTACACCCAGTGGGTGCACTTAGCGTGCCCCCACTGGTTCAGGTTCCACTTGTCATGGTCAGTCCAGGCCAAGTGAGGAAATTCCGATTATCAGACCACAGTCGACTGCCCGCAGTCAACTATGGTCTCGAGGACTACACCCAGTGGGTGCACTCAGCGTGCCCCCACTAGTTCAAAGATTCAATCGACAACAACATAGTCAGCTCAAAGTGCAAGTTTACTTAGTGACAAGTCAAAACACCCAGTGGGCGTACAAATGCAAAATGCAGACCGATGGAAAGATTCCTATAAGATAGTTTTCAGGTACCATATCCTAACAGAACAAGCGGCAAGTTGAAGGGTCAGTCGGCGATCAACTAACCTGGGCGTTGCTCTGAAGTGCTGAACTAGCGTCGTAAGCAGCTTGGATAGCCTCTCGGATCATCTTCATCCGCTCCATCGTAATGCTCGCTTGGCGAATATCCTCCTGGGCAGCACCCGCTTGGTCCTCTGGGACGTGATGTGCAGCGAAGAGTGAAGATGGATCGATCGGAGTCTGGGCAGTCGACGCCGAAGGCTGAGCACTCGCCAGCACTATGGCGAAAGTCACATCAGTCCGATTGGTGTCGCCAGATTCCTGGGTAACCGGTTCCGTCACCGGTGTCGACAGAGGCTCCTTGTCGGCTGACGTCTTCCTGTTTCCTCTTTTCCTGGGTCTCAGCGGTACATCCTCGTCGTTATCCGGAAGGTCAATGACATTGGGAAGAGCTGCAAAAAAGATCGATCACTAGAATTCAGTCGACCAACGAAACGGTCGAGAAAATAAAGGCCAGATTATGAGAGTTGTACTCGGATTAGAGGTGACGGCATCCTCCATTTCCTCGTCCTCATTCCTGTAAGCAGAAGTCCCAGATGTACCAGCACTGCAAATTCCAGAATTCAATCAGTCATATCTGTTTAAATGAGTCGACTCATATCCAAATTCATACTAAACCAAGAAATCAAGTCCAACTAATATCCGGAAGCAATGGGGATGGCCACTTTGATCTTGGGCAAGGCTTTCGGCGGTTTGGACGACACAGCTTTCGGGTGCTTTGGTGCCTTTTCAGTCGGTGCTGGAGAGGACGTCCGAGGGCGCTTGGATGACTGCCTGGTTTGTGCGGTCACTTTGCCGCAGACGCTTGCTGGATCGTGAGTGAGCTTGGATTTCCTTTCCCTACAGGGAGAAGAGTCGACCTCTTCTTCATCGCTCGGGTCATTGCTATCCTCGTCCTCTTCACCATCAGAATGCCACTCGCCGCTCTCGCCTCCGCTTGCCTCTCCCTCTGGGTCCTGCTCCTGCTCCCCGTTGGGCATCGAGTACATCTCAGTCAGGGCCTGGAAGACAACAATCAAGACAGAAGTCAGTCGGGTGATAGCAAACAGTTATTTGATAAATCAAGAAGACACTCGACCATTGAGTGGAGGGATCCTCCTGGATCCCCTAGGGTTATCTTTGTTGCCAGTGATACCCCTCAGCCACCCCTCCAACATAGCTTCGTCGACTTCCTCTGGATGGATCCGAGTGGTGTCGTCAGAAGCGGTTGAATGCGTCGCCTGAGGAAGACCTCCAACAGATCCATGCCAGTTACCCCATCACGGACAAGCTGAACTACTCGCTCGACCAGCACCTTCACCTGCGCCTTCTCCTCTGAGTTCTCGCACATGGACACGAAAGCAGCAAGATACACGATGGTGTTTGGGGTAAAGTGGTGGAGTTGCGCCCCAAAGAAGTTCAAGAAACCTCAAAAGAAAGGATGGGGAGGCAAAGAAAACCCGCGGTCGACGTGAGTAGTGAGGAGAACGCACTCACCCTCCTATGGCCGCGGATCGGTCTTGTTCCCCGGGAGCCGTGCCGATTCGTGGGGGATCAGTCCCCCCTCGACTAGGTCATCAATGTCATCTTGACGGATCGCCGAGCGAATCCAGTCACTCTGGATCCAGCCGGGCGGCAGGCCGGACCTCGAGGAAGATCCGCCCCGGCTGGACTTCTTCCCCTTCGCCTTCTCCGTCGCCTTCTTCGCGCACTCCAATGTCACCGTCTTCTCCTTCCCCATCGCAGCATTCGGAGCTCGAATGGAGGAGCGGCGCCGGGGTAGGAGCAGATGCAGTGGAGAAAACACAGAAGGAAGGGGAAGAATGAGAGTGCACTATTCAAAAATCCCGGACCGACGCCTTATATGAGGTTGCTTCCGAGTGACTGACTTGTGGACCCGGGTGGTCTTATCAAATCCAGCCCGATTGCTGCGGCCTCCTTCATTCCGTGCGCTTCCCAAAAATTTGAATCCCGCGAGATCCGCAGGCAATAGAGCAACCTGTCAGACAGAAGATTTTCTCCATATCAACGCCCGAAGCTTTTCGGTAAAAATTCACTCGACAAAAACAAGAATGGATCAAGGCGACTGAAAAAGAAGTTGATGTCACCGTGTTGATTCATCGATCCCAACCAGACACTCCCAAAATGCAAGAGCTGAATCGGAAGTATTTTCAACTCCTTCTCCACTCAAACCCTAAACCATTCGGGGGCTAATGATGAAGCCATGTACCTAGGGTAGGTCATAGGCCTTACCTAGACACCTTCCCCAAGGACATCACCCTAAAGACAGAAGCATTTGAAGGGTACCGTCATCCACTCGACCAGAGACATTCCACTCGGAAGAGTCAATGTCACTCGACCAGTTGCAGAAACCACTCGACATACAGAAGACCTAAAGTCACTCAATGCAGCAACGATCGGGCGTTTACTCATAGACTTAATTACCATTTGTAACACTTTATTGCAGACGTTACCTGTAACGCTTACTCTTTATGGACATTGAACCAGGTCTAACGGAGGGGAGCTGGGGTCCTGGCGCACTCTATATAAGCCACCCCCTCCTCTGGGACAAGGGTTCTCACCCCTATAAACACACACATACATAATCCAGTCGACCGCCTCCGGGCTCCGAGACGTAGGGCTGTTACTTCTCCTGAGAAGGGCCTGAACTCGTAAAACTTGTGTGTACAACTTCGCCATAGCTAGGATCTTGCCTCTCCATACTTACCCCCTATTCTACTCTCAGTATTAGTACCACGACAGCGCCCACGACGTATGAATGCTTCTCGGAGGCGGTTAAGACTGGCGTCTTGGTGAAGTTACAAACCTACCCCCGTGGACATTGGGCCGATAGGCTACACGGGCTAGAATCAGGACAGTAATTTCCTACCACCAACATTAGTCTCGCGCGGTTTCGGGTGACCAGAGGCCTATTTGGCGCCTTGTTAAATATTTGGGAGCAAAAGCATTAACGTTTTCGGTTCTCTTTAATTGAACATTCAGGATTTGTGAAACTTCACAAATCGTTACTCTTGAAAATCATAAAGCTACAATTATTTTGGAATGGAGGTGGTACATTTGAATATACATTGTACACGAGTATATATTAAAAAAATATGCAACTTACCTTAGTTCATGCATGGTTCCAGATATAATCTCCTTGGTTGCAAAAAAACTTAGACATGTGTATGAATATATATAGCATGTTCAAACACACAACAAAGATTGATGCCCCCTTTTACATCTGATTTACAAATGCCATTATGTCGGGTTCAAATAGATGAATGCACTTCCTATGAATTTGAATCTTCGAAACCCCCTTTATGTTGAATTCGACATGTATTCTTTTTCATAGCTAGCAATTTGGAATGTATTCATGCAAGTGACAAATGTATAGTGCTTCACACTAACAAGATGGAGTGCACTAATTAATGTTTATATATGAATTGCAAAAGCATCCATTCCCTGTATTTCAAACTGCTCTCACTCTATGGATCGATAAAATGAAATAAACACATGCACATGCTAGAATTCAATAGAGTATGAATGTCTGATAGACTGATTTTCATCCATACACAATTTGCAAAATTCAAGATCTCATCCAAAAATAATAATGCCATTTATATTTTAATTTAATGCGTAGAACCGCCTTTTACACGTAGATGCACTATGCCTCGTCCCGTTCTCACAAGCATGCTATATATCTCTCTATCTACCACATAAGTGCACACACTTTATATGCATCGGCATTTCTCTTTCACACATGCTCACAATCTCTCTCGGGTGTCGGGGAGTCTCACGCACATTCTCTCTCTGTATCTGTCTCTCTCTCTCTCTCTCTCTCTCTCTCTCTCTCTCTCTCTTTCTGACTACTATGTACCACTCTTTTCACTAATCTCAGTTGGAAAACACTATTTCTCTCACATGCATATATACACACGCACGGTCTCTACTAGCCCTCTATCGCACATATATGTGCCTACGTGTCTCCCTTACGCACATCATCTTTAGGCCTCTCTCACACACATTGCCCCCAGACACACCTCTCTCTTAGTAGTTGGCAGATATGATTCCATCATATCATTGATGAGATATCCACACTGTTAGGCGGATGGTATCTGAGGCAAAGTTTTACCCTAGTTCGGACCCTTGCGGTTGAGGAAAAAGCCTACTCTGATGCTGTATATTAGTGATAGGGGTGTGTACAAAGTACTACGTGAATACCGGGCATTGTGCGTGTGTGTATACTATCGACGAACTAGCCCCCATGCTTCTATAACATACTCGGGGCCTCGGGTTACAAATCATATATAGCTGGCTTATCACCAGTGGGGATAGAGTCCTCCGCAACTCTGGTAGCTAGCTTCATGTTGTACGCCGAGTCCTCCACATGGGTCTTCGTATAATGCGTGTCGATCCAACCTATGTGGCGCTGGATGGAACCAACCCATGAGTCCTCATGTTGACCCACCACAACTAGAAATGATGTGCCCACCACACTACACACGCAATCGGCCACTAAGGAAATAAGCATATACAATAGTACAATGTTATACATGAAAGTTAATTGAATGGTGCATCCAAAAATATTTGTTCTGCATTGTGAATGTTTATATATTCTCCTAAAATATTAGTCACGGGAAAGAGAAACGAAGGGCATATCTCTCCTTGTCTCCACCGGACATCCCCTCTTTCTACACCACTTTCACGTACACACACAAACTATCTCTCGGCCCTCTAAAAGTATGCATGCCCACGACACATTCACGCATGACAGTCACTGTATTTTCAAGCTAAAGCACTACACGGTCATAGGAGTTCAGAATATGCTCATTACGGTCACCGTATACATTCTCGTGGTGATCATACGGTATCTAGCTCACGATACGTCTCCGTATTTTCTTGATGACACTGACAGACTTTGCATTTGATGCATGCTCCGTATTTTGTTGACGACACTTACGGTCATTGTATTTGAATCAAAAGCACGATATGGTCAATGGACTTCAAAATAAGCTCATCACGGTCACCACATATATATTGTCGTGCTAACCAACATGTGGTTGGATGGTTAGGAGGACTGTGATTTCTCGAGCCCACCAGGGTTAAAGTCCCGGTGCTCGCATTTATCCTGGGTTAATTTCAGTATTTTTCCAACGATGTGCGTACAGTGGGAGGAGACGGTCATGAAATCTCAAGATCATATGCTGGCCCACTCTCTCGAAGGTGCTCATAGGGGTAGGGTCTGCGTGTGTGCGCTTATAGCGGTGAGTGCTTGCGCGTATATATGAGCCCTTGCGTCTGTACCGTGTTAAATAAATACATGTCATGATTATACGGTCACTGGCTCACCCGTACAACTCCGTATTTTGTTGATGACACAATCAATTGACCAGTCAAACGTTCCACATGGCGCAACTAGTGTTGCACCATCGGGGCGCGTAACCATGGGGCCCACCTGTCAGCCCGTATATGAAAGCAAGAAATGGTAGTTTGAGTCTGTACTGTGTTAATAAAATACATTTTAGGGTGATCATACGGTCAATGGCTCACCATATAGCTCCGTAATTTGTTGATGACACGATCAATTGACCAGTCAAACGGTCCACATTCAGCAGCGCACATTACCATAGGGACCACCAGTCAACATGTATATGAAGGACATAAATGGTAATAAATTAGTGGTCGGTGGGTACTCGAAGTCACGAGACCTCTGGTTGGCAGTCGCCGGCGGTGGGGGGGTGTTGATTGGGCGGTGGGGTGGGGATCACCGGAGAAAAAGCTCGGCGCGGGGTGGCCTAGAGGGATGGTCGGTGCGGCGGCGGACCGGCGGTGAGGAGTGGTTTCGGAGTGGGCGGGGAGGCGTGGCGGCGCGGGCCGGCCGGTGGTGGCTGGCGGCTTAGGGGGGGGGGTGGAGTTTGATGATAAACTGCATGCCCTTGATTTCGTATCCAACGGCTGGAAAATCTAATGACCAGATATGAAAAAGTCAGTCGACTGACGTGTAGCCTCACCCCGCACGTACACATGCACGCATGCAAGACACGCACGCATGCAGGCGTGCAACACTGACGCGTACACATGCACTCACGAACACACGCATGTACGCACACATGCATGCAACACTGAAACGTACCCTTGCACGCAAGCAACACCCGCACGCCTGCATGCACACAACACACGACGCAAGACACGCGCTCAACCTATACGTGCATGCACCCTTTGTTAAGGACATGGATTGTTATGGGTATTAATCAATCTTATCTGTGATAAGGAGAACATTGATGTTTGTAGCGGTCTTTATGAATCACAATGTATCGAACGGGCTATCAACATAGTAGGCTTATCTACATGAAAAGGATGATGTCAAAATCAATGAACAATCATTGGTTTATGAAATGCCCGCTTCTGACCGTCCTGGCCCACCAAAGGTTCCTCTGCTACGTCAGAGTCGAGGGCGCCACTCGTTGCACGCCTGGCTGAACACGCCTCCTTGCCTCATTCAAACGCCTCCATGAAACCCGCCCGTGTGGAAGCCGAGAAACCCACTCTAGACACACGTCCGTTCATGACCGGGCCGGCATTAAATGCAACACCAGCCGAGCTCCTCCCGTCCGCCGTCTATTTAATCTCCTATTTAAACAAGGCAAAACGCCGGCCAAGAATCGCACACCTCCGCCGCTCCCCTATCTACTCCTTCACCATTTTGTCCACTCTTACAATGGCTTACGAAGAGTAGTTATTCCGCATCCAAGCCGGCTGGGTGGCCCGCCAAGCCCGCCGGATACGAGCTATGCAGCTCGCTGATCCACCTCCCTCCCCTTGCCCGACAGAGCCAGTTGCCGCCCCAAGCCGGCATGCGGTTCAGCAACTCGCCACTCCAGGCCAGCTCGACGAGGAGTGGCGCACGGGCGTCGTTGCTGCCATCCATGCCACCGCCTCGTACCGCGTCTCCTGTTTCTGTGGCCGAGACTCCCATGTCGACGGCATCGCCATGCAAGCAGCGACAGAATCCGGGTGCGCGGAGAGCGACGAGTTGGTGGCGAGCGCCTCCGCGTCCGCCGCCATTATCAAGGAGAAGTATTACACGGGAGGCCGCCGCCGCTTGGGTCCCATGAAGGAGGCGACGCCGGCGTACATAGCAGGTGTCTTGCCGGAACGTTTTCTTGCGAGGACCTTCGTCGACCCCGCATATACCTCCGAGGCTCCCGGTAGACTGGTGATCGTGCTGCCGGACATGACGAACACAAATCAATCGGCGGGCGACCATTTAGGCCAGGTATTATATACATGTGCTGTCTAGAACTAGCACCGCATAGTTCATTTGAATGTAATGAAAGCCGTCATGTTTGTATGAAAATCTGGTATCTTATATGATTTCCGTCGTTGTTTATATGAAATATCGCCGTGTTTGCGTGAATTTCGTCCGGTTGGTTGACTTGCTGTCATAATGTGTGCGGCTACGGTTGGATGGCATAACTTGCCGGTCGCCGGTCAGTCTGCAGGCGGCTCAGGCGGCGTGGTGGGACAAAAAGAACACATCTCGTGCGAGCTCGTCTCCAACGTGCGCGCTGGAGGATGCATGAGAACACGAGCATTCCTCGTTCATCGGTGGAAAAGGCACCGGTGGACCAAAAGATCACCAATATTTTGGCTACCCCGGGTGAGCGAGTCCTGGATTAGGGGGTGTCCGGATGGCCGGACTATAACCTTTGGCCGGACTCCTGGACTATGAAGATACAAGATTGAAGACTTCGTCCCGTGTCCGGATGAGACTTTCCTTGGCGTGGAAGGCAAGCTTGGCGATACGGATATGTAGATCTCCTACCATTGTAACCGACTCTGTGTAACCCTAACCCTCTTCGGTGCCTATATAAACCGGAGGATTTTAGTCCGTAGGACGAACAACAATCATACCATAGGCTAGCTTCTAGGGTTTAGCCTCTCTGATCTCATGGTAGATCTACTCTTGTACTACCCATATCATCAATATTAATCAAGCAGGAGTAGGGTTTTACCTCCATCGAGAGGGCCCAAACCTGGGTACAAACATCGTGTCCCTTATCTCCTGTTACCATCCGCCTAGACGCACAGTTCGGGACCCCCTACCCAAGATCCGCTGGTTTTGACACCAAGATTGGTGTTTTCATTGAGAGTTCCTCTGTGTCGTCATCTTTAGGCCCGATGGCTCCTCCGATCATCAACGACGATGTGCTCCAGGGTGAGACTTTTCTCCCCGGACAGATCTTCGTATTCGGCGGCTTTGCACTGCGGGCCAATTAAGCAGCCATCTGGAGCAGATTGAAAGCTACGCCCTTGGCCACCAGGTCAGATTTGGAAATTTTAACTACACAGCTGACGTCCGCGGAGACTTGATCTTCGACGGGTTCGAGCCACAGCCAAGCGCGCCGCACTGTCACGAGGGGCATGATCTAGCTCTGCCTCCGAACAGTGTCATGGAGGCCGCACCAGTGTCCGCTCCGACCTTTAGCTAGGAGCCGACTGCGCCGATCAAGGACGGGTGGCTGGACACCACCTCGGGGGCTGCGATCTCTATGGCGATTGAGCCGTACACCTACCCCGTCCTTTGCGAAGCTCGTAACTCCAAGGTGCCAGACTCCTCTCCGGACTCCGAGCCTTCCGCGCCCCCGCCAATCGAATCCGATTGGGCGCCGATCATGGAATTCGCTGCCGCAGACATCTTTCAGCACTCGCTCTTTGGCGACATCCTGAATTCACTAAAGTCTCTCTCTTTATCTGGAGAGCCCTGGCCGGATTATGGTCAGGAAGGTTGGGATGCAGACGACGAAGAAATTCGAAGCCCACCCACCACACACTTCGTACCCACTTTCGATGATTTAACCGACATGCTCGACTTCGACTCCGAAGACATCGACGGTATGGGCGACGATGTAGGGGAGGAACATGACCCAACACCTATAGGGCACGGGAGAACCACCTCATCTCACGATGTATACATGGTGGACACACCTAAAGGAAGCGGCGATGAGGAACAACGGGGCCTTCTGAAGGATCATTCCCTCGGCAGTCAAAACGGCGACGTAAGCGCCGCTCAAAGTCCCGCCTCTACAAAGACAACAACAATACAGACCCAGCCATAGAGCAGGGCGAACCGGTGGACGACGAACATGCTATCGAGCAACCGTCCGAACAGGACAATCTGGATAAACAACCCGTCCCCGGTGAAAATAACGATCTGGATGATCTCACGCGGACAAGTTCTTTGGAGCGAAGAACCTCCACAAAAGGCTCGTCGCCCTTGCACGTAGCCTGAAAAAGCGAAGCGGAAGCTCAAAACAGCGGAAGATGCACTCAGAATCAGATGGAGCAATGTACTCAACACCTTGAGACAAATCTGGCGACGATGCGAGCGAAGAGCTACCCAAAGAAAACTACTGCCTGAATTTCATGAGGAGGCCGTGAGAGCCCTGCAATCAAAAAACAAAGAGGCCACCGGTCGGATGGGCGACCCATAGCAAGCAGAGAGCGGCAAACGGCGCCGCACACAAGCCGACGCGATCCGCACAGGATTCACATCATAAAGATGGCCCGATTAGATCTATCTACGGGCCAAGAAAGCAAGCTCCAATAAGCAATGCAACACATCAAGTATCCAACATCACGGTACACCTAGATATGGGGTGCCGCACACCTATGTTTCACCGATGAGGTGCTGGATTATAATTTCCAGCGGGATTCAAGCCCGTAAACATAGAGGCATCTGACGAACAACAGACCACAGAGTGCGGATTGAGGATTACATCCTCCACATACACATGGCTAGAGGAGATGATCTCCACGCCATAAAATACCATACCCCTCAAGCTCAAAGGGCCAGCCCGGCATTGGCTTAAAAGCCTTCCCGAAAACACCATTGGAAGTTGGGAGGAGCTCAAGGACGCTTTTCGGGCAAATTTTCAAGGGACCTATGTCCGACCTCCGGATGCCGACAATTTAAGTCACATAACTCAACAACCCGGAGAGTCAGCCCGGAAATTTTGGAACAGATTCCTTACTAAAAAGAACCAAATAGTCGACTGTCCGGACGCCGAAGCCTTACCAGCTTTCAAACACAACGTCCGAGACGAATGGCTCGCCAGACACCCCGGCCAAGAAAAGCCAAGAATAATGGCCACATTAACAAGCCTCATGACCCGCTTTTGCGCGGGAGAGGATAGCTGGCTGGCAAGATGCAGCACCAGCGACCCAAGTACATCCGAAGTCAGGGATGGAAATGAGAAACCACGACGCAGCAAGGACCAGCGTCGGACAAAGGGAAACAACCCGAAGAGCACGACAGTTAACGCCGGATTCAAAAGCTCTCGACAGAATCATAAAAAGCTGCCCCTTAAGGATAACAAGGACGAGCTATCTAACTTAAACAAAATCTTGGACAAGATATGCCAAATCCACAGTACTCCCGGGAAGCCTGCAAACCATACCCACAGAGATTGTTAGGTCTTCAAGCAGTCCGACAAACTCAACGCCGAACACAAGGGGCTCGAAACACCAAGCGAGGACGATGACGAACCCCAAAAGCAGAGCACCGGAAAACAAAAGAATTTCCCACAAGAAATCAAAACAGTAAACTCACTTCACGTGACAAAAGGGAAAAATAGAGCGGCACCCATAGAGGTACGCGCCATACGGCCTATCCCGGAGGAGTCCCGCCACTGGTTGTTAAAACCAATCACCTTCGACCATTGGGATTACTCTAGAAGTATACGGAATGCAGGTTGGACTGCCTTGATATTAGATCCGATAATCGGCGGACTCCAATTTTCACAAGTCCTAATGGACGGCGGCAATGATCTAAACCTGCTATATCGGGACACAATCCATAAAATGGGGATAGACCCAACCAAATTTCGCCATAGCAACACTTCCTTTCAAGGGTAATGCCAGGCCCATATGCCCATTATACGGGTTCTCTCTGCTAGAAGTTGTGTTGGCTCACCCGACAACTTCCGCCGCGAAAAGTTAACCTTCCACCTCGCCCCATTTACAAGTAGCTATCAAGCACTATTGGGACCTTGAAGCTTCGCCGCTTTAACGCAATACCGCATTATGAATCCCTTACACTTAAAATGCCCGGTCCACGCGGCATCATCTCGTTAAAAGGAAACATCAAGGGTTCCTCGAGTCCGGAAAATCGTGCGGTTGCCTTGACAACCACACAATAAACCGGCTTCACCAATAAAAGCACTTAGACAGGTTGTCCAGACCCCGGACACGGCTCCGCAACAAGAGACCATAAAGCTCAATTTTATTTATTTTTTGAATTGTACTTCGTTTATTTAATACAACGTACATTTTCGTACGACCTTTTTCAACTAAGTTCCTCTCTTTTACATATGAACATCATGCTACACCCGTCTAGGATACGGCACAACGGAGACACAGGCGCAGACGTGCAGTAGGGACCCGTCGCAAGGATTCTTTTCAGATTAAGACCCTGCGTAAACCTTTTTCACTGTCTCTTGTTGATACACATCCCCCGGTTTCTTGCTATAACCGAGGAGGAGGCTAGCATTTTGGCATAGGCCACGTCAAAATTTCGCACGTAAATGGACACCAGGGGCTTATTACCAAGGGCGATTGTTCGACCCGTTTTCATAAAGACCGAATACCTTAGGGAGTGTTCAGCGTCTCGAGTTAGGCCTTATATGCATCAGCTCCGAATCATGTCTTTGGTCAAATGTTGGGTTTGCCCGGCTCTTGCTGCCTTACGTTCCGCTCTATCGGCTAATGCGGCACCAGGAGAACTACTGCGATTGTGCCCCAGTTCGGCCAGGCGGGCACCTCAGTAGAGAAAGCCGAAAACTGACTGTCATGATATAGCGTGAGACTGGTCAACCACTCGATGACCCGCTGGAATCTTTAGAATTCCTTTGCATTGACGAAGGTCGTTTCGGCCAGCACATCTGCGCCCGAACTTCGGGTGGCGCGGTGCCCCTAGGGGCTATATAGTAGCCCCACTGTCGAACTCCTATGGCTAAGTGAAAGTGATAAGGCATTATAGTCCGGTTGCCTAATTTGTTGCGCCATCACCTCCTTTTTAGAACCAAGACGTTGGATCAAGTGTGAAAAGGCGCTTTCTGCAAACACCCCTGCATTATATGTGTGGGGGCTGAAGCCAAGGACTGCCATCTTTCAGGTTATATACACATATACATTAACGGCCGCACAGGAGGTATTTTAATTCTTGAAGGCACAAGTATAAAAAGCTTTTATATTCCATCGAAACATTGTTTCACAATAATACATGTTATTAGAACATAATATCCTTCGAGCATTGCGTCTCTATTAAACGAGTGCCCTGCAGAACTTCCTGAAAATAGTGCTCGACAGGTACTCGGCTTCCGTCCGAATCTTGGGATGCAACATCAGTGGCCTTCATCTCCGCCCAGTATGTCTTGACACGGGCAAGAGCCATCCGCCCACCCTCTATGCATGCTGACCGCCTCATTGCTTTGATATGCGGCACATCACCATGGGACTGCTGCACCAAGCCAAAATAACTCTTCGGCTCGGGCCTTTTCGGCCACAAATGAGTCACGACATTCTTCATGGCAAGTACGGACAACCTATTCAGCTCGGCCCATTCGGCCAAACGATCGGTTAATGGAAGAGGACGCTCTGGATTACGGAACTGCGACCAAAAAAGCTCTTCCATCTCGTGATCCTTTTGATCTCCGAAGTATTCGGCCGCGTCCGCGGCACTTTCCGCCAAGTCTAGATAAGCATCCTCACTACTCCACAGCCGGTCCAACTGAGCATATTTAGGACCCGTGAACCTCCTCCGCAGCAGAAAGGGCTTTCCAGCCGCGATATCTCCGGCCTGATGCAGCTCCTCCTTCATAGCTCTCATCGCAGAGCGAGCATCCTTGGCCTTGGTGGTGGCCTTCTCCAGGTCCTCTTGCTCCGCTCGACCTTCTTTTTCAAGACGCTCGCAGCGGTCGGTAGCATTCTTCAACTTCACGGCCATCTCGGCCATTTCCTTCTTGCTTCGGCAGTGAGCAGCCTGTTCGGCTTTTAGCTCTTCTGCCGCCTTTAAGGCAGCAGCATCACTTCTTCTGGCCTACTCCTTGGCTCGGGCAAGCTCCGCCCGAAGGTTCTCGATGGCAGCGGCACCATCTGTATCAAGCATACATGTTGTAAGGCACGGGCATCAAGCATACATGTTGTAAGGCACGGGCATCAAGCTCCCTTACCAGGTGTCCGTGGAGAAACCGCATACCTTGTGACTCGTCAAGCCGCTTATTGACAAGCGTGATGCCAGCATCCGCCACGTCAAGTTGCCGCTTTAGTTCGGCAAATTCATCAGTCCAGCTAGCCACCGGACGCTCCGCCACCTACATAGGAAGGGCGACATATTATAACCTGGGATTATGATCCTCGGCACGCTGTCATTGTTGACAAACGCATCGAGTCTCAGGGGCTACTATCTACACAGGGCACATCTTATATATGCGGAACCATCAAAAGGTACATCATTGCACGTACCTCAAAACACAGTCGATAAACTTACGGCGGCCTCGTACAACCCGCTTTCCGCGGACGAAATTTTTTCAATCACCGTACCCATCAATGCACGGTGATCCTCTGAGATAGACACTCGCCCGAGCAGACCCTTCAACTCCTCCGACCGTGCACCAGGAGGTGCTGGACTCGTCTGATGGCCTTTTTCAAGGCGGACACGGAGGGCTCGGGGCCCTACGACCGCCCTCCACCCCTGCCGGATTCGGAGAAACCCTCCGCGACGACACCTCAGGATCGTCCGTCTCGCTAGGCGGTACGGTAGGGGGAGGCGTTCCGCTCTCCATCATCTCTGGACGAAGATCCCCTGAAGACGAGCTCTGTTGAGAAGGGCTGAGATCCGAACTACAAGGTAAAATTTTGGTCATCTTCAGAAACAAAACAGGGATGTCTCTTATTTTAAAAAAACTCCCCTCTCTACTTACGGCTCTCTGGAGGGCTGATCTCCTTGGGGGGAAAATGCGGCCGGGGCATCTTCAGGCGCAGGACCCTCTGGCGGAGATTTCTTCCCGCGCTTTGAGGCCTTGGTCTCCGGATCTTCAGAGGCGGTCCTCTTCTCCCCATGGATGGAGGGATTCTCGATCCCTCCTTTCTTGATAACCTCCTTCGCGGAGGAAGTAGCTTCCTTGTTCCCCCCTTCGCCTTCTTCTAAAGGCACAACCTCCAGCATCCTGGTTAACACGGGATCCGGCGTGGTCTCAGGGAGGGGGGCCGGACACCTGATCAGTTTTGCTTTCGCTATCCACTCCTGTTTAAGGGACAACTCTTTTAAGGGCAAGTTTATAATAAATATACGGATGGTGTGTCCGGGTACGGGACTACTTACTTGAGCATCCGGGCGGTTGCAGCTCAGACCTGTGTCCTTGGTCAAGTCCGGACACATTGCTTGTGATCCGAAGAACAGTTTGTACATCTCCACGGGCGTTGCGCCCACAAAATGTTGGAGAGCTCGTGGTACCTCCGGATTGAACTCCCACAAAGCGGAGGGGGCGTTTGCAGGGGCAGGATCGATTTAATCAGCATGACCTGCGCTACTACGACCAGGATCTCTCTCTCTCTAGGAGGTCTCGAATACGGCCCTGCAACAAGGGCACGTCCTTGGACGGCCCCCAGTCAAGCCCTTTGTTGACCCATGACGCCAGCCGCGGTGGAGGACCCGAGCGAAAGGCAGGTGGTGCCACCCATTTGGTGCCCCTGGGAGCTGTGATATAAAACCACTCTTGTTGCCATAGACTGAGCTCCTCTTGAAAAGAGCCCTCGGGCCATGGAGCATCAGCATTCTTGCTTATAACAGCCCCTCCGCACTCTGCCTGTTGCCCCTTGATCATCTTCGGCTCCACCTTGAAGGTCTTGAGCCACAATCCGAAGTGAGGGGTAATGCGGAGGAAGGCTTCGCATATGACGATGAACGATGAGATGTGGAGGATGGACTCCGGATCCAAGTCGTGAAATTCCAGCCCTTAATAAAACATGAGCCCCCCTCACGAAGGGGTCCGTCGGGAAGCCTAGCCCCCGAAGAAAGTGAGACGCGAACACCACGCTTTCACCGGGCTTGGGAGTGGGAATAACTTGCCCTTGGGCAGGCAACCTATGCGAGATTTCGCCGTTAGATACCTGGCATCTCTTAGCTTTAGGACGTCTTCTTCCGTGACGGAGGAAGGCATCCACCGGCCTTGAAGGTCGGAGCCGGACATCATCGAAGGTCCGAAGCGCCTGAATCTGGAGCTTTGGGTGTTGGGACTCGAAGCGAGGGGCGGATTCGATTGAGATTGAGAGAAAAAAGAGTGGGGCCTTGGTCTGTTTATAAAGAGGTTGAATACCAGGAGCCCTCCCCGTGACCGTTCGGGACTCGCCTTCGATAGAGGAGGCGTGCCAACGGGCACGACTGGGTTACCCACGCCCGTATTAATGAGAATCCCGGAATAAGGGGACACGATCTCTGCTTTGACAAGACGTGCCAAGGAAACCGCCTCGCTAAACCCGCTGAGGTGGGATAATAAAAACGATTCGAATAAAGGCTTGGCCGTGGTGTGATGTCACGCTGTGGAATACGTCGGCAGATTGAACTTGTGTAAATATTATTCTCTCTACGGTGGTATGTGGAACTTATTTTGCGAGCGGACACTATCCTTGTGTTCAAAATCTTCTATGAAGTATTCGAGGAGGAACCCGCCTTGCAATGCGAAGACAATATGCGCCCGGACTCGTCGTCATTGAAGCCTGGTTAGAGGGCTCTTGAGGAGTCCTAGATTAGGGGTGTCCGGATGGCGGACTATAACCTTTGGTCGGGCTCCTGGACTATGAAGATACAAGATTGAAGACTTCGTCCCGTGTCCGGATGGGAATTTCCTTGGCGTGGAAGGCAAGCTTGGCGATCTGGATATGTAGATCTCCTACCATTGTAACCGACTCAGGTAACCCTAACCCTCTTGGTGCCTATATAAACCGGAGGGTTTTAGTCCGTGGGGACTAACAACAATCATACCATAGGCTAGCTTCTAGGGTTTAGCCTCTCGATCTCGTGGTAGATCTACTCTTGTACTACCCATATCATCAATATTAATCAAGCAGGAGTAGGGTTTTACCTCCATCGAGAGGGCCCGAACCTGGGTAAAAACATCGTGTCCCTTGTCTCCTGTTACCATCCGCCTAGACGCACAGTTCGGGACCCCCTACCCGAGATCCGCCGGTTTTGACACCGACACCGGGCAAGATCCAAACAGCCCCTCCCAATAGATTCAAATCCCTCCTTCGCCGTGGAATTTTGTTTTCATGGACTAGCAAGATGCTCGTGCATTGCACAAAACATCAAGATGCATTTTTTACAAAACACCTGTTGTGATTGACCCATGCAGGTGTAATCCCATTTTGTAAAAACTAATGATTGCTCGAGAATTTTATCGGATAAATGGTATCTCGAGAATTTTATCGGACTCCACTTTTGTATACAAGGCCACAAACCCATATTACAGGTACCAAGGCAAAAATTAATGTCTTCAAACTCAATGTTGCAAGCCACCTTGTTTCCTTGTTTGCCATGCAAATTAATGTGTATTCTTCTCTTTCATGCACATCAAGCCAATGCTCACACTCCCACATGCATGCAAGGGATAATTAATTCCCTCCTTTGCTAGTAGTACTACGAGGCAAACACCATTAATATTGCATCGATTAATGTTAGTGGCCTTGTATATCTGCAAATTGTAGTTTTGATAGTGGCCTTGTATATAAAAATAGAGGGAGAAAGATGAGAGATAAGGTGAGGAGGAGTGGGGCGTGGTGGTGACTGGTGGTCGGACTGGGCGGAGGCATGGGGATGGACGGCGCATTATGTCTAGGTTTGTATCTCTATAGTCCCTCTCACACACACCCACGTAGGTGGGGGACGTGCACGAAGAGAAGAGGTGCACGCACGGTGCACGTACTCCCGTCTCTTTCCCAACCACACCCGCGCGGGTACACGGTGGAGCTGCTCATTTCTATACGAAAAGGCAGCCCACGTGGTAACTTGACATGTGTACTGGTTGTCCACTAGATGGAGGGAGGATCGTCTACCACGGGTGAACAAACAAATTGCGACTTGACGCGTTATGTTAAAAAAGAGGCAAACCATTTGGGGCCTACCTTAGAGGCAAGGCTCTATACACTGGAGTACTTTTGATGTGTCTCGTCAACTCGCAGAACGAGGAGAAGCTTGCTTAGTACGCCGTCTCCCCCGCCCACGGGCGCGATGGCTCGCAGGATGAGATGAAGCTTGCTTACTACGCCTTACGCCTGCTCCCTCGCCCATGCGCGCGGTGACTCAGAGGACGAGGAGAAAATTTTACTAGTACTCCCTCTATTTACTCCTCGTCCCTACCTTGGTTAGAGAGATTATCATATTTTTTGGAATATATATGTCCTATAGTACTCCCTCCAGTTACTTAGAGGGTGCTTGGATACGTTTTAGTCTCATGACTAAAAGTAGTGGGACTAAAACTTGCTAGCCTCACCCATGCTTGGATCCAAAAACTAAAGAGACTAAAATCAAGTTAATGAGAATTTATTATCCTCCAAGCCCTCCAATCCAGAACTTGCCTGTGTTAAAGGAGAGGAGTTAAATGAGGAGAGAGAGCACTAATCCACATTTTAGTAGGGGTACCCCTGACTAAAAAAATTTAGTCTCAAGACTAGTTTTAGCCCCTCTTTAGTCAGGGGTGCTTGGAACTTTAGCCTCTTAAAGAGACTATTTTTAGTAAGACTAAAATAAGTCCCTTGGATCCAAGCACCCTCTTATACAAGGCCACTAAATTTTTTTTTTGCATCTATATGCTACCTCTTGAGCACTGCGTTGGTTTTCCCTTGAAGAGGAAAGGGTGATGCGGTAAGTAGCTTAAGTATTTCCATCAGTTTTTGAGAACCAAGGTATCAATCTAGTAGGAGGCTACGCGCGAGTCCCTCGCACCTACACAAAACAAATAAATCCTCGCAACCAACGCGATAAGGGGTTGTCAATCCCTACACGGCCACTTACGAGAGTGAGATCTGATAGATATGATAGGGTAATATTTTTGGTATTTTGTGATAAAGATGCAAAGGAAATAACTAAGTGTTGGAAGATTAATATGATGAAGATAGACCAGGGGGCCATAGGTTTCACTAGTGGCTTCTCTCAAGAGCATAAGTATTCTACAATGGGTGAACAAATTACTGTTGAGCAATTGACAGAATTGAGCATAGTTATGAGAATATCTAGGCATGATCATGTATATAGGCATCACGTCCGAGACAAGTAGACCGACTCCTGCCTGCATCTACTACTATTACTCCACTCATCGACCGCTATCCAGCATGCATCTAGAGTGTTAAGTTCATAAAAACAGAGTAATGCTTTAAGCAAGATGACATGATGTAGAGTGATAAATTCATGCAATATGATAAAAACCGCATCTTGTTATCCTCGATGGCAACAATACAATACGTGCCTTGCTGCCCCTACTGTCACTGGGAAAGGACACCGCAAGATTTAACCCAAGGCTAAGCACTTCTCCCATTGCAAGAAAGATCAATCTAGTAGGCCAAACCAAACTGATAATTCGAAGAAACTTGCAAAGATAACCAATCATACATAAAATAATTCAGAGAAGACTCAAATATTGTTCATAGATAATCTTGATCATAAACCCACAATTCATCGATCTCAACAAACACACCGCAAAAGAAAATTACATCGAATAGATCTCCACGAGAGAGGGGGAGAACATTGTATTGAGATCCAAAAAGAGAGAAGTAGCCATGTAGCTAATAACTATGGACCCGAAGGTCTGAAGTAAACTACTCACACTTCATCGGAGAGGCTATGGTGTTGATGTAGAAGCCCTCCGTGATTGATTCCCCTTCCGGCGGAGCTCCGGAACAGGCCCCAGGATGGGATCTCATGGGTACAGAAGGTTGCGGCGGTGGAATTAGGTTTTTGGCTCCGTATCTGATTGTTTGGGGGTACGTAGGTATATATAGGAGGAAGGAGTATGTCGGTGGAGCAACAGGGGGCCCACGAGGGTGGAGGGCGTGCCCTGGGGGGGTAGGCGCGCCCCCTACCTCGTGGCTTCCTTGAAGCTTCCTTGACTTAGGGTCCAAGTCTCCTGGATCAAGTTTGCTCTGAGAATCACGTTCCCGAAGGTTTCATTCCGTTTGGACTCCGTTTGATACTCCTTTTCTACGAAACTCTGAAATGGGCAAAAAACAACAATTCTGGGCTGGGCCTCCGGTTAATAGGTTAGTCCCAAAAGTAATATAAATGTGAATAATAAAGTCCAATAATGTCCAAAACAGTAGATAATATAGCATGGAGCAATCAAAAATGATAGATACGTTGGAGACGTATCACTATACAAGGCCACAAATAGTAATCAAGACAAAAGTTACTACTCCCTCCTTTCCAGTTTATGGCTCAATTTCAAAATCTCTCCAACCAAGGTAGACGGTGAGTGGTCGAATTAATTTCGTACTCCTAGTTTGCACAAGTAATTAGTATGCTCGTTTTTCCCAAGAAGTTATGTTTATCGAGGCATTAATTAGAACGAATGCATGAATGACCACTAAATTTCCATGAACTTCTAGATGCATTGGTGAGTTTTCTCTTGAACCTGCTTGCATGGGGTGATCTAACGCACCTCGAAATCCAACATGTGATGGTACCACTACTAGTAGTAGAATTGAGACTTATAAAATGGAAAAACGAATGTTTTGTAGATGAGCCCTATGAACCCTAGTGGGTACGTACTCCGTAAAATCAGATTTTCCCAAAACTAAGTCGCTCAACCTTTATTTGCTTGTTTCCCTTCCTGCCTCCTTGCCTCGAACAGACTATGTCAAACTCCCCTGCCTGCCGCGCGGGAAAAGACCCGCCCTCGCCTTTTTTAGTCCGGGTTTGCATCGATGGATCGCGCGAAGCAGCAAAAACCCAAGCCGTGTCTTGTACTCCTCCGTCGACGCTCGCTTTCATGAATTCTGTACTTCCTGTCGCCGACATGTGGGACATATAGCAACCGGGTCGACGTGTTAAGCACCAAATAACAGTGAAGAACAGCAGGGGCGATGCACCACAGTCGTACCGCCCCAGTAGTAGTGGTAATGAGCAATGAGACGTCAAATCACAATACCACACCTTCCTAGACGGACGAAGCAACCATTATTTCACACTTCGGTTCGCCATCATCTCAAACCACGTAGTATTGCTTCTTCCTCAAGAGGGACACGCGCATCGCCTTGGTACATCATGACACGTGGGACCGCATGACAGGCCATGCTCCCCTGCCGATCACTCGGTAAAATCACCTCATTTTTACTACTATAATTCCTCCGTATCGGTTTACATGGCATGCACGTCGTTCTAGGTTGAGAATTTAACTGGCTATATATATGTGATGAACAGTATATGTTTAGAAACTACATCCGCTTAATAATCCAATGATATACTTTTTTTGACATAGTTACTCAAATTTAGTTAGTCAAATGGATGACCTAGAACTACGTGCACGCCCTATAAACCGAGACGTCTCAAAAACGAGACGGAGAGGGTAGTTCGGCACGTATCTTTTTAGATCAATATAGTCGTGATTCACCAAGGATCAAAGCCAAGTGGTAGGCTGCACCTGTCGTGTTGGCGTAGCGACTCAAGCAGGGTTAGTCCGCACACGAAATGGCGACACACTTAACAAGACCCCTTTGGCCGACATGTGTCTCATCCACCGTCTTGTTCCACGTGCGGTGCACCAAATTACAGTTCGGAGCAGCGGTTGGAATTGGAGGCACCCCGGTCGTAGCGCCATAGAAGTAGAAAATGAGCGATGAGGGGTCAAATCACAAAGCCCCACCTTTCCCGCATTAAGCTGGACGGACGAAGTAACCATCATTTCACTCTAGGGCGCAAGAGCATAAAGAAAAGAGAAAACCAATGATGCGTGCGGCAGCTACCTACGGCACCCTAGGGTAGGGTTCTCCACTACAGATTTTTTTTTGAAAGCGCCTCCACTACAAATCGGCTTCTCCCTCATCCTCTTGAAGAAAACTGATGATGCGTGTGGCGGTAGGGTTTGTAGGAGTACTATTAGGGCGTGCGGGGCCACGTTGTAGTAAACGGGAGAGGGATTGAGTTCGAGTCGACGCCTTAAATATGTGTGGGCCGCTTGGTTTTAGGGGAACGAGGCAGCATTTTGGGTTCGGGGACCAGTGGAGATATAGTACATACAAAAAATTGTGGACGTAGGTTCGACCGAAAGGCAATTATGCATGGGCCCTGCATTTTATATACCCGGGGCCGCGTGAAATTTGATACTCTACTCAAAACTAGTAAGGTACACATGCATTTAACGCATGATATTTCGAAACCAAATTATTAATAAATACACACTATAGCATGTAAAGCTTTGAGTCATATATGCATGATGTAGATGTTCGTTAAGTTCTTATAGTTCATCTCATTTAAAATCAATTAGCTTTATAAAAATGTTAAGATTCATGGGGTTGTGCATTGTAAAGCATAAAGTAAAAAACAAATAATGGCCATTCATTTAGAAAAATATCAATTATGATACAGAAGATTCTAGAACAAAGGAGAAGTGCTTGTGTTTTGAGGTTTGTGCATTATGCTTAAGTTCAACCATGGAGTCCTCTAAATTGTACATGTCGCAGATCTGGCAGAATGTTGATGATATCCAATGACCAGTGGTGCTCGGATTTGCCATCTCTGCACTGTCGGATTAGCTTCATCCAGCGACCATCTTTCAAGTTATTCGCACACTATATAGTTCTTGTGCCATAGTTGCATGTCTTGGAAAAAAAACTACTAGTGGTTGTACTAGCTAATTACGAATAGAAGATGTATACATGGAAGTTGTAGGGAAAGAGATGACATGGAGTATCTCAATTCCTATGAGTAGGGATTGGAAAAGAGATGTCATTTGGTTGACATCATAGGAACTTTTCTATTGAATCTAGAGATGACATGTATCTCAATTCCTATGAGGAGGGATTAGAAAAGAGATGTAATTTGGTTCATATCATAGGAACTTTTCTATTGAATATATGCTAATGTTTATTTTCCTTTTAAATTATGGGAGTATAGGAATCCATTCATATGAACCAAGTGGCTCTAAAGCTATAGAAATGATATCATGTTTATTTCCTTTGAAATGTGGAGTATATGAATCTATTCCTATGAACCAATTGGCTCTAAAGGAAAAATTCCTATAAAAATCATATCATATAGAGTTCCTATGATATTCCTCCACACCAACGGATGGTTGAAATTGCTGCAGGTGATACGATGGTCTTTATTTGTAGACTCCTCCCCCATCTTTATAGTTACCTCTCGAAGATGAATGAAATGATATATACATGGTATTCTAAATGTGCAATTTGGTACATGAAAACTCGATAAAAGTCTGCGAGGTTTGAATTTTCAATAAAGCTATACGCACTGCATTTTGGAACGGAGGGAGCATACGGCAGTTGCTAACACTCACGTGGAAGATTTGTGTGTAGGAGGAGTGGCTGTTCTGTTAAATGACATGGCAAAACTAACACCGTCGGATGTCGATCTAACGTTTCTTACGGCGTTCATCAGGAAAAGGCTTGTGGCGAACGTTTGTCGGATAATGATTTACGGACACATGCATTGCATTGATATGTTCCCCCCCTCTCTCACGCACATGCACCCTCGCGAGTCCTCTTGCACCCACCGTCTATCTGCAGGTAGACGTCACACACATATGTGCTCTTCACACCCTACCCTCAGAACTTCTAAAAAACAAAAGACGTCACGCACATTTTATTTTAGCTCACACGTCACACACTTATACTATTACTCTTGTCACGAACGTTCTTTGGGCATAATATATTGTACCCTCACGAAGAGAAGTGGTGCACGCACGCACTAGTTCTCTCACACCCACTCGCGGGTACACGTAGGAGCGCATTTTTTTGAAGCTAGTACAATAAAGTCACTCCCCTATATATATAAGCAGGAGCCTTAGCGCTTGCTTTACTAGGGTTCCTCTCGTTCACTCTCTCATGCTCCCCAGATCTAAGAAAGACATAGGTGGCCACACTCTCTCTCAGCTCATGGCTGGTCACAAATCCGGCCGGACAACCTCGACTGGGGCAGGGGTGTAGGTGCATCGTTCACGCTGCCGTCGGCGGCGAGGGAGGAGACCAACGGCTGCCCGCGCGTCCCGATCGGCGGTCGTGCCATTCTCTCCGAGAGAGAGCTGGCTCCGGAGGGCCTCTGACCCCTTCTTCCTCCCTGCGGTATTGTGGCCAAGATGCGGCCTCCCGACGCCGTCTTTGCCACATGCCGACGACCCTCAGGTATATATTCCTTCGAAACATGCATTGCTCTACTACCCTAGCTCCCCACTTGGCTTCGTGTGGATCTTTTTCTACTTCCGTCCGCTGTTCCAAAGCCTCCTAGACTTTTACTATTATTAGAGGTAAAGCTAGTTCATACAGTCAACTCTAAGAGTTGGTTCAAACAGGGAAGTAAGTGGGAAAGCTGTAGCATGAATCTAGGACTTGGTTCTAAGAGGAAACGAGGGAAAGTAGTAGATACTGACTACCCAACCAGCCTCTTGGTTGAAAAGATGAAGAAAGCATGGTGGATGGCGAAGGGTGGGGGGAAGTGGACCTATCTCTTGGTTGAAAAAGGAAAGAAAGTGACGGGTGTTGGGGGACAACGCAAATGAGAATGAGCAGGTCTAGATTTCCTGTGCTCACATAGGAAAATGTCGCCGAGGAGATAAAAAATGGGACAAATGCAGACATGTTGCTTGAGTGTTTGCCGCTCTCGGCAACCACATCTGCCTCACCACTTAAATCTCACACCGCTAACATTGCTTCATCCCAGTGGAACTGCACAAATTTGATTGCACATTTACTAACCATGTGCTACTCTCATGACAGTAATACTAATGCTATTTTTCTGCATGTTAATCTAGTGGCAGTGTTGATGTGATGTGATGCTAGTTATGTAAGGACACTTTCATACTGTCAATCTAGTGCCAATTATAACACAATAGATGATGTTGTTAATCATACGCCACTGCAAATATCTGTCACTATTTAAATAACCGTATTTCGTATTTGCGCAAACAGGGATGTTTGTCTCCAAATCATTTCGGGATGTCTTTCTCCGTATCATTTCTATCCACGCAATCAAAAGCACACACCTCAGTTTTAGTAGAACTGCGCAAAATGAGATGGCTATCCCTCGTTGCCGTCATCTAACCAACCGTCTTCCATGTATTTCTACATTGGTAGTTACTAGGTAGAATGACCAACGCAATATAAAAGAAGTTGATTCGTACATTTTACTTCCTGATTGCAGTGAAGGGACGAGCGAAAACAACTGCGTCCTAGTCCGGAATGCACTTTCTACCAGCTCATCCATGGACCGAGGACTAGCTAGCACGGTTGCACGGCGGTTTTTTGGACAGGTGCGCAGACAAGAGGCATTGTGATCTGCTTATTTCTGCAAATAGCGGTGCTTAAATTTAGTGGAATGCACAAGAATTTCAGCTGGTCAGTACACTACATGGTTCAGTTCAGCATTCCAGCTGAGAACACAATTATAATTGGTTATTCTGGAATGAGAGAACCTAACCCTGGATGGTGGCAACAAGAAAAAACGAGAGTGAGCTCCAGGAAATTTAAGCCTGTCGGGAGGCCCTTTGCTCAGAGAAGCCTTGCTTGTTTTTTCCTGATTTGTAAACCTTCTCACAACTTTTTCTTTTGCTGTGAACTAGTATATGTTTGTTATGTTCTATGAATCATTGAGATGTATAAAATTGCTTAACTTATGCTTTTCAAGTTTTTTATGAAGCCGAGTTTAATGTGAGTGTTCCACATGAACGCTGGACTAGCGTGTGAACGTTTGGAATTTACATTGTGGCCTCAATTAACTACATGAACCACTGTAACAAGATACATTGTTGCTTATATGTCACACAGCAGATTGTTGATTGTTAGCTGGTCGATAGCCTAGTGTCTAAGTGAGCTAAGCCAATGTGGCGTGTTTTGCACAACTGGTTGCAAGTGGGGTAGCACCAACAGTGTTTACAAGTACTTATGTATACGTCAGCGCACAGTTCTCAAACGAGTATTCTATTTCATCAAAACACACACTGCTCGTATGATAAAACTAGTGAGGACGCATCTGTTTCGGCAACAATTACGATGATTCACGGGCACACAAAAGTAGCAGCACTTCCCATAGATGGATTCAAATAGTGCACTAGCCCAGAGGGCTCGATAATAGGCAAGGTTCGGATAATTAGACATAATCCAAACTACTATTAAACACTAGCTGGGGCAAATATTTCATGCCTCGATCTAATTTGGGCTGGACACAAGACGGACCTTTCCATGAACATCATCAAGGACGTCCGGCAGCAGCTCAATCCTGTGAACCTTCATGAAGAAAACCTTGTGGCCTTGCCACTCATAAACTTGTTTGTTGAGGCATGCCACGTCATCTTCCTGCGTAAGCTTGACAAGAACAGTATGCCTCACAAACGAAAGAGTATCTTTGAACTTCTTGTGCTTGATAAGACACCTGGACAACACGCCGACAACAAGTGAGGCTGGAATACAACTCTTCATTGGTATAAGCGCAAATGGCTTCCGTGATCCAACATCCTAAAACTCGCTTTCCCAAGTCGTATATTCAGGTCATCCGCCTCATAGCGAGTGACATGTACAACCACACAATCCTTGTCTCGCATCGTGGCTCTAATGGAAATGAAACAAATTCTAAATTACTTTCCAAAGATAAGAAACACAAGTTATTTAAACCACTATGTATAGCATGGCATCGAAGCTAATAAAATTTTGTATTATTCATCACCACATACTTAGATGAAAAACCACAACCGAGATCGGCAAATAAGAAAATCACCTAGGGCAGCTCAGCGGGGGACACATCCTCAAGGGGGAAAACTACTCCTGCAGTGCCACAAGGGCTGTAACCTCAAACGGGGCGTTGACCATCTCAGTAGTGGCCATGAGCGTATCTGGGGCCGGCTCGGTGGCTGACTCCATCTTCTTGGAGCTCTCTGTCTCGTGGGGATCAGCCTCCCACGTCTGCTCCAATATCGGCAGATCTTTGCCTGGTTCTCCTTGGTCCATCATGAAACTGACGAATACTAGGAGACCACTGAAAGGAAAACACAATCGCAATGACAATGAAACAAAAAAGAGAGTGAGGATCGGTTACTGCTTTGCAAAAGTTCTTTTTTTCTCTGAACAAAAATATACCAACATCACAGATCGCTTACCTTCCCTTCTGTGGGAGAGAAGAACAGTGGCAGATGCGAGTGTTGCCTTTCTTGAAGACGGTGAGGGAGAAGGGGATTCGGCAAAGAGTGAAATGATGGTTGCTTCGTCCGGCAAACTTAGACTGTGGGGAGGTGGGTTTTTGTGATACGACGGCTCGTTATTGCCGCTCTACGACCGGGGTGACTCTCCGCCTGCATACTGCCTTCTAATTTGGTGGATGGCATTTGGGCCCGCGCCCTGCATGGCCCGCATGTCGGTGAACAAAAGTATAACGGCATTCAGTAGAGGGAGACGTTTTGATGACCTAGGAGGAGCCAGAAGCGGTATTGTATCCACTGTACTAGTAGTAATTATTTTTCTAGGTAGTTGTAGATCCCGCACCTGGCAGCACGGGGAGAAGCAGCGACCCCGCCCCCACCGGATCCCAGGAACCCGTAGAATCTCGGGTGGACCGCATCAGCGATCCCCCGGACGCCGTCCTTGGGGAGATCATCTCGCTTCTCCCCACCAAGGAATGCCGCCACACCCAAGTCCTCTCAATTTGGTGGCGCCATCTATGGTGCGCCGTGCCCCTTAATCTCAACTGTCGTCAGCTATCTCTCTTCGATGATTTTGAAATCCCCAGAGCCATCATCTCCTCCCACCAGGGCTCCGTTCAAAGCCTCTGCATCCCGTCATGCTACCTGAGCAAGCATACCATGCCCTGCATAGTGGACGCCTGGCTGAAATCCCCTGAATTCACAGAACTACAGCTGCTTGAGTTCTACTATTCCCCTGGAAATCACCTACCAGATACCGAACGCCATCTACATGTGCCCTCAGCACCAATGTCCATCTTGCGGTTTTCCTCCTCTCTCCACACCGCCACCTTTGAGTTGTGCGACCTACCAGACAATCTGGTACTAAACCTTCGACTCCCATTTCCGAAGAAACTTTCACTTGTGCGGGTTCGTATGTCGGAGGCCTCATTGCACAGCATCATCCACTCCAGTTGCCCTGCCCTGGAGTGCTTGGTGCTTGTTTTCACAATTAGAATCGGTTGTCTCCAAATAAAGTCGCCTAACCTTGTAAGAATTGGAATTTGTTTTGACAGAAGGCAGCTCATCATCCAAGATGCCCCTTCACTTCAAAGGTTGATCATTGATTCTAGTTATTCACCGTTGCAAATAACCGTCCTCTCTGCGCCTAAACTGGAGACCTTGGGAGTAATACATGATCTCTGTGCTCATTTCAATATGGTGTTTGGCTTCACAGTTCTTCAGGTACTTTACATTATCATCTACACTTGTAACCATAAGCTGCATTTTAAATTTCTGCGCATAAGTTATATGTCATCTTGGAGTACACATTTTGTACTAATATTATGTTCTATGCTCAATGAAGAGTTTCTCCATGGATGGCCTATCAATGGTGCTGGATTCTGTCAAGTTCTTATATATCCAAATGAATAGTTTTGATCTGAACATGATTATTGGCTTGCTGCAATGCTTTCCATGTTTGGAGAAGTTGTATATAAAGGTGATAATTTCACGCACATTGGAAGCCCGCATATAGTGTACTAGAATTAACCGTTCAGCTGTTGCTCTTTCGACACTCCTTTTTTTAGACCTTAACTGTTTTCAATCTTCATGTCTATTTAGGCAACATGATGGCGTAAGAAAGTTCTAACCAATCAGTGGATTCGTAAGCATCGGGATTTTCTCTCTTCTCATGAGATTCGATTGAAGACAATAACGCTAGAACGATATGTATCCAACCGTGCAAACACTGGATTTGTCACATTCTTCCTGCTGAATGCGAGGTTACTATTGTCCATCAGGCTTAAGTTTATTAGCAGCATGGTTTTGACGGATGGGTATGTGGAAGAGCAAAAAAAGGAGTTTCAGGTGGGCAAAAGAGCTTCTGAACGTGCCGGGCTTCTATTTACAACATATTGTGGTCATAATCCAGTAAATTTTACGACCCAGGATGTTCATTCTATGGACCTGACCGATCCATTTGACCGTGACTGCCAAAAACAGTGCTAGAGTTAGATGTTGTTGCCCTTTTCAACCTGGGTATTTTTGTAAACCTGATGAACAATTAATCCTCGTGCTTTTGTACAGTTTGTAAGCTGGAGTTAGATGTTCTTGCCCTTTTCAACTCGACTGTGACTGTCATATATTCTTTGAAGTAAGGCAAATGGCTTGCGAGTCGTTTAGTTTAGAGTGAAATATTGTAACAACTAACAAATCCCAACCAAGGGAAATAACATCACTCTTGCCGGCTACTTGAGCTCACTGTGCATTACAGAAGCCAAGTGATTAGCCCCCGCCAGCACCCACAAACTTATTTCCAACTAGCACATAAAATGGGCTGTAAATTTTCATAGGAAGGGCTGCATGACCGTGACAGATTTGGATTCTGACATTTGGGACCCGCGAGGAAATAGCCTATCCAAGGTGGTGTCGACTTACTAGCCAGTCAACAAACGATTATGCCTACCAGCCGTTGGATTGACATCCAACTTCTGTCGTGTATCTCCTATCTCTTGTCTTCTTCCTCCAGCCACCCAAACCAAACCACCCCGTCGGCTCCGCCTGCTCCCTCCTCACATGGCTGGCTGCGCCCGCCGCCTCTACCGTCGTATTCTCCAACGCTGGCGCTGCCTCCTCTATTCCCCACATGTCCTATTATTCTCCGGTGATGTCAGCCCCAACACGCACTCCGACCAACCCGTCAACCTCAGATTCTCCGCTGCGATCGGACCGACGCATCTTCCACGGCTCCTGTTCGTTCCGTCCGAGGCCTCGCCGTCCTCCTCCTCCTTGTGGCCTTGGTTCGCTCGCCGTGCGCGGTGTGCCGCCCTCTTGCGTTGTCAACGTCGTCAACAATCGAGAGGAACAAGGAGATAACTGTACGTGGAGAGGATGACAGTAGGGACCCACCAGCGCCATGGTAGTACGCAAGCAAGTGCCTCTATATTACAAGCCCAAAAATATGGTTCCTCCTAATGGTTGGACATCTGGGGCTCACGCCATTGTCAACATAGTCAATAAACGATGGAATTACACTACGAGCGGTTGACACCAGGGACCCAGCAGGTCGCGCAGTTTTTTTGAGGAACAAGTTCTTATTTTTACTAGTTTTAGCGACGGATCAGGGTAACAACAGGGCTGTGCGGGGGCTGTGGCCCGTCTAACCAGGGTTTTATTTATGTTTACCACATCATGAGCCCAATTGTGTTTTTTTCTTGCTGAAAATGGCTAGCCCAGTTCTATTTTTTCAAAGAAATACCCAAATAAGGCCTACTTGCTTTATCAGCCCTGCTGGGCTGCAAATCTTTCAAGACGAGGAGATTTTCATTCGGTTTGCCCAGAAATGGGCAGTACATTTTTAAAACACATCAAACCGGGAATTAGTTTCAATTTTTTTCATTACAAGATTTTAAATTCCATTGATTTTTATGCGTGGACTATTATTTGGATTTTATATTTATATAAATTATTTTTCAAAATAGTTTGAATGTGAATCGACATTTCGGGATTAAAAACAGTTGACCGCACCGAAATATGCCAAAAATTCATATACTTTTTAACCGTGGCCACAATATGGGGTGTAATGCTAACGAAAAGAAGATGGGCTCCAAACAAATTCTTAAGAATTAGCAAATGGGTTGTACATTATTAAAAATAATGCACACGAGAGCAATGATTGTTGGATGTCTATCCAACGGCTGTCGTGCTTCTTCAATCTCTGCTTTCCTGCTCCAGCCGCTCAAACAAGCGCCAACGGGACTGCCTGCTCCCTCCTCTCGCGGCCGGCTATGCTGCCGCGCAGGCCTCACCGCCCCACCGTAATCCCATCGCTGGCCTAGCCATCCCTCTACTCACCCACACCTGCTGTTATTCTCCGGCGACGGCAGATTTAACCAAGAACCCTCGTGCAACAGATTCCCCCGCGTGGGAAACAACTGTCGACTCTTCCCTGCCTCAGTGTCGTTCCCTTCCTAGGCCTCGCCGTCGTCCACCGCCCTAGTGCTCTTGGTGCGGCCTGGTCAACGTGGTCAATGAACGACATCCATCGGAAGTGGACTGTACGTGGAGAGGGTGACAACTGGGTCCACGGCTGCACGCAAGGAAATGCCTCCTTATTATGTGAAAAATAATGATTCCTCCACCTGACAGCTAGGACCCATGGGAAGGGCTTCTATATTTCATGGAAAAAACGTTCCCCCCGCTGACAGGTCAGACCCACCAGTTATATCTTCGCACACAAGGAAGTGCCTCCTTATGACGCACAAAAAAATGAATACCCCCTGCTAGCTGGGACCCACCATAGTGGGTGGCTGACTTGTGGGCCTACTAAGTTGACGGGGACAGAGGGCTTTGTCAATTTAGTCAATATGAACGATTCTAGCTCCAGTGACCGTATGATGTCCATCCAACGGCCATAGTGCTTCTTCAACCTCTGGTCTTCTTGCTCCAGCCGCCCAAAGCAGCACCGGTCGTGTCGCCTGCTCCTGCCTCCCGTGGCCGGCTCTGCTGCCATGGAGGCCTCACCGCCCCCATACTACTCCCACCGCTGGCCAGGCCATCCCTCCACTCACCCACACCCCCTGTTATTCTGCGGCGATGGCAGCCTCACACCACAGTCGAACCAGTGAACCCTCGTACTCCTCTTCACGTGGGCATCCACTATCGCGTCTTCCCCGGCTCCGCGTCGTCCCCTTCCTAGGCCTCGCTGTCGTCCACTGCCTTGGTGCTCTCGGCGCGGCATGGTCAATGTGGTCAACGACCGACTTCCATCGGAAGAGTACTGTACGTGGAGAGGCTGACAGCTGGGTCCACAGCCGCAGCTGAGTCCACGGCCACAGGCCAGTTTTTTTGTGATTTGCCAAGTAAGTCGCTTTGTCAGGCCTATTGGGCTGCAAATCTTTCTAGACGAGGAGAGCTTGTTTCGGCTGCCCGAGAAAATGGCCTATCAGTAAGAGAAATGGGATGTACATTTTTAAAACACATCAAACCGGCAATTAGTTTCAAATTTCTTTTTTCATTTCGAGATTTTAAATTGCATTGACTTTTATGCGTGGACAATTTGTTGGATTATATATTGATATACATTTATTTTTAAAATCAGTTTGAATGTGACTCAAAATTTCGGGATTAAAAGCAGTTCGGACCACACCGAAATATGCAATATTTCGTATAATTTTTTAACCGTGGCCAAAATATGGGTTGTAATGCTAACAAAAAGAATATGGGCTCCAAAAAAACCTTAAGAATTAGCACATGGGCTTTAAATTATTAGAAATAATGGCAGATGGGATGTATGTTGTTTTCCACAGATTTGAGGCTTTCCTAAAAAAAAGGTTGACGCACAAGCAATGGCTGTTGGATTTCCATCCAACGGCCATCGTGCTTCTTGAATATCTGCACTTCCTGCTCCAAATTACCATACAAGCGCCGGCGGGACTGCTCGCTCCTGCCTCCCTCATGCCGGGTGTGCTGCCACGCAGCCTCACCGCCCATCAGATTCCCCATCGCTGGCCTAGCCATCCCTCTACTCACCCACACTTGCTGTTATTCTCCGGCGACGGCAGACGAACTAGTAAACCCTCGTACAGTTGTACTCCCATTCGCGTGGGAAAAAATTGTCGAGTCTTCCCTGCCTCCTTTTCGTTCCCTTCCTAGGCCTCGCCGTCGTCCACTGCCCTGGTGCTCTCGGCGCGGCCTGGTCAACGTGGTCAATGACCAACATGCATCTGAAGTGGACTGTACGTGGAGAGGCTGACAGCTGGGTCCACGGCCGAACGCAAGGAAATGCCTCCTTATTACGCGCAAAATATTGATTCCTCCACCTGACATCTGGGACCTACCGAAAGGGCCTCTGTATTTCGTGAAAAAAATGTGACCGCCACTGACAGCTTGGACCCACCAGCTATATCTTCGCACGCAAGGAAGTGCCTCCTTATTACGCACAAAAATTGAATACTCCCCCTGCTAGCTGGGACCTAGTATAGTGGCAGGCTGACTTGTGGGCCTACTAAGTTGACGGGGAGGAGGGCTTTGTCAACTTAGTCAATATGCATGATTCTAGCTCCACTGACCGTACGATGTCCATCCAACGGCCGTAGTGCTTCTTCAACCTCTGGTCTTCTTGCTCCAGCCGCCCAAACCAGCACTGGTCGTGCCTCGTGCTCCTGCCTCCCGTGGACGGCTACGATGCAGCGGAGGCCTCACCGCGCCCTACTACTCCCACCGCTGGCTAGGCCATCCCTCTACTCACCCACACCCCCTGTTATTCTGCAGCGACGGCAGCCTCACACCGCAGCGAACCAGTGAACCCTCATACTCCTCTACGCGTGGGCATCCACTGCCACATCTTCCCCGGCTCCGTGTCGTCCCCTTCCTAGGCCTCGCCGTCGTCCACCGCCCTGGTGCTCTCAGCGCGGCGTGGTCAAGGTGGTCAAGGAACGGCTTCCATCGGATGTGGACTGTACATGGAGAGGCTGACAGCTGGGTCCACAACCGAAGCAAGGAAGCGCCTCCTTATTACGTGCAAAATAATTATTCCTCCACCTGACAGCGGTGACCCACCGCACGGGCCACCGTATTTTGTGAAGCAAACGTTTCCCCCTAACTACTAGGACCGACCAGCAACATCTTCGCACACAAGGAAGTGTGTCCGGGCAAAAAAAAAGCAATTCGCCCCCTGACTGCTGGGACCCACCAGCTACATCTTCGCACGCAAGGAAGTGCCTGACAGTCGGGACCCACCTGGTCGAAGCATATGTAGCGTTGTCATTCTGGTCGCGAACGTGTACGTACATACTGGCCGATGTAGAGGCGCGCACGTGTCGTAGTAGAGGCGCGCACATAGCATGTACACGTACGTACAACGACCAGTGTGCAAGAAAGAAAATACGGCCACGTACGTACATACGGGCAGGGTCTCGAACGCCTACTCGCGCATACGTACGACCAGGGCTCGTGTACATGGTTGGGTCGGAACGGAGAAACATCGTCGTCGTGTTCATGGGGAGCCAACCGGCTGGGTCGGAATGGAATGCGTCGTCGTGTTCATCGGGAGGAATTGGACGGAACAGCCGATGGAAATGAGGCCTGGCGTACCGCAGAACAGAGGAAACGGCCTTGGGTTTGACCGGCCACGTTTGAAACGGGATCCTGTTCATCGGGAGGGGTCTGGCGTACCGCAAAACGGAGGAAACGGACCTCCTACGGTCGAAACGCGGGTCCTGTTGATCGGGAGGGGTGTGGCGTACCGCAAAACGGAGGAAACAGACTTGTGTTGGAGCGCTACGGTCGAAACGGGGGTCATGTTCATCGGGAGGGGTGTGGCGTACCGCATAACGGGACTCCATGGGATACTATTCATCTACACCGTCGACCCCCTCCAGCCTCCAGGGGCTACTATTCATCCATCATCGACCTGCTCCAGCCTCCACCTGCGACTGTTCATCCACGGGCTCCTGTTCATCCAGCCTCGACCGCGCGCTACTCCACCGGCTACTGTTCAACCAACCCTCTCCACGGGCTCCTGTTCAACCACCCCTCCACGGGCTACTGTTCATCCTGTCCTCCACCATCTACTATTCATCATGACCACCACGGGGTGGACCTGTTCATCCAGCCCTCCACGGGGTCCTGTTCATCCAGCCCCAACTGGCTCGATCGATCGGGGTACTGTTCATCCAGAGGCAACACCACGGGGTCCTGTTCATCCACCCCACCGAACTGCTCATCCAACCCCCCCGCAATGCTCACTGCTCATCCAGAGGCAGCATCGATCGGCTTCATTTAGCAGCAGTAGAGAAGGAATCGCTCGATCGGGTTCAGTTAACAGCCATCGGTCGATCGCTCGGGTTCAGTAACAGGTAGCCTGCAGTGCAATCGCTTGGGTTCAGTTAGAGCCCAACGCCTCGCTCGGGTTCACTTAGAGCCCAACGCCTCGCTCGGGTTCAGTTAGAGCCCAACGCCTCACACACATGCGCGTACATACGACAGAAACGCGAATCGCTCGGCCCCCGACCACCCACCGTAATCGGGGACTCCCCGATATTTTCCGCGCCCTCACTTCTACCACGGTTTTTTCCGTCATGGACGGCCCAAAGAATGTCATGCAGCTGCGTCTTCGGCCCGCCCAGGACGAAAAGCCCGTTTTCTGTCATAGAAGTAGGACCCCACCACATCTATGATGATACCGGGTTTTGTCACAATTATCGTCATAGAAGTGTCATAAGTATGACATATTTTTTTCGTTCGGCCCAAAATGTCACAGATGTGTCTTTTTGTTGAAGTGTGGTGATGATGACGACGATGATTTCCCCCTCTGGGAGGGAAGTTCCCCCGGCAGAATCGCTCCACCGGACGGTAAAAGTGCTCCTGCCCAAGTTCTGCCTCGAGACGGCAACGCTCCGTCCCAAAAGTCCTCTCCTTATTTTTTTTCTAGGTCAAAATGACTTATATACAAGAAGATGGGCACCGTAGGTGGCCCTAGGTAAGCACAAACCACCAGGGCGCGCATGGGCTCCCTGGTGCGCCCAGGTGGGTTGTGCCCACCTGGTGGGCCCCCTCTGGTACTTATTGGCTCCAATATTACTCAAATATTCCATAAAAAATATCTGTAAAGTTTCAGCTTATTTGGAGTTGTGCAGAATAGGTGGCCTGACGTAGCTTTTCCAGGTCCAGATTTCCAGCTGCCGGAATTCTCCCTCTTTGTGTGTACCTTGCATATTATGAGAGAAAAGGCATTAGAATTACTCCAAAAAGCATTATTATGCATAAAAACATCATAAATAACAGTAGGAAAACATGATGGAAAATGGATGTATCAACTCCCCCAAGCTTAGACCTCGCTTGTCCTCAAGCAAAAACCAAAATCGAAAAATATGTCGACATGCTTAGAGAGAGAGAGGTGTCGATAAAAACAAAGTACGGACATAGAAGCATCATGTAGATTATTATAACAACAACAAATTTAAACATAAGACATTTATCATATAATTTTTATCATAGACTTCTCTTGAATAAGTAACAATTCATCACACAATTAAAGTATAAAGCATAAACTCTATTTTAAACCAACAAACTATGTTCTCACTCAACTTTGCAACTATAATTCATCATCATTTCAGGAAGGGTCACGTATCGGAGCCTTTAGGCAAGTCCACATACTCAACCATCATATAGTCTTCTATGATTGCTAACACTCACCGCGTACACATGAGCAAAACGTTTCAACCAGACACATGGAAAGATAGCTTATAGTCTCGCCTCCCAACGTATTCACCTCAAGGGTGATGCCTGCTACCTCTTGAGCTTGTGTTGGTTTTTCCCTTGAAGAGCAAAGGGTGATGCAGCAAAGTAGAGTAAGTATTTCCCTTAGTTTTGAGAACCAAGGTATCAATCCCGTAGGAGACAACGCACAAGCCACCAAATACCTACACAAACTAACACCAACTTGTACTCAATGCGATAAAGGAGTTGTCAATCCGTTCACGGTTATTTGCAAAGTGAGATCCGATATAGATGGATAAATGATATGTCTCCAACGTATCTATAATTTTTTATTGTTCCATGCTATTATATTATCCATCTAGGATGTTTTATATGCATTTATATGCTATTTTATATGATTTTTGGGACTAACCTATTAACCCTTCTCCTTTTTCCTTGTTTTTCAGTATCACAGAAAAGGAAAACCAAACGGAGTCCAATTGACCTGAAATTTCACGGAGATTGTTTTTGGACCAAAAGAAGCCCATGGAGTATCGGAGATGGGCCAGAAGAGTCCCGAGCCACCCACGAGCGTGGGGGCGCGCCCTACCCCCTGGGCGCGTCCCCCTACCTCGTGGCCGCCTCGGAGACCCCCCTGACTTGTTCCGCTGCCGCAAGCCTCTCTATATATACAGAAACCTCTTATATATACAGAAACACCTAGAACATAACCTAGATCGGGAGTTCCGCTTCCGCAAGCCTCTCTAGCCACAAAAAACCCATCGAGACCCTATTCCGGCAACCTGCCGGAGGGGGGATCCCTCACCGGTGGCCATCTTCATCATCCCGGCGCTCTCCATGACGAGGAGGGAGTAGTTCACCCTCGGGGCTGAGGGTATGTACCGGTAGCTATGTGTTTGATCTCTCTCTCTCTCTCTCTCTCTCTCTCTCTCTCTCTCTCTCTCGTGTTCTTGATTTGGCACGATCTTGATGTATCGCGAGCTTTGCTATTATAGTTGGATCTTATGATGTTTCTCCCCCTCTACTCTCTTGTAATGGATTGAGTTTTCCCTTTGAAGTTATCTTATCGAATTGAGTCTTTAAGGATTTGAGAACACTTGATGTATGTCTTGCATGGGATACCCGTGGTGACTATGGGGTATTCTATTGATTCACTTGATGTATGTTTTGGTGATCAACTTGCGGATTCCGTGACCTTGGGAATCTATGCATAGGTGTTGGCACACATTTTCTTCTTGACTCCCCGGTAGAAACTTTGGGGCACTCTTTTAAGTTCTTTGTGTTGGTTGAATAGATGAATCTGAGATTGTTAGATGCATATCGTATAATCGTACCCACGGATACTTGAGGTGACATTGGAGTATCTAGATGACATTAGGGTTTTGGTTGATTTGTGTCTTAAGGTGTTATTCTAGTATGAACTCTATGATAGATCGAACGGAAAGAATAGCTTCGTGTTATTTTACTATGGACTCTTGAATAGATCGATTAGAAAGGATAATTGATGTCTACTACACAACCTTCTTCTTGTAGACGTTGTTGGGCCTCCAAGTGCAGAGGTTTGTAGTACAATAGCAAATTTCCCTCAAGTGGATGACCTAAGGTTTATCAATCTATGGGAGGCGTAGGATGAAGATAGTCTCTCTCAAGCAACCCTGCAACGAAATAACAAAGAGTCTCTTGTGTCCCCAACACACCATATACAATGGTAAATTGTATAGGTGCACTAGTTCGGCGAAGAGATGGTGATACAAGTGCAGTATGGATGGTAGATAAAGGTTTTTGTAATATGAAAACATAAAAACAGCAAGGTAGCAAGTGATAAAAGTGAGTGTAAACGGTATTGCAATGCTACGAAACAAGGCCTAGGGTTCATACTTTCACTAGTGCAAGTTCTCTCAACAATAATAACATAATTGGATCATATAACTATCCCTCAACATGCAACAAAGAGTCACTCGAAAGTCACTAATAGATGAGAACAAACAAAGAGATTATTGTAGGGTACGAAACCACCTCAAATTTATTCTTTCGGATCGATCTATCATAGAGTTCGTACTAGAATAACACCTTAAGACACAAATCAACCAAAACCCTAATGTCACCAAGATACTCCAATGTCACCTCAAGTATCCGTGGGTATGATTATACGATATGCATCAAACAATCTCAGATTCATCTATTCAACCAACACATAGAACTACAAAGAGTGCCCAAAGATTCTACCAGAGAGTCAAGATGAAAACGTGTGCCAACCCCTATGCATAAGTTCACGAGGTTACGGAACTCACAAGTTGATCACCAAAACATACATCAAGTGAATGACGTGATATCCATTATCACCACAGATAAGCACATGCAAGACATACATCAAGTGTTCTCGAATCCTTAAAGACTCAATCTGATAAGATAACTTCAACGGGAAAACTCAATCCATTACATGAGAGTAGAGGGGGAGAAACATCATAAGATCCAATTATAATAGCAAAGCTCGCGATACATCAAGATCGTGCCAAAGAGAGAACACGAGAGAGAGAGAGATCAAACACATAGCTACTGGTACATACCCTCAGCCCCGAGGGTGAACTACTCCCTCCTCGTCATGGAGAGCGCCGGGATGATGAAGATGGCCACCGATGAGGGATCCCCCCTCCGGCAGGGCGCCAGAACAGGGTCCCGATTGGTTTTTGGTGGCTACGGAGGCTTGCGACGGCGGAACTCCCGATATATTCTGTTCCCCGAAGTTTTTAGGGTATATGGATATATATATAGGAGAAAGAAGTCGGTCAGGGGAGCCACGAGGGGCCCACGAGGGTGGGAGGCGCACCCAGCGGGGCAGGCTAGCCACCGTGCCTCGTGGCCACCTCGAAGCTTCCCTGGCGTACACTCCAAGTCTCCTGGATTGCTTCCGTTCCAAAAATAACTCTCCCGAAGGTTTCATTCCGTTTGGACTCCGTTTGATATTCCTTTTCTTTGAAACACTGAAATAGGCAAGAAAAAAGCAATTTGGGTTGGGCCTCCGGTTAGTTGGTTAGTCCCAAAAATGATATAAAAGTGTAAAGTAAAGCCCATAAACATCCAAAACACGTAGCATAATAGCATGGAACAATCAAAAATTATAGATACGTTGGAGACGTATCAAGCATCCCCAAGCTTAATTCCTGCTCGTCCTCGAGTAGGTAAATGATAAAAACAGAATTTTTGATGTGGAATGCTACCTAGCATATTTCTCAATGTAATTTTATTTATTGTGGCATGAATGTTTAAATCCAAATGATTCAAAATAAAAGTTCATATTGACATAAGAGATAGTAATACTTCAAGCATACTAACAAAGTAATCATGTCCTCTCAAAATAACATGGCTAAAGAAAGTTCATCCCTACAAAATCATATAGTTTGGTCATGCTCCATTTTCGTCACACAAGAATGCTCTAACCTTGCACAACCCCGATGACAAGCCAAGCAATTGTTTCATACTTTAGTAATCTCAAACTTTTTTCAACTTTCACACAATACATGAGCATGAGCCATGGACATAGCCCTATGGGTGGAATAGAATATAATGATGGGGGTTATGTGGAGAAGACAAAAAAAAAGAGAAAGTCTCACATTGACGTGGCTAATCAACGGGCTAGGGAGATGGCCATCGATTAATGTCAATGCAAGGAGTAGGGATTGCCATGCAACAGATGCACTAGAGCTATAAATGTATGAAAGCTCAACAAAAGAAACTAAGTGGGTGTGCATCCAACTTGCTTGCTTGTGAAGACCTAGGGCATTTGAGCAAGCCCATTGTTGGAATATACAAGACAAGTTCTATAATGAAAAATTCTCACTAGTATATGAAATTAACAAAACAAGAAACTCTCTATAATAAAGATCATGGTGCTACTTTGAAGCACAAGTGTGGAAAAAGGATAGTAGCATTGTCCCTTTTTATTTCTCCCCTTTTTTTATTTGGCCTTTCCTTTTTTTATTTGGCCTTTCTCTTTTTTGGGGACAATGCTCTATTAATGATGATCATCATACTTCTATTTATTTACAACTCAAAGATTACAACTCGATACTAGAACAAAGTATGACTATATGAATGCCTCCGGTGGTGTACCGGGATGGGCAATGACTCATGAGTGACATGTATGAAAGAATTATCAACGGTGGCTTTGCCACAAATACGATGTCAACTACATGATCATGCAAGGCAATATGACAATGACAATGATGATGCGTGTCACAATAAACAGAACGGTGGAAAGTTGCATGGCAATACATCTCGGAATGGCTATGGAAATGCCATAAATAGGTAGGTATGGTGGCTGTTTTGAGGAAGATATAAGAAGGTTTATGTGTGATAGAGCGTATCATATCACGGGGTTTGGATGCACCGGAGAAGTTTGCACCAATTCTCAAGGTGATAAAGGGCAATGCATGGTACCGAAGAGGCTAGCAATGATGGAAGGTGAGAGTGCATATAATCCATGGACTCAACGTTAGTCATAAAGAACTCACATACTTATTGCAAAAATATACAAGTCATCAAAAACCAAGCACTACGCGCATGCTCCTAGGGGGGTAGATTGGTAGGAAAAGACCATCGCTCGTCCCCGACCGCCACTCATAAGGAAGAAAATCAAAGAAACACCTCATGCTTCAAATTTGTCACACAACGGTTACCATATGTGCATGCTACGAGACTTGCAAACCTCAACATAAGTATTTCTCAAATTCGCAACTACTCAACTAGCATGACTCTAACATTACCACCTTTATATCTCAAAACAATTATCAAGCATCAAATTGATCATGGCATCCAATTCACTTCTTATGATAGTTTTTATTATACCCAACTTGGATGCCCATCATATTAGGACCAATTTTATAACCATAGAAAATGCCATGCTGTTCTAAAAGACTCTCAAAATAATATAAGTGAAGCATGAGAGATCAATAATTTCTACAAAATAAAACCACCGCCGTGCTCTAAAAGGATATAAGTGAAGCACTAGAGCAAACAACAAACTACTCCGAAAGATATAAGTGAAGATCAATGAGTAGTCGAGTAATTATGTAACTATGTGAAGACTCTCTAACATTTTAGAATTTCAGATCTTGGTATATTATTCAAACAGCAAGCAAAACAAAATAAAATAAAATGACGCTCCAAGCAAAACACATGTCATGTGGTGAATAAAAATATAGCTCCAAGTAAAGTTACCAATGAACGAATACGAAAGAGGGGATGCCTTCCGGGGCATCCCCAAGCTTAGGCTCTTGGATGTCCTTGAATATTACCTTGGGGTGCCTTGGGAATCCCCAAGCTTAGGATCTTGCCACTCCTTATTCCATAGTCCATCGAATCTTTACCCAAAACACGAAAACTTCACAACACAAAACTCAACAGAAAACTCGTAACCTCCGTTAGTATAAGAAAGCAAATCACCATCATAAGGTACTGTAATGAACTCATTCTTTATTTATTTTGGTGTTAAACCTAATTTATTCCAACTTCTCTATGGTTCATTACCTCCAATACTAGCCATAGAATCATCAAAATAAGCAAACAACACATGAAAAACAGAATCTGTCAAAAACAGAACAGTCTGTAGTAATCTGTATTATTCGAATACTTCTGTAACTATAAAAATTCTGAAATAAATTGGTGGACCTGAGGAATTTTTTTATTAATCATCTTCAAAATGAATCAACCTAAAATCACTCTCCAGTAAAAAAAATGGTAGCTATTCTCGTGAGCGCTAAAGTTTCTGTTTTTTTACAACATGATCATAAAGACTTCACCCAAGTCTTCTCAAAGGTTCTACTTGGCACAAACACTAATTAAAACATAAAACCACATATAAACAGAAGATATATGGATTATTTATGACTAAACAGCACCAAAAAGCAAGAAACAAAAATAAAATTGGGTTGCCTCCCAACAAGCGCAAACATTTAACGCCCCTAGCTAGGCATGATGATTTCAATGATGCTCACATAAAAGATAAGAATTGAAACATAAAGAGAGCATCATGAAGAATATGACTAGCACATTTAAGTCTAACCCACTTCCGATGCATAGGGATTTTGTGAGCAAACAACTTATGTGAACAATAATCAACTAGCATAGGAAGGCAAAACAAGCATAACTTCAAGATTTTAAGCACATAGAGAGGAAACTTGATATTCTTGTAATATGTAGAAGCATATATTACCCCCTCATAATAATTTTCAGTAGCATCATGAATGAATTCAACAATATAACCAGCACATAAAGCATTCTTTTCATGATCTACAAGCATAGAAATTTTATTACTCTCCACATAAGCGAATTTCTTCTCATGAATAATAGTGGGAGCAAACTCATCAGAATAATTATCATGTGAGGCATAATCCAATTGAAAACTAAAATCATGATGACAAGTTTCATGGTTATCATTATTCTTAATAGCATACAAGTCATCACAATAATCATCATAGATAGCAACTTTGTTCTCATAATCAATTGGAACCTCTTCCGAAATAGTGGATTCATCAACAAATAAAGTCACGACCTCTCCAAATCCACTTTCATAATTATCACAATAATATTCAACATCCTCCAAAATATTGGGATCATTACTTCCTAAAGTTGACACTCTTCCAAACCCACTTTCATGAATATAATCATCATAAGTAGGAGGCATGTTATCATCATTATTAATTTTCTCATCAAAACTTGGGAGACTAAAATCATCTTCATTGAACATAGCATCCCCAAGCTTGGGACAAACATTAATTTCAGAAATATATTCTCAAACTTGTCATTCTCATCAAACATAGCATCCCCAAGCTTGGGCCTTTCCATATCATAAGCATAATCACTCTCATCATTAATAGTATGGATAGCACCAATAGTATAGCAATTATCATCATCACAAGGAGTAATAGGAGCAACATCATTTGGGAGAGATACATGTTTACCTTTGTTTCTCCGTCTTTTCTTTTTCTTCTTCACATCATGTGTGGGTTAAATCCTCTTTTTGGAGCTCCTTATTAATGAGATTGGTTGAATAGAAGGCTCCTCCTCGTTACCTGATTCATCATAAGAAATAATAGGAGGATATTGGGCAGCCTCTTCCCTTTCATTAGTATTCTCTTCATCTTCTATTTGTTTTCTTTTCTTTATGTAATTGGCAATATAAGGATTTTCAATGCAATTCACCGCACCATACATATAAATTTCTTCTAGATCAATATCGAGGAATTTCTCAAGGTTATATTCTGGAATATGCTTAGTTTGACGTTTCATTTCTTCATAACCCAAAAGAAAACTAAGTTCATTATGATGTGCAAGGGAAATCAAGTCATCACAATTTTTGGACACGATTCAATCATGAAACAATTTGCATTTGATATTTAAATGACCATGTTCATTGCAAAGATCACAAGTATGGCGAAGAAATTTTAAATTTTCAGCACAAACATCTAGCCTTTCTTGCAACCATTTAGTTTCCAGATACTTATGCCTCTTGCAAAATCTATTTTCCCTAATTGGTGTGTACTTGCAAGCTCTATGTACTCCACATAAATTGACATGCTTATAAGAGACATTTTCATCATGACTAGTGCAATCATCATTAGTACCATGGATATTCAAAGAGTTCATACTAACAACATTTGCAATCATGCTCATCATTCAAAGATTTAGTGCCAAACATTTTATAGACTTCTTATTCTAGCACTTGAGCCAAATTTTCCTTTCCATCATTCTCACGAAAGATATTAAAAAGATGAAGCGTATGAGGCAAACTCAATTCCATTTTTTAGTTTTCTTTTATAAACTAAACTAGTGATAAAACAAGAAACAAAAAGATTCGATTGCAAGTCTAAAGATATACCTTCAAGCACTCACCTCCCCGGCAACGGCGCCAGAAAAGAGCTTGATGTCTACTACACAACCTTCTTCTTGTAGACGTTGTTGGGCCTCCAAGTGCAGAGGTTTGTAGGACAGTAGCAAATTTCCCTCAAGTGGATGACCTAAGGTTTATCAATCCATGGGAGGCGTAGGATGAAGATAGTTCTTGGGGAACATAGTAATTTCAAAAAAATTCCTATGCACACGCAAGATCATGGTGATGCATAGCAACGAGAGGGGAGAGTGTTATCCACGTACCCTTGTAGACCGAAAGCGGAAGCGTTAGCTCAACGCGGTTGATGTAGTCGTATGTCTTCACGATCCGATCGATCAAGTACCGAACGTACGACACCTTCGAGTTCAGCACATGTTCAGCCCGATGACGTCCCTCGAACTCCGATCCAGCTGAGTGTTGAGGGAGAGTTTCGTCAGCACGACGGCGTGGTGACGATGATGATGTTCTACCGATGCAGAGCTTCGCCTAAGCACCGCTACAGTATTATCAAGGTGGACTATGGTGGAGGGGGGCACCGCACACGGCTAAAAGATCAAACGATCAATTGTTGTGTCTTTGGGGTGACCCCTGCCCCCGTATATTAAGGAGCAAGGGGGGTGCGGCCGTCCAGGAGGAGGGCGCGCCAGGAGGAGTCGTACTCCCACCGGGAGTAGGACTCCCTCCCTTTTCCTAGTTGGATTAGGACTTGGGGGGAAAGAGGAGGGAGAGAGGAAGGAAGGGGGGGGGGGCTCCGCCCCCCTCTCCTTGTCCTATTCGGACTAGGGGGGAGGGGCGCGCAGCCCTGCCCTAGCCGCCTCTCCTCTTCTCCACTAAGGCCCAATATGGCCCATTAAGCCCCCAGGGGGTTCCGGTAACCCCTCGGTACTCCGGCAAAATCCCAATTTCACCCGGAACACTTCTGATATCCAAACATAGGCTTCCAATATATCAATATTCATGTCTCGACCATTTCGAGACTCCTCGTCATGTCCGTGATCACATCCGGGACTCATAACTACCTTCGGTACATCAAAACATATAAACTCATAATATAACTGTCATCGAAACTTTAAGCGTGCGGACCCTACGGTTTCGAGAACTATGTAGACATGACCGAGACACGTCTCCGGTCAATAACCAATAGCGGAACCTGGATGCTCATATTGGCTCCCATATATTCTACGAAGATCTTTATCGGTCAGACCGCATAACAACATACGTTGTTCCCTTTGTCATCGGTATGTTACTTGCCCGAGATTCGTTCGTTGGTATCTCAATACCTAGTTCAATCTCGTTATCGGCAAGTCTCTTTACTCGTTCTGTAATACATCATCCTGCAACTAACTCATTACTTGCAATGCATGCAAGGCTTAAGTGATGTGCATTACCGAGAGGGCCCAGAGATACCTCTCCGACAATCGAAGTGACAAATCCTAATCTTGAAATACGCCAACCCAACAAGTACCTTTGGAGACACCTGTAGAGCACCTTTATAATCACCCAGTTACATTGTGACGTTTGGTGGCACACAAAGTGTTGCTCCGGTAAACGGGAGTTGCATAATCTCATAGTCATTGGAACATGTATAAGTCATGAAGAAAGCAATAGCAACATACTAAACTATCGAGTGCTAAGCTAACGGAATGGGTCAAGTCAATCACATCATTCTCCTAATGATGTGATCCCGTTAATCAAATGACACCTCATGTCAATGGTTAGGAAACATAACCATCTTTGATTAACGAGCTAGTCAAGTAGAGGCATACTAGTCACACTCTGTTTGTCTATGTATCCACACATGTATTATATTTCCGGTTAATACAATTCTAGCATGAATAATAAACATTTATCATGATATAAGGAAATAAATAATAACTTTATTATTGCCTCTAGGGCATATTTCCTTCAATAGTCTCTCTCAAGCAACCCTACAACCAAATAACAAAGAGTCTCTTGTGTGCCCAACACACCCAATACAATGGTAAATTGTATAGGTGCACTAGTTCGGTGAAGAGATGGTGATACAAGTGCAATATGGATGGTAGATATAGGTTTTTGTAATATGAAAACATAAAAACAGCAAGGTAGCAAGTGATAAAAGTGAGCGTAAACGGTATTGCAATGCTAGGAAACAAGGCCTAGGGTTCATACTTTCACTAGTGCAAGTTCTCTCAACAATAATAACATAATTGGATCATATAACTATCCCTCAACATGCAACAAAGAGTCACTCCAAAGTCATTAATAGCAGAGAACAAACGAAGAGATTATTGTAGGGTACGAAACCACCTCAAAGTTATTCTTTCGGATCGATCTATCATAGAGTTCGTACTAGAATAACACCTTAAGACACAAATCAACCAAAACCCTAATGTCACCTAGATATTCCAATATCACCTCAGGTATCCGTGGGTATGATTATACGATATGCATCTAACAATCTCAGATTCATCTATTCAACCAACACATAGAACTTGAAAGAGTGCCCCAAAGATTCTACCGAGAGTCAAGACGAAAACGTGTGCCAACCCCTATGCATAGATTCCCAAGGTCACGGAACCCACAAGTTGATCACCAAAACATACATCAAGTGAATCAATAGAATACCCCATTCTCACCACGGGTATCCCACGCAAGACATACATCAAGTGTTCTCAAATCCTTAAAGACTCAATCCGATAAGATAACTTCAAAGGGAAAACTCAATCCATTACAAGAGAGTAGAGGGGGAGAAACATCATAAGATCCAACTATAATAGCAAAGCCCGCGATACATCAAGATCGTGCCAAATCAAGAACACGAGAGAGAGAAAGAGAGATCAAACACATAGCTACTGGTACATACCCTCAGCCCCGAGGGTGAACTGCTCCCTCCTCGTCATGGAGAGCATCGGGATGATGAAGATGGCCAACGGTGAGGGATCCCCCCTTCGGCAGGGCACCGGAACAGGGTCCCGATTGGTTTTTGGTGGCTACAGTGGCTTGCGGCGGCGGAACTCCCGATCTATTCTGTTCCCCAAAGTTTTTAGGGTATATGGATATATATAGGCGAAAGAACTCGGTAAAGGGAGCCACGAGGGGACCACGAGGGTGGGGGGCGCGCCCAGGGGGCAGGCGCGCCTCCCTGCCTCGTGGCCACCTCGAAGCTTCCCTGACGTACACTCCAAGTCTCCTGGATTGCTTCCGTTCCAAAAATAACTTTCCCGAAGGTTTCATTCCGTTTGGACTCCATTTGATATTCCTTTTCTTCGAAACACTTAAATAGGCAAGAAAACAACAACTTGGGCTGGGCCGCCAGTTAGTAGGTTAGTCCCAAAAATGATATAAAATTGTCAATTAAAGCCCATAAACATCCTAAACAAGTAACATAATAGCGTGGAACAATAAAAAATTATAGATACGTTGGAGATGTATCAATAACTTTGAGGTGGTTTCGTACACTACAATGATCTCTTCGTTTGTTCTCCGCTATTAGTGACTTTGGAGTGACTCTTTGTGGCATGTTGAGGGATAGTTATATGATCCAATTATGTTATTATTGCTGAGAGAACTTGCACTAGTGAAAGTATGAACCCTAGGCCTTGTTTCCTAGCATTGTAATACCGTTTATGCTCACTTTTATCGCTTGCTACCTTGCTGTTTTTATATTTTCAGATTACAAAAACCTATATCTACCATCCATATTGCACTTGTATCACCATCTCTTCGCCGAACTTGTGCACCTATACAATTTACCATTGTATTGGGTGTGTTGGGGACACAAGAGACTCGTTGTTATTTGGTTGCAGGGTTGTTTGAGAGAGACCACCTTCATCCTACGCCTCCAATGGATTGATAAACCTTAGGTCATCCACTTGAGGGAAATTTGCTACTGTTCTAAAAACCTCTGCACTTGGAGGCCCAACAACATCTACAAGAAGAAGGTTGTGTCATAGACATCAAGCTCTTTTCTAGCGCCGTTGCCGGGTAGGTGAGTGCTTGAAGGTATATCTTTAGATCTTGCAATCGAATCTTTTAGTTTCTTGTTTTATCACTAGTTTAGTTTATAAAATAAAACTTAAAAAATGGAATCGAGGGTACCTCATATGCTTCATCTTTTTAATGTCTTTCGTGAAAATGATGGGAAGGAAAGTTGTGCTCAAGTACTAGAAGAAGAATTACATAGAATGCTTGGCATAAAATATGTGAATGATGAGAATGATTGCAATGTTGTTAGTATTAATTCTTTGAATACCCATGATGCTAATGATATGCAAAGCCACAAGCTGGATGCTATGTTTGATGAAAATGATATGTTTAGTCCCCCAAGTTTTGATGGGAAAATTTATTATGATGAAAGCATGCCTCCTATTTATGATGATTATTGTGATGACACGTATGCTATAAAGAATAAAGATAACCATGAAGCTTGTCATCATGATTTTAATTTTCAATTGGATTATGCTTCACATGATAGTTATTTTGTTGAGTTTGCTCCCACTACTATTGATGAGAATAAATTTGCTTACGTGGAGAGTAGTAAAATTTCTATGCAAGTAGATCATGAAAAAAATGCTTTATGTCCTGATCATATGGTTTAATTCATTCATGATGCTAGTAAAAATTATTATGAGAGAGGATCATATGCTTCTACATATTGCAATAATATCAACTTTCCTCTCTCTGTGTTGAAAATCTTGAAGATATGCATGTTTCACCTTCCTATGCTAGTTGATTATTGTTCCCATAAGTTGTTTGCTCAAAAAATCCCTATGAATAGGAAGTGAGTTAGACTTAAATGTGCTAGTAATATTCTTCATGATGCTCTCTTTATGTTTCAATTCTTATCTTTTATGTGAGCATCATTGAAATCATCATGCCTAGCTAGGGGCGTTAAATGTTAGCGCTTGTTGGGAGGCAACCCAATTTTATTTTTGTTCTTTGATTTTTGCTCCTGTTTAGTAATAAATAATTCATCTAGCCTGTCTTTAGATGTGGTTTTCTATTTAATTTAGTGTTTAGTAATAAATAATTCATCTAGCCTGTCTTTGCGATCTTGCTGTTAAAAACAGAAACTTTTGCGCTCACGAGATTAGCTGCCATTATTTACTGGAGAGTGATTTTAGGTTGATTCTTTTTGCATATCATTAATAGACAAATTACTCACGTCCACCAATTTATTTCAGAATTTTTGGAGTTCCATAAGTATTTGTTTAAGTCAGATTACTACAGACTGTCCTGTTTTTGACAGATTCTGTTTTCTATGTGTTGATTACTTATTTTGATGAATCTACGAGTAGAATCGGAGGGTATGAACCATAGAGAAGTTGGAATACAGTAGATATTACACCAATATGAATTTATAATGAGTTCACAACAGTACCTAAGTGGTGATTTATTTTCTTATACTAACGGAGCTTACAAGTTTTCTCTTGAGTTTTGTGTTGTAAAGTTTTCAAGTTTTGGGTAAAGATTTGATGGACTATGGAATAAGGAGTGGCAAGAGCCTAAGCTTGGGGATGCCCAAGGCACCCCAAGTGTCGGTGTACAAAAGTAGGGGCTCTTCTTTCGACCCCTTTACTTGTGCACGGGAAGTTAGAGCCGCGCGCCATGGCCACACTTAGCAGGGCAGAGGAGAGAAGCCGAAGCCCAAGACAACGCCAAGACCAAGAACCCAAAGAGCAGAGGGGCGAAGCGGGTTCCCCCGGCAAGACCCTTGCCGGGGCAGCCTCAGCAGCCCCGGCAAGAGCCTTGCCATGGCAGCTCGCCCAACTCCAGCGGAGCGATCAACCCTTGAGCCCAGGGGTTCCGGACGCCGTCAACAGCTACGTTGGAACCAGGGCTCGGGAGGCACCTCCATGGTGGCATGCAGATCTTAGTCAAGATCATGAACACACAAGATCAGATGAGGAACAGAAGACGCCGACCCTCGCGGCGGGATCCTAGCTGAGGAGATCCACAGGACCCCCGGCAAGCGCCTTGCCGGGGACGACTGCGACGCATGGCAAGATCCTTGCCAGGCCCCCGGCAAGACCATTGCCGAGGGCATCAGTGGGGCCACTCCCAGGCCCGCTCCAGCCAAGACTCCACCGCCGTTCGCATGCAGCTGCCAGCCCAACCTGCTGGGCAGGCACCTACGTGGGAACATGCGGCTTCCAGACCGACTCAGCAAGCACCTGCATGGTGGCATGCAGATCTTCGTGAAGACCCTGCGACCGCGCCACCTCAGCAGGCTGCCTCCCTACATGGCGCCGCACGCATCGCTGGCCTGGGCGCGCATCGAAGCAAGGCAGAGAGGCGATGGACGGGACGGGCCTCTTTCCCGTCCCTGATAAAGCTAATGGACACCTAAGTAGCGCATTTAATGCGCTTTGTCCCGTAACACCGGGCGATAAGCTCACACGCTGTACACCTTTCCACCTCCTGTGTGCCACTGTGGCAACCCCTTTTGCTTATAAAAGGAGGCCCGAGCCGACCAGGAGAGGGATTCGGCTCTTTTGGGCCGGTTACACCCCGTAGCTAGCTCAAGAACACAAGAACGCTCAATACACCCACCAAAGCAGGAATAGGGTATTACGCATCCTCACGGCCCAAACCTGGGTAAACGATCCGTGTGCTTCCTGTCAGACCTGCTCTTTCCACAACCTCGCTCCCGCCAACCGTAGAAGGGATTCCAGTGATCCCATAGGTGTCGTTCCCTCGACATCTTTGGCGTGCCAGGTAGGGGGCGGCGTAGATGTGGAAATCTGGTCTGATCGGCTTAGCGGCTCCATCGTGGGCATCGTCCCAAGGAGGGAGATGTCCAAGCCTGATGGCGCTGTCTGCAGACATGGTGGACGCACGTGCAACGACAGAAAAGCTAAGTCACGGAGGACTTTAAATATTTCCTTTTTATATAAGGTTATTCCCCTCGGCGATCTCGCTCTTTGTAGGGAAAACCTGCGTGCTAGGGGGCCCTCCCGCGATTGGCAACGCCCTTGTTCTGTTTCGAGTCCACTCAACAACTCAAGTGGCTGCGTCGAGAGTGGCAGGGTAACTTTCCGCAAATGGCAACGCTCCCGATTCTGACTCGAGTCAAGCTCGACAGTTCGAGCGGCCGCGTTGGGGGCGGCAAGGTGGTTCGCCCGGCAGCAAGCACACCCGACAGGCCATTGGGGATCCGTCCTGAAGACGCCGCCCTGGATTTACGCGCCGGCAAGCCTACCTGGTTAACGTAGGGTGGACGTACAAAGGAAAATCGAACAAGAAAATAACATGCATTGTATCAAAAGTACTGTAGAGTTATTTACATAAATTGTTGCCGCAGTTCTAACTAAAGATAGAAATTGTCTTGGTCATGAACCTGCAGCGGCAATGAGAAATGGGGTGCCTAATCCCGGCGGTGGCCCTCCACCCTCTGGATTCCGTCGATACAGCTGATGATGGGCTTGATACGCTCCTTGAGCGCCGCGATGTCCATATCCTTCGGCAAGCTCTCCAGCGCGGCTTTGAAGTCGAGGTCAGGATTCCAATGCGCCACCTTGGCGAGGACCTTGGTCATGGCACCCCGGCAAAGCCTCCGGGACTCATCGGCCAGGGAGGCCGCCCGGTTGGAGTGAAGCTGCTCCAGGGCCCCGAGGACGCCCTCGAAGAAGACAGTCAGCTTGGCGTTGGGGCTCACGTTGCGCTCTGGGGTATACCTCACATTTGGCATCCCCATGGTAGACAGCTGCGTGGTGATCCTGCCGGCGACGTTCTCGAGGCGCCCGATCCAGCGATTCTCGCCCTCCACAAAGTCTTTGTCGTTGGCGGTCTCGTTCTTCCGCAGCTACTTCTCGGCCTCTAGATTCTTGGCCAGGGTCCCTTCCCGGGCCTTGGCCTCCGAGAGCGACTTCTCAAGACCCTCCAGCTTCAGCGTCAGATCCTTGATGGAGTCGTTGGCCTAGGAGAGCTGCTCAGCCTTGCCAAGGACTGCGCCCTGCGCCTCCACCAGGGCACCGCTGAGCGTCTTCTTCTCCTCTGCCACCTTCAGGGTCTGGTCCTTCAGCCCGTCCCGCTCCACCTCCATCTCCTTCACCTTGTCGGCGTGAACCAGAGCCTGGGCATCGAGTGACTCCCTGTGCCTCTACTCCAGCTCCCGGGTCCGCTACACGACGAGCTTCTCCACCTCCTCATCCTTGTCGCGGAGCGTTGCGGCAAACTTCTCCTCGCGAGCGGTAAGGTCCTCCTCCTGGGAGTTCAGTGCGGCCTGGTGCTGGGCTTGAGTGGACTCGGCTCGGCGGCCAGGTTCTTCGCCGTCTCCTGGGCCTTCTCGATGTTGGCCTGCTTCATGGTGAGCTCCACATCACGCTTGTCCACCTCACCCTGGGCGGCTTTTAGCTCCTCACAAGCTTGGCGGAACCAAGTTTGCGTCTCGGCGACACGTACCTTGAGGTCCGCCTCCGCCTTGTCCATCGTTGCCATCCTGGACTTGGCCTGGTCCAGGCGGGCACGGTGGAGCGCATGAAGCTTCCGAAAGTTGGCGCCCATGGCCTGGAGAAGCTACTCCTCCTGGGAACCGTCGCCGCCGACGCTCGGCTCGTCAACAACCTCGAGCCCGACGGCGGCAAGCACCTCCTCATCGAACACCTCTCCCTCGATGGGCGCCCTGGAGCTCGACGTCCTTGGAAGGTGGACAAAAAGGTCGTCGCTCACCTTCAGACACCTGCCGAAGCCAGAGGCAGCGGAGGAGGAAGGCTGGTCATCAACCACCTCCTCCTCGGCAGTGGACTTGCCGCCCCCCCCCCAGCAGGCCCCTTGCCGGCCTCCTCGGCAGTGGCCTTGCTGGACTCCCCGGCGGGCCCCTTGGCGGCGTCCTTAGCAGCGCCCTTGGTGGTCTCCTCGGCAGCAATCTTCTCGGCCTCCGCCGCGGCATCCTTGGTGACGTCCTCCATGAAAGTGTCGATGTCCTCTGGGTCCACCGAGGGGAAATCAAGATACCGAGAAGGGGATGAGGCGAGGCCAAGATCAAGATTCAGAAAGAACAGAAAAAAGAACAGGGACGGAAGGCAAGCGACTTACCCGTGCCGGGTAGGGAAGCAGAGGTCCCCTCCCCGCCAACGTTTGGCTCTGAAGCAAAGCCACCAGCACCCATGTTCGCCTCCTCCTCCTCTGTGTGCATGGGCTCGGTGCTTGGCGCCCTTTCCGGGGACGCCCCTCGGGGCGGCGTGGTTGATGGGGGCGGTGTCTTGGGGGTAGCCCTCTGTGGCTCCTCCTGCTGTTGTCCCCATCCTGCAATCACGGCAAGGTTAGCACCAAGGGATCGTACCCCTAACATACGTTGACGAGGGGCGAGTGATGAACTTACGCTAGGGGCTGTGCCGGAGGCTGCTGTCTAGACTGCTCAACACCACCAGCGGTGTGCCAGCAGCGCCTGCCGGGGGCTGGCCGCCTGCCGAGGCCTTGGCCCTCTTCACCCTCTGGGCCAACGTCTCTGCGTCCCTGCAAAGATGAAAACAAGTCAAGATAAGCAGCACAGTCTGAGGGGATGGAGATGACAGAAAGGAACAAGATACTTACTCGTCCTCCACCTCCTCCTCTGCTGCTTTCCTCTTCCTCCTTGGGCTGAGAGACCCGAAGTCGAAGATGACCTCCACGTCACGCACGCCCCTCCACGTCGCACGTTCAAGGCGGGTTGTGGGGAAGCGCGGAGGACGAACAGTTACTGCGGTAAAAATCTGCCCCACCTGCCCGCGCACCGTTCTGGGCCTGGCCCAACAACGCGTCGCGCTTATGGTGGCCCAGGCCCGGGGGCTCCTGTCGGTGTACAAGAGTAGGGGATCTTCTTTTGACCCCTTTACTTCTGCACGGGCAGTCAGAGCCGTGCGCCACGGCCACACTTAGCAGGGCAGAGGAGAGAAGCCGAAGCCCAAGACAACGCCAAGACCAAGAACCCAAAGAGCAGAGGGGCGAAGCAGGTTCCCCCGGCAAGACCCTTGCCGGGGTAGCCTCAGCAGCCCTGGCAAGAGCCTTGCCAGGGCAGCTTGCCCAACACTAGTGGAGTGAGCCACCCTTGAGCCCAGGGGTTCCGGACGCCTTCAACAGCTACGTTGGAACGAGGGCTCGGGAGGAACCTCCGTGGTGGCATGCAGATCTTCGTCAAGATCATTAACACACAAGATCAGATGAGGACCAGAAGACGCCGACCCTCGGCAGGATCCTAGCCGAGGAGATCCACAAGACCCCCGGCAAGCGCCTTGCCGGGGACGACTGAGATGCCATGGCAAGATCCTTGTCAGGCCCCCGGCAAGACCCTTGCCCAGGGCATCAGCGGGTCCACTGCTAGGCGCGCACCAGCCAAGACTCCACCGCCGTTTGCATGCAGCTGCCAGCCTAACCAGCTAGGCAGGCACCTGCGTGGCAACATGCGGCTTCCAGGCCGACTCAGCAAGCACTTGCATGGTGGCATGCAGATCTTCGAGAAGACCCTGCCACCGCGCCACCTTAGCAGCCTGCCTGCCTACATGGCGCCGCACGCATCGCTGGCCTGGGCGCGTGTTGAAGCAAGGCGGAGCGGGGACGGACGGGACGGGCCTCGTTCCCGTCCCCGATAAAGGTAATGGCACCTAAGTAGCGCATTTAATGCGCTTTGTCCCGTAACGCCGGGCGATAAGCACGCGTGCTGTACACCTTTCCACATCCTGTGTGCCACTGTGGCAACCCCTTTTGCCTATAAAAGGAGGCCCGAGGCGATCAAGAGAGGGAATCGACTCTTTTGGGCAAGTTACACCCCGTAGCTAGCTCAAGAACACAAGAACGCTCAATACATCCACCAAAGCAGGACTAGGGTATTACGCATCCTTGCGGCCCGGACCTGGGTAAACACATATCAGGACTAGGGTATTACGCATCCTCGCGGCCCGAACCTCGGTAACTTTACTTGGACCTATAGTTTTACACCACATGATATGTGTTTTGCTTGGAGCGTTGTTTTATTTTCTCTTGTTTTGCTTGTTGTTTGAATAAAATACCAAGATCTGAAATTATTAATTATTGAGAGTCTTCACATAGTTACATAATTATTCGACTACTCATTGATCTTCACTTATATCTTTTGGAGTAGTTTGTCGTTTGCTCAAGTGCTTCACTTATATCTTTTTAGAGCACGACGATGGTTTTATTTTGTAGAAATAGATGAACTCTCATGATTCACTTATATTATTTTGAGAGTCTTTTAGAACAGCATGGTAATTTGCTTTGGTTATAAAATTAGTCCTAATATGATAGGCATCCAGATGGCTATAATAAAAACTTCCATATAGAGTGCATTGAATACTTTGAGAAGTTTGATACTTGATAATTGTTTTGAGATATAAAGATGGTGATATTAGAGTCGTGCTAGTTGAGTAATTGTGAAATTGAGAAATACTTGTGTTGAGGTTTGCAAGTCCCGTAGCATGCACGTATGGTAACCGTTGTGTAACAAATTTGAAGCATGAGGTGTTTTCTTTGATTGTCCTCCTTATGAGTGGCGGTCGGGGACGAGTGATGGTCTTTTCCTACCAATCTATCCCCCTAGGAGCATGCACGTAGTGCTTGGTTTTTGATGACTTGTAGATTTTTGCAATAAGTATGTGAGTTCTTTATGACTAATGTTGAGTCCATGGATTATACGCACTCTCACCTTCCATCATTGCTAGACACTTCGGTACCGTGCATTGCCCTTTCTCACCTTGAGAATTGGTGCAAACTTCGCCGGTGCATCCAAACCCCGTGATATGATACGCTCTATCACAAATTATCCTCCTTATATCTTCCTCAAAGCAGCCACCATACCTACCTATTATGGCATTTCCGTAGCCATTCTGAGATATATTGCCATGCAACTTTCCATTGTTCCATTTATTATGACACGCTTCATCATTGTCATATTGCCTTGCATGATCATGTAGTTGACATCGTATTTGTGGCAAGGCCACCATTCATATTTTTTCATTACATGTCACTCTTGATTCATTGCCCATCCCGGTACACCGCCAGAGGCATTCATATAGAGTCATATTTTGTTCTAGTATCGAATTGTAATCATTGAGTGATAAATAAATAGAAGTTTGATGATCATCATTATTAGAGAATTGTCCCATGAAACAAAGGCCAAAAAAAAGAGAAAAGCCAAATAAAAAAAGGGAAGGCCCAAAAAAATAAAAAACAAGGGACAATGCTACTATCCTTTTTCCACACTTGTGCTTCAAAGTAGCACCATGATCTTCATGATAGAGAGTCTCTTATTTTGTCACTTTCATATACTAGTGGGAATTTTTCATTATAGAACTTGGCTTGTATACAATGGGCTTCCTCAAATGCCCTATGTCGTGGGTTTGTCACGACAGATGTCCTAGTGTGAGGACTTAGTCGTGAGGCCAACGCATCTATGTGGTAGCTTGAGAGGGGTTGAGTGGAATCGAGAGATGCAACACGCAAGACAAAGATTTAGACAGCTTCGGGCCCCGGGAAACATCACCCGGTAACAACCCTACATGCTGTTTGTGGCTAGGTCTCATTATCATCATGAGGGAGATGTCGTAAACCGGCTCTTTGTGTCTAGCCCTAGAGATTGTTTCTTCTTGCTTGTCCCTCTTTGGGGAGACCTGCCCCTCCTTATATATGTTGAAGGGGCGGTTTACATGACTAGTCCTAGTTGGACTAGGATTACTCTATTACAAGTGGAGTCCTAGTCTTGCTTCCTTTGTAGGAGAATATTCCTTATGTCTCCTCTTAAACCAGCCCACCATAACACGAGCCGGCCTTTCATGAACCGCCCGTCTGGGCCACCAGGTCTTGTCGCTCCTCTGACTCGCCTGCCAGATTACCAATGAACCGTAAACCGCCAGGTCCAAACGGGTTGCCAGTGAATCGCCAAACTCCAGCCGGGTCTCAAGTAAACCGCCAAGTCTGGCCAGGTTATACTTCCGACCGGTTTACGCCGTGGGGTATATCCCCGGCACCCTAGGTCTTCGTTAGCAAGCAAGTTGGATGCACACCCACTTAGTTTCTTTTGTTGAGCTTTCATACATTTATAGCTCTAGTGCATCCGTTGCATGGCAATCCCTACTCCTCGCATTGACATCAATTGATGGGCATCTCCATAGCCCGTTGATTTGCCATGTCGATGTGAGACTTTCTTTTGTCTTCTCCACACAACCTCCATCATCATATTCTATTCCACCCATAGTGCTATATCCGTGGCTCGCGCTCATGTATTGCGTGAAAGTTGAAAAAGTTTTAGAATAGTAAAGTATGAAACAATTGCTTGGCTTGCCATCGGGGTTGTGCATAATGAGAGAATTTTGTGTGACGAAAATGAAGCATAGCCAAACTATATGATTTTGTAAGAATGAGCTTTCTTTGGCCATGTTATTTTGAGAAGAAATAATTGCTTGGTTAGTATGCTTGAAGTCTTATTATTTTTATGTCAATATTAAACTTTTGTCTTGAATCTTTCGGATCTGAACATTCATGCCACAATAAAGAAAATTACATTGATAATTATGTTAGCATTCCACTACAAAAATTATGTTTTTATCATTTACCTACTCGAGGACGAGCAGGAATTAAGCTTAGGGATGCTAATACGTCTCCAATGTATCTAGAATTTTTTATTGTTCCATGCTATTATATTATCCATCTAGGATGTTTTATATACATTTATATGCTATTTTATATGATTTTTGGGAATAACCTATTAACCCAGAGCCCAGTGCCAGTTTCTCTTTTTTCCTTGTTTTTGAGTATCGCAGAAAAGGAAAACCAAACGGAGTCCAATTGACCTAAAATTTCACGGAGATTGTTTTTGGACCAGAAGAAGCCCACGGAGTATAGGAGATGGGCCAGAAGAGTCCTGAGGCACCCACGAGGGTGGGGGGCGCGCCCTACCCCCTGGGCGTGCCCCCCTACCTCGTGGCCGCCTCGGAGACCCGCCTGACTTGTTCCCAACGCCAAAACCTCTTATATATACAGAAACTCAAAGAACATAACCTAGATCAGGAGTTCCGCCGCCGCAAGCCTCTGTAGCCACCAAAAACATATCAGGACCCTATTCCAGCACCCTGCCGGAGGGGGGATCCCTCACCGGTGGCCATCTTCATCATCCCGGCGCTCTCCATCACGTGGAGGGAGTAGTTCACCCTCGGGGCTGAGGGTATGTACCAGTAGCTATGTGTTTGATCTCTCTCTCTCTCTCTCTCTCTCTCTCTCTCTCGTGTTCTTGATTTGGCACGATCTTGATGTATCGCGAGCTTTGCTATTATAGTTGGATCTTATGATGTTTCTCCCCCTCTACTCTCTTGTTGTGGATTGAGTTTTCCCTTTGAAGTTATCTTATCGGACTGAGTCTTTAAGGATTTGAGAACACTTGATGTATGTATTGCGTGGGATACCCGTGGTGACAATGGGGTATTCTATTGATTCACTTGATGTATGTTTTGGTGATCAACTTGCGGGTTCCGTGACCTTGGGAATCTATGCATAGGGGTTGGCACACGTTTTCGTCTTGACTCTCCGGTAGAAACTTTGGGGCACTCTTTGAAGTTCTATGTGTTGGTTGAATAGATGAATATGAGATTGTTTGACGCATATCGTATAATCATACCCACGGATACTTGAGGTGGCATTGGAGTATCTAGGTGACATTAGGGTTTTGGTTGATTTGTGTCTTAAGGTGTTATTCTAGTACGAAATCTATGATAGATCGAATGGAAAGAATAGCTTCGTGCTATTTTACTACGGACTCTTGAATAGATCGATCAGAAAGGATAACTTTAAGGTGGTTTCATACCCTACAATGATCTCTTTGTTTGTTCTCCGCTATTAGTGACTTTGGAGTGACTCTTTGTTGCATGTTGAGGGATAGTTATATGATCCAATTATGTTATTATTGTTGAGAGAACTTGCACTAGTGAAAGTATGAACCCTAGGCCTTGTTTCCTAGCATTGCAATACCATTTACGCTCACTTTTATCGCTTGCTACCTTGCTGTTGTTATATTTTCAGATTACAAAAACCTATATCTACCATGCATATTGCACTTGTATCACCATCTCTTCGCCGAACTAGTGCACCTATACAATTGACCATTGTATTGGGTGTGTTGGGGACACAAGAGACTCTTTCTTATTTGGTTGCAGGGTTGTTTGAGAGAGATCACTTTCATCCTACGCCTCCCACGAATTGATAAACCTTAGGTCATCCACTTAAGGGAAATTTGCTATTGTCCTACAAACCACTGCACTTGGAGGCCCAACAACGTCTACAAGAAGAAGGTTGTGTAGTAGACATCAATAAACAGTAAAGTAATATTTTTGGTATTTTTGGTTTATGGAACGGAAAGTAAAAGATTGCAAAGAATGTAAATAGGTAACTAAAATTGTAGATCAAAAACTTATATGATGGAAAGTAGACCTGGGGGCCATAGGTTTCACTAGAGGCTTCTCTCAAGATAGAAAATATTACGGTGGGTGAACAAATTACTGCCGAGCAACTGATAGAAAAGCGCAAAGTTATGACGATATCTAAGGCAATGATCATGAATATAGGCATCACGTCCGTGTCAAGTAGACCGACTCATGCCTGCATCTACTACTATTACTCCACACATCGACTGACTCCTACCTGCATGTAGAGTATTAAGTTCATAAGAACAGAGTAACGGATTAAGTAAGATGACATGATGTAGCAGGATAAAGTCAAGCAACATGATGAAAACCCCATCTTGTTATCCTTGATGGCAATAATACAATACGTGTCGGTTCTCCTTCGGTCACTAGGATCGAGCACCGCAAGATTGAACCCAAAGCTAAGCACTTTTCCCATTGCAAGAAGAACCAGTCTAGTTGGCCAAACCAAATCGATAGTTCGAAGAGAGTTGCAAAGATATCCAATCATGCATATAGGAACTCAGACGAGATTCAAATAATATTCATACATAAGCTGATAATAAATCCACAATTCATCGGATCTCGGCAAACACACCACAAAAGAGTATTACATCGAATAGATCTCTAAAAACATCGAGGAGAACATGGTATTGAAAGTCAAAGAGAGAGAAGAAACCATCTAGCTACTAGCTATGGACTCGTAGGTCTGTGGTAAACTACTCACGCTTCATCGGAGAAGCAATGGTGTTGATGTAGAAGCCCTCCGTGATCAAATCCCCCTCCGGCAGGACGCCGGAAAAGGCCCCTAGATGGGATCTCACGGGTACAAAAGGTTGTGGTGGTGGAAAAGTGGTTTCGTGGCTCGTCCCCTAGAAGGTTTTGGGATATTTGAGAATATATAGGCGGAAGAAATAGGTCAGTGGAGTCACGAGAGGCCCACAAGGGTGGGGCGCGCCCCTACCCCCTGGGCGCGCCTCCTGACCTTGTGGCCGTCTCATGGCTTTCCTAACATGCACTCCAAGCCCTCTGGATATCTTCTGGTCAAGAAAAATCATCGCGGAAGTTTCATTCCGTTTGGACTCTGTTTGGTCTTCCTTTTCTGCGAAACCCTAAAACAAGGAAAAAAACAGGAACTAACACTGGGCTCTAGGTTAATAGGTTAGTCCCAAAAACTCATTTAAAATAGAATATTAATGCATATAAAACATCCAAAACAGATAATATAATAGCATGGAACAATAAAAAAATATGGATACATTGGAGATGTATCAATGTCAACAATAATAACTCATGCCACCCATATTCTACTGGACATATGTGCCTAGATCTTTCCTCACCTCATGATGCTTGCCAAAGGATAAAATAAAATGAGTAGAGAGAAGAACCTTTGACTCTTGCATAAAAGTAAATACATAAAAGTAAAAGATAGGCCCTTCGCAGAGGGAAGCAGAGGTTGCCATGCGCTTACTTGTTTGTATGCTCAACCCCTTAGTGCAAAAGAAAGTCACGTTGTATTGCCCCATGTGATAGCAACCTTTATTATGCAGTATGTCACTTTTATTCTTCACCATCACAAGTTCGTACAACGCTCAATTTTCTCTTACACTAAATGATCTCACACTTTCAGAAGCAATTTTTATTGCCTTATTGCATCGATGACAACTTACTTGAGGGATCTTGCTCAATCCCGAGGTAGGTATGGTGGGCTCTTGAAAATAAGATTTGGGTTTAAGGGTTTTTGAATGCACAAGTAGTATATCTACTTAGTGCAGAATTTTTGGCTAGCAAAGATAGGGGCAAGCACCACAAGTTTAAGGATCTATGACAATATAACTTCAATGTGAATATGAACAAACATAAATCATTACGTTGTCTTCCTTGTCCAACGTCAACAATTTTGGCATATAATATTTTGATGGGGGCTCACAATCGCAAAAGATTTCTAGGATAGTGTATTTATATGTGAATCTTCCCTTCCTTTATTAATTCTTTCATGAGTTGCATCATTGACCAATGCTATGTTTGTCAATCTCTAATAAAATTTCCTACTTATACTTTTCCTTATGTGGTGTCATCACTTACCATAAGATTAGCATATGATCTTTTCAATTTATTTTCTTTATTTTTATTTATTTCCTTTCTTTTTATTTATTTCCTTTCTTTTTGTTGCAACATGAAAGTAGAGAAAGAAGAAACTCAAACTAAACTTTATTATATATCTTGCACACCATTACAAAGATAGATCTCTAAGCAAACTCTCGAAAAGAAAGGATCGAACTAAACTTTTATTCATCTAAAGAAAAAGATTGAACTAAATTAAGTAAAGGCAAAAGATAGTGGGGATGATACGATACCAGGGCACCTCCCCCAAGCTTGGCGGAAGCCAAGGGGAGTGCCCATACCCGAAACTCAATTTTCTTTTGGTGATGAAGAAGGTGGTGGTGAAGTGGTAGAAGCGATCTTGTCCTCGGGTTTCCATGGTAGGGGCTCACCATTACAAGAGGAGGAGTGAGTCTTACAGGTACTGCAACTAGCAGCCAAACTCATACCTTTAAACCTCGCCTCATATTCAAAGACTTGGTTTTGGAGGTCGTAGATCTGGCTTTGGAGGAAGTTGACTTGCTCGTTGAAGGTGAAGACTATGTCTTTCATGGACTTGCCATCCACCTTGAGATCACGTGTGTAGTCCACGATCATGAGGTGATTGGCATTGAGTCCATGTTCCACCATCCTCTTGCAGCGGAAGACCTCCTGCTCCATAGCTTCAAGCCTGGCCTCCACGGTTCCCGTCCCCTTGGGACCTTGCACATCGCGGATGTGAAGCACCCCCTCGTGCATCTGGATAGCCTGAGGGTGCTGCATCACCTCCCGCAGATATGGGTTGATGACATTCTCGAAGAACTTGTCCTTGGAGGAGCGTGGAGCAGCCATGGTAGATTGGATCTGTTAGAAAACAGCAAGGAAAAGAAAACAGAAGATTTCTCCATGATATGGTGGTCAATGGTTTCGGGGGGTATATACAGATTTTTTTATATTGGGAAAGAAGCAAACGGGAGAAAAACAGAGTCCGGAAGGTGCCCTAGGTGGGCACAACCCACCTGGGCGCACCTGGCAGCCAGGCGCGCCCTGGTGTCTTGTGCCCACCAGGGTCACTTTCCCGGTAGTTTCTTATTTTCATAATTTTCAAAATATTCCAAAACTGACAAAAAATATTTTTGCAGATTTTTTGGAGTCCGTTACTTACCGTATCACGTACCTCCTTATTTTCACGATTCTGGAGTGTTTTGGAAGGACTCCTTTATGTGTTCTTCCTGTGTCAAAGTTTGGATAATATTAGTTTCAATGTTAATGGGCGTACCTGAGATATAATGTTTTATTCATGGCCCATTGACAACCTTCGGGTTAGTACCTTCGGCATTATTTATTTTGATAGCTCCAGACCGATAAACCTCCTCGATAACATAGGAGCCTTCCCATTTTGAGAGGAGTTTTCCTGCAAAGAACCTAAAATGAGAGTTGTACAAAAGGACATATTCTCTGACTTTGAACTCACGCTTTTGGATTCTTTTATCATGCCATCTTTTGACTTTTTCTTTAAATAATCTGGCATTTTCATAAGCTTGGGTTCTCCATTCATCTAATGAGCTAATATCAAATAACCACTTTTCACCGGCAAGTTTGACATCATAATTGAGTTCTTTGACTGCCCAATATGCTTTATGTTCTAACTCAATAGGCAAATGACAAGCTTTTCCATAAACCATTTTATAAGGAGACATACCCATAGGATTTTTATATGTTGTTCTATAAGCCCAAAGTGCATCATCTAATTTCTTAGACCAATTCTTCCGGGACCTATTGACAGTCTTTTGTAAAATTAATTTTATTTATCTATTGCTAAGTTCAACTTGACCACTAGACCGAGGATGATAGGGTGATGCAATTCTATGGTTAACATCATACTTGGCAAGCATTTTGCAGAAAGCGCCATGAATAAAGTGTGAACCACCATCAGTCATTAAATATCTAGGGACTCCAAACCTTGGGAAAATAAGTTAAGCATTTTAATAGAGGTGTTGTGATCAACACTACTGGTGGAATAGCTTCTACCATTTAGTAACATAATCAACAACAACCAAAATATGGGTATACCCATTAGAGGAAGGAAAAGGTCCCATGTAATAGAATCCCCAAACATCAAATTGTTCAACAGCAAGTGAATAATTCATAGGCATTTCTTGACGCTTACCGATATTACCTATTCTTTGACATTTGACACAAGATAAGACGAACTTACGGGCATCCTTGAAGAGAGTAGGCCAATAAAATCCAGATTGTAATACCTTGTGAGCAGTTCTGTCTCCAGCATGATGCCCTCCAAAAGCTTCGGAGTAACATTTCCATAGGATTTGTCCCTGTTCATGCTCAGGTACACAACGCCTAATAATACCATCTACTCCTTCTTTATAAAGATGTGGGTCATCCGAAAAGTAATGTCTGAAATTATAGAAGAATTTTTCTTTTGTTGGTATGCAAAGCTAGGTGGTAAATAATTAGCAACAATGTAATTAGCATAGTCAGCATACAAAGGAGTATTATTAGAAACATTTATTGCAGTTAACTGCTCATCAGGGAAACTATCATCAATAGGTAGTGGGTTATCAAGCACATTTTCAAGCCTAGACAAGTTATCAGCTACTGGGTTCTCAGCTCATTTCCTATTATTGATATGTAAATCAAATTCTTGTAGCAAGAGAACCCATTGAATAAGTCTAGGTTTAGCATCTTTATTTTCCATAAGATATTTAATAGCATCATGGTCGGTGTGAACGATAACTTTAGAGTCAACAATGTAAGATCTAAATTTATCACAAGCAAACACCACTGCTAGAAATTCTTTTTCAGTAGTTGCATAATTCCATTGTGCACTGTCTAGAGTTTTACTAGCATAATGAATAACATTCAGTTTCTTATCAACTCTTTGTCCTAGAACAGCACCAACAGCATAATCACTAGCATCACACATAATTTCAAAAGGCAAGTTCCAATCAGGTGGTTGAACAATAGGTGCCGAAATTAAGGCTTTTATGAGTGTTTCGAAGGCTTCTAAACAATCATCATAAAAAACAAAAGGAACATGCTTTTGCAAAAGATTTGTAAGAGGCCTATAAATTTTAGAAAAGTCTTTGATAAATCTCCTATAGAAACAAGCATGACCTAGGAAACTACGAATCCCTTTGATATCTTTAGGACATGGCATTTGCTCAATTGCATCAACCTTAGCTTTGTCCACTTTAATACCTCTTTCAGAAATTTTATTGCCCAATACAATACCTTCATTAACCATAAAGTGTCACTTCTCCCAATTCAAGACAAGATTTGTTTGCTCGCATCTCTGTAAAACTCAATCAAGATTGCTTAAACAATCATCAAAAGACTTCCCATAAACAGAGAAGTCATCCATGAAAACCTCAACAATCTTTTCACAAAAGTCAGAGAATATAGCAGTCATACATCTTTGAAAGGTAGCAGGTGCATTGCATAAACCGAAAGGCATACACCTATAAGCATAAGTTCCAAAGGGACAAGTGAAAGTGGTCTTTTCTTGATCGGATTGAGAAACAGGTATTTGTGAAAAACCAGAATATCCATCGAGGAAGTAAAAGTGTGTGTGCTTAGATAATCTTTCTAGCATTTGATCAATAAAAGGCGGAGGGTAATGATCTTTTTTAGTTGCTTTGTTTAATTTTCTAAAATCAATTACCATTCTATAGCCTCTAACAATTATTTGTGGAATAAGTTCATTCTTATCATTAGGAACAACAATAATACCTCCTTTCTTAGGGACACAATGAACTGGACTTACCCATCTACTATCAGCTATAGGATAGATTATACCTTCTTCTAGAAGTTTTAATATCTCCGTTCTTACCACTTCTTTCATCTTTGGATTTAACCGACGTTGGTGATCAACAACGGGTTTAGCATCAGGTTCCATATTAATCTTGTGCCGACATAGAGTGGGACTAATGCCCTTTAAATCATCAAGAGTATATCCAATAGCAGCTCAGTGCTTCCTTACAACTTTCAATAATCTTTCTTCTTCATGTTCTGAAAGGTTAGCAGTAATAATAATAGGATATATCTTCTTTTCATCAAGATAAGCATATTTCAAAGTGTTTGGCAATTGTTTTAATTCAAACACAGGATCACCTTTAGGTGGAGAAGGACCTCCTAGAGTTTCAATAGGCAAATTGTGTTTAAGCAGAGGACGTTGTTCAAAGAAAATCTTATCTATTTTGTTTCTTTCATGCATATGTAAATCATTTTCATGGTCTACTAAATATTGTTCTTAAGGATCAGTAGGAGGCACAACAATAGAAGCAAGACCAATTATTTCATCCTTACTAGGACATTCTTATTCATGAAGCTTTCTACTAAACTTGGAAAAATTAAATTCATGAGACTCATCACCAAAATTGACACCGATAGTTTGTTTCTTACAATCTATTTGAGCATTAACGGTGTTCAAGAAAGGTCTACCAAAGATAATGGGACATAAGTCATCTTGTGGGGAACCAAGAACAAGAAAATAAGTAGGGTATTTTATTTTCCCACACAAGACTTCAACATCTCTAATAATCCCAAGTGGTGTGATGGTATCTCTATTAGCAAGTTTGATAGTTGCATCTATTTCTTCTATTTCACCGGGTGCTATTTCATTAATAATTTATTGATAAAAGGGTAAAGGGAATAGCACTTATGCTAGCACCTATATCACATAAACCATGATAACAGTGATCTCCTATTTTAACTGAGATAACAGGCATGCTAACAACGGGTCTATTTTATCCTCTTTATCAGGTTTAGCAATTCTAGTAGCTTCATTACAGAAGTAAATAACATGCCCATCTATATTTTATTCCAGGAGATCCTTAACCATAGCAACACGAGGTTCTACTTTGATTTGTTCATCAGGTTTAGGTGTTTTAATATAACTTTTGTTAACCATAGTTGAAACTTTAGCATGTACCTTTATCCTAACAGGGAAAGGTGGTTTCTCAATATAAACATTAGGAACAACTGGATCAAAATTATAAAGTATAGTTTCCTCTTGGACTGATACTAGTTCTTTAATTTATTCTTTAATAGGTGGGTGATATTTAAACCACTTCTCTTTAGGGAGATCAACATGAGTAGCAAATTATTCACAAAAGGAGGCTACTATATCAAAGTCAAGTCCATATTTAGTGCCGAACTTTTGAAAAGCATCGATATTCATAAAATATTTAACACAATCATACTTAAGCTTTATACCTGACTCTTTACCTTCATCGAGTTCCCAATCTTCAGAGTTGCATTTAAATCTTTCCAAAAGATCCCACCGGAATTCAATAGTCTTCTTCATAAAAGAACCAGCACAAGAAGTATCAAGCATGGATTGATCATTATGAGAAAGTCGAGCATAAAAATTCTGGATAATAATTTCTCTTGAGTGCTCATGATTGGGGCATGAATATAACATTGATTTAAGCCTCCCCCAAGCTAGATCGATACTTTCTCCTTCACGAGGCCAAAAAATATGTATGTAAATCAGACCACGATGAACTAGATGCATAGGATAATATTTTTGGTGGAACTCCAATTTCAATCGATTCCAATTCCAAGCTCCAATATCATCGCATAGCCTATACCATGTCAATGTTGTTTCCTTCAAAGATAAAGGGAAAATCTTCTTCTTAACTTCATCTCCGGGTAAACCACCAAGCTTAAACAATCTACAAATTTGTTCCACATATATCAAGTGCATATCAAGATGTTTGGTTCCATCTCCTACATAAGGATTAGCTAGCAGTTGTTCTATCATACCCGAAGGAATTTCATGTTCAGTATTTTCAGTAGGTGCGGTAGGTTGAGGGGTAGATAATTGTGGTTCCGTTCGTGGTGAAGATACCCCGAACAAACCCCTCAAAGGATTGTTCTCCATAGTAACAAGTGACAATAAATTTCAGCACACTATATAAATGTTTCCTTACCAAATTCCACTTACCAAAGGCGCTTCACTCCCCGGCAACGGCCAGAAAATAGCCTTGATGACCCACAAGTATAGGGGATAAATTGTAGCCCTTTTCGATAAGTAAGAGTGTCGAAGCCAAGGGGGAGCAGAAGGAAATGACAAGTGGTTTTTAGCAAGGTAATGTCTGCAAGTGCTGAAATTGTAAGTAACAGAGTAGTTTGGTAGCAAGATAATTTGTAACGAGCAAGTAACAATAATATTAAAAAAAAGTGCAGCAAGGTAGCCCAGTCCTTTTGAGGCAAAGGACAGGCCAAAGCGGTCTCTTATAGTAAGCAAAGCGTTCTTGAGGGTACATGGGAATTTCATCTAGTCACTTTCACCATGTTGATTCGATTTGTGTTCGCTACTTTGATAATTTGATATGTGGGTGGACCGGTGCTTAGGTGTTGTTCTGTGACGCCCCCGATTTAATCGTACACTAATCATGCACGCAAATGTGTACGATCAAGATCAGGGACTCACGGGAAGATATCACAACACAACTCTGCAAATAAAATAAGTCATACAAGCATCATAATACAAGCCAGGGGCCTCGAGGGCTCGAATACAAGTGCTCGATCATAGACGAGTCAGCGGAAGCAACAATATCTGAGTACAGACATAAGTTAAACAAGTTTGCCTTAAGAAGGCTAGCACAAACTGGGATACAGATCGAAAGAGGAGCAGGCCTCCTGCCTGGGATCCTCCTAAGTTACTCCTGGTCATCGTCAGCGGGCTGCACGTAGTAGTAGGCACCTCCAGAGTAGTAGTCGTCGTCGACGGTGGCGTCTGGCTCCTGGACTCCATCGTCTGGTTGCAGCAATCGAGTAGAGATAGGGGGAAAGGGGGGAACAAGGCAACCGTGAGTACTCATCCAAAGTACTCGCAAGCAAGGAGCTACACTACATATGCATGGATATATGTGTAAAGGGCCATATCAGTGGACTGAACTGCAGAATGCCAGAATAAGAGGGGGATAGCTAGTCTTATCGAAGACTACGCTTCTGGACACCTGTCTTGCAACAGGTAGGAGGGGACAATCTGAAGTCCTCCAAGTAACATCACATAGAAATAATCCTACCCGGCGATCCCCTCCTCGTATCCCTGAGAGAGAGCGACCACCGGTTGTATCTGGCACTTGGAAGGGTGTGTTTTATCAAGTATCCGGTTCTAGTTGTCATAAGCTCAAGGTACAACTCCAAGTCGTCCTGTTACCGAAGATCACGGCTATCCGAATAGATTAACTTCCCTGCAGGGGTGCACCATCTTACCCAGCACGCTTGATCCCATTTGGCCGGACACACTTTCCTGGGTCATGCCCGGCCGCGGAAGATCAACACGTCGCAGCCCCACCTAGGCACAACAGAGAGGCCAACACGCCGGTCTAAACCTAAGCGCGCAGGGGTCTGGGCCCATCGCCCTGAGCACACCTGCACGTTGCGTACGCGGCCGGAAGCAGACCTAGCCTAACAGGCGTTCCAGTCCAATCCGGCGCGCGCCGCTCCGTCGCTGACGTCTGAAGTGCTTCGGCTGATACCACGACGCCGGGATACCCATAACTACTCCCGCGTAGATGGTTAGTGCGTATAAGCTCGTAGCCAACTCAGATCAAATACCAAGATCTCGTTAAGCGTGTTAAGTATCCATGAGCGCCGAGCAGGCCAGGCCCACCTCTCTCCTAGGCGGTCTCAACCTGCCCTGTCGCTCCGCCACAAAGATCCATCCAGAGGGCCGTCGGGACCAAGGTCCTTTCAGCCCCCAATCCGTGAATCACTCGCGGGTGCTCCACAAGCCGACCCGACTTTAGTCTCCACATGTATCATGTATAAGTATATAGTATATACCCGTGATCACCTCCCGAGTGATCACGGCCCGATAATATAGCACGCAGACGGACAAGAATGTAGGGCCACAGATGAAAATGCTAGCATCCTATACTAAGCATATAGGATTGCGGTAAAGGTAACAACAGATAGTAACAAGGACAGGCTATGCATCGGGATAGGTATAAGCTGAAAGCGATAACATGCTACACTACTCTAATGCAAGCAAGATAGAGAAGAGTAGGCGATATCTGGTGATCAAGGGGGCTTGCCTGGTTGCTCTGGCAAGAGAGAGGGGTCGACTCGTAGTCGATCACGAGGGGTACCGGCAGCGACCTCGGGGTCTACCGGAAAAATAACGGAGGGGAACATAATAAATAACAGAGCAATCAAAGCATAACATGACAAATGCGGTGCTAGAGGTGATCTAACGAGGATAGGTGATACCGGTGAAGGAAAACATCCGGAAATATCCCGGTGTTTAGCGTTTTGAGCGGAGGGGCGGAGGGGAAAGTTGCGAGTTCGATAGGTTAGGGGAGTGTGGCGGACGAACGGACAGCGTATCCGGAATCGTCACGTCGTTCTGAGCAACTTTCATGTACAAAGTTTTTTCATCCGAGCTACGGATTATTTTATATGTTTTTTCGAAGATTAAAACAATATTCGAAAAACCCTGAAATTTTGCTAAGTCTGAGAATTCGACAGTTTTAAACATTACTTGGCTGTTTCCAAAACACTACAACTATTGATCTGTAACTCCTATGATTTTGTACCTTATATCAATCTGGAGCATTTTTCGGTGGTCTATAAGATAGTAGCACTTTCATCTCTGTTAGAGTCCATTTGATTGATCATTAATAGCTCTAAAGTAGCTATGAAATTAAAGCTGTTTTCAGCTTTTCTATTAATGTAACATTGGAATTTGTGATTTTGTAGGAATTAAACCATACATCAAAAGGATTTGGTCGATGGGATAAAATGGAGTTTGTCATGTATGCTTTCTACTCATATTATTTTTACCCATGTTAACCGCTGGTTAGACGTTGTTTAGAGGCTGTACAGAGGGCCAGACGATGTCATATTAGGAAAGCTAGCACTAGCTACAGTAACTGAATGTTACTGTAGCCATGTAGCATAGCAGCAGGCAACGGAGCAGCAGAGCAGCGGCAGTCGGAGGCGGGCGCGTACAGAGGCGACGGGGCTCGCCGGACTAGCGGCTCCGGCGACCATTTGGTCAGCCGAGAGCGGCTACGGGGAGAGGACGACGGCGCGCGTCGGGGAGAGGTGCCAGTGGGTGTGGGGGTGGCCAGAGTTGGGCGTAGCGACAACGGCGGCGACGCCGCATTCGAGACTAAGCGAAGCGGAGAAGCGCGCGCGCGCCGCAAGATGAGCAGCGGGTAGCAGCTACGGGCTCCATGGCGCTTAGGGAGGACGGGCGAGTTCGTAGTGGCTCGGGAGCTTGGTTCTCATAGCCATGGCGGTGGCGGAGCACGCCACGCTTGGCGCAGATTAGCTACGGGCACCGCGAGCTCGACTAGAGGAAGAGGAGGCGTGAGCTCACCAACGCGTTCTGAGACCGCCGGGGAAGACGCGCGCTGCCGGAGTCGTTGGCGGCGGCGATGATCCGATGAGGAAGAAGAAGGTCGTCCCGTGATGGAGGGCTTCCGGCTCCTGCTTTCATGGGCGTGGGCGGAGAAGAAGATGATGGCACGGCAACACAGTGCCCGGCTTGATCTGCGCCCAGGGATCGATGAAGTCGGCGCGGTGGAGCTCTGGGCGTCCTCCCACACGCCGGAGACGCCAGTGGCCGTGACAACGACGACGGGGCAGCGGTCACCGCAGGATCTCATGAGCTCGATTCGGTCCAGAGGGGAAGGGGATCGATGGGGATCGAGGGGGCAATGTTTGAGACAGGGGCTAGGGTTTAGGTGGACGCTTTTATAGGCCGGGGGAGGCGACGTGGTGGTCATCCGGCCATGGCGCCGTCGGATGGTTGCCACGCCATGGCCTCTGCCTCCTTTGCTGTACAGGAGAAGGGGAAAGGCCCATGGTGGGCTGGGCCAACCACTGTAGAAGTAGGCTACAATTGCACATAAGTGCCCTTTTGTTTTATTCTTTTCTGTCTTATTATTTGTTCTACCACTATTTTTCCTTTAGTTTATGCAGCAAATGATTTTTGCTATAGTTGAACTTGGCACATAAGTCAAGCACATTATTCTAGAATGGCACATAAATCTTGAGGCCATTTTGTAATGTTTAAAAAAACACGTTGGTATTTAAATGGTCCATTATGATGTTGTTGGCCCACTTCATAATTTACTAGGGATTATTTATTAAGTCAAATGATGTGGTTTCAATCATGAAAACTGAACAAGCAATTTTATAGAATAGTGCGAACATTTTAGTTTTACTATTTGAAAACTTTTATTGTTTGCTTGATTTTGAATTTGCATTTGAATCGGTTTCGAACTAACAAGGGATTCACAATAGTAACGGAGGTGACGTGGCATCATTAGAAGAGTTTTTCTGTAGCCTAATTATCCGGGCGTCACAATTCTCCTCCACTACAAGAAATCTCGTCCGAGATTTAAGGGGAAATAAGGAGGAGGGATTGGGTTCGGGAAAATCTAACGGATCTTCTCGGTCTTGGTTGCTCTTCTCGAAGAGGTCGACCCATTACATTGATGTCTTCAGTTCTCGGCTTCGGGTCATCATGATGAAGTTGTCGTCCTTACTTGGGGATCTTCATTGTACTTACGGAAAGGATAAGGGGTAGCTTCAAAAGGACAGACCTCTACAAGGTTGACTATCTGGTCGATAACATCGAGGAAGGTGGCGGAAGTTACTCTCGGATTGAATCTTAAGAAAATATCGAGAGCAAAGTAAAGAGGTACCATGAGAATTTTCAAACGGATAGGCAAGCGTTCGATGCCTAATCAGAAGGTGAAAGGGGTTCAGCGCAACGAGAATAAGTATTGCGTCTGATACAAAAATAGACCACTTGGGACGGTGGTCCGTGAATTACATCTGAGTCCACGCGAGAATAACTTTGGGAACAGGGGTGTACAGGAGATTTAGGTTTCGATCATGTGGGCTGTGGGTTATGGGCCCACCATGTGGTTGAAAGCAGGAAGGGGCCGACATCTTGCAGGTCACGATAGTAGGGCGTGTCGAGGGTGGCCTATCGATTATCTCGGCAACAACATCGATACCAAGGGTGAGGATCGTTGAGCGAGGCGGACCAATAGGCAAGGTTCTCGTCCATCCATGGTTACCGGAATGTCATCAACAGGAGTACAGGGTCTTTACGGCGGCATGGTTTACTGAGGTGGTTACATAAGCGGGAGAGTATTACTGCTTAGATCATATAGATCACAAGAAGGGTTAAACCAAACAATGGAAAGGAAAATATGTTTAAACACATATTTCAAGGTAAATCCTTCCCAAGGACAAGCGAGCAAGATATCCATGACAGGATATAAAGCGAAAACCATTTAGGTAAGGGGAGGAATCTCATGATATTACCCATACAACGGTGTTAGGATAAGTGATAAATAAAATTTTGCATTGTGCTTCAAATGTTCTGTTGAAAATCGGAGTATCATTGACATGCTTCGAGATAGCATTGACATGGTCTTCAGGTGAAGATCAGACTATGGAAACACGAAGGATCCATCAGGGATAACTTGTAGAATAAGTCTTACAATTTCCTCATGGATGAATGGATAACCTTGCTGAAAAGGAATCTATAACGATAGGTCCTCCAGCCGGGGGGGGGGGGGTGCTAGGCATGACATCATGCTACCGGGTTATAACTCTTGGAAAGTTGTCCCAACCATCCCATCTGACAGAGATTCAGATCCAATTGGTGTCATGATACCTCGGACTCAGGATGCCTGAGAAGAAAGGTGCAACACAAATTGACGGGATGACACTGTAGGATTCTCGGGAATGAACTATGAAGTGATTTCCGTTAACAAGAGTTCATCATTAACCCAAGGAGAGGTCAAGGAGGTGGCTGATGAACTCAACGACAATTCATCGAGATTTCCAAAATATGGATTTCTACAATTAAGTGAACAAGGAGATAACATCTGTCAGATTAAACGATATAATGGGATATGCTCGAGGAAAAACATACATAATTAAACATTGGTTGAACGGTGCGCCCGAAATACGGGTTGGGTTGCACGACCAATGTCGGAATGGTGATTCAGTAATCAATGGACTAAGAATGAACGGCCGACTATTAACTTCAACAATAGGGTTGCTAGAAGTGCAGGATCCTAACAGCACCGTTCACTTGTTAGTACCCCGGTTGGAATCAACACGAGGACCATGAAAGAGTGGTGATGGTGAGTAGTATCACTATACCAAAAACCCTTTAAGAGGTGGAGCAGTCCTCACAACATCCTTGATACTAAAAGATGGTAATACTCCAAGGTAAGAAAGAACATATGCTGGATAGTAGGGATCTCAAGGTATAACTCAAAACACGAACAAGTTTGTGTTGAGCGGAGAGCAAATAAGTGGTCAAAGGTAACACTAATCATCGGGGGCAAGGATGGTATTTCTCATCATGAACTCAATTGATATCCTGGAAGAGCTCATAAGGTTGATGATGATCACAACGCACTTGTCGAGAGATTTCATGAAGAGCAAATCGATCGGCGATGATATCAAGTCAAAGGAATGATGAAGCAAAATGTTATTGGAACCATGGGTACGACACAAACTCGAAATCAAGTTTGTTGGTCAAGGAGGAATGGTATGACGAGGAAGATCGACGTAAGCTTAGCTCATCATCGAAAATTGTGCTTCAAGAAGAAGGACCAGGTAACATAGTTAAAAGTTGTACGATAATGATATAGCTGATCAAGCTATGTTTAACTTGAAGGATTATTAAACTCATAAGCAATGAAAATTACTTAGAGTTATTGAAGCGGAGTGCGGAATCGATCCACTTATCGGTGTTCTCGGTTGACCAACAACCCAGAACCCATTAAGTGACATTGACAGGGGAAAAGGCACTACTTCATCAGAAATGATAATATGTAGTGCAATCGGTTGATATCCTCGAGATACCAGGGGGAATACTCGAAGTGGTAGATCAAAATAGAGGTTTGGCTAGGGTATTGCTCTGCAGAAGACAAGTGCTTAAACTTGCACGAGAAAAGGTATCTAAAGGAGAACATGGTCGGAACCACGATTGCAAATGGCCGGATCCCAGATATAAGAACTTATACCAAGGGGACAATTTATTTTTAAGAGAAGCTTTCATGATAAGATCTACATCGTGTCTATGGGCATGAACACAAAGTTTAAGGTCGACTCCCACTTCTCCAATGCATGACCATTCATTCACTTCTCTTTTAAAATGAGTTGAGTGTGAAACCTACCTAGTGAGTTACAAGAGGAGTATGACCCATGAAAAATTTCGGGTTCACACAGATTAAGGAAGGCATATGTTCAACCCCTCGGGGCATCGTGGAAACATATACCACAAGCTTCGATAGTAAATATCACCAGCTCGAAAGCAGAGCATGGTTGGCCAAATCAGAGAATAGGATTTACCAACGACATTATGTATCTGGGAAAGACCTTCCAAAGTGATTGAATATGAGGGACGTTGTCGGATAAAATCCAGCAAAGGATCCGATGGTTCTCAAGGGATCTGATGTAAGCATCAGTACTCAAACAGAAGAGGAAGGAATGCAAATGCAACAGGTTATGGAATCATCTGAATAATTCAAAGCTTAAATGCAAAGGAATTACGATTTCCAAAACAAAGGATTAGAAGCAGACGTTCTGATCGAGGATGGATCAATTGAATATACCAGAGGCACAATCGACGACAGATAGTTTGGTCGAGAACCAGCTCATGTTCAAAATGACGTCTGAGCCGGAAAGATAATCCTAGGACTCGACTGATGATTGTGAACATTCACAAAGTTTTGAATCAACGGACTCAAAATGATGGTGACAAAGGATGCCAATATGATTACTATACTTATGGGATTAATCATAATGAAAGCAAACAAGAAATTCCAGAGCAATAGGTTGCAAAGGATTTTCGGAATATCGAATGGTATTTCGAAGACTTTTGTGTAACACATGAACAACTGGGGGATGAGCGGATACTCGATAAGTGCGAGCATTAACCGTAGGGGTATTCAGGTGACAAAGAACAGCAAGGCAGTAAGCTCAAAGGGTTATCGAAACCACGACGAGTTTTTCAGGGTATCTTGTAATAACAAGACCAAATGGGGATGACGGTAAGAATAACAACTGCAAGTAGTTATCCATAAGGGTTTACGGTGGAAGGGGAATTGCAAACGCAATGAACACAAGTTCTCGAGTTAACAGCGGAGAGTATCTTAAGGGTCTTCTGGTGCAGCAGACGATCATCAGTAATAAGGGGCTCTCCGGGTGAAAGTGATAACGAGACCCTAAGGTTAGATTTAGTAAAATTCATTTAACCCGAATAGAAGAGATCGAGTCCCGAGTATAGGTCGAGGAATAAAAGATCCTAATACCACCCAATGGCGGCGTGGGCCGTAAGGCACACAACCATGTTAGTAAAAGTTTTGTAATGTCTAGACTCGACTTGACCAAGGAGTTGGGAAGGGGATTCCTACAGCAATGGCTCGATACCAACTTGTGGACGCCCCGATTTAATCGTACACTAATCATGCACGCAAATGTATACGATCAAGATCGAGGACTCACGGAAGATATCACAACACAACTCTACAAATAAAATAAGTCATACAAGCATCATAATACAAGCCGGGGCCTCGAGGGCTCGAATACAAGTGCTCGATCATAGACGAGTCAGCGGAAGCAACAATATCTGAGTACGAGACATAAGTTAAACAAGTTTGCCTTAAGAAGGCTAGCACAAAGCGGGATACAGATCGAAGAGGAGCAGGCCTCCTGCCGGGATCCTCCTAAGTTACTCTGGTCATCGTCGGTGGGCTGCACGTAGTAGTAGGCACCTCCGCAGTAGTAGTAGCCGCCGACGGTGGCGTCGCTCCTGGACTCCATCGTCTGTTGCAGCAATCGAGTAGAGATAGGGGAAAGGGGAACAAGGCAACCGTGAGTACTCATCCAAAGTACTGCAAGCAAGGAGCTACACTACATATGCATGGATATATGTGTAAAGGGCCATATCGGTGGACTGAACTGCAGAATGCCGAATAAGAGGGGATAGCTAGTCTTATCGAAGACTAAACTCGGACACCTGTCTTGCAACAGGTAGGAGGGACAATCTGAAGTCCTCCAAGTAACATCACATAGCAATAATCCTACCCGCGATCCCTCCTCGTATCCACGAGAGAGGCGACCACGGTTGTATCCGCACTTGGAAGGGTGTGTTTTATCAAGTATCCGGTTCTAGTTGTCATAAGCTCAAGGTACAACTCCAAGTCGTCCTGTTACGAAGATCACGGCTATCCGAATAGATTAACTTCCTGCAGGGTGCACCATCTTACCCAAAGACGCTTGATCCCATTTGGCGGACACACTTTCTGGGTCATGCCCGGCGCGGAAGATCAACACGTCGCAGCCCCACCTAGGCACAACACAGAGGCCAACACGCCGGTCTAAACCTAAGCGCGCAGGGGTCTGGGCCCATCGCCCTGAGCACACCTGCACGTTGCGTACGTGGCCGGAAGCAGACCTAGCCTAACAGGCGTTCCAGTCCAATCCGGCGCGCGCCGCTCCGTCGCTGACGTCTGAAGTGCTTCGGCTGATACCACGATGCGGGATACCCATAACTACTCCCGCGTAGATGGTTAGTGCGTATAAGCTCGTAGCCAACTCAGATCAAATACCAAGATCTCGTTAAGCGTGTTAAGTATCCGCGAACGCCGAACAGGGCCAGGCCCACCTCTCTCCTAGGCGGTCTCAACCTGCCCTGTCGCTCCGCCACAAAGATCCATCCAGAGGGCCGTCGGGACCAAGGTCCTTTCAGCCCCCAATCCGTGAATCACTCGCGGGTGCTCCACAAGCCGACCCGACTTTAGTCTCCACATGTATCATGTATAAGTATATAGTATATACCCGTGATCACCTCCCGAGTGATCACGGCCCGATAGTATAGCACGGCAGACGGACAAGAATGTAGGGCCACAGATGAAAATGCTAGCATCCTATACTAAGCATATAGGATTGCAGGTAAAGGTAACAACAGTAGTAACAAGGACAGGCTATGCATCAGGATAGGTATAACTGAAAGCAGTAACATGCTACACTACTCTAATGCAAGCAGTATAGAGAAGAGTAGGCGATATCTGGTGATCAAGGGGGGGCTTGCCTGGTTGCTCTGGCAAGAGAGAGGGGTCGTCGACTCCGTAGTCGATCACGAAGGGGTACCGGCAGGCCTCTCGGGGTCTACCGGAAAAAGTAACGGAGGGGGAACATAATAAATAACAGAGCAATCAAAGCATAACATGACAAATGCGGTGCTAGAGGTGATCTAACGCAGGGATAGGTGATACCGGTGAAGGGGGGAAAACATCCGGGAAATATCCCCGGTGTTTCGCGTTTTCGGGCAGAGGGGCCGGAGGGGGAAAGTTGCGAGTTCGATAGGTTAGGGGAGTGTGGCGGACGAACGGACTGCGTATCCGGAATCGTCACGTCGTTCTGAGCAACTTTCATGTACAAAGTTTTTTCATCCGAGCTACGGATTATTTTATATGTTTTTTCGAAGATTAAAACAATATTCGGAAAACCCTGAAATTTTGCTAAGTCTGAGAATTCGACAGTTTTAAACATTACTTGGCTGTTTCCAAAACACTACAACTATTGATCTGTAACTCCTATGATTTTGTACCTTATATCAATCTGGAGCATTTTTCTGTGGTCTATAAGATAGTAGCACTTTCATCTCTGTTAGAGTCCATTTGATTGATCATTAATAGCTCTAAAGTAGCTATGAAATTAAAGCTGTTTTCAGCTTTTCTATTAATGTAACATTGGAATTTGTGATTTTGTAGGAATTAAACCATACATCAAAAGGATTTGGTCCAGTGGGATAAAATGGAGTTTGTCATGTATGCTTTCTACTCATATTATTTTTACCCATGTTAACCGCTGGTTAGACGTTGTTTAGAGGCTGTACAGAGGGCCAGACGATGTCATATTAGGAAAGCTAGCACTAGCTACATGGCGAATATTCTTGTAGCCATGTAGCATAGCAGCAGAACAGGAGCAGCAGAGCAGCGGCAATCGGGCGGGCGCGTCTGAGGCGACGGGCTCGCGGACTAAGCGGCTCCGGCGACCATTTGGTCAGCCGAGAGCGGCTACGGGGAGAGGACGGCACGCAGCGTCGGGGAGAGGTGCCGATGGGTGTGGGGTGGCGAGTTGGGCGTGGCGACAACGGCGGCGACGCCGCATTCAGAGACTAAGCGAAGCGGAGAAGCGCGCGGCGCGCAAGATGAGCAGCGGGTAGCAGCTACGGGCTCCATGAGCGCTTAGGGAGGACGGGCGAGTTCGTAGTGGCTCGGGAGCTTGGTTCTCATAGCCATGGCGGTGGCGAGCACGGCCACGCTGCGCGCCTTGCTTAGCTTCGGGCACCGCGAGCTCGACTAGAGGAAGAGGAGGAGCGTGAGCTCACCAACGTTGCTGAGACCGCCCGGGGAAGACGCGCGGCTGCCGGAGTCGTTGGCGAGGCGGCGATGATCCGATGAGGAAGAAGAAGGTCGTCCCGGTGATGGAGGGGCTTCCGGCTCCTGCTTTCATGGCGTGGGCGGAGAAGAAGATGATGGCACGGCAACACAGGTGCCCGGCAATGCGCCCGGGATCGATGAAGTCGGCGCGTGGAGCTCTGGGCGTCCTCCCACACGCCGGAGACGCCAGTGGCCGTGACAACGACGACGGGGCAGCGGTCACCGCAGGATCTCATGAGCTCGATTCGGTCCGAGGGGAAGGGATCGATGGGGATCGAGGGGGCAATGTTTGAGACAGGGGCTAGGGTTTAGGTGGACGCTTTTATAGGCCGGGGGAGGCGACGTGGTGGTCATCCGGCCATGGCGCCGTCGGATGGTTGCCACGCCATGGCCTCTGCCTCCTTTGCTGTACAGGAGAAGGGGAAAGGCCCATGGTGGGCTGGGCCAACCACTGTAGAAGTAGGCTACAATTGCACATAAGTGCCCTTTTGTTTTATTCTTTTCTGTCTTATTATTTGTTCTACCACTATTTTTCCTTTAGTTTATGCAGCAAATGATTTTTGCTATAGTTGAACTTGGCACATAAGTCAAGCACATTATTCTAGAATGGCACATAAATCTTGAGGCCATTTTGTAATGTTTAAAAAAAACACGTTGGTATTTAAATGGTCCATTATGATGTTGTTGGCCCACTTCATAATTTACTAGGGATTATTTATTAAGTCAAATGATGTGGTTTCAATCATGAAAACTGAACAAGCAATTTTATAGAATAGTGCGAACATTTTAGTTTTACTATTTGAAAACTTTTATTGTTTGCTTGATTTTGAATTTGCATTTGAATCGGTTTCGAACTAACAAGGGATTCACAATAGTAACGGAGGTGACGTGGCATCATTAGAAGAGTTTTTCTGTAGCCTAATTATCCGGGCGTCACATGTTCTTACTTCTACAAACCTCCTACTTATGATTAACCCCCTTGCAAGCATCCGCAACTAAGAGAAAAGTATTAAGAATAAATTCTAACCATAGCATTAAACTTTTGGTTCCAATCGGTCCCTTACGGAATAGTGCATAAACTAGGGTTTTGAGCTTCTGTCACTCTCGCAACCCATCATCTAATAACTACTCCACAATGCATTCCCTTCGGCCAAAATATGGTGAAGTGTCATGTAGTCGACGTTCACATGACACCACTAAGGGAATCACAACATACATACTATCAAAATATCGAACACATATCAAGTTCACATGATTACTTAAAACATGATTTCTCCCGTGACCTCAAGAACATAAGTAAATACTCACAAATGATAATCATGCTCAAGATCAGAGGGGTATTAAATAGCATATTGGATCTGAACATGTAATTTTCCACCAAATAAACCATATTGTAATCAACTACAAGATGTAATCAACACTACTAGTCACCCACAAGCACCAATCTATAGTTCTGGTACAAATATTCAACACAACAGATGAACTAGGGTTTGATATGAGATGGTGCTGTTGAAGATGTTGATGGAGATTGCCCTCCCTGTGATGGGAGAGTTGTTGGTGATGATGATGGCGGCGATTTCCCTCTCTGGGAGGGAAGTTCCCCCGGCGGAATCGCTCCACCGGAGGGAAAAAGTGTTCATGCCCAAGTTCCGCCTTGAGACGGCGGCGCTCTGATACGTCTCCAACGTATACATAATTTTGATTGTTCCATGCTGTTATATTATCAATCTTGGATGTTTTATAATCATTTTATATCATTTTTTGGTACTAACCTATTGACATAGTGTCAAGTGCCAGTTGCTGTTTTCTGCATGTTTTTTACATCGCATGAAATCAATACCAAACGGAGTCCAAATGTAGCAAAACTTTTTGGAGATTTTTTTTGACTAGAAGACATCCAGTGGGCCGAAGAAGCACCTAGGGGTGCTCCGAGGGGAGCACAACCCACCAGGGCGTGCCAGGAGGCCCAGGCGCGCCCTGGTGGGTTGTGCCCACCTCGGGTGTCCCACGAACCACCTCTTTACTCCTTAAATACCCCAATATTCTAGAAAACCTAGGGGAGTCGACGAAAATCAATTTCAGCCGCTGCAGAGTCCAGAACAACCAGATCCAATCTAGACACCATCACAGAGGGGTTCACCACCGCCATTGGTGCCTCTCCGATGATGCGTGAGTATTTCTTTGTAGACCTTCTGGTCCGTAGTTAGTAGCTAGATGGCTTCCCCTCTCTCGTTGTATTCTGAATACAATGGTCTCATGAAGATCCATATAATGTAACTCTTTTTGCGGTGTGTTTGTTGGGATCGGATGAACTTTGAGTTTATGATCAGATCTATCTTTTTATATCCATGAAAGTTATTTGAGTTTCTTTGGTCTCTTATATGCATGATTGCTTATAGCCTCATATTTCTTCTCAGATTTTGGGTTTTGGTTGGTCAACTTGATCTATTTATCTTGCAATGGGAAGAGGTGCTTTGTAGTGGGTTCGATCTTATGGTGCTTGATCCGAGTGCCAGAAGGGGAACCGACACGTATGTATCGTTGCTACTAAAGATAAAACGATGGGGTCTATTTCAACATAAATAGATCTTGTCTATATCATGTCATCGTTCTTATTGCATTACTCCGTTTCACCATGAACTTAATACACTAGATACATGCTGGATAGCGGTCGATGTGTGGAGTAATAGTAGTAGATGCAGGTAGGAGTCGGTCTACTAATCTTGGACGTGATGCCTATGTAATTGTCAGCGTTCTGGGAACGGGGGTCCCCAGACTTGCCTGCCTGCAGCCTGCGGCATGGCTCAAAGGAGGCCCAGGACGGCCCATCTTCATCAACACAAGCTCAAGACCCTCGCGAGGGGCCAAGCCTCGCGGGGCGGACGACCAAGAGCTTCCTCAGGCGCGGCCTCGTCAGGCTGGCTCACGAGGAGGCGGAGAGTTCAAGGCAGGGTACCTCGCGAGGTGCCCATGACGCAAGCCATGACGACCAAGGGCGCCAGTCGGGCGCCAGCCCACGCAGCGTCCTCCTTTCCTCTTTGGTGCAAAGGGGGCAAGCGCAGGCGAGGGCATCAGGCAAAGGCATCTGTTTCGGTGCAACAAGACCAAGACCAGCCCCAACGGCTGGAATGCAGTCATCGTGGAGCCCAAGCGGGCGTCATCACGAGAGCCTTTTGCAGGCGAGGACCAACTTTAGTCAGGATAAGTGTACCCGCTGTTCCCCTTCAAAATGGCCAATTGTTGGCGCCCTTCCCGCTCAATATTTGGGAAGAGACCCAGGGCCTTCGCCTATAAATAGGGGTAGCCACACTCAGATAAGGGGGACGAGAAGAAAGGGACGAAGAGAGAAAAGAGGGGACGAAGGACGATCGGATCGAGCACTCGGAATCCAGAGAGAGAGCAGTTCATCACACCCACCAAGAACAGACCCTCGCGAGGCTGTTCTTCCCTGTACTGTTCTTCGTCAGCCCCAGAGGCAATCCATACACCACAAACTAGAGTAGGGTATTACACCACAACGGTGGCCCGAACTAGTATAAATCTTGCGTCTCTTGTGTTGTTCTTGTTAGTAGTTTAGGTCCCCGCGATTCGGCGAGGTACGATACGGTGGAGGGTTGGATCTCCGCGCGCACCCCAGAGTTCGAACCTTAAGGGTCGCCGGAACCCGTGATCCGACATTTGGCGCGCCAGGTAGGGGTGCGCCGGAATCTGCCTTTTGTCGCCTCGTTCTTCCTCGACCACCGCCACCATGTCTGACGCTCATCGGTCTCGCGCCGAGCGCCGAGCCGCCGCTTCGCTTCCCACGCCGCCAGACGGCTCCCGCCGGCGGACGCCCTCGCTATTCCCGTCACGGCTGTCAACGCCGCCACCGCCCGGCGGGAAACGAGCAGCAAGCGCCGCCCCAGCACTCGGCCCATGAGGCGGGGCGGCCGCACCGCCACGCCTTCGCTGACCCCGCTGGTTCTTCGTCGCGCGCACTTCGCAGCGCCATGGAGGCCCGAGCTGCACTCGCCATCGCGCTAACGAACTCCTGCGCTATCGCCCGTCGACGACGCGTCTCGAAGAATGGCTCGACCGCATCGCTGAAGCTTCGTCCGCGCTGGGAGGCGACCCGCGCCGTCCGCTTTCGCTGCACCGCACCCGCCCAGCTGGCGATGAAGCTCCGGCGCGCCACCGCCTCCTCCTCAAGACGGCGCCTGGCCCCAAGGCATGCGGCCCTGGCGGAACCCGCCCGCCAGCGCCGGCGCTGCAAGAGCAGAGCTGCCAAGAAGTTCCTCGCCCACAAGAAGCTGCCCGAGCGCCCCGCCCAAAGACGCCAAGACCCTGCACCGCTTCACCAAGGCGCAGGAGGCCTGCTAGACCAAGCTCTCGCCGTCCGAGGCCCCCTCATGCCACGGCGGGCTGCCGCGCCTTCACCACCGAAGCTGCGCAGCGTCGCGTAGCCCGCCAAGTTCAAGCCGACCTGCCCCACGCCACGACGGCACGGCAGACCCTCGGAGTTCCTCCAGCTCTCACGAGCTGGGCATCGAGGCTGCCAACGGAGATGAAAAGGTCATGGCGAACGGGTTTCCCATGGCGCCAAGGACGGAGCCCGCACTGCTCCTGAATCTGGCCCTGTGCACGATCTCTTCTGGGCCGAGATGCGCACCCGCTTCATCGCCAACTTCCAAGGTACTCGCGATCGCCACCCGCCGTGAGCGACATGCACAGAATCAAGCAGCAGCCAGGGGAAACCCAGCAAAAGTACATCCAGCGCTTCAACAATGCGCGCCTCAAGATCCCTGTGGTGATGGAGGAGGCCATCATCTCGCCTTCTCCGACGGCGCGGCGCGACGCCAAGATGAAGGAGGAGCTGGCAATGCATGAAGATCTGTGCACCTCCCTGGAGCTGTTCAACTTGGCGACCAAGTGCGCCAGGGCTGAGGAGGAGCGCCTCTCCCTCCTCGAGCTGCCTGCCGCGGATCCCGAAGAGAAGAAGTCCAAGGCCAAGGACGCAAAGCGCAAGGGGCTGCCGTATCATGCGCCGAACCGCACACCAAGCGGGCGAGATCAGCCCGAGTCTTCCAAGGGCAACTGCATCTGCGGTACCACGACCCACACCCACAACACCAATGAATGTCAAGAGCTCCGGCCGTGGCGCTGGCGGAAGGGTCGGCAGACGCCCTGAGCGCAGCGACCGGGGCTACGGCCGGGGAGGAGGAAGAAATGCAGGACGCTGGGAAGACCGCGGCCCGTGCCAAGGGTGGCGCGACCAACCTCGCGAGGACCGTTGGCAAGACCCGCCTCGCGAGGGGGGCTGGAGGGATCAGCCTCGTGAGGATCGTCCGCAAGGGAACGCAGGCCTCCCTCTGCTGCCGCTGCCACCAAGGAGAATTGAAGACCGTCATCAGGACGAGGGGGCTGGGGGCTTCCAGGAAGCGCGCGCGATCGCCTGCATCCTGGGCGGAGCCCAAGCCCTGGCCTCCCACCGCATCTTCAAGCAGTTCGCCCATGAAGTGAATGCAGTCCTCCCCAAGCTCGAGTCCACGCGCCCCCTCAGGTGGTCGGCGTGCGCCATCACATTTAGCTCTGCGGATCAGCTCAAGTGCGCAGCCACAACCGGAGTCCTCCCAATGCTTTGCTCCCCGATCATCAGCAACGTGCTGGTCACCAAGACCCTCATCGACGGCGGAGCAGGGCTCAACATCCTGTGCGTGGAGACCTTCAACAATCTTCAAGCGCCCTACAGCCAGCTTCAGCCAACCAAGCCCTTCTCCGGAGTCACCGACGGCTCCACGGTCCCGATCGGGCAGGTCCGCCTTCCTGTCACCTTCGGGGCCCGTGACAACTACCACATAGAGCTCATCGACTTCGACGTCGCCCACATTCGCCTGCCGTACAACGCCATCCTCGGGTACCCAGCGTTGGCCAAGTTCATGGCCTCGACCCACCATGGCTACAACATCCTCAAGATGCCAGGAAGCAGCCGGGTCATCACGGTGCCCTGTGAAGAGAGAGATGCAGTGTGCTCCTTGGAGCGAGCTTTTCAGGCCGCATCGCTGGAAGACCCAGACCACAGCGGCAGGACGCCTCCCGAGGAAGCACCCAAGAAGAAGAAGACATTGACCGGCCCGACTCATCAAGAGACAGGCCCCTCAGGGCCCGCACCGGGCCAGGGGGAGCCTCCTTCCATCGCATAGGAAAGCGCGCTCGGCGCCCTCCTCGAGCAGGCTCGGGCTCTCCTGAGGGCCACCGACCTCGCCAAGGTCTCGAGGGAGGCGCTTGGGCACCACGTGGAGGCGTGTTTCGAAGCACGACCAGGAGAACAGAACCCTCAAGATTTCATCAGCAAGGCCATTCAGGAGTTACAGGAGTCAAGGGTCATGAGGGGCAGCCGCCGCCTACCCGCTGTGGCCCCCCATCCAGGCGAGGATGGTGGGCTGCGCGTCTGCATCGACGTACCAGGGCTCAACCGAGCCGCATCTCAAGAGCGCCTCTGGCCCTCGCGAGTGGGACGTTGCGAGGGCCCGCCCCACAGCTACGTACGCATGCCTTATGGCCTGCCAAACATGGCAGCCGCACACCAGCGTCTCATGAGGACCATCCTGGAGGCTCAAGAGGTCAGGCACGCCGCAACCCTGGCGGAGATGGAGATGGCCCGTGAGGGGCCGCCAGCGCCTCCGGAGCCTCCCGAGGCCCCTGAGCCTGGGGGCTCGTGAGGATCGGCTCCCGCAGCCCACCGAGTCTGCTACATCAACAGCCCTTCATCCCCAACATCACCAGGTGACATCTTTAAGTTTTATTTCCGGCTGGGAGCGCCTTCAGGGCCGCATTATTCCCAGGCCGCGTGGGTCCGTCCCTGCGGCATGTATCCCTTTTATTTCATGTCCTTAGCTTACCATGTTGGGGGCGCCCCTCGGGCTGCATCATCCCCAAGCCGCTCGGGCCAGTCCCAGCGGCGTGTATCCTTCATGCGTTTTCCTTAGGATTATGCTTCACCATGCTTGTTATTTGGTGCCTTCTCCTGGGTGGCAAAATCTTGCACGTTAAAGGGGGGGTGCCTGAGCATCGCGACTCAGGGCTCCTACCGGCTCTCCGGCCCTCACCCTCTGGTCTTGTCCATGGCATCGCGACCTGGCTTGCCAGACGGTAGAGACCAGCCCGAGAGCCGGGACCCGAGGACGTAGAGTTTCGTCATCCAATCCAGCTTGCGCGTTAAAGGGGGGTGCCCGAGCATCGCGACTCAGGGCTCCTACCGGCTCTCCGGCCCTCACCCTCTGGTCTTGTCCATGGCATCGCGACCTGGCTTGCCAACGGTAGAGACCAGCCCGAGAGCCGGACCCGAGGACGAGAGTTGTTTCATCTAATCCAGCTTGCGCGTAAAGGGGGTGCACGATCATCGCGACTGGGGCTCCTACCGCTTTCCGCCCTCACCCTCTGGTCTTGTCCATGGCATCGCGACCGGCTTGCCAGCGACGGTAGAGACCAGCCCGAGAGCCGGGACCAAGACGAGAGCACCGCATCTAGCCATTTTGCAGAACACACTCAAGATAAGGCCCGAGCCAGCGCAACCCGCCTTGAGGTAGGGCCTCGTGAGTCCAGCTGCTGGCTCACGAAAGTGCCCGGACACCTCGCGAGGCCTCTCGCGCAGCTCCAAAGCAACTAACGGCAGGACTAACGATCGCCCCGGCGAGCTCTTGTTCCCTTTGTGGTGAACATGCAGGGCCCATCCGAGGAGCACGGAACGACCTCGCCACGCAATCTCTCGCCAGCCAGGGCACGGACCTAGCGCCGCGCCAGGAAGCATCGCCCTAACCCTCAAGATAAGTCGCCCTCCGGACACACTAGTCATCGCAACACCATCCCCACACTCAATGCAAGTCCGTGTTAGCAACGTCGCTCCCCTTTCTCACCGAATGATGGCTGCTTGAGCGCCAAGGGGGACCCCCTAAGCATCGCGACTCAGAGGCTCTTACCGGACCTCGGGCCACTCACCTCCTGGCCTTGACCACGGCATCGCGACCTGGCATACCAGCGACGGCTGAAGCCGCCTTGGGACTGGGACCTGTCGGCACAGAGCACCAAGCCCTCACGAGGCCTGAAGGGAAGGGACTGAGCAAGAACGGAATGAGCATCCCGCGTTGCCTCATAACAAGGATCATGTTGACAAACGAAGCTACAAATATCTTACAAGCCCCCGCGGGGTACATTCTTGGCTCCTTGCAGGAACAAAAGACGCGAATCCTAAGGAGTCCTATCTACAGGGACCACCACGGCAGACGCCATCATCAACAGTAAGCCGCCCGGTCCGGAGCCGACCCCATCCAGGTCAGGGGCGACGATGACCTGACGAGCTCGCCCTGCTCCGGGAGCGGCGCAGGCTCGGGGGCTCGTAGCTGTCGTCGCTCGTCTCTGGCGTCGCGAAGAGCTCGGCGGAGTCGCTGGATCCCTCGACGCCTCCGTCGCCTGGGAAGCTGCCAAGGGAACGGGCGGTTGGCCTCTGTCTCACCACAGTAGAACCCCGACCACCTCTCCCGGGGCAGCACTCCAGCCGGCGACCCTCAGCGTCGAAGAGCTTGAAGGACATCACCGAAGCACCGTCGTACTATAGGTGGATCGTGAGGGCGCCCCTCGTCCTGCAGATCCGGGCGACCTCGTCCCAGCCTCGAGTCATGAAGACCTCGCCCGGGGCAACTACTGCGACCTCTGCCCCGGTCGCGAGGGTGCCGCAGCCGGCGTGCTGCAGCCAGAGTCCCAGGGGCTCCCCCTGCCGGACGACGGAGGCGAAGAAGGAAGGAAGGCGGATCCAAGACTTAGGAGGCGCGGCGACGCGGAGCACGAATTCCCGGCAGGAGCCCTCGGCGTGGACTCCAGAGGGAAGACGCACACCTTCGTGACCCGCCAGCGTCGCCGACGGCGCCGCTCGTGGCGCCCAGCGTCGCCTCCTTCAGGGCCACCAATCTGCGCATACAAGGGAAGAGGAAACCCTGGTGGCGCTTGCACGCACCAGCAGCACGGGCGCCTCACAAGACGCCTCCTGCCTCGACACTGAGAGCAAGCCGCTTTTTGGGGAGCGGGTCAGATCCTCTTGAGGAGCCTTTCCTTCTCTTCCCTGGAGAACCGCGGATCGGAGCCATGGCAACAAGACGAGACGAGGAAAAGGAGAAGCGTAAGGGTAGACCGGAAGAGCGCACCCGTTCCGTGCCTAGCCGGGCGGAGGCCAACCGTCGCCCTCCACGATCACCATCATCATGCCCAACTCGCATGCAAGGACCAGCCGAATCAGGCGGTTACCAAGGCGTCGTGGGGGATGCAGTGCGCCCACGTCCAATCAACCGCCACGCGGCGCCCAAGGCCGCAGGCTGTTAGGTCCCACGATGCTTCACACTTGCCCTTTCGCCTCTCAGACGCCAAGTCCGGGCGCTGCTGGTGGCCCGGGGCTCTTGTCGGCGTTGCGGGAACGGGTCCCCAGACTTGCTCGCTGCGCCTCGCGGCGTGGCTTCAAAGGAGGCCCAGGACGGCCCATCTTCATCAACACAAGCTCAAGACCCTCGCGAGGGGCCAAGCCTCGTGGGGCGGACGACCAAGAGCTTCCTTAGGCGCGGCCTCGTCAGGCTGGCTCACGAGGAGGCGGAGAGTTCAAGGCAGGGTACCTCGCGAGGTGCCCATGACGCAAGCCATGACGACCAAGGGCGCCCGGTCGGGCGCTAGCTCGCAGCAGCGCCCTCCCTTCCTCTTTGGTGCAAAGGGGCAAGCGCATGCGAGGCATCGAGCAAAGGCATCCGCTTCAAAGCAACAAGACCAAGACCAGCCCCAATGGCTGGAATGCGATCATCGTGGAGCCCAAGCGGGCGTCATCACGAGCCTTTTGCAAAGCGAGGACCAACTTTAGTCGGGATAAGTGTACCCGCTGTTCCCTTCAAATGGCTAATTGTTGGCGCCCTTCCCGCTCAATATTTGGGAAGAGGCCCAGGGCCTTCGCCTATAAATAGGGGTAGCCACACTCAGATAAGGGGGACGAGAAAAAAGGGACGAAGAGAGAAAAGAGGGGACGAAGGACGATCGGATCGAGCACTCGGAATCCAGAGAGAGAGAGAAGTTCATCACACCCACCAAGAACAGACCCTCATGAGGCTGTTCTTCCCTGTATTGTTCTTCGTCAGCCCCAGAGGCAATCCATACACCACAAACTAGAGTAGGGTATTACACCACAACGGTGGCCCGAACTAGTATAAATCTTGCGTCTCTTGTGTTGTTCTTGTTAGTAGTTTAGGTCCCCGCGATTCGGCGAGGTACGAGACGGTGGAGGGTTGGATCTCCGCGCGCACCCCAGAGTTCAAACCTTAAGGGTCTGCCGGAACCCGTGATCCGACAGTAATGATCATTGCCTAGATATCGTCATGATTATTTGAAGTACTATCAATTGCCCAACAGTAATTTGTTCACCCACCGTTTACTACTTTTCTCGAGAGAAGCCACAAGTGAAACCTACGGCCCCCGGGTCTCTTTCTCATATATTTTCCTTTGCAATCTACTTTTCCTTTGCTTTTATTTTCAGATCTATTAAACCAAAAATAAAAAAATACCTCGCTGCATTTTATTCTTATTTATTTTATTTGGCGTTCGATCTATCAATCTACTACAATTTATTCACGTTTGTTTGCCTATCTTGGGGCGCCGCTACCCGAAAGGGATTGACAACCCCTTTTACACGTCGGGTTGCGAGTATTTGTTATTTGTGTGCAGGGGTTGTTTACGTTGTGTTGCTTGGTTCTCCCACTGGTTCGATAACCTTGGTCGCATAACTGAGGGAAATACCTACCGCCGCTGTGCTGCATCATCCATTCCTCTTTGGGGAAATACCGACGTAGCTTCAAGCCGCATCACGCTCCATCCTGAAAGTCCTCTCCTTATTTTTCTAGGTCAAAATGACTTATATACCAGAAGATGGGCACCGGAGGTGGGCCTGGGTGAGCACAACCCACCAGGGCGCACCTAGGCTCCTAGCGCGCCCAGGTGGTTTGTGCCCACCTGGTGGGCCCCCTCTGGTACTTATTGGCTCCAATATTCCTCAAATATTCCATAAAAATCTCCGTAAAGTTTCAGCTTGTTTGGACTTGTGCAGAATAGGTGGCCTCACGTAGCTTTTCCAGGTCAGGATTTCCAGCTGCCAGAATTCTCCCTCTTTGTGTGTACCTTGCATATTATGAGAAAAAAGGCATTATAATTACTCCAAAAAGCATTATTATGCATAAAAACATCATAAATAACAGCAGGAAAACATGATGCAAAATGGATGTATCAGCCACGAAGCATGCTATGAATTCTGCATACATCGTGGATGATGCAACTATCGACTGTTTGGAGCTTTTCCACAAAATAACTCCCCCCGCGAGAGTGAATACGTATCCTGACGTGGATTTTCTATCATCACTGTCCCCCGCAAAATCTGCGTCTGAATACCCTTTTATCTCTAGGGAATCACATCTCATGTATGTTAGCATGTAGTCCTTCGTGCCTTGCACATAACACAATGCTTTCTTTTCCATCTTCCAGTGCTCAGTGCCTGGATTCTCTTGATATCTACCGAGTACCCCCGGTGATAAAAGCTAAGTCAGGGCGAGTGCACACTTGTGCATATTGTAAGCTTTCAACAGCCGAAGCATATGGCGCTGCTTTCATTTCATCGATCTCGTCCTGGTTCTTGGGATATTGGAATTTCCCAAAACTATCGCCCTTGACTATAGTAGCAGGTGAGGCTTTACCTGCATGCATATTATACTTTTGAAGAACCTTTTCTAAATATGCTTTCTGCGATAGTCCTAAGACTCCATTATTCCTATCTTGGTGAATTTCTATGCCCAAAACATATGATGCTTCACCAAGATCTTTTATGACAAAATTTGAGGATAAGAACTTCTTTGTTTCTTGTAGTAGACTAACATCACTGCTAGCCAGCAGGATATCATCCACATACAAGATTAGGAAAATATATTTTGCAAAACTTTTAATCGTTTGATTAAACTTTAGATACCACTGTCTAGAGGCTTTCCTTAATCCATAAATAGATTTCTTCAGGCGGCATCCCATATTTTCCGTGCCTTCCATGATAAAACATTTGGGTTGTTTCATGTAGACCTTTTCTTTTAAATCACCATTCAGAAATGCCGTCTTAACATCCATTTGATGTAACTCTAAATCAAAATGTGCAACTAATGCCATTATGATTCTGAAGGAGTCCTTACATTAGACCGGGGAAAAAGTCTCATTGTAGTCTATCCCTTCTCCTTGTGTAAATCCTTTTGCCACAAGTCGGGATTTATACTTTTCTACATTCCCATTAGGGTCATACTTAGTTTTGTAGACCCATTTGTAGCCCACTGTTTTGGCTCCTTTAGGTATTTCCTATAAGTTCCAAACATCTTTGGAACTCATCGATTTCATCTCGTCTTCCATTGCCTTCATCCACTTTGATGAATGAGGGTTTCTGATGGCTTCTTCATATGAGGTGGGATCTTTCTCTGTAAGAACTATTTCCGTGGTATAAACTTTATAATCAGTAGAAATAGCTGACATTTTTGTGTCTTGTAGACCTTCTAAGGGCCTCAGTTTCTGGCACATTCTGTGCCTCAACTTCTGGCACTTCTTCTAAAATTTGCTGCTGCACCTCCCTTTCATGCTCAACGATGGGTTCAGAGGCTCTCGATGCATGTGTTCGGGTCTACCCCATAGTTGTCATGGGTGGAGTTGCAACTGGTAGTGAGAAAAATGGCTACTGAATCGTCGGATTAGGTTCTTGCACCCTCTTCTCCTCAAGATCAATTTTCCGAGCTTCCAAGCTCCCCCTCATCATTTTGTCCTCTAAGAAGACTGCATGCCTTGTTTCCACAAACTTTGTATATCTGTCTGGGCAGTAGAAACGAAAACCCTTTGATATGTCTCGATAGCCAATGAAGTGGCAACTCACTGTTTTGGGATCTAACTTTGCAATGTTTGGATTAAACATTTTGGCCTCAGCAGGGCACCCCCACACCCTGAAGTGTTGTAGGGAGGGCCCTGTCCATAGCTCGTATGGTGTTTTGGGCACTGACTTGCTTGGTACTCTATTGAGAATGTGAATGGCGGTTTTAAGCGCCTCCATCCATAATCCCAATGGCAAGGTGGAGTAACTCATCATGCTGCACACCATATCCATAAGTGTACGGTTGTGCCTTTCAGCTACTCCATTTTTTTAAGGCTCGCCCGGCATTGAATACTGGGCTACTATGCTAGTATCCTGCAAGAACTTTGCAAAAGGTCCAGGGACTTGGCCATATGGAGTGTGCCGGCCGTAGTACTCTCCCCCACGGTCGGATCTTACTATCTTTATTCTTTTACTCATGCTGATTTTAAACTTCAGCATATCTCAGATTTATCCAACGCTTTATATCTTTCTTTGATTGGATAAATATAACCATAGCGAGAGTAATCATCTATGAATGTTATGAGCGAGTCATATCCATCTACGCTTTTCACCGGAAATGGTCCACAAATGTCAGTGTGAATGATTTCTAGTGTTGTTGTGGTACGGTTTGCATCCTTTTTGATTTGTTTTACATACTTTCCTTTAATGCAATCTATGCATTGTTCTAAGTCTGAGAACTCTAACGGAGGAAGAATTTCATTTTTGACTAATCTTTCTATTCTCCCCTTGGAAATATGGCCCAAGCGACAGTGCCACAATTTTCATGAGTCGTGAGTTCTCTTTCTTTTCTTTTGTTCTTTATTCTACGCGACATGCTCATTCACATTACACACAGAATGCACTTTTTCACGTAGTGATAATAAATAAAGCTCATCGTGTAGTAAAGCATCACCCACATAAGCATTATTAAACCATATAGCACACTTGCCATGTCCAAAATAACATTCATAATTATCTTTGTCCAAACATGAAACACTAATCAAGTTTCTATGACATGATGGAACATATAAAACATCTCTAAGTAAAAGCTTGAATCCATTAGCTAACTCCAAGGAGATGTCACCGATAGCTTCAAATTTTGCTTGAATTCCATTCGCAACTTCAATTCATGTTTCGCTTCTTTGCTAGTCCGCGTCGAATGGAATCCATGTAAAGAATTTGCCACATGAACATTTGCTCCCGAGTCAATCCACGAAGTAGATTTCAAAAACTGTGTATACAAGGGTACATTTACAAAGAAAACTATATTGTTACCTCTTTTTGCCATGATTGACTTTAACCAATCAGGGCAGTCTTTCTTGTAATGTCTGGTCTTCTTACAGTGGAGACATGTATCCTTGTCTACTGGAAGAGACTTCTGCTGATGCTGATAAGGAGCTTTTCCATGTGGCTTTGAAGGGGAACTTTTGCTATTTTGATTGTAATTCTTTTTCTTATGATCCTTCTCATAGTTGAGAGAACCACCATGTGAGGCTTTAAGTCTTTCCTCTTCTTGGACACACATGGCTATAGTCTTTTCTATGTCCCATTTTGCAGGCGGCATGTTGTAGTTGACAACAAAGGTGTCGAACTCTTTTGGCGGTAAAGCCATGACCAGGTGGACCAGGAGGGCATGTTTGAGCTCCAAATCCTCTTCCATGGGCTTAATCTTAGCTGCCATGTTGCTCATCCTAAGGATGTGCTCTCTTATTCCATGACCACCGCCTATGTAGTTTTCTGTCACCAGTTGCTTTAACAACTGGGTGGCATATATCTTTGAAGAACCAGTGAACTGGTTCTTTATCTTCGTAAGCAACTCCCCTGCGGAAGTGCACTCTGCAATTGAGCCCACAATGGCGTTCTCAATTGTATTCTTTATAATTGCCATGCACTTCTTGTTTGCATTGACCCACTTTTGGTTTTCGATGGAATATAACATCTCCACTGGAGCATGATCTTTTTTCTTTTTCTCCCATGCAGCATCATTGTCTTTTGCATCTCTGACTGGCTCTGGAGGTTGGACCGGCTGTGGGGTATCCACAACCCAGTCCACCTCAGCACAGACAAAGGCTAAATCAACTTTGTTTCTCCATTCGGTGTAGTTATCACCTCAGAGTGTCGGAACATCTTTCAGGCAACTTATTAAGTGGTAACCTCCTGAAATCACAATTGAAGTGAGATCATTGTAACAATCATATGCATTAATCTAATGTTGGTCACATTAAACATACAATTGTCTGTACAATTAAATCTATATTACCGTTGGGCAAAAATAGAAATAAATGCACCTTTTATAACAATAATAAAACATGATCATGTTATTAACAACGTTGGTCATAAAAATAACAGAATCATATTATTTCAATAATCACTTTAACATGCTCTTTTAAAATTAAATTCTCACTTTATTTGCCTTTGAAAAAAGCAGTTTTATTTATTCACAGCGGAAAAACATGAATACAAAATTCATGAACTTTTTAATTTTTAGAAACATTTCTTTTACTTTTCTATTTTCTAGACATTTTTTTGTGATGAAACTGTACAAAAATTGACAGAGAAAACAAAAATAAAAAACTGCAGCACAGCCGGCCGCAGCCCAGCTCGCGGAGCAGCGCCTGCTGCTGCTGGTTTTGGCCCAGACGCTGGGCGGCGCCATGGCTGGCGGCCTTGGCCCAGCCTGCACTGCTGCCAGTCCTGCCCTCTCAGCCCAGTAGGCCCACGACGGCTTAGGCTTTCGATCGTGGTCGTCCGTCGCGATCCGATGGTCCAGCGCCGATCTCGCTGGATCAAAACCAGCGCACGGTCGCCCCTCCCGAAACCCTAACCCTCACTCTGTTCTCTCGTCCTCTTCGTCTCTTTCTATTGCCCGCACGGCGTTCTCGCCGGCTGCTCGGCCACCGCGCTGCGCCGGTCGCCGGCCACGGCGTCGACGGCCACAGCACCGCGCCGCCCTTTCCTTTCCTCATGTTCTTCCCTTCACCCTCCTTGTCCACAGAGAGAGAGAGAGAGAGAGAGAGAGGCGCGGCTGAGCACTCCTCTGCTCCACCGCGCGCGGCGGCGCCTGGGTGGCGGTGCACGGGACTCCTCTTCTTCCCCTTTTCTTTTCTCCATCTGTGACAGAGACGGAGTGAGACGCGTGGCCGCGCCTTTCTGTGCTCCCCCTGCCCGCTGCGACGGCGAAGGCGCGGAGCAGTCCGGCAGCGGCGTAGTTGCCATCCCCCTCGCCGATTGCGCGTTTCCCCTGTGGTGAGCGCGCCGCCGTCGAGCGGTTTGACCGTGGTGCCCCTTTGCCCCTATGGGGTCTGTTCTTTTGGCAGTGGCGAAGGCGTGGTGCCCCCACTGCCCATGTTCTTCTTCCAAATGGCTCGGCATGCCGATGCCCATCCGGATCGAGAGGAACGGCGCGGCCATGACGGCGGCGCTACTTTCTCTGTTGAGGAATTTTTCTTTGCCCTGTCTAGGGTTCTTGGGGGAGGGAGGGATCTTTCTCTCTCCGTATATTCTTTGTACCGAAAATCTTAGTCTAGCATATGGTCTGATACCATTGTTAGATCCTCTGGATTGGAGTAGGCTAGTGATTCCGGTAAACCTACCTTCGCCTTGGCCTGAGGAGCTACCACCGGTGGCCATGGTGGGATGGTGACGGCGGCGAAGACAGAGAGATGGTGAGGTGGTGGAGGCTTCCCGTGAGCACCGCACTAACCCTAGATCGGTAGGGAATATCGTGGGGTTTGTGGCAGCGGTGAACTTTGGTCCCATGCCCCGGCTCCCCACCTCTATTAATATAGCGCGGGTCACAGGGGCCCACCAACCATATGAGGGTTGGGCGCCCCCGATCAAGGCGTGAGTCAGGGGCCCGTTCGACCCATTGTGTTCGAATGGGAGGAGATCAACCTAACATGTGGTTTATCTATAGAACAGGATGAGAACCGTCTCAAGAGTTAAATTTATAACTAAAATTGTGTGACATGATATATAGGTGTATATATTATTGGGTTATGTCTTTCCAACCTGGCAGGCTGGCACCACAACTCCCACTGCAGATGACAGTACTTGCTTGGAGTGAGGAAGCGAGCTCGCAGGAAGCGTGGTGGTGATGTGATGAGTTGCTGCAAGAACTATTCATGTGTGGATGGATCGATCCATCGTCTTCAGCAGCGTTTCATATTTCAATTACGCTAGTACACCTAGCTAGTACTGTATGTGAAGTACGACGGGCGAGTGAAATGATAGATAGAATGAATGGTCGATCCCATCATAGGAGCTACTGTGCATGACGATCGATCGTTCCAACTTTAGATCCATGGATGAATCGATCGGTCAAGAATCAAGACAAGCTGCTACTAGTCTAGCACAGACGGACGGACATGGTGATAGAGATAGACCCATCACCGATGGATGGATGGATGGATCGGCTATATATATCGACCGATCAGTCACATCACCACTACCCCGTTCAGGTTTATTAGGTCTCATCGTCTCATCGTACTTTGAGTCAAACTTTAACCACGTATTTAACTAAAAATATATGGTAAAAAAAAGTATATTATTAGATTTTTATTTGAAAGATGTTTTTTATGGTATAATTTTTATGACATATAGTTTATATTTTATTAGTTAAATTAATGATCAAAATTTAGCTCAAAATAAAAGGGAGCATAATAATTTCAGACAAAGGGAGTACCTAGCTACTCCAGCAGTTAACTTGCCTACACAAACCCCTCAAAAACAAGAAAGGGCCTTTTGTCCCGGTTGTTAAACCGGGACTAAAGGGTCGTTATTAATGCCCTAGCCCTTTAGTCTCGGTTCTTACACGAACCGGGACAGATGGGCCTCCACGTGGCCGGTGCGGCGAGCCCAGGCAGGAGGGCCTTTGGTCCCGGTTGGTGGCACCAACCGGGACCAATAGGCATCCACGTGTCAGCAGTTCAGGGGTTGGGGTTTTTTTTTAAAAGGGGGGTTGGTGGTTTTGGAGGGTTAATTTAGGTGTGTCATATATTGCGTTAGCTAGCTAATTAATAGAGAGAAGTGTCCTTTCTTATCTCCGTGCTTGGTCGATGCTACGTACTATATACGTATAGAGAGGACTAGACACGCTAGCTAGTAAGTAAATGAAGGAAACAGAAAATCATCATGAACATATGCATACAGAGAGAAGTGATATCGACCACCTCTCCTTCTCCGAGAGATTGGTCGAATAACAAGTTCTCGTATATCTATTCGACACTACCGGCTACATATATACCATAATTATCTCTTACAATATAATCTCCTAATTATATATGAACACAGGGTCCACATAGTATTCTCCGTCTTCAGCGATCACGTGGTCAAGGAAGAATGCCGCCAATTCCTCTTGAATTGGTCGCATACGATCTGGTGGTAGGAGTTCATCCCGCATCCGAAAGATCTAATTTGAAGAAGGGGTCATATATATATATATATATATATATATATATATATATATATATATATATATATATATATATATATATATATATATATATATATATATATATATATATATATATATATATGAATAAATGAAACTCAACACAAATGATAGTAATAAAATAAAATTGTGAATATTATTGCTTACGCACTTCATATTGTTCGTCAGAGAGCCCCGCTCATAGGTCGTGTGGCGGATGGACTAACAAACGTAGTATCTACAGAAATCATTCCCTTGTTCCTGTCACAACCACTTTACAAAAAATAGAGGTCAATAAAACTGATAAGCAAGCATGCTAAATGGTATTGATGAAACTAGCGCTTGAATCACTAGGAGATGCGCAGAACATTCTACTATAGTACTTACTTTCGGGTGTCTAAATTGCATCTTCTTCGGCAGTCCCGGAGCTTTTTTAGTGAATTTTCTCCGAACCCTGCCAGACAAGAAAACAATTACTTGATATCAGGAAATGAACAAAGTTGTTGATATGATGGATAATGATCGATTTAACTTACTTCTCGAGCATTTGAGTCATGTTCGCATAGTCCTGGGGATCTTTTCGTCTCGATTCTAAGACGGTTACTAGTCTCTGCTCAAGCTTAATCTCTAGGAGAATATAGTGAAAGCTGCGCACACATGCATAACTCATCAATTGCATTACTATAACCTGGACTAATAAGGGAAACCGAATATGCACAAGACAGTAACACTCACTTGAAGTTGTAAGGAAAGAGTATTACATCTTTTTTTCATTTATTACCAACGATTGTAGCAAGTTGGCCTCGGTATTTTCGGCATGATATTTAACCTCAGTTGCATCTATGAGATTTGTGTTAATGAACCCAATATCACCGATTTGTTTTTTCTGCAATTCGGTGATCTTCAATCTGCATAATATAGTGAGGATAATTATAAATACATGCAATGAAAGAGCTGACCTATATAGAGAGACTTAATGACAGAAGTAGTACTACTTACCGACTGTAGCAAGTGACCGTTAATTTATCGAGGGCCTTTTGATTGAAAAACTGGAAGAACTCCTCAAATGGAACATTCAACAGTTCAATTCCAACGAGGTCATGCTCCTCCTTAACTCTCAGCGTCAAAATATTCCACCCCCCCCCCCAGACTCTCTGTAGGTTTTCATGTACCAATCATGGAATCTTCGCATCGTCGTTGTTAGAGATCTTTCATCTTTGACGAGAGGCTTCCCGTACTCGTATCTGTGTTCCTCCACCTCCAAGAAATCATAATGTACATCGTCGGGCAGGTAATCTCCAAGATTGCTATAACCGGGCACCATCCTCAGATCATTAGCACGATGTCGCTAGACACCTTGACCGGGGGGCACGATTGGCCCCTTGTTCGTCGAGCTGGGCAATTGTTTCCCAGCTCGTCGTTCTTTTAACCTTTGATCACTGACAGTACTTCCCGACCGCTCCGCTTCGACAAATGACTTTGCAATAATGCGCTCATAGTTGCCTTTCGGCGGAGACTTTGGTGGTTTTGTCAGGGCAGCCAGAGTGCGCTTCGCTTTCACCGGATCTACCTTCTCCTCTGGAGGTGGATGTTTCTTCGCTTTCATCCCTTGACAGAAGTTCGTCACTTCGGCTCGCACGATCTTCGCATTCTCCTCCGGGGTCCTCTCGTATGGTAACTTCTCTGGAGTCTTCAGAGAAGGACCGAATCTGTATTGCCTCCTGCCTTTGGCTGTACTGCTAGACGCCGGCAAAGCAGACGAAGCGGCTGCTGCCGTCTTCTTTCCTTGCTTACGAGGCGGAGGAGAAGGACTACGACGAGCCGGAGCGGCGGCGGGTCTCTTCCGCCCTTGCTGACGAGGCGCGGAAGGAGGAGGCTGGCTGCTCGGGCGCGCCGGCGCAGGAGGAGAAGGAGGCGGAGTGCCGCCACGCGCCGGAGAAGGAGGCTGAGTGCCCTGATCACTCGCCGGAGGAGGAGGCGGAGGAGGAGGTGGAGTGCCCTTACTCGCCGGAGGAGGAGGAGGAGGCGGAGGCATCCAGTTCGGAAGGTTGATGAGCTCCTTCCGCCATAAGCATAGAGTCCTCAGACAAGAACCCAGCCGAGTCTCCCCTTCACCGGTAGGGTGCTCAAGTTGGAGGTCCTCAAATCCCTCCGTTATTTCGTCCACCATCACCATAGCATATCCTTCTGGAATCGGACGACAGTGAAAAGTTGCGCCGGGTTCAGGAGGTCGAACAGAGCCGACAGCCGCCTTGACATTGAAGTTCTGCCATTGCGTCATAAGGTGGCAATGTTGAGACTCCGTGATAGCATCCACGGGGTAGCTAGCAGGAGCCGTCAAGACATGCTCCAGCTGAAGCAGCTCGGTGGAAGCCACGCTGCTTCTCCGCTGAGATGGCGGGGTAGCTTTGGGGTAGTTTCGGCAGGTCGCTTGCTGCGAGTTACGTCTCGTTCCTCTAGCGCTTGAACCCTTTCGTGCAGCTTCTGAATTTGGGTCTGCTCCACTTTTTTCCTCCTCTCCTGGCATTTGTAACCGCCTGTGTCCGGAAAACCAGGCTTCCACAGAACGGAGCCTGGCGTGCCTCGTGTCCGTCCAGGGTGCTCAGGATTCCCGAGGGCCATTGTGAGCTCGTCGTTCTCTCTGTCTGGAACGAACGACCCTTGCTGCGCTGCATCGATATACTGCTGAAGCCTCGTGACTGGTATTCTCATTTGCTCGTCCGTCCAAACGCACTTCCCTAATACAGGGTCCAAGGTTCCGCCAGCCCCGAAGAACCAAGTCCGACAACGGTCTAGCCAGTTCATTTTCTCTGGTTCGATCCCTTTATCAAGCAGATCATTCTGAGCCTTGGCCCACAACGGCCGGGCTTTGAGGTAGCCACCTGACCCCATGCGATGGTGAAGCTTCTTCTTCGCAGCATTTTTCTTGTTTGTCGCTGACATCTTCTTACTCTTTTCCGATGTCTTGTGGGCCACAAATGCGGGCCAGTGATATCTGATCTTCTTATATTTGCTGATGAATTCTGGTGTCTCTTCTTTGTCGACAAACGTTTTCAGCTCATTCTTCCACCTCCTGAATAGGTCTGCCATCTTCTTAAGAGCATGAGACTTGATTAATTGCTCTTTAACTGGCTTCTCTGGATCCTCCTCTGGCGGTAGGGTGAAATTTTCCTTCAGCTCAGTCCAAAGATCATCTTTTTGCATATCATTGGCATAAGACACCTCAGGGTCTTCCTTCTTAGGCTTATACCATTGGTGGATTCTGATCGGGATCTTGTCCCTAACAAGAACCCCGCACTGAGCAGCAAATGCTTCCTTTGTCCGGATGGGTTCAATCGGTTGGCCGTCCGCGCGATTGTTGTGATCTCAAACCTTTCATCCGAGCGCAACTTTTTCTTCGGGCCTCCTCTCTTTACCGAAGTTGTGCTCGATCCGGAGGGCTAGAAAAAAGAAGAAAGACGAGAGTTAATTAATATGTGTACATACCAAAACAATGAATGCATCAATTAGCTAGTCAGCACAGGCTTAACTAATATATTTACCTGGCCGGACTCTATTCGGTCACCGGAGCCGTCACCATGGGCTCCTTCTTGCACCAGCATTGGGTCACCGGAGCCATCATAATCATGTCTTTCCTCCTCCATTCTTCGATCACTGTAGCCTGCTTCTTCACCCTATTCTTCCAGACCATCATTGTCGTTAAGATACGACAAGACATCACCTCCAGCTAAGATTATGTCCCCCACCACCTCTTCTGCTTCCTCGTCTCGTCCGTGCTCCATTGTTTCTGCAAATATTACAACATGGCAATTATTACACAAACATGACAGCAGGTGGATATATTAGTGGCAAACGTAGACCTAGCTTATTCCGGGTTTGGGGTGGCCTCGGCAACGCTTCAAGGATAGGGGCGCGGCGGGATGGGGTAGGAGACCGACATCATTTTTTCATAGGGTTTGGGTTTCCTCGAGAGTTTTGGTCGAGCGAGAGGGCCGGGGGGTGCTCCCTGGTATAAGTTATCACGGTCGAGAGGGGGTATATATATCGACCGCCCCTCATGTCGAAGTTATCCGGGAGGGGGTTATATCGACAACGACGACAAACATACATGGGAAAATAATGTTATCGGGGAGGGGGCAGGTCGAACCCCCCCCCCCCTCGTGTTGAAGTTATCGGGACACGGGGTATATCAACAACGACATATCCGATAAAAAATAAGAAGACGAAGAAGAAATAAAAAGAGGAGAAGAAGAAAGGAATAAAGGAGAAAATTGAAGAAAAAAAAGAAGAAAAAAAAGAGGAGAAGAAGAAAGGAATAGAGAAGAAGAAGAGAAAAGAGAATATTCTATTTTCTCTTCTTCTCCTCTATTCCTTTCTTCTTCTCCTCTTCTTTTTCTTCTTTTTTCTTCTTATTATTTATTTCTCCTCTTCTTCCTCTCCTCTTCTTTTTCTTCTTTTTTCTTCTTATTATTTATTTCTTCATATGCTAAAAACAAATCATCATATATATGAACAAAAAATCTAAAAAAACAGGACATATAGTCATATATACACACATACATATAATCACACATATGCACATAATCTGAAAAAACATCATATATATGAAAAAAAACAGAGAGGAATGCCGGCGGCCGGACCGAACGTGGCGGCGGCGTGTGGTCGGGGCAGAGCGTGGTCGGGGCAGGCGGGGCGTGGGGCGATGTCGGGAAGGGGCTCGGGCCGGGAGGCGCGTCTGGGCAGGGACACGGTCGGGCGCGGCGTCAGGCGACGGTGACGAGGAGCGGCAGCGGGGGGGGGGGCGACGGCGCAGGGGCTCGGGCCGGGCGACACGCCGGGCAGGGGCGATGGGCAGGGCGGCGTTGTCAGGGGCAGGGACACGGGCGGGCGGCGCGTCAGGCGACAAACGACAAGGAGCGGGTAGCGGGGCGGCGACGGCGAGCACGGGCATCCTGGCAGCGTCGGCGAGCACGGGCAACAAGGGTGTGGGGCGGGAACGGCGAGCACGGGCAGCCTGGAGGCGTCGATGAGTTCGGCATCGTCGGGGGGCAAATGGTCGATGAAACTGAAAAATTTACAAGTCCTGCTTATATACACAGCGCATTGGTCAAGGTTCGTGGCACCAACCGGGACCAATGCCACCTTTAGTCCCGGTTGGTGCCACCAACCGGGACCAAAGGTCAGTTTTCAGCAGCCCAAAGGGCGGGAAGCGGCGGCCTTTGGTCCCGGTTGGTGGAACGAACCGGGACTAAAGGGGGGGGGGGCATTGGTCCCGGTTGGTGCCACAAACCGGGACCAAAGGGTGGCATTGGTCCCTGTTCATGCCACCAACCGAGACCAATGGCCTTGCACAGTGGCGTGGTGGTGGGAGTTTAGTCCCACCTCGCTAGTTGAGAGCGTCGACCACCTGTTTATAAGCACTGCTACCTCCTCTCTCTCGAACTCCTCTGAAGTGCAGGCCTATGGGCCTAATCTGACACTGTTTTGCCTCTGGGCCTGCTAGGCCTTCTGCGGGCCTGAATCCTGGCCCAACTAGCTGGGTTTCTAGTCGTATTCAGGCCGTGGTGGCCCAGGAGGTGGCATTTTTTTATTTTTCCCAGTTTTTTTGTTTTCTTTGTTGCTTTATTTTTTTATTTTGTTTCTACTTACAACAAAATACTTACTGTTACTATTTTATTTATTTTATTAAGGTTTATTTATTTTATTATAGTTTATTTTGTTTTGTTTCTACTTATCTATTTTATAAAAGTTTATTTTATTTATTTTATTTTGTTTCTACTAATTTATTTTATTTTATTTTGTTTGTACTTATTTATAAAAGTTTATTTTGTTTATACTTATTTATTTTATTTTATTTTTTGCTTTTTGTATTTATTTTATGAAAATTCTTTTTGCTTTAATGTTTTGAACAGAAAATACTTTGATAATTTTAGTTGCATAAATTCTATATAATTTTAGTTTCAATAATACTATAGGTTTATAAAAGCTTTTTAGTTGATTCCTTTAGTACGAGTTCTTTCTGCACCTATTTTTTAGTCCATTCAAAGCCACATCATCAATTTTCAACCCTTTCTGACTTCATTTGTTATTTTTCATGCATTTATTGATTATTTTGAGCTATAAGACCCTGAAATTGAAAAGCATTTCAAATGAACTCTGAAAAGGTTGAAAGTTCACATGGTATCATCATTTCATCCACATAGCATGTGCAAGAAAGTTGAGAGGGTTACGGCAAAAACTGGATGCACTTCGTGTACAAAACAGACAATGGTATCATACTCGTCTGTTACAAAGTTGGCATGGTATCATCATAATAGTTGCGGGAGAAAGTCTTCACTTTTTCTTCGCTTGTGTCATTTGCTTATTGCGCCAGAACCATGGATAATCTTCATCGCTTATCGGGATGCTTGGGTCAGCCTTGACTTTGAAGGAGGAATTTCATGAAACTTTTCATAATCTTCGACATGTCTGCTTGCCCTCCACTCCCACGATGTCCCTTTTCCCGAAAGAACTATGTGGCGCTTTGGCTCATCGTATGATGTATTCGCTTCCTTATCTTTTCTTTTTCTTGGTTTGGTAGACATGTCCTTCACATAGATAACCTGTGCCACATCATTTGCTAGGACGAACAGTTCGTCAATGTACCCAAGATTTTTCAGATCCACTGTTGTCATTCCGCATCGTGGGTCTACACGCACCGCCTCTCGACAGATTGACCCATTTGCACTTAAACAAAGGGACCTTAAAATCATGTCCGTAGTCAAGTTCCCATATGTCCACTATGTAACCATAATATGTGTCCTTTCCCCTCTCGGTTGCTGCATCAAAGCGGACGCCGCTGTTTTGGTTGGTGCTCTTTTGATCTTGGGCGATCATGTAAAATGTATTCCCATTTATCTCGTATCCTTTGTAAGTCAATACAGTCAAAGATGGTCCCCTGGACAACGAGTACAACTCATCACAAACAGTGTTGTCACCTCTGAGACGTGTTTCCAACCAACTGCTGAAAGTCCTGATGTGTTCACATGTAATCCAGTCGTCGCACTGCTCCGGGTGTTTGGAGCGCAGACTGTTCTTGTGTTCATCGACATACGTGGTCACCAAGGTAGAGTTCTGTAGAACTTTGTAGTGTTCTTGAGACCAAGAATATCCGTCCCTGCATATTATTTTGTCCCCTCCAATCGTGCCTTTTCCAGTCAGTCTCCCCTCATACCGTGATTTAGGGAGACCAATCTTCTTAAGGCCAGGAATGAAGTCAACACAAAACCCAATGACATCCTCTGTTTGATGGCCCATGGAGATGCTTCCTTCTGTCCTAGCGCGGTTACAGACATATTTATTTAGGACTCCCATGAACCTCTCAAAGGGGAACATATTGTGTAGAAATACGGGCCCCAGAATGACAATCTCGCCGACTAGATGAACTAGGACGCGTGCCATGATATTGAAGAAGGATGGTGGGAACACCAGCTCGAAACCGACAAGACATTGCGCCACATCACTCCTTAGCCTTGGTATGATTTCTGGATCGATCACCTTCGAGAGATTGCATTGAGGAATGCACATAGCTTCACAATGGCTAATCGGACGCTTTCGATAGAAGCTCCTCAATGCAACCGGAAGCAGCTTGCGTCATAATCACGTGGCAGTCATGAGACTTTAGGTTCTAGAACTTTTCTCTGGCATATTTATTATTCCCTTTATATTCGACGAGAAGCCAGTCGGGACCTTCATACTGAGCAGGCATTCAAAGAAGATTTCTTTCTCTTCTTTCGTAAGTGCGTAGCTGGCAGGACCTTCATACTGCTTCGGAGGCATGCCGTCTTTTTCATGCAAACGTTGCAGGTCCTCCCGCGCCTCAGGTGTATCTTTTGTCTTCCCATACACGCCCAAGAAGCCTAGTAGGTTCACGCAAAGGTTCTTCGTCACATGCATCACGTTGATTGAAGAGCGGACCTCTAGGTCTTTCCAGTAGGGTAGGTCCCAAAATATAGATTTCTTCTTCCACATGGGTGCATGTCCCTCAGCGTCATTCGGAACAGCTAGTCCGCCGGGACCCTTTCCAAAGATTACGTGTAGATCATTTACCATAGCAAGTACGTGATCACCGGTACGCATGGCGAGCTTCTTCCGGTGATCTGCCTCGCCTTTGAAATGCTTGCCTTTCTTTCGACATTGATGGTTGGTCGGAAGAAATCGACGATGGCCCAGGTACACATTCTTCCTGCATTTGTCCAGGTATATACTTTCAGTGTCATCTAAATAGTGCGTGCATGCATGGTATCCCTTGTTTGTCTATCCTGAAAGGTTACTGAGAGCGGGCCAATCGTTGATGGTTACAAACAGCAACGCATGCAGGTTAAATTCCTCCTGTTTGTGCTCATCCCACGTACGTACACTGTTTCCATTCCAGAGCTGTAAAAGTTCTTCAACTAATGGCCTTAGGTACACATCAATGTCGTTGCCGGGTTGCTTAGGGCCTTGGATGAGAACTGGCATCATAATGAACTTCCGCTTCATGCACATCCAAGGAGGAAGGTTAAACATACATAGAGTCACGGGCCAGGTGCTGTGATTGCTGCTCTGCTCCCTGAAAGGATTAATGCCATCCGCGCTTAAACCAAACCATACGTTCCTTGGGTCACCTGCAAACTCAGCCCAGTACTTTCTCTCGATTTTTCTCCACTGCGACTCGTCAGCGAGTGCTCTCAACTTCCCGTCTTTCTTAGGGCATGCATGTATCTTCTGCACCTCCAATCCTAGAGGGCATATGACCTTCTTTGTTGCGTATGTACTATCGGGCAATTCGTTATCCTTTGGAAGCTTATTCTTCAATATTTTCAGTAGCTTCTCAAATCCTTTGTCGAACACAGATTCTCTCGCCTTCCATCAGTAGCAATTCCAAAGACGGTACCGAGCTTTGTGTTGCCATCTTCACAATTGGGGTACAACCCTTTTTTGTGATCCTATAACATGCGATCGAACTTCAGCTTATCCTTTTGACTTTTGCATTGCGTCCTTGCATCGCCAATGACCCGACGGAGATCATCATCATCGGGCACATCGTCTGGTTCCTCTTGATCTTCAGCAGCTTCCCCTGTTGCAGCATCATTGGGCACATCGCCTGGTTCCTCTTGATCTTCAGCAGCTTTCCCCATTGCAGCATCCCCGTATTCAGGGGGCACATAGTAGTCATCTCCTCTTCTTCTTCGCCGTCTTCCATCATAACCCCTATTTCTCCGTGCCTTGTCCAAACATTATAGTGTGGCATGAAACCCTTGTAAAGCAGGTGGGTGTGAAGGATTTTCCGGTCAGAGTAAGACTTCAGATTCCCACATTTAGGGCATGGACAACACATAAAACCATTCTGCTTGTTTGCCTCAGCCACTTGAGAAAATCATGCACGCCTTAATGTACTCGGAGGTGTGTCTGCATCACCGTACATCCATTGTCGGTTCATCTGCGTGAATTATATATAATTAAGTGTGTCAAAAACCATTACAGAACATCATGAATAGATAATCAAGTGAACAAATTAATAGAAGTTCATCATCACATTAAAAACAAATTACATACATAGTTCTCATCTAACAACATATAGCTCTCCAGAGCATCTAATTAATTAAACCATACATTGAAACTATGTAAAACATTTCAATGCAAAAAACAAATGCGATCATAATCGTAACCAAGGTAACAATTGATCCAACGACATAATGATACCAAGCCTCGATATGAATGGCATATTTTCTAATCTTTCTAATCTTCAAGCGCATTGCATCCATCTTGATCTTGTGATCATCGACGACATCTGCAACATGCAACTCCAATATCATCTTCTCCTCCTCAATTTTTTTATTTTTTCCTTCAAGAAATTGTTTTCTTCTTCAACTAAATTTAACCTCTCGACAATAGGGTCGGTTGGAATTTCCGGTTCACATACCTCCTAGACAAATAAAATCTATGTCACGTTGGTCGGCATAATTTTCATAAACAATAAATGAACCAATAGTTATAAAGATAATATATACCACATCTGAATCATAGACAGGACGAGGGCCGACGGTGGCGGATACCAAAACCATCGCACTATATAATAACAAGCAATAAAATAGTAAGAAAATTAGACAAGTATCTATCTAAAGTAAGAATTTTTTTCTTTCAGAAAGAAGATAAGAATAAGAGGCTCACCACGGTGGTGCTGGCGACGAGATCGGCGCGGGCGATCGACGGCGGTGAAGACGGGAATGGGACGTGACGGGCCGCTAAACCTAGACAAATCTCAAGGAAAATGGAGCTTTGAGGTCGAGCTTCGAGAGGAGAAAGCTTAACTAGTGTGGCTCGGGCATTTCATCGAACACCTCATGTGCATAGGAGGTGAGGTAGAGCACCACAAAGCCCTCCCCTCGCCGGCCAGAGAAAAACAGAGCACTAGAGTGCTCTGCTCGCGGGCGAGGGGTATATATAGGCACCTCATTGGTCCCGGTTCGTGACATGAACCGAGACTAAACGGCAGCCTGTGGTCCCGGTTCAAGCCACCAACCGGGGCCAATGGTGGTGGGCCAGGAGCGAGGCCCATTGGTCCCAGTTCGTCCCACCAACCGGGACCAAAGGGGCCAGACGAACCGGGATCAATGCCCCCACGAGGCCCGGCAGGCCCCTGGCCTCACGAACCGGGACCAATGCCCCCATGGGTCCTGGTTCTGGACTGAACCGGGCTAATGGTATGACCCGGCCTGAACCAAAGCCCTCTTTTCTACTAGTGTATGGACCAAAGTGTGATTGCCATCAGGACAAACTGCTCATGTGATAACAATTGCATAAGTGTAAACAGCCACTGTCTCGCATTTGGTTCGGTATTATCTATTATTTTATGTGTAGTATCCTCCTCAATCAAGGCCCATACACTCCTGGACGCTGTGCATTCCACCAATGAGTGGCGCGGGCCAAAGAACCCACCGGTTAGTTATTGCAAGATACATGTTGACGCCGGAGTTATGATTAGAAGAGGAGGATCAGCAGCAGCAGTGTGCAGGGATGAGTGGGGAAACTATTTGGGCAGCTCAGCTTTAGTTGTGGAAGGAGTGGTAGACCCTGTCACTCTTGAGGCAGAAGCATGCCAGGAAGCCCTATCCCTGGCAGAAGATCTGGGCATTCCAAATTTTGTTGTGGCATCGGACTGCATGCAAGTCATTTCAGATATCAACAGAAACTCGCATGGGACGTATGGAGCGATCATCATAGAGATAAATCTTAGATCATCTACTTTTCATTGTAATTTTTCTTTTGAGAGTCATGCTGTTAACTATGAAGCACATAGCTTAGCCAAGTTTTCGCTCTCTAGAGGTCTGGGACGCCACATTTGGTTTGGCGTGCCCCATGACCAAAGATGTATCCCACACCAAATGGACTTTCATGAATAAATTTGGCTTTTCCCCTAAAAAAAATCTAAAATCAACAGCATTTTCTCCAAAAAAAAAACTAAAATCGACGGCTTGAAATGAGGGTACATGAGAAGGCTCGGTTTAGGCTCAGTTTTATTGTCCTAAATATAACATGTTTATATATACAATCTTCTCTTAAATCAATGGTATTATTCACAAAAAAGAATTAAATCAAGGGAAATTTTACAGTGCATTATAATACACCAGAGCACGTGTATTATATGGGCGATCTAACGGATAACAATAACTGGGCCTTTTTGAGTCCAAAGGTATTTTCGACCTAAAATATTTTGTCCCTTTAATCGGCCCAATTAGGTCAGGGGTATTCTCATCCTAAATTTTTCGACTAAATTAATTGCATTAATAAAGCACTTCATTATAGAGGTCCCATCATCGTGTGTACTCTTTTTGAATTTCGGTTCGAGCGGTTCATCCTCTCTCCTCTTCTCGAGCCCTAACTTCGGGCCCCCTCGATCGCCTCCGGCGCCCTCGATCGCCGTTGATCGCACCCGCCGTGTCTACCCCTCCTGCTACTACTCCTCCCCTCCCCCTCCATCGCAAGTCACCCCACTCGGGTCACGGCGCCAGATCTTCCAACGAGCTGCTAATCCGCTCCTTCCCCGAGCGGACGCCACCTTCCCCGACCCGAGAGGCCACATCATCCTCATCGACGTGCATCAACTTTTTCACGCCGGATCTTCGCTGTAAGTGCCTAGCCATCTCAAATCTTTTCTAGTCCCTTCTGCATATAGCACCAATAGGGGTCGGATTTGATTCGGGTTTAGGATATGTCATGTGAGGTTTAGGGTTTATCGTTTCAGAAAGTTGTGACGAGATTTCGGTAGGATTTGCATAGGGTTTAGGATATGTCATGTGAGGATTAGGGTTTATGTTTTTAGAAAGTTGTGACGAGATTACGATTGAAAGGAAGTGTAAGTCGGATGTAGCTAGGACATATTGAAGGACTTAGTTAGGATTATGTGGCATGAGAAAGTTGTCAGCAGATTTGGATTCAAAGAAAGTTATTTTGGATTTAGTTAGGAGATACTTTGATATTGAGTTCCAAGATATTTTGGATTTAGTTAGGAGATAATTATTTTGTATGCAGTTTGGACTTATTTTGGATTTAGTTAGGAGATAATTTGGATTTAGTTAGGACATACTTTTGGATTTTGTTAGGAGATAATTTGGATTTAGTTAGGAGATAATTTTGAATGGAGTTTGGAGATAGTTGATCTATCAGGGTGGATCTATCAAGGCATTTGAAGGACTCGTGGACTTTGGATTTAGTTAGGAGATCATCAGTTAGAGCTAGTACAATCAATTACAAATTTCTGGATTTAGTAAGGGCATATTTACTTACAACTTTTGAAGGACTGAGTTAGGTACATGAATCCGATATGAAAAATTAAATCAATTATTTAATCAGAGTAGTGCATACTTTCAGTAACATATGCTATCCATCCGTAACATTGACTATCTATTTTCGCTGGCAGCATAATGACATGGATGATAAAGGCAACGATGGCAAAAACTTGGGTCACACAGGCAAGGATGAGAAGGACATGGGTCATAGAAGCAACGAAGTCAAAGGCATGGATGATAAGGACAATGATTTCGTGGCCATGGACCCCAAAGGAATGGATGGTTTGTGCATGGATGATAAGGATAATGAGGATGCAGGCAAGGATGGCATAGACATGGATGATGTACACATGCAAGGTAAAGGAACTGATAATAAAGGCATGGCTGGTTCATACCTGAATGAGTGTATGGAATACTTAGAGATTGTGAAGAAGACGTTCAGGACTGAGGAAGAAGCCTACATGTTCTACACAGGCTATGCGAGAAAAAAAGGATTTGGTGTTAGAAAGGATGATCTGAAGTACTGGGGTCCGGGTCCAAAACAAAATGCATACAGAAGGACATACAAGTGCTTTAAACAAGGATGTCAGGCCCTTAAGCACTTTAATAGAGCTGAAAGAAAAAGAACACCAAGGGGTCTTTCTCGGTGTGGGTGTCCCGCTCTTTTTCAGGTTGAGCTACAAGATAGCAGTGGCCTCTGGTTCGTCAAGAATTTTGTGGACAAGCATAACCATCTGTTAGTCCCTGCTAACCTGACTCTGTACTTATCGGCTCATCATAGAATGACTCACGCACAAAAGGCCGATGTCATCGAGTATGCTGTCGGTGGACTTCGAACACATCAGATTATGAATGTAATGGAGAAGAATGTCAGAGGTCCCGACAAGCTTGGATTTATAGATCGAGATCTATACAACCATGTTTCAATCCAGACGAAGCACAAGATAGAAGGCAGTAACGCTAGATATTTGCTCACCTGTATGATTGCACAGAAAAAAATAGACACGGAATTCATTTTCAAATACACAAAAGAAAGCGAAGGCCATTTGAGGAACATATTCTGGGCTGATTCACAATATCGGATTGACTATGTTGCCTTTGGTGGTGTCATGGTGTTCGACAGTACATATCGGTCTAACAAGTACAGGCTTTCGTTTGTTCCATTTGTTGCTCTGAACCATCACCGCAGCACAGTTTTGTCTGGGTTGGTCTAGTGTCAGACGAGACAGGTGCATCATACCAGTGGCTTCTTCATGTATTTTTGGAGGGAATGTCCCAGACGGCACCCATTTCAGCAATCACCGATGGGGATGGTTCAATGGCTAAAGCAATAGCTACTGTCTGGACCGGAACAGATCATCGTTTGTGCACGTGGCATATCGAGGAGAATATGGTGATCCACCTCCGCTAGAAAAAGCTTGAGTAATTTAGGGAATTCATTTACCGTCGTTGGGATGTTGATGAGTTTGAGAAAAGATGGGAGGCTTATAAGGTTAGGTTCAAAATAAAACCAACAGGCAAGAGGTCGTCATGGGTTAACAGGATGTATGAGCTGTGACACAAATGGGCTGCTGCGTACACAAAGGGTAGATATTTCCTAGGCATGATGCGTAATCAGAGGAGTGAGTCTCTCAACTCAAGGCTTCATCTGCACCTGAACAGGAAGATGCAGCTTGTTGATTTGTTGCAGCATGTTGAGCACTGTGTATCCATAATGCGTAAGAATGAAGCAGCATTAGACGCAGTAGCGACACATACAATACCCTTCACTAAGCTGAATGCACACCCTCTAGAGATTGCTGCCTCTTATATTTATACAACTATGATGTTTCCACGGGTAAAGCGTCAGATTGTCGAAGGAACAAATTGGTAGGTCACAGACCGGGTAGCGTGTGATGGTTTGGCCGTGTCTGGAATTTTGCGCAAAGTCCCATATGATAAAGTCCCATATGGCAGGGATGCTAGAGAATTGCAAGGTAAGGATGGTAACGACTCGGATGCTAAGGTTCCTACAGACTTGGAACGTAAGGATGCTGAGGACTTGCATGCAAAAAACTTGGATGCTGAGGATCCCAATGACTTGGAAGGCAAGGATGGTGTGGACTTGCATGCAAAAAACCTGGATGCTAAGGATCCCAATGACTTGGAAGGTAAGGACAGCGAGGAGTTGGATGCAAAAAAGTTGGATGCACAAGGCGTGGATGCTAAGCCTGTGGATTTTATATATCACGTGACTTGTCTGTTTACAGGAGCAAGACTAGACGCTGCCGCTTGTAAATGTAAAACGTTGGAAAGTCAGGATTACCCATGTGCACATATATTCTGCATTCTGGATCATCTTGGTGTACGCACATTTCCAAAAAAAATTGTGAAGAAAAGATGGACAATGCATGCCAAGCCAGCGTTCCCTTCCTCGAGGACTGCGAATACTCATGTATGGTCTGATCACATGAATAAGTATCATCAACTACGCAACATGGCTAGTGATGCTTTATTCACAGCCGCAGCTAGCGATTCACAGCCAGAACAGGTGATGGAGCTCCTCCGGAGTATATTGGTTGATGGAGAAAAAACCGATTTGGATGAAGGCCAGAAATCATTTGTTCCTTTGCCAGCATACTTCTCTGCTGCTCGCGAATGCTGCACTGATGACGTGGAAAATCCAATCAAAATAATTTCAAAAATGAGACCAACTACCAAAGAATCGAACAAGAGGATTAAATCCAGGCGCGAGCGGATGAGAGGGAAAAGAGCAACGTAGTTAGTGCACATGTTAATCTCATTGTTCATTTTCATACATGCTTACAGAGTTAATATGTTCTCCGGGAGAGTGTTCACATGTTTTCCTTCAATTTAAGCAGGAAAAAATCAGGGAAATCAAATGTCACAAGGAGGAAGAAGCGAAAAGAGAAAGACTCAGAGACAGAAGAAGACACAGAGTCAGATAAAGAAGAAGAGGAAGCTTCTAAAAAAGCAACAAAGTTAGTGCACATGTTAATCACATTGTTCATTTCCATACATGCTTAAAGTCTTAATGTGTTCTTCGGGAGAGTGTTCACATGTTTTCCTTCAATGTACGCAGGAAAAAAGCGGGGAAATCAAAGGTCACAAGGAGGAAGAAGCGAAAAGAGAAAGACTCAGAGACAGAAGAAGACACAGAGTCAGATATAGAAGAAGAGGAAGCTTCAAAAAAAGCAACGAAGTTAGTGCACATGTTAATCTCATTGTTCATTTCCATACATGCTTACAGTGTTAATATGTTCTCCCGGAGAGTGTTCACATGTTTTCCTTCAATTTACGCAGGAAAAAAGCGGGGAAATCAAATGTCACAAGGAGGAAGAAGCAAAAAGAAGAGACAGAGTCATATACAGAAGAAGAGACACGGGCAGATACAGAAGAAGAGACAGACGCAGATACAGAAGAAGAGGAAGATTTGGGTACAGAAGAAGAGGAAGATTCAGATGCAGAAGAAGAGGGAGATTCAGGTGCAGAAGATGAGGAAGATTCAGCTGCACAAGAAGAGGAAGATTCAGATACAGAAGAAGAGGAAGATTCAGATGCCGAAGATGGTGGGCTGAGGAGGGCTAGGAAGAGACCATTGGAGGTTGCAGAAGAGGATTATGCAAAACCTAACAAGTGGGCATTACCACAATTGTGCGTACATAAACATGTTTTCAGATGCTGGCTGTAGATTCATCTATTTCATTTTTTGTAGGAAAAACAAAGGGCGCTCCAAATGTCAAAGCTGGGAGGAATAAAAATAACGATGACAAGGGTGCGCGAGGAACACTAGTGAAGTTAGTGTCTATACTTACATGTCCGCTCTACAACTCAGGTCTTTGCTAGTACTGTGTTGACGTTTCTTAACTTTTCCAGGAAAGACTCTAGGAAGGGCGGTAAAGAACAGGCCAAAGGGGTGATGAAGACAAAAAGGCCTGCTAGGAATGTACCAAAGGCTGAGTGAATAAGAGCTGTCAAGTAAGCTTCTGTAGCTATGAAGAGAAAATCAGTGAACTTAGTGTTTTTTGTGTTCAAGTGTATTGTACATGCTCAGATCTTCTTAGCTACCCAATTAACAAACGTTGTTTCATGCAGGAAAGCTAAAGTGAAGTCGAGAAAGGATGTTTAGATGCACAGGGTCAGGCAGATAAAATAAAAGGATTTCTGGGGTCGAAAAAATTAGAACAAACTGAATTGTTTCCATGCCGTGATCCACCTTGTTTATGATGTATTAGACCTATTTGATGGACTGCCACTATTTTTCTGAATACCTCGTTTGATTGGTACACCCTCATTTTATTAGGGTGGGTCGACATGGTCGGCTAGTTATGATTTATCAACATCTATCAAACAATGCATGTTTAGTGAAGTTGGTTTTCTGTATTTTTTTCATTTTAATATATTGCTGAAATTTGTTAGAAGTGTAGTCAAATTTCATACTTGAAATATAAAATAGAAACCTAAAATTATATATATATATATATATACATACATATATATATACATATATATATATATATATATATATACATACATATATATATACATATATATATATATATATGAAAATATAATGTTGGATTTCCTCGAAACCTACTTGAAATCAAAATAGAAACCTTGTTTTCAAAAATCCTTGAAAATCGTTTATTTTGAAATAGTAAATAAGCATACTGATATTTTAAAAATAGCATTCTCATTTGAAAAAAGCATGTTCATTTGAGGATAGAATGAATATGCAGATTCAAAAGTAGCATGCTGCTTTGAATATGCTGTTTTAAAAATAGCATGCTATTTTAAAAAGAGCATGCTGATTTTAAAAATAGCATGCTGATTTTAAAAATAGCATGCTGACTTTAGAAATAGAATGTTGATTTAAAAAAAATAGCATGCTGATTTTAAAAATAGCATGCTGATTATGCTGTTTTTAATATCCTGTTTTTTAAAATAAGCATGCTGATTTCAAAAATAGCGTGTGTTTTCAATATGCTGTTTTTAAAATAGCATGCTGATTTCAAAAGTTGCATGCTTTTTTAAATATGCTGTTTTGAAAGTAGCATGCTGATTTTGAAAACAAACTTTGTTTTTAAAGATTTTGAAAACTGCATTTTTTAATTATGTTGTTTTAAAAAAAATTAAAAAAACATGCTGGTTTGCTCTGTTTATGAAAACAGCATGCCATTACGCAAATAACAGAAACATCATTTTTTAAATATGAAAGCTTCGACCCGAAAGTAGCATCTAATCCATATGAAACCCGGTTAGATTTGATTTTAAAAATGCTAGCATCACTGTGGCAAAAAAAAGGAAATATCTTTGCAGTCCATAAAGGTAATTCTATCAAGGAGGGTGCCAGGGTGCGTTATAAGAATAGACTTGCATAGCAAGTACATTACTCCACATAAGTTACTGCCAAGTTCCACTTACTGGACGATCTTCATATCTAGTCGGACCCAAAAGTTATACCACCAAAGTACTAGTTACTACCAAGTACCAATTACTAGTAAGTTGCACTTACTGGACTCAAAAGCTAATACTACCAACTTCCAGTTACTGGCTAGTACATACATATTATAAAACTAGCGACAAACTGCTACCATGGGTCAACGAATCCTCATGCCACTGGCCATGTTCACCCTAAGCCCACCTCCACTCCTTTCCATGAACCTGAAGATAGCCATTTGATCTTCTTTCATTTTGGCGCCCTGAACGACTTCTCTCCAGTTGTTCGTCATGATCGCACGCCCGTCCTTCTTGCCCATATTGAACAAGACCTTTTTAGAACCTTCAAAATGTTCGTTGGTGACAGGTACAACCATGGGCTTTCATAGATAGTCTTTGAGGTAGGCCTGACTGTAATCCTTTGAGAAGCACTGATTGCACAGGGAAATAAACACTACTAGGGAAAACCTTATACACAGAACTTTAGTTGTAGCGCGTGTTAAAAAAGCACGCTGGTGCTAAGTAGCAGTAGCGCGCTGGTGTAAACGGCGCTACAGATACAATTTTAGCAGTAGCGTGCCTGAAGATAAAAGCGCTACTACTAAAATTCCCATGGCTTAGCCGATAGGCTATACATAGTAGTAGCGATCTACGTAGAACCACGCTGCTGCTACTTGCTTTGTAGCAGCGCATTTACGATGATATGCGCTACTGCTAAAGGAAATAAAATTAAATGGAAAGCAAATAGAAAATTAAATGAAAATAAAAGAAATAGAAAAATGTAAAAGGAAAAAAATAAAATGTGAAGAAAAATAAATGAAAAAGGGGAAAAAGAGAAAGGAATAACAGTAGTGCGTATCGAGGAAAACGATGTAGCTAGCTCAGCAGTAGCGCTCTTCCTGGAACGCGCTACTGCTACTTCTGACTTAACCGAGTGGTCGTTCTTCCCCACGGCCACTTCCCCCAAATCCTACTCCTCCGCTGTCGCCGCCGCCGTCGCCCGTCGGCCGCCGCGTGCTCCCCCATCGCTCCCCGCACACCCTCGACGCCACCTCCGACCCCGGATTCGACGCCGCCCCCGACCCCGAGCTTGACGCCGCCCCCGACCTCGACGCCCACTACAATAAATATGTCAACTTGTGACCCTCACTATTGGTCTCTGAAAGGTCATTGTTTTTCATTTGCGACCTTTTTTTGACCAAAAACAAAAGGTCAAAAGCTGGCGGTCGTAAACTGAAATTAACGACTTTCTCACAAAAGGTTGTGGAATCCATGACATTTTGCTTTGGTCATTGGCTGTCTGCCCAGGCCACGTCGGATCTGACATGGCAATCTGACGTGGCAAAATTGCGACCAATTCAAAAGGTCGTTACTTAGAATCAGCCCGGTCCATTTCGGTGCTTTAGGTGGGCCGAGCCCATTAATTCAGCCTTTTTAATATATTTTTTTGCTAATTTTCGCTAGCTACATGGGTCTGGCCCAGTAATTCGGCCTTTTAAATTTCTTTGCCTATCCCTTTTGACAGATTTTTTTGTCTTGTTTTTTCTAGGCCATTTCTTTGCTGGGCCTCTCAAGCTTTCCCCTCAGAAATAATTGTTCAATATATCTTGGGCTGGGCCGAAATAATTGATCCAATACAACTTCTTTTATTATGCCATTGACATTACAACACATCACACTACAAGTTATCTTGGGCCGAGCCCAGTTCTGATACATTTTTAGAGCAACATGGAATACTATAGGAGCCCAAAATATCTTTACATGCATTCATTCTAGCAGTACATATCTTTATGTCCAAGGAACCAGTAAGTGCCAAACAAAACTATTCTACAGCAAAGAAAAGAAAATGGATGACAAGACATCACAGAAGTTGCTATTGCCCTCCTTCTTCAACATTTGAAAACCTTCACCTGGCAGTAGATCAATCATGAGTGAGAAACAATACAGCAGCAACAAAATGTTCAGACGATGCAAAAACTAACAGTCATTACACATGGTATTCGCGTACAGATTGTAAGTCATGGATCCATTACACATAGTTTTTGTGTTGTGGACCTTCATGCAATTGCTACTTGGTAAGGCATTACAATGCTCCAGGAAGTGTACCACACTACAGTCAACAGTCTACAGCATGCACAGCTAGGAATTGTAAGTCACATTGCATAGTCAGCAGAAGCATACTAACATGGCAAAGGTAGGAGAGTATAAAGTGATGATCTAGATTGAGTTACCATCGGTGAGGAGGTCGATTATCTCCGTGGTGTGCTTGATGATGCGCACAGCCATGATCTTCTTGCCATTGCATCCATGCGCTCGATTATGGGGGTACCAATGCATCCAAGTAGAACAAAATCACCACATTAAACCACAGCTTCAAGTACAAGCTAAGTATATATCAAGTGTCAATGAAAATAAGTTGAGAAAAACACTGGAAATAATTATATCATGTCATGCAAAGTTCAAACCGAACAAACATATGCATGCCAAGGTGAAATATTACAAAGAAAGCACTCATCAGGTAGCAGTGCATACAAAATCGTTGTTTTAGTAGTAGCAAATACTCTCTGTGTAAGCAGTAGTAAAAATTCATGCAGTACCAAATTCAAAGATTTTTTATTGTAGATAACAGAAGTATGGAACAGTAGTTAACAACTCAAGTCAGAAAAGGTAGGAGTGTCTCTCTAAGAGACACAACTGATACTGATCAAAGATAATAACAGAGCACAAAATAAGGTAGGTACATTGACTTCTTTAAAGACAATAAGCAGGACCAACAGATTCACATGTTACATCAGCATGAAGTTACAATGGCAGATGCCAGGCTGTAGGAGGAATCAACAGCGGCAAGTAGCAGCATCTACGAGCAGTGTTTAGGAGCAGCGGCAGTGCCTAACTAGCAGGAGCAGTAGCAAAACAACGAGCGGTGGCAGCGGAGTAGCAAGCAGGAGCAGCTACTGCATCTGATGGTTGGCAGTGCAATAACGGTGCATCATCAGGGACACAAGTCCACCAAAAAATCAAGCATGTCACGCCACAACTCTGAAGTCAAGGAGGAAGCAGAGACAAGTCGTGACTTACAGTTGTAGCTTAGAAGCCAAGCATAAGGGCAATTCAAGTACAAAACTCTGGAGTTAATACCTGGTTCTTGACAGACTTGGCCAATCTTGCGGAACTCCTTGCGCATCAGAGTCTTGTGCTGGAGCTTGGCAGGGGTGTTCTGCTTCTTGGTCTTGGTCATGGACAGGACAACAGCCTTTTCCTCTCCCGCTGATGGCTGGACCGCCACGGTCTTGCTGTTCGCCAATCCTAAAACCACATTAGCCCCACATCAAGTTAGCTCCTTTCAGAGACACTTGCAAACAAAAGGGTTAAAAACAGTGCAAAGAGCTACGGACCTGAGAACTTGTAGGAGTGGATATTGTAGAGGTTGTTGGGCTACTTGCTGAACTGCACCTTGGTGTTGCTATTGCCGAACTGCTTGATCAAAAAGTAGTTGTTCTTCTTCACGAGCTCCCAGACCGAGAGACCCTGGAACGGTAGTCATTTCCCTTGGCCTACATCACCAAAACAACAACCAAAAGTCAGATCCTACAGCTAGCAACAAGCAACAGGACGCACTAATCCTACAGAATGTGGAAACATTTAACCATTTGACACAAAATTGTATGTTGATTGCAAGTAGAAACATGGGTTACAAAAAATATACAGCAGAAGCAGCAGTGAAGCTTGAGCATCCCATCAACTACTGACAAGTACGAACAGATCTCACTGGCAAGAGGAAATCATAGTGTGCATCTCTAACGCGGGTTGGGATCTAGCCTAGGACGAACCACATACGTTTTACATGGGCACACAAATATCATAAACAAGTATGCACAGATTATGATTGAAATCTTGCTAGCAAGCAGTCAAGTATTACTTCTTTGCATGGTAGGATACAAATATTATAAACGTTGCTTCACGGCCACTGATTACTTGCTCGTTGCGTGGAGATTTTAATCAGTGTGACAACTATTCACTAGATACAAAACAATTCATATAAACAGGGCATGTTGACCTGTGTGCGGAACCGACGACGCAGCTTATCTGGATATGGATCGGCGGTGGGATGCCTACATCAAGATTCAACAATCAAGGTTTCATCAATAAATCATAAGAAAGAAAATCTCAAGTCAAGTTTTCCTGAATCAACTAGACTTCACTGTGTAGGTACTACCAAGTACCAACAACTTAAATAGCTAAGTACCACGCTTTAGTTCTACATCTCTACAGTTCTATATTTACCAACCCAATATGCCCAATTTCCCACAGACCGATTCAAAGTTATTATAGCTTCCAGGTTAAGCCTAGGGAATCAAAGGAAATACACATCAGAAATGTTAGGTACGTGTTGGGTTAGCACTACAATATTTCACACTTATTTTGCACAAAAAACCATAGGAGGTTTGTTGTACTCGATTAGGAAACAGTGACAATGGCGGGGTGAATAATTTCATCTGTGCATATACAAGGATGACATTGTGAGGTACTAGCACACACAAAGCACTAGTTTACCAATCAGGCTAGGCTGCTCGAAATGAAGAGGCTTCGCTGCTAGAATTCACTGCCAAGGTACTAAAAAAATAATAAGTACCAAAGTGTCAAGCTACAACTCTACATTTCTACATGTTCTCAAAGCAGAAAAAAATGCTTTGTGTGTTTCTACGTTTTGAGCTTGCGTTGGTTTTCCCCGAAGAGAGAGGATGATGTAGTACAGTAGCGTAAGTATTTCCCTCAGTTTTTGAGAACCAAGGTATCAATCCAGTAGGAGGCCACACACAAGTCCCTCGTACCTGCACAAAACGATAGCTACTCGCAACCAACGCGATTAGGGGTTGTCAATCCCTTCACGTTCACTTACGAGAGTGAGATCCGATAGAGATAATATTTTTGGTATTTTTGGTATATAGATGCAAAGTGAAAGGTAAAAGGCAAAGTAAAAACAAGCAAGTATAAAAGTGATGGAGATTGATATGATGAGAATAGACCCGGGGGCCATAGGTTTCACTAGTGGCTTCTCTCAAGAGCATAAATATTCTATGGTGGGTGAACAAATTACTGTTGAGCAATTGACAGAATTGAGCATAGTTATGAGTATATCTAGGTATGATCATGTATATAGGCATCACGTCCGAGACAAGTAGACCGAAACGATTCTGCATCTACTACTATTACTCCACTCATCGACCGCTATCCAGCATGCATCTAGAGTATTAAGTTAAAACAGAGTAACACCTTAAGCAAGATGACATGATGTAGAGGAATAAATTCATGCAATATGATAAATACCCCATCTTGTTATCCTCGATGGCAACAATACAATACATGCCTTGCAACCCTTTCTGTCACTGGGTAAGGACACCGCAAGATTGAACCCAAAGCAATGCACTTCTCCCATTGTAAGAACTACCAATCTAGTTGGCCAAACCAAACGGATAATTCGAAGAGACTTGCAAAGATAACTCAATCATACATAAAGGAATTCATAGAATATTCAAATATTATTCATAGATAATATGGCTCATAAACCCACAATTCATCGGTCTCAACAAACACACCGCAAAGAAGATTACATCGAATAGATCTCCACGAGAGAGGGGGAGAACATTGTATTGAGATCCAAAAAGAGAGAAGAAGCTATCTAGCTTCTAGCTATGGACCCGAAGGTTTAAAGTAAACTACTCACACTTCATCGGAGAGGCTATGGTGTTGATGTAGAAGCCCTCCGTGGTGGATGCTCCCTCCGGTGGAGCTCCGGAACAGGCCCCAAGATGGGATCTCATGGATACAGGAAGTTATGGCGGTTGAATTAGGTTTTTGGCTCATGTTCTGATCGTTTGGGGGTACGTAGGTATATATAGGAGGAAGGAGTACGTCAGTGGAGCTTCGAAGGGCCCACTAGGCAGGGGGGCACGCCTCCCACCCTCGTGACCGCCTCTCTGGTTCCTTGGCGTAGGGTCCAAGTCTCCTGGATCATGTGCGATGAGAAAATCACGTTTCCGAAGGTTTCATTCCGTTTGGACTCCGTTTGATATTCTGTTTCTTTGAAATACTGAAAAAGGAAAAAAAACCCAGCAATTCTGGGCTGGACCTCCGGTTAATAGGTTAGTCCCAAAAGTAATATAAAAGTGGAAAATAAAGCCCATTATAGTCCAAAAAATAGATAAAGTAGCATGGAGCAATCAAAACTTATAGATACGTTGGAGACATATCAGGTATCCCCAAGCTTAATTCTTCCTCGTCCTCAAGTAGGTAAATGATAAAAAGAGAATTTTTGATGCGGAGTGATACTTTGGCATAATTTCAGTGTAAATCTTCTTAATCATGGTATGAATATTCAGATCCGAAAGATTCAAGACAAAAAGTTCATATTGATACAAAAATAATAATACTTCAAGGATACTAACTAAGCAATTATGTCTTCTCAAAATAACATGGCCAAAGAAAGTTATCCCTACAAAATCATATAGTCTGGCTATGCTCCATCTTCCCCACACAAAATATTTAAATCATGCACAACCCCGATGACAAGCCAAGCAATTATATCATACTTTAACATTTTCAAAACTTTTTCAATCTTCACGCAATACATGAGCGTGAGCCATGGATATAGCACTATTGGTGGAATAGAATGGTGGTTGTGGAGAAGACAAAAAGAGGGAAGATAGTCTCACATCAACTAGGCGTATCAACGGGCTATGGAGATGCCCATCAATAGATATCAATGTGAGTGAGTAGGGATTGCCATGCAATGGATGCCCTAGAGCTATACAAAAGAAACGAAATGGGTTTGCATCCAACTCTCTTGCTCACGAAGACCTAGGGCATTTGAGGAAGCCCATCATTGGAATATACAAGCCAAGTTCTATAATGAAAAATTCCCGCTAGTATATGACAAAATGAGAGACTCTCTATCATGAAGATCATGGTGCTTCTTTGAAGCACAAGTGTGGTAAAAGGATAGTAACATTGTCCCTTCTCTCTTTTTCTCTCATAATTTTTTTATTTGTTTGGGCCTTTTTCTTTTTTTCTGGCCTCTTTTTTTTGTCGTCCGGAGTCTCATACCGACTTCTGGGGGAATCATAGTCTCCATCATACTTTCCTCACTTGGGACAATGCTCTAATAATGATGATCATCACACTTTTATTTTTCTTACAACTCAACAATTACAACTCCATACTTAGAACAAAATATGACTCTATATGAATGCCTCCGGCGGTGTACCGGGATATGCAATGAAACATGAGTGACATGTATGAAAGAATTATGAACGGTGGCTTTGCCACAAATGTCAACTACATGATCATGCTAGCAATATGACAATGATGGAGCGTGTCATAATAAATGGAACGGTGGAAAGTTGCATGGCAATATATCTCGGAATGGCTATGGAAATGCCATCATAGGTAGGTATGGTGGCTGTTTTGAGGAAGGTATATGGTGGGTGTATGATACCGGCGAAAAGTGTGCGGTATTAGAGAGGCTAGCAACGGTGGAAGGATGGGAAAAAGTGTGTATAATCCATGGACTCAACATTAGTCATAAAGAACTCATATACTTATTGCAAAAATCTAGAAGTTATCAAAGCAAAGTATTATGCGCATGCTCCTAGGGGGATAGATTGGTAGGAAAAGACCATCGCTCGTCCCCGACCACCACTCATAAGGAAGACAATCAATAATAAATCATGCTCCGAGTTCATCACATAACGGTTCACCATACGTGCATGCTACGGGAATCACAAACTTCAACACAAGTATTCTTTGAATTCACAACTACTCAACTAGCATGACTCTAATATCACAATCTTCATATCTCAAAACAATTATCAAGCATCAAACTTATCTTAGTATTCAAAGCACTCAAAAGAAAGTTTCACATATCTTGAATACCAAATATATTAACATTAAGCAAATTACCATGCTATAAACGACTCTCAAAATAATCTAGGTGAAGCATGAGAGATCAAGTTTCTTTAAAACAAATCCACCACCATGCTCTAAAAGATCTAAGTGAAGCACTAGAGCAAAAATTATCACGCTCAAAAGATATAAGTGAAGCACTATGAGCAAAATTATCAAGCTCAAAAGATATAAGTGAAGCACATAGAGTATTCTATCAAATTCCAATTCATGTATGGCTCTCTCAAAAGGTGTGTACAGCAAGGATGATTGTGGTAAACTAACAAGCAAAGACGCAAAATAACACAAGACGCTCCAAGCAAAACACATACCATGTGGTGAATAAAATATAGCTCCAAGTAAATTACCGATGGAAGTGGATTTAAAGAGGGATGCCTTCCGGGCATCCCCAAGCTTTGACTTTTTGGTGTCCTTGGATTATCTTGGGGGTGCCATGGGCATCCCCAAGCTTAGGCTCTTGCCACTCCTTGTTCCATAATCCATCAAAAGAATTCACCCAAAACTTGAAAACTTAACAACACAAAACTCAATAGAAATCTCGTGAGCTCCGTTAGAGAAAGAAAACAAAAGACTACTTTAAGGTACTGTAATGAACTCATTCTTTATTTATATTGGTGTTAAACCTACTGTATTCCAACTTATCTATTGATCATAAACTATTTTACTAGCCATAGATTCATCAAAATAAGCAAACAACACATGCAAAACAGAATCTGTCAAAAATAGAACAGTCTGTAGTAATTTGTAACTAACGCAAACTTCTGGATCTCAAAAAATTCTACCAAAATTAGACGACCTGGAAAATGGCCGAACATCACACTTAAGATAAGAGCCCAACCCACTTCCTTTTTTAGGACTCTGTTTTGCAAGGACTGAGGCATCAAAATCTTTAGCAGATCTTCCTTCTGCTTGATCCTTTTTCTACAAAATTTGTTTATTGATCAGCAGCAATTGGAATCAGTATTTTATCATGTTCTGGTTATTTTTAACAATTCGGGCACTGAGCGCAAAGTTTCTGGAAATTACAGCAAGATCAAATAACTATCATCCAAGAAGATCCAATAGGTTTAACTTGGCACAAACACTAATTAAAATATAAAACCACATCTAAACAGAGGCTAGATGGATTATTTATTCCTAAACATAAGCAAAAACGAAAAACTAAAAATAAAATTGGGTTGCCTCCCAACAAGCGCTATCGTTTAACGCCCCTAGCTAGGCATAAAAGCAAGGATAGATCTAGGTATTGCCATCTTTGGTTGGCAATCCATAAGTGGATCTCATGATAGATTCATATGGTAATTTTATTTTCTTTCTAGGAAAGTGTTCCATGCCTTTCTTTAATGGAAATTGGAATTTAATATTCCCTTCCTTCATATCAATAATTGCACCAATCGTTCTAAGGAAAGGTCTACCAAGAATAATAGGACATGAAGGATTGCAATCTATATCAAGAACGATAAAATCTACGGGCACATAATTCCTATTTGCAACAATAAGAACATCATTAATTCTTCCCATAGGCTTTTTAATAGTGGAATCCGCAAGATGCAAGTTTAGAGAGCAATCATCAAAGGCACGGAAATCTAGCAAATCACACAAAGTTTTTGGGAATAGTAGAGACACTAGCACCCAAATCACACAAAGAATGAAAATCATGATCTTTAATTTTAATTTTAATGGTAGGTTCCCACTCATCATAGAGTTTCCTAGGGATACAAACTTTCAACTCAAGTTTTTCTTCATAAGATTGCATCAAGGCATCAACAATGTGTTCGGTAAAGGCCTTATTTTGACTATAGGCATGAGGAGAATTTAGCTCGGTTTGCAACAAGGAAATACAATAAATTAAAGAGCAATTTTCATAATTAAATTCCTTGAGATCCAATATAGTGGGTTTAGCAACATCTAGATTTTTATTTCTTTCAATCCCACTTTTATCAATTTCATCATCAAGATCTAAAAACTCCGAATTCTTAGAACGCCTTCTAGGTAAAGGAAGATCATATTCAGTTTCATCAAGATTCCTATTGCAAAACAAAGATTTAATAGGGGACGCATCAATAACTTTTAGATCTTCATCTTGATTTTCATAGGAATTAGAAGAACACGCTTTAATAAAGGCATCTTTTGTAACACGCATCTTAGCGGTTCTTTCTTTGCACTCATCAATGGACATTCTCATAGCTTTGAGAGACTCATTGATATCATGCTTAGGAGGAATAGATCTAAGCTTTAAAGAATCAACCTCAAGAGAAATTCTATCAACGTTCCTAGCCAAATCATCAACTTTAAGCAATTTCTCCTCAAGCAAAGCATTAAAATTCTTTTGTGAATTCATAAACTCTTTAACACTACTCTCAAATTCAGAGGGCATCTTATTAAAATTTCCATAAGAGTTGTTGTAGGAATTTCCATAATTATTAGAAGGATTACTAGGATAAGGCCTAGGATTAAAATTCCCTCTATACGCGTTGTTACCAAATTTATTCCTACCAACAAAATTCACATCCATAGATTCATTATTATTCTCAATCAAGGTAGACAAAGGCATATCATTAGGATCAGAAGAAACACTCTTAGTAGCAAATAATTTTATAAGTTCATCCATCTTTCCACTCAAAACATTGATTTCTTCTATTGCATGCACTTTTTTATTAGTAGATCTTTTAGTATGCCATTGAGAATAATTAACCATAATATTACCTAGGAGTTTAGTAGCATCTCCTAAAGTGATTTCCATAAAAGTGCCTCCCGCGGCCGAATCTAAAAGATTTCTAGAAGCAAAATTCAATCCCGCATAAATTTTTTGTATAATCATCCACAAGTTCAAACCATGAGTAGGACAATTACGTATCATTAATTTCATTCTCTCCCATGCTTGTGCAACATGTTCATGATCAAGTTGCTTAAAATTCATAATATCGTTCCTAAGAGAGATAATCTTAGCGGGAGGAAAATACTTAGAGATAAAAGCATCTTTGCACTTGTTCCAAGAATCAATACTATTTTTAGGCAAAGATGAAAACCACGCTTTAGCACGATCTCTAAGCGAAAAAGGAAATAGCTTCAATTTAACGACATCATTATCAACATCTTTTTTATTTTGCATATCACATAAATCAATGAAGCTATTCAGATGAGTAGCGGCATCTTCACTAGGAAGGCCGGCGAATTGATCTTTCATAACAAGATTCAACAAAGAAGTATTGATTTCACAAGATTCAGTATTGGCAAGAGGAGCAATCGGAGTGCTAAGGAAATTATTATTATTGGTGTTGGTGAAGTCACACAATTTGGTAGCATCTTGAGCCATGGCGACAAACAAGCAATCCAACACACGAGCAAACAAACTGACGAGGAAAAGGCAACCGAAAAAAGAGGAGGTGATTGGGAAAGAGAGGGCGAATAAAACGGCAAGGGTGAAGTGGGGGAGAGGAAAATGAGAGGCAAATGGCAAATAATGTAATGCGAGAGATAGGGATTGTGATGGGTACTTGGTATGTTGACTTTTATGTAGACTCCCGACAGCGGCGCCAGAAATCCTTCTTGCTACGTCTTGAGCTTGCGTTGGTTTTCCCCGAAGAGGAGAGTATGATGCAGCACAGTAGCGTAAGTATTTCCCTCAGTTTTTGAGAACCAAGGTATCAATCTAGTAGGAGGCCACGCACAAGTCCCTCGTACCTGCACAAAACGATAGCTACTCGCAACCAACACGATTAGGGGTTGTCAATCCCTTCACGGTCACTTACGAGAGTGAGATCTGATAGAGATAATATTTTTGGTATTTTTGGTATATAGATGCAAAGTGAAAGGTAAAAGGCAAAGTAAAAACAAGCAAGTATAAAAGTGATGGAGATTGATATGATGAGAATAGACCCGGGGGCCATAGGTTTCACTAGTGGCTTCTCTCAAGAGCATAAATATTCTACGGTGGGTGAATAAATTACTGTTGAGCAATTGACAGAATTGAGCATAGTTATGAGTATATCTAGGTATGATCATGTATATAGGCATCACGTCCGAGACAAGTAGACCGAAACGATTCTGCATCTACTACTATTACTCCACTCATCGACCGCTATCCAAAGATGCATCTAGAGTATTAAGTTAAAACAGAGTAACACCTTAAGCAAGATGACATGATGTAGAGGAATAAATTCATGCAATATGATAAATACCCCATCTTGTTATCCTCGATGGCAACAATACAATACGTGCCTTGCAACCCTTTACATCCTTTGGTAAGGACACCGCAAGATTGAACCCAAAGCAATGCACTTCTCCCATTGCAAGAACTACCAATCTAGTTGGCCAAACCAAACGGATAATTCAAGAGACTTGCAAAGATAACTCAATCATACATAAAAGAATTCAGAGAAGATTCAAATATTATTCATAGATAAGCTGGATCATAAACCCACAATTCATCGGTCTCAACAAACACACCGCAAAAAGAAGATTACATCGAATAGATCTCCACGAGAGGGGAGAACATTGTATTGAGATCCAAAAGAGAGAAGAAGACATCTAGCTACTAGCTATGGACCCAAGGTCTGAAGTAAACTACTCACACTTCATCGAGAGGCTATGGTGTTGATGTAGAAGCCCTCCATGGTGGATGCCCCCTCCGTGAGCTCCTAACAGGCCCCAAGATGGGATCTCGTGGATACAGGAAGTTACGGCGGTGGAATTAGGTTTTTGGCTCCTGTTCTGATCGTTTGGGGGTACTTAGGTATATATAGGAGGAAGGAGTACGTCGATGGAGCTTCGAGGGGCCCATGAGGCAGGGGGGCACGCCCCCCACCCTCGTGACCGCCTCTCTGGTTCCTTGGCGTAGGGTCCAAGTCTCTTGGATCACGTTCGGTGAGAAAATCACGTTTCCGAAGGTTTCATTCCGTTTGATATCATGTTTCTTCGAAATACTAAAAAAGGCAAAAAACAGCAATTCTGGGCTGGGCCTCCGGTTAATAGGTTAGTCCCAACAGTAAATATAAAAGTGGAAAACAAAGCCCATTATAGTCCAAAACAATAGATAAAGTAGCATGGAGCAATCAAAAATTATAGATACGTTGGAGACGTATCATGTGTGCACTATGTGCCTACTCCGGCCTCCTTACATTGCAGATAGCTCCCCATGGAACCACCAGCCGCCAGGAGGTTGTCTTTCACCGTCATGGTGCTGATCTTCACCCTGGACAAGGGCCGACCTCCCTGCATATCCTGCACAGTGTGGTCGCACAGTGGATCAGAGATTGACCGGCATTCCGACGATGCAGGACTATCACATCGCTCTGTGGTAGATCACCTGATTTGGGCATGCCACGTTCAGCACTTCTTTTCCTCTCCAGAGTAAGGACCACCAGTGCCTCACAGAATAGTTCTGCATCACGTACACATCATGCTTGGAAGTAGCCCACAGGAGGTTCCTCAGCTGCACATGTACAAGTATAGGTCAGTGCGTTCGTACCAGAATTCTTCTTAAAACTCTGCAGAAATATAATGATGCAAATGAGCGCCATTTTATTCAAGCACTCCTCGGGTAATTACAACTATGTGATTCTACTGATAATGTAGATCTCCTTCAGGTTTTGATTCATTTAATCAAACGATAGAATTACAAGCATGCATCCTTCTGTACTAAATGGCAATTATACATGACAAGAATAGACAATAGTAAAATAGAAGACAAGAATTTTTTTTGCACACTTCATTTACACTTCAACGGTGTAGCATTCCAGAGTGCAGACTATGCCCATCAAGCCGAAAACAAATCCTATCACCATCATTTCACCACCACCGAGTTTTTGACAGCAAGGGACCCTACAACATGTTCTAGTTTTTATGCAATTTTAGTTTAGATATCATTTAAATTTATGTAGTAATATAGTTTATGCTACTAGTCTGAATCGAGTTCAAATCATGTTTGATGGACTAGTTTGAATCAATTTGCATGAATTTGTGTTTGATTTTTTAAGGAGTTAAGTTTAAGGATTCAGCTAGGAACCACTAATTTATAGAGGAGCAAATTTGAGGAGTTAAAGATAAGAGGCCATATAGGGATCGGTTAGAGATGCTTGAGCACGCGTAGCCATTTCAATAGTTGAGGATGCAGGTAGGGGCACACGCGTGCTCACACAGACAAGGACCAAATAGAAGAGGTGAAGGGAGGAGGCCGTACCTTGGATGAGGAGGTCGGCCATGGACTCGATGCGGCATCCGTCGGCAGCGCCCCGGCCTAGGGTTTCGGATCAAAGAAACGACGATGCAGGAGAGGGGCCAGTCAAGTCAGTATCAATCACCATTTTTAGGAAGGAATCCACGCCGAGATGAGAGCACGACGGGGGGTACCTTGACCGGTGCGTCCTTGAATGAAGCGGCGACTGTCCCCGCGGCGTGCCCCGGCGGAGGAAGAGGCGGGGCCGCGGCGGGGGCGGCGCGTAGGGGTCGGGGGCGGGGACCTAGACTTGGCTACCGTCGGGCCGGCCCCAGACCTGCCACCTTCTCGGCATCGTGGCGGGGGTCTCTCCCAGAATCTCGGCGGCGCTTGATGGGGAGGTGCTTGATGGGGAGGTGGGAGGTGCTGGATGGCGAGGGCTCGGCGCTCGGTGGGGTGGGAGACTGGCGTTGGAGGCTTGGTGGCGGCGCTGGACAGCCAGTGAGGCCCTGGTCGATGGGGAGGGAGGCGGTGCTGGAGTGGCTGGACGATGGCACTAGAGGAGTGGGGGCAGCAGCGGGTGTGGGGTGCGGCGGTGCCGGACGAGATTGGAAGAAGGCGCGGCGCGATGCACATGTGAGATGGGGAGGACGACGACAGAAGACTGAAGCTGAGCGAGGAGATGGAAGGGGATCGATGGATGGATGTGGGAAAGAAAGGAGGCGGGGGTAGATGGAAAATGACCAGTTAGGGTTTCAGGGTTGGTGTGGAAGGGTTGAGGACGGCCGTTGGATCCGCGAGCATCTGATGGCGTATGATGTGTGATCCACGTGAGATGTAAACGGACCAGTCAGGATGCAGTATGATGTTATGACCATCTAAATAGGTCATAGTTGCCTAAAATTAATGTGTTAAAATCATGTCAGCTATTTTATGACCTGAAAAATGTAAAACCTTCTCATTGTGTCACCAAATGTGCAAGTTTTCAGGAAAAATAACAAACAAGAAATAAGATAAATAACTTTTTAAAAGGTGTCGTGAGAAATGAGTTTTTGGCAAAAAAAAATATTTTCCATTTTTTGAGTCCTCAAAATGAGTTTTTTCGTGAAGGACCTACCATATATTTGTTGCAAAACTGGATCAAATCAATTTTCTAAAATATTAGGCCATCTTTAATACACAACTGATCAAATGGTTGGCTGTCAAAAGTTTTGATCCACCTCTCGTGAAAAAGACAAATTTCTGCCAATCCAGCTGGAAGCGGGTCAAGTTTGAACTGCACCTGCCTTACAGTTTGCTCTTTATTTTTTCCAAAAATCATTTATAGGTACATAAGTATCTATTTAATCAGAGAAACACCAAAAAAAAATCCAAGATCCAACCACTAGCTAGGAACGGTCATGCCCGCTGTTTTGACCGCATTTTGAAACGGGCATAAAAAATTCAAAAAAAATCAAAAAATTGGAAAACCTTCGCATTGTGTCATTATATGTGACCAAGTTACCAGCAAAAATTATGAACTTGTAATACAGTGATTATTTTAAAAAAGTGTTCTCAAAAACGAGCTATCAAGTGTGAAGATGAATGGCTTTCAACCCAAATGCTCAATCTTATGACCACATTCATGGCATAGTTTGTTCAAATGATCTCATATTGTGCACGAGGGTGCATATTGGAATGAAAAATAATGTTTCTTAAGGAAGTTTTCATTTTCTTTGGACGAAAAATTCATTTTCCATTTTTTGAGTGCCCAAAATGAGTTTTTTTGTGAAGGACCTACCATATATTTGTAGCAAAATTGAACCAAGTCAAATTTCTTAAATATTAGGACATATTTAATGCACAATTGACCAAATGGTTGGGTGTAAAAAGTTTTGATTCACCTCTCGTGAAAATGACAAATTTTCGCCGATTCGGTAGGAAGCGGGTCAGATTTGAACTGTATCTACCTCGTAGTTTGCTCTTTATTTTTTCCAAAAATCATTTATAGGTACATAAGTATCTTTTAATCAGAGAAACACCAAAAAAATTCCAAGATTCAACCACTAGCTAGGAACGGTCATTCCCGCCGTTTTGACCGCATTTTGAAACGGGCATAAAAATTCAACAAAAATCAAAAAATTGGAAAACCTTCGCATTGCGTCATTATATGTGACCAAGTTAGCAGGAAAAATTATATAATTGTAATACGGCAATTATTTTAAAAAAGTTTTCTCGGAAACGAGCTATTAAGTGTGAAGATTCATGGCTTTCAAGACAAATGATCAATCTTATGGCCACATTCATGACATACTTTGTTCAAATGATCTCATATTGTGCACAAGGGTGCATATTGGAATGACAAACAATGTTGCCTAAGGAAGTTTTCATTTTCTTTGAACGAAAAATTTATTTTCCATTTTTTGAGTGCCCAAAATGAGTTCTTTTGTGAATGACCTACCAAATATTTGTTGTAAAATTGTACCAAATAAATTTTCTAAAATACTAGGACATATTTAATGCACAATTGACCAAATGGTTGGGTTTCAAAAGCTTTTATCCACCTCTCGTGAAAAAGACAAATTTCTGCCGATTCAGCTGAAAGGGGGTCAAATTTGAACTGCGGCTGCCTCATAGTTTGCTCTTAATTTTTTTCAAAAATCATTTATAGGTACATAAGTATCTATTTAATCAGAGAAACACAAAAAAATTCTAAGATTCAACCACTAGCTAGGAACGGTCAAGCCCGCCGTTTTGACCGCATTTTGAAACGGGCATAAAAAATTCAAAAAAATCAATAAATTGGAAAACCTTCGCATTGTGTCATTATATGTGAACAAGTTTCCAGGAAAAACAATAAACTTGTAATACAGAAATTATTTTAAATAAGTGTTCTCAGAAATGAGCTATCATGCGTGAAGATTCATGGCTTTCAAGCCAAATGATCAATCTTATGGCCTCATTCATGGCATAGTTTGTTCAAATGATCCCATATTGTGCAAAAGGGTGCATCTTGGAATTCCAAACAATGTTTCCTAAGGGAGTTTTCATTTTCTTTTCACGGAAAATACATTTTCCATTTTCCGAGTGCCCGAAATAAGTTTTGTTTGTGAAAGAGCTACCATATATTTGTTGCAAAATTGGACCTAATCAATTTTATAAAATACTAGGCCATATTTAATGCACAATTGACAAAATGGTTGGGTGTCAAAAGTTTTGACCCACCTCTGGTGAAAAAGACAAATTCCCGTCGATTCAGGTGGAAGCGGGTCAAATTTGAACTGCAGCTGCCTCATAGTTTGGTCTTTCTTTTTTCCAAAAATCATTTCTAGGTAAATAAGTATCTATTTAGTCAGAAATACATGCTTTGATGGCGATACATTGAGGTTTGGATGGTGGCCGAGGGCCCCCAACTCTAGAGCGCATAAGCTCGCATGCCCGCCGCGTGGTCACCGCGTGACCGTGGCGTTGCCATGCGTTCTGGGCGGCCTAGGCATGTCTAGTGGGTTGGGCACTCCCTAGGTAGTTTCGATGGAGAAAATTACAACATAAGATTCTCATGAGGAGACCGAACTATGCTCAAAGATGAATTAGCAGCCAAGTGTTTGATTAGCGGTACGGGAAATGCACATGGCCAATGGGCGTGAGTTTTGGGTGAGGATGATCATATACTAAGAAGAATGTCTTCATAAATATTTAAGGGAAATCAAGAATATATAAATAACACTTCCTTCACAAAGTGCTGCTCTGAACATACTAGGAAAATGAATATTGTTGAGTTATTTTTGAACTAGGCAAGGAAGGTTTTTGACATATTGGATGAAGATATGATCCAAACAATTTATGAGATTTTTTTGGGAATTTTTGGAATAACATAAATATAGGTTGCTTCACAACCTAGGGCAAAAATTGACACATGGACATGACACATAGGCAAAACTGATGAGATGGCGCCTAGTCATCACAACCCACCACAATTTACAAGGATATGACCATCTATATTAGTCGTTAACAACTATAAATAAGGCAACGGACCAGCGCTGTTTGCTTTATGACCATTTCGTCTAAGGAAATTACGACCTTTCTGACCAAAATGGTTGCAATGGTTTAGGGTTTGGAGCCCCCTGAACAGCTTTTGACCAATTGGTCTCAAATGGTCATAGATCTATGACCAATTCTTCCAGGGTCACTAACAGAAGGTCACTAGTTGACATATTTCTTGTAGTGGCCGCCCCGACCCCGACCTCGACGCCGCCTGCCCTTCCCTCGCCGCAGGCACTCGAGGTGAGCACGCCTGCTCCTCCCCCTCCCCTACCTCTGCCTAGCTAGGGTTCTTCAAATTTTAGTTGCATCAAATTAGTTAGGGTTCATCTATGGGTGGAAATGAATCGGATGCGGATGTTATCGAATACGGATGCGGCTCGGATGTTTTCTTAGATGATGTTTTCTTAGATGATGAATAAACACTATTGTAATGCATAATAAAACGAGTAAAATTTGACCACTTATTTCACTTTTAAGTTGGATAATTGGAATATCCGCTACCACTTTCCACCCCTAGGTTCATCAAATTAGATGGTAATTAGGGTAGTAGTTCCTAGGTACTAATTAGTTAGTAAGAACTAGGTACTAATTAGGTACTAGTTTATTTGTATTTATAGTAAGTTTATTTATAGTAAGAACTAGTTGAATTAATGAAACTAGTTAGTAAGAACTTGTTGTTATTTTCTTAGTTAAAGCAATTTTTTCCGCATCGACGTTGACGATGCCTATCCCGCATCCTCGTCATCGACTCGGCGGAGGACACCTGCTTGACCAGATGGGCCATGTCCGGGACTGGGCTCCGCCGGGCTGGTACTGGGAGGCGCTACCTACTGGGGGCACAGCTTGGTGAGGAGCCAACCCATCGTTGACCCGAACCTTCTTTGGTGGCGGTCGCGTGGGCCAGTGACGGTGCAGAGGCTTGAGGACCCCGCAGAGGTGGTACGTCACCGTGTCAGCGAGGAGGACGCGCACGTCCGTCGCTACTTGTTTGCGTTGCAGCACAGGTTCTCCAATACCTGGCAGGTTCTCGAGGGATCTCACTGGAGCTATGATCCTGTGATGGTTCCTTCTCTTTGGGTGTCCACCGCCCGCGCCGATACCCGTCGTGCGCTAGGGTTTTAGTTGTATTAGTGATGTTATATGTATGACACTATTCGGGATCTATTAGTGATAATATTCGACGATGTACGAACGCATGAGATGATTTACTTTTGCTTATTGAATGCATGCTAATTTGAATACTTATTTATTTTATGATTTTGTTTTGCTTATTGAATGCTCATGTCAATATGAGTCCTATAAGATATTTTGAAATGTATATCTTGTGTTGCTCAAATAGGATATGTTCTTGCCCAAGTGGCCGGTCATGTTTGCAGGTTACACCTCCGAGTGGCCTATGTTTTGCCGGAGTGTTGATTCAATTCCGTTCCGGCAAATTTCAGGCGCTCGATATGTCCTACTTTAGCAAAGTTCATGCCGGATTTTTCTGTGAATTTTGGCATGACTTGTGCCAGAATATGTAGGAAATATCGAGTGCCCCGGATTTGAGTGTTGAGTATCCTGGTAGTTGTCTTCGGTCGATTTTCAATTAATGTTTCAACTATGAACATAGGAAATGTCTGACGACGAAAAGGATTTCGGTATTTGCAAATCTGCGAAGACGAAGCGCCTGTGTGACGGAATCTTCCTAGAAGATGATAGGCGCTTCACATCAAGTCGGACGAGAACTTCGAAGTGGATACAGTAAGTCACAACGACAAGTCTTTTTTCGTAATTAAGCATGACATCTGCTTCATTTGCTTCAACTTATAATTTAATTTTTCTACTATTCTACTAGTGTATCCCCTGTCATGCAAGAGTTTTTGTCTTGGATAAGATAGGTTTCAGTCGTACTATGGAGGTAAAGAGAGTTTGCTAGAAGACCGAGCATGGTTGTATTTTCCACGCAAGATTATACAACGCAGATGACTACACCTATTTTGGATGGAAAACTTGGCAAGCACTGTGCAAGACTTATGCATTTGAGCCTGATATGGTTATCACCTTTGATATTCGTCCGGAAGATGATATTGAAGGTAATATCGACATCCGGGTCGATGTGCGACGCCTCGCTTATACCATTATGTGAGTTTCTCAACCATATTTATGTCTTTGCTATTGTTTATTCAAAAATAGTTGACAACTAATTTCTATTGTCAGCTTATTTCCATTCAAGCAAACATGTCCAGCGCTTGGTAGACAGGACCTACTACTGTCCCGGGGCTGAACTAAACTGTGAGGAGATAGGTCATTAGGTTTCATGGCTTGAGGATCTTCATACTGTCAAGACAAATTTTCTTCCTACACTTAGAAGTGTTAGTACTCAAAACGTGCAACCAATAGTGTTCGTACTGAACTACGGTGACATCTATTTAGGAAAGATGGTAAGATTTTGACTATTTTGTCCTCAGTGCATCTTTTGCATACATTATTTTTTAAGATAAACTTCATTGCTAAGTATGTTACTATACGATGTTCTTCAACAAGGACTCCCAATGAATGTTGTGCCTCATTGGATCGAGACTAAAGGTACCATGAATATTGTTAGCTTACGGCCGAGATATCCTACAATGCACTTTAGTGCAGTCAGGATTTCTAATAGCGAGGAATGCTTAATAGTGAAAGACTGGAGCAAAATTGTGAACGATCGCAGAGAAGTACTAGGGAGCAGCAATCAGAAGCGCAGCCCACGATTAGGAGACAGGTTCATCTGCATGCTCCAACTTGATGGAGGAGTGCTACACATGTTTTACCTTATTTTACCTGAGAGAGAGCAGCAAGAGTGATTAACTAGCTAGAAATGAGTTTGAAGATGATGATGTGCTACACTATGACTATGATGATTAAATAGCTAGTGTTGGTGGTAATCACTATGATTATTATTATTATTATTAGCTAGTGTTGGTGGTGATTAGATAGCTACCACAGCTAGTGTTGGTGGTGATTAGCTAGCTAGAATGAGTTTGAAGATGATGTGCTACACTATGACTATGATGATTAAATAAATACAGTTGGTGGTAATGACTATGATGATGATTAAATTGCTTGTGCTGGCGGATTAGATTCAAATGGAGGCAACATGTGGTGCACATCAAAAGTACTACTCGTCCAAACTAGATCAAGTTTGGATTAGTAGTATACTTTTGACATGCACCACATATTGCCTCCACTTGAAACTAAACCACCTTCATTTGACACACTGTTATGGACATAATGATATAAACCTCATAATTGGTATTGTACCAAATTTGTATAACGGCGTATAAATACACTAAAAAAAGAATACTAGTAGCGATGGATAGTAAACACGCTGCTACTAGCTAGATTAGCAGCAGTGCGGTAGTGAACAAGCGCTGCGGCTATGTGTCTTAGCAGTAGCGCGTGTCGCACGCGCTACTGCTAAGTAATAGTTGTAGCGCCTTATTAGTAGCGCGGCTACCCGCGCTACTAGAGGGCATTAAACCCGCGCTACTACTAGGGTTTTCCCTAGTAGTGAAATAATGTTACATAAAAAAATATTTATGATTTGCACACAAAAAAGTAAGTATGATTTGCACAACCACGCCCGTCCTCCTCTCTGTCTCTACATGATGGCATTTTCACTTGTGAAATATGATTTGCAAAAAAAGTCCAAGTGTTTACCATCTTGCTCTTCCCTCTGATGACTGTGGAGCGAGTGACGGTGCTGACATAGTATGGTATAGGATTTTTGCACTTCTTTACTATGGATTTGAGACAGTCCCACCGATCCTGGTTTAGCAATACATGGTTTCCATAGAAGATGCGATCCTCGAAAGTTCCTCTTCTGCCCGGGTATCTCGGACCTGTATCAAAAAAATTAAGATGACGGAGTAGTAAATAATGTCATACATAAGATCTAGAACATCAGCACTGGGTTGATGATCAATGCCTACTTCAATGATCAAGAAATGAAGGGCATAGATAACCCAAACACATCCACCCAGCAATATCTCGTAGAAACATGGGCAAATTGAATATTTGATTTATTTAAACTAACAACTAAACACTGCTCTATTTAAGCTCTAGTTCAGTCAATGTTGATTTGGAAGGTCATCTAGAACCCAAACAGAGTAATGTGTGGTAATCAAGTGTCACTCAAACGTCAACTTTAGGTAGTTCATGGTTCATTTAATATCTGACCAGCCATATAGAACTTTACCCCTGTGTGCCAAGATGGGATCATGGTCCACATATCCATCTCCATAAGAACTATCATCAGTGTCATAGTCGCTAGAGGTGCCGTCATCACCGCTATAGCCGTCACTCCCATGTGAAGTGCCATCTGAAGCATCATCTGAGGTGGTCCGGTGATCACTATCTTCACTGCTGATGAGGATGGTTTCCCTTGCCATTCAAACCTGTTGCATGCATTGCAATGGACAAATGTTAGTTATTGATATATGAAATCAGTCTTACACTAGAACTTGTTAGCACCATATACAATGTGAATAATCTTTTCGCATACTTCTTGCTAAGTACGTAGTTAATGTATAAACATCTACATGAAAAAGCTAGTCGACAACCAGATTGATACTACTAGACTATTCACATGACTAGTGAAGACTAGTGGTTAGACTCATAATCACTGGGCAGACAGAACCAATTAGGATATTTTAAAGTTACAATTTTTTTGTCATATTTTTGTGACATTGGCGGAAATAGTTGGTAGCCAACCAATCACTAGCGAACATTTGGCATTTTGCCAGATATTGGCATGCCAAATTTTGGTATCGAACCATTCATGCTGACAGATCATGATTGACTTGCTACCGATGTTGGCATTGCCAAATATTGGCAAATTTATGTGAGCTGGACAAGAAAACTTGGTAACCAACCAATTATTATCCATGTATATTTGGCATCAAACCAATTTCTCTCATAATTCGAACAAGCAGTAAAAAGAATCATCAAAAATATAAACCAACCATAATTGTTACACCATGATTGGTAGCCAACCAGTCACTTAAGAAATCATTTCATCAAAGGTATGCACAAATTTGTAGCCTTGCATACTTAAAAAATCATTCAGAAAATGAACCATGATTGACTGCTCTCATCGAGTAATACGTGAACCTATAACTGATCTGCCTTTGAGCACTGCAAATTTCCTGATGGGCTGTTGTGTGGTACCACCAGGTAATAAATATAAAGTCTTTAAATTGCCCCAACAAAACAAATAATGCATTTGCTCCTGTACATAACATTTTTAGAGGTAGCTGTGGAGGTTAATTTTCCAGTGAGAATAAGGACATGGTAGCATCTCTCAAGCAAGATGGCAGCATAGTGAAGGCTATGAGAACGAGGAAGGTATGATGTCCAACAGTCACACTTTTGTATACTTGCTATGTATTTACTCATTACTACCCATACCAACAAGTAAAATCATGATTATGAAGTATAATGGCAGAAAATCCAACAGTGAGGAATTTGTTGCAATATGAACTACTAGCTCACAACAAATATTCATTGACCCCAACAAGCCCATACCATATCATGGAGATAGGCTGACATAATTCAAGTAAGCAGTAACGACAATCATCAAAAATATGCACCAACCAAAAATATTACATGTGTGCACATATCATCAAAAACATGCACCAATCAAGAGTTGTCTATACTTGACAAATCCTTCAAAATATGCACTAATCATCATACTACCATCGAGTAATACATGAAACTATAACTGATCCTCATTCCATCATTACAAAATTCCTCATGGACTACTTCTGTGCTCGCCTTTTAGTTTTTAATAATTAAGTATCAGCAAATGCATATACACAGTCTTCAAATTATCCCAACAAACCAAAACATGTGTATGCTCCTGTGAATATACTTTTTCTATATCTAGCAGTGGGGGATCATTTTCCAGGGAGAAAAATTACTTGATAGCATCTGTCAAGCAAGATGATAGTATAGTGTAGGCTATGTCGACGAGCAAGGTATGCTGGCCAACACCCACTCTTTTCTCTTACTTGCTACAAAAGTGTTTACCCATTACTACCCATACGAACAAGTAAAACCATGATTATGCAGTACATTGTCAGATTATCTTGCTGTAAAATTACTTGTTGCAATATGACCTACTAGTTGGCAGTAAATCTGCGTATACCAGAAACATGCACACAAGAAAGTGTCAGCTTTTAACTTGGGCGGTGCTGCTAGATCGCAAAATTAAGGTCAGATCGACATGCGAAGGGCAGGGAAGGTCAATCTTACCTGCGAAGTGGTACCAGATGGTGCTGGAGTAGACTTGTTCGAAGCTGGCAACACTGGAGCTTCAGGCGGCACTGCCATGGATTGGGGAGAAGAGGTGCCGTTGTTGGACCTTGTTGTCGATGAAGCAGTGGAAAATCGTGGCCGGAGCAGGGGGAGTGGGTGGCCGGAGCGGATCCGGCCGATTTGACGACGACGGGGGCGGCCAAGGTGAAGGCTTAGCAAACCCTAGCCATCGCCCTCCACGTCTCCTCTCTGTCTCTACAAAGAATGAAGTGTGGTGGGATTGGGAATGGGGTGGGGTTGGGGCCATCGCTCGCTTTTCTCTCTGCCTCCCACTTTAAAATGACCGCAAAAGGAACAAAGTGTTGGGCCGGATCAGATGCAGATTTGGCAGCTTACTAAATCTGGCCAAACAGAAAAGATCAGCATCACCAGGCCACCAGGACCACCACAGGTGTGCTTTTGAAGAAACCCTAAAAATACAGTGTTGTTCATATTGCATGTGCATGAGTCTTTCAGTACACCAATTGATCTTGAATAATTTTAAGCCTCCACAGTACATATATGAAAATAATGGTTAACCAATAAAATGGTAAACTATTCGATGCAAGGTTAATTTTAAAAAAATCAATAATTGAGTTGTATGCATTTTTATGATTAAATTTAATAAATCTAACATTTTTTCAAAAACTATGATAATTAAAATTTTCATTGGTATTTAAAAAAACAACCGCAAATGACTACTTATGCCAACCAGAACTTCTTCAGGGTTTCGATTATTCATCTATTCTTTGGCATGCTGGTTCTCATAATGCCTTCTTCGGACCTTCTCTTTGTCAGAAAAATTCCTGAGGTATTGGGCTAGTGCCTTGTGTTTCGCCCTCACACCATGCTTCATTTGGTAGCCTTTGGCAACTCCTTCGGCGTGCTCAAGAATACTAATGAAAGCCGGGTCCAGATATTTGCCATAGAAAGCGTAACGATACGCCATACGCTTAAGCGCGTTACACTGTCCATTCTGCAATTCTTCAAGGGTTTTCTGAGTGTGTGCATCCATCTCTCCTTCGGAAATGTCTGCATAATCATCAGAATAAGGCTGCAAGTTTAAATTATGTATGATATAAGTTTAACCATTGTTTACAGTAACTAATATTCCCTAAGTTCCACACTGTAGTGCCTATAAATTATTTTTAAAATAAATATTTATTAACTATGAAAATTGAAGGAGAAAAAAGCAATATCAATTCCATATGGAAGCATAAATCATATGATGTACTTTAAAAAATGTCAATAAACATGGACAACCTTTATGATGTCTGACTTTTAGCATAAAACAAAAACACACTAAATTGTGGAGTGGATGAACCATTAATTTGTCAAAGATTGATTGAATAAATAATGATCATTACGTACTGATGATCAACAGTATATTTTGAGATAGATTCCATTATGTCAAGTCAACAACATATTGATGCTTTAATGATTAACCTCTAACCTTAAACTTGAAGACAGATGTAGGGTTAAAAATAAAATTACCGTAATGGAATTCCAGTCCATGACGTGCATGTTCTGCTGCTTGTGATCGACGACGGAGTAGTGCACCTCCTTGTTGACACGATGCTACTCTGGGTTGGACACCGAGTAGTCCAAAGCTTTCTCGTGGGGATCCTGATCCATGCGATGGACGATGACGTCGGTGGTTAACTCCGCAAGTCCACGATATATCACGACGGTGTCCATGACAGGCCCCCCACGTCCATGGCCCCGCTCTGTCACGACGGCCAATCGACCTCCACGAATGGATTTCATATACGGCGGCAGGGAGGCGGGCGTGTGAGCGGCGGTGATGGTTTTAGAGCGTACCCTAGGGGGAGAGATGCGGGGAGTAATTGGCAGTTACCTACTATAGCGGAAATACTTCGGCATTGGGCACCTACAATGCAGCGGGCTTATTTAGGCGCTTAATTAGGATCCTGGAAAAAAATCCACAATCGTAGGCTCTTGGGGCAGGCGCTAGGAACTGGATTTTGTACATCTACGTGATGCAATCCAAAGATCGTGTATGGGGTGGATGGGTTGGGGATTGAAAATTTTGTACATAAACCCTGGTGCTCAAGACTTGTGAAACATCAGATCAAATTGTCATCAAGTGATCTAGAAATTTCAAACTGAGAAAGAAATGTACGCGGAGGCCATTATAGTATTACATCGATCGAGACTTTTTGATCATCATGTAGCCACACCACAACTAACACGATGGTCTTCGTGGCCATGTAGACATCACACCATGCACCGTTGGCCGCCTAGACCCTCTAGCCATGCATCGATAGTCGTCATGTCTCGCATGCATTTGTGATGCTAGCAATGTCATCGCGTGATGTCATAAACTAAAAGGCGTGTGACAATAATTTGAAAAAACAACAAGAAAATACTCCGTCCCTAAATTTTGACTAAAACATGATTTGATACATCAGTATTTACACAAATCAAAGACAAGAATTTTGGGACGGAGGGAGTACTAAAGCATCAATATTCTAATCCTAGGTTGTTATAAGAGAAGCTTGGATTTCCATCTACCAAGCTGAATGCTGCTCAAGGCTGCAATTCCATTGCACTGGTACGTTAGATATGAAGTCGGCACACAACTTAACATGCATAGTTGTACCATAGTTCAAAAGTAAGCATACGGTACTTCTTAACATACTTCATCCATAAAGTCTCGCCAACATACCACAAACTAAGGTAGCACACAACTTTTAGTGATATATATATATATATATATATATATATATATATATATATATATATATATATATATATGTATGTATATGTATATATATACCAAAATTAGTGTTTTTCTTTCAAGTTTGTGACCATGCATTATTCTACTTTGGATCTGTTGCAATGCACGGGCAGATTGCTCACTTCTTAGTGAACGAGCTAACGAGTTTCACGAGTAGCTCGTTAGTATCAACATAACACCAATTTTCATCTTACGCGGCCATTTTTGGAGGCAGCAAACTAGTGCATTTCCTTTTTGAGTCACCATCTTCCTTCTTGAAAACCACATCTACACACTCAACATGTATACCGTAACACATCAGAATCTGTTAACGAGCGCTCACAAGCTTAACTAGCTTCAAACGAGCCGGTGATTAATGAGCACGAGTTTAACAAGCAGAGATGCCAAACCAGACACCAATTGACATAGGTCTACCTTAGTTCAATGCTTCCATATATACAAAACCAACTAAGTATAGCATAATTCAACCATAAACGATCACCAACAAAGTATAGCATAGTTCAACCATAACACTTAGCACAGTTAAAACCAAAAGAGCATCAGTTCTAGCTGCGAGGGTGCACACTTCCCTGAAGCGTAGCCATTCTATCTTCAAAGCAATCTCAACAAGTACTCGGCGTACGCGACGTGCTTCACCCTGAAAGCGTAGCCATTCTTGATGCTGCCTTGGGATGTTCTGAGTGCATGTTGAATGGCACTCTACAGGTTGCCTTTCATCAGCTTGTTGCAGTAAGGGCATCCGTAGCCCCCCCCCCCCCTTCCGATTCTAGGCCTGACACGTTTCTTGAGCACACCACTATCCAGCTCCCTCACCTTCTGCCTCCTGTAGACCCTCTGGGTTTCTGGGTCACTGTCGACGTCGTCACTTAGGACCTACATGTAGTACAAAATGTTGCGTAAGTATATTTAATATGAGAATTCAGCAGGCACAGAGTCTATAAAACATAATGTAATTGATGACAGCGTAAAATATCTTCAAATGATGTTGAAAAAAATAAATGCATAACTTATTAGATGCTACATAAGCAACTAAATGGGATAGTACCATATAGTAAAAAAATGAAGGATCAACCATACATGTCGAAGAGAGCACTAGCATTGCCACATTTTGCCACACATTTTTCCCAAGCTTGCCTAAGGTTAGTTCATCAAAATGAGAGCCACAAGTTGGCAAGCCTAAGGGAATCTTGCCACACTTTTTGTGTGTATGCCATGTGGGGCCCAAGTGTGGCTTGCCTATGGTGTGGCTGGTACCAAACACTCACTTAAGTTGGTCAAACTTGCCTAACCTTAGGTGTGGCAACCTTTGGCGAAGTTAGTCACAAACCAAACAGCCCTTTAGTGCAACAAAATTCCCTTATTACGTAAAAATGCGTGCACTGATGATGTAACATGGCAGAGCAGCATACAGACGTACTAATGCAAAAAAATGAATTATAACTTACATTCATGACTAGATAAAATAGCTAGTGAGTTGTATCTATTTAGGGTTAGAATTTTGTGTGCTTATGATGATGGATATTTAAAGTCCCCATGTTATCACCATGGAAGTTTCCCCTGTTGATCGATACCCCACCCACCAATGTTCCTGAACCATTCAACATTCTAGCTAAAGAAGTTATTATGAATTCTGACAATACGTGATCCCAAATGTTGTACTTACCAAAAAGGGTTTTTATCATTTATGCCACCAGTTGTGTCCCACAACTCAGTATCGCCACTAGGAATTTCTACTGCTAAAAAATGCCATCGCTTCGTTAGACACATGCTCAAAAATGCCACTGCACATCATTATTGTGATCTCAAATCTCTTTTGACATGTTATAATGGCATCAATCAATACTTATGGACCAACATGCCAGCTCTCCCTCTATCTCACTACAATAAAGTGTGGGCTCACTTGATCCCAACAGCGTTCTTTTTTTCCTGAAAAATTATTCGCTTACTTACTCCTCAGTAGTGGGGCCACATTTATCATTGTGAGATAGAGAGAACTGAAATGTAGGACTAGGCTTTTTTGTCATATTGGATGATCAAGAAGTTTTACATGAAAATAACAATGTATAATGGCATTATTGAGCAAACATCTAATGGAACGATGGCATTTTTTATACATCTAATGGCATTTTTGAGTAAGCATCTCACGAATCGATGTCATTTTTCAGCGGCTGTAACTTCTAATGGAAAAACCGAGTAGTGGGATACAGCTGGTGGCATAAATGATAAAAACCCTACAAAAGAACTAATTAAAACAACTCAAGTAAAACATTGATGATATCCAATTTATTTCTAAGATAGCCATTGCTTAGAGATAATCAATGTTTAAAATCATTGCCGCAGCCACTTATGGAACATTTAAACCAAAGGTCGATCAAGTGCAACCAAACATGTACTCAACATTTTAATACCTTATTTGCCTTGTACTGACCAGAGAAAACCTAGGATATTATAAAATAAATAAATAAATAAATAAAGGGGATACATGATCACTAACCTCATCTTCGTTCTCGTCGGCGACGACCACGGGTGGGGGCAGAGGAGGCAACACCAGCGGCAGATGAACACCCGGCTGAGGCTGAGGAGCCACCACCTGCTCCGGCAGAGAAGGCAGAGGAGCTACCTGTTCCAGATTATTAGCAGAATAATTTATATAGGTCAAAAACTGACATATAAATGCCTCAAAAAATGCAATCTAGATACACAGCTGCGGATCTAGGACTTCATACAACTGGTGGCATAAATGATAAAAACCCTACAAAAGAACTAATTAAAACAACTCAAGTAAAACATTGATGATATCCAATTTGTTTCTAAGATAGCCATTTCTTAGAGATAATCGATATTCAAATGGAGGGAGTAATATCTTAAATTTTCATGTGAAAAGATTCTTTGTCCATCGTAATGACAGTACTGACATGAATGACAGAAAATGAAGATTATTTACTTCATGACCATACAATATGACATTTTCATAAACAAGGCATGGTGTTGTTATCGTTAAGTTGCAGAAAATATTTTCACAATCACCTGCGTAGGCAGTTCAATTTCAAGGTCCAGCTATGTATTTGTATTAGCAGTCACCAAACCTAGGTGGATTTATTAGCAGAATAATTTATCTAGATCAAAATATTGCCTATATAGGGCTCAACACATGTAACCTAGCTAGTTAGCTAACACATCTACAGAATATTGATATGGAGTCCATCAATCAAAGATTAAAAAGAAACCCAGGCCTTCGCCAAAAATAGAGAAAAGGACTGACCAGAGCACACCTAGGATTTTACAAAAAATTAAAGGAGATAGATGACTAACGTCGCCGACGACCACATGCTCCAGCACAGGAGGCGTCACCCGCGGCAGAGAGACACCTGCTCCGTCTGAGGAGCCAGAGCAGCTACAGGGGCCCACATAAATGGATGTGCAAGGACAGTTTCATGCCGGTCAAGTACCATATATAAGAAATTTCGGCCAAAAAAAATTTCGGGTGCACTACTATACGTCTGTACCGGTGCTGCTGCTATCAAAATTTGGCATCAACACATTTTGGATGCACGAGAGCCATGAGATCGGAGTGGTTGGTAGATGTTAAATAAAGATAACCTATACAACAAGGAGCCGACCCCCTCACCATGTGGAGCCGCCCTGAAACCTAACGGATCTAACGAATCTAGGTACGGATTTCATAGATGGAAGAAAATCAGAAACCCTAGCCATGCCAATAAATAGATAAAGGACTGAACAAGGAAACCTAGGATATTTCCAAAAATAGGAGTTAGATGATTGACCTGTTCTCCGTCGTCGTCGCCGTCGACGTTGACGACGGCCTGCGGCAGAGGAGGCAGATGGCGTGGCAGATGAGTCACCTGCTCCGGCGGAGGAGCCACCTGCTCCAGCGTAGGTGCCACCTGCACCGGATGAAGAGCCTGGACGTGGTCGACGATGTCAAGGCCGCCCTGCTGCCGGCTGGACCCCTCGCCGGCGGGGACGGGTTTCTCCTTGTGCAGCTTCGCATGGGGCTTGGATGCTTGGTGCGCTATGGCGTCGGCCCTCCCTCCCATGGTGCTCTTGGGCATCTCGACGGTGGAGGTGCAGCGGCGGGAAGGGAGAAGCGGCGGGAAGTGCACGGCGAGTGGTGAGGTGTGGGAGGAGAAAACCCTCGATTGTGGCTATTTGTGGATTTGTGGATGGAGAAGAGTACGGTAAGAGGGGGCGGCGATGAGATTAATGTTATGGGGAAGCGGAGCGTGCTATGGGGACGTGGAGCGGCCAATTTAGTCCTTGGCTAGTCAACCGCATTTGTTGCCACGTTCACACCTCCCCGTGTGTTGTTCACACCACCACTTCTGCCACGTCAAACGCAACTTCTCACTAAAATGAATAGCCCGATCGTGCACAGCCATGATTTAGGAGTAATGCAGCTTCCCTTCAAAAAAATGTGTAATGCAACTGCTCCCTCATTACACAGAACAAAGTCATGCAGTGGGACAACTGCATTTGTAGGCTTGTTTCATCTACACGTGTCATGTTTTATATTTGTCCTAAAATATGTTCTAAAACTTTACAAACAATGGAATGGCAAATGGATGTGACAAAACTTCGACAGCAACCGTGCAGATTCGTCTGCAATATATCCGATATCCGGTACCGAGGAGGGGAATGTTGATCCACGCGATGCCATGCGTTTCATCTGGACCCATATCATGCACCCCTAGCCAACCGGGCCAAAACATGCGCCGCTAGCCTTCTCGATCCAAACAATGAGCTAGTGTCCACCATGCGTAGAGATGCTCATGTGGACAGGTTTGCTAGCACTAGTGAATGACGTCGGATCTCGGTGTGCAATATTGATATGTATCCGTCGTATCTATAATTTTTGATTGTTCCATGCCAATATTATACAACTTTCATATGCTTTTGGCAAATTTTTATACTATTTTTGGGACTAACATATTGATCCAGTGCCCAGTGCCAGTTCCTATTTGTTGCATATTTTTGTTTCGCAGAAACCCCATATCAAACAGAGTCCAAACGGGGTAAAAACGGACGGAGAATATTTTTGGAATATTTGGAAAATATGGGAAGAAGAATCAACGCGAGACGGTGCACGAGGTGGCCACGAGGCAGGGGGCGCCCCTGACCCTTGTGGGCCCCTCGTAAGCCAGTTGATGCTATTCTTTTGCCGCAAGAAAGCTATTTTTTGAAGAAAAATTTGGGCGAAGGTTTCAATCCAGTCGGAGTTACAGATCTCCGGATATATAAGAAATGGCGAATGGGAAGAATAACAGAGCACAGAAACAGAGAGAGAGAGACGGAGAGACAGATCCAATCTTGGAGGGGCTCTCGCCCCTCCCACACCATGGAGACCATGGACCAGGGGGGAAACCCTTCTCCCATCTAGGGAGAAGGTCAAGGAATAAGAAGAAGAAGGGGGCTCTCTCCCCCTCTCTTCCGGTGGCGCCGGAACGCTGCTGGGGCCATCATCATCACCGTGATCTTTACCAACATCTCCATCGCCTTCCCCCCTCTATCTACAGCCGTCCACTCTCCCGCAACCCGTTGTACCCTCTACTTGAACATGGTGCTTTATGCTTCATATTATTATCCAATGATGTGTTGCCATCCTATGATGTCTGAGTAGATTTTTGTTGTCCGGTAATTGGTGAATTGCTATGATTGGTTTAAATTTCTTGTGGTTATGTTGTTGTCCTTTGGTGCCCATCATATGAGCGCGCGCGTGGATCACACCATAGGGTTAGTTGTATGTTGATAGTACTATGTATTGGAGGGCAAGAGTGACAGAAGCTTCAACCTAGCATAGAAATTGATGCATACGGGATTGAAGGGGGACCAGTATATCTTAATGCTATGGTTGGGTTTTACCTTAATGAACATTAGTAGTTACGGACGCTTGCTAATAGTTCCAATCATAAGTGCATAGAATCCCAAGTCAGGGATGACATGCTAGCAGTGGCCTCTCCCACATAAAACTTGTTATCGGTCTAGTAAAGTAGTCAATTGCTTAGGGACAATTTCGCAACTCCTACCACCACTTTTCCACACTCGCTATACTAACTTTATTTCCTTCCTTATCTAAACAGCCCCTACTTTTTATTTACTTGCTCTTTATTATCTTGCAAACCTATCCCACAACACCTACAAAGTACTTGTAGTTTCATACTTGTTCTAGGTAAAGCGAATGTCAAGCGTGCATAGAGTTGTATCGTTGGTCGATAGAACTTGAGGGAATATTTGTTCTACCTTTAGCTCCTCGTTGGGTTCGACACTCTTGCTTATCAAAAGAGGCTACAATTGATCCCCTATATTTGTGGGTTATCAAATATGTGTAGCCGCGTGTCTCTTTGGCATGCTTGGCATACCGACGGGAGGGACTCGTCGAAGGTCCAACGAACCGCGGTGGGGTCAATGGTGGATGTATGGTGTGGGTTAACCTGGCTAACGGTGCATGGTTTGAGCGTAGGTGGCTGGGAGGCTAGATGGCTAATGAGTGCGCATGCGTCATCTGTACATTGTCAAGGTTGAACGATGGTTGTCTACGTGGCCATGCATGCATGCATGGTGTGCGTCCAGTTGGCGTGCGGCGACGGGCGGCCCACAACTTGCGGCACAGAGTTCTGAAGCAGATGAAGGTGCGGGCCCCGGTCTCCGTCCACAAGCAGGACTTGTTCCCTCTCGATGGCTATCACCGAGATGCGTTTTGGTCTCGTTTACACACAACCTACGTGAAGGCTTATGCGTGCCGCTCTCGATGTTCGACCACACCCACACCGCGAAAGGTCCCAAGAAATTCCGATCCCTCGTGAATTTGCACGGATTATAGCGGCGGCAGACGACACCCGGCATTTTTGCCCTTAACAACGGCTCTGAGTTGGCCCTTCCCATTGGTCGTACATGGCCCATGTATGGACCAGAGCTTAGCATGGAACTGTCACCCCCAATCCCTGCTATGATTTCATGTGGCCGCGGTATAGATCCTGAATTTCCGAGGATACTACCCTAGAAATGCGGCAAATGTCCCGAATATGGCACGCGCGGGCTCCGAGAAAGGCCGGGACCTTGCATGAGCTTTTGGATTGTTCTCCGTCGACCCGAGAGAAAGCATCGACGAAAATGGAGGAACGAGCCCGCATTCACTGCGCAAACTGGACGCATTACCTCAAGGTAGCTAGATCCAAACCATGCACCCCCGCCGTGTAGACCCACGTGGCGCACCACTTACGCACTAGACCCACACCACTTACGCCGGGCCCCAAGCCAACCATTCCCCGTGTAGATTCATATGTCGCACCCCGTAAAATAGCTTAGCACAAGACTTTCACCCCGATTTCCACAACATGCGCCACTACACGTAAGTGTCCACAAAAATGGACTATCGCATTATCAACATTTTTTTGGCTAAAACAAGTAAGTTGTTTTTAAATTTCTTGAAAATAACAAGGTTTTTGCTAAATTATAATTTCATTAATTACACATTATAAGGTCCATTTTTTGTCCCACAAAACTCCTTCCTTTCCCTTGAAAAAACGAATCCTTCTTCACCCTCTCACGATCACATTCATGGTGGCCTCGTCCTATAATCTAGGAGTGGTCGATCCAATCTCCCCACGGGTCGGGGGACAACTTTCACGCACTATCTATCTTGGTTGGTTGCAACCATCTCTCCAAAACGGTTTATTATGGGAAAATCACATTCTTCTGTTTTTCCTTCCAAAGATATGTGGCGAAAAAACATGGAACAAAATTGTAGAAGGCATGGTGGGATACGTGCACATGTTGTCTTTTTGTACTAGAAGTGCACTTGTTGGAAAATTGCATGTGCACGTGTCATGTTTCATTTTTCTTGAAAATTATGTTGTACACCTTTACATAGACGCTTGAATTATTGTTTTCATATGTTAATATTCCTAAATATTGAAATTCAGCATGCACATAACACATGGCATCCAAGCTTCGTCGGTGACCGCTTGGATTCGTCTGGTATATGCCCGTTGTCTGGTATCGGGCAGGGGAATGTGGATCCATGCGATGCCATGCGTTTCATCTGGACCCATGTCATGCACCCCCAGCCAATCGGGCCGACAACATGTGCCGCTAGGCTTCTCGATCCTAACCATGTGCTAGTGTCCACCATGGGTAGAGATGCTCAGGTGCACAGGTTTGCTGGCACTAGTGAATGACGTCATATCTAGGTGTGCAATATGTGTAGTCGCGTGTTGCTTTGACATACCTGGCATGCCGAGGGAAGGGACTCATTTCGGAGGTCCAACGAACCGAGGTGTGGTCAATAGTGGATGGATGGTGTGGGTGAACCTGGCAAACGATGCACGGTTTGAGTGTAACTGGCTATGTGTGCATGGCTGGGGGCTAGATGGCTAATGAGTGCACATGCGTCTTGTGTACATTGTCAAGGTTGACCGGTGGGTGTCTACTTGGCCACGCGTGCATGCATGGTGTGCGTCCAGTTGGCGTGCGGCGCACGGGACGGGCCTTGGTTGCTAGGGTCCACATCTTGCGGCACAGAGTTCTGAAGCAGATAAAGGGGCAGGCCCCGCACACCATTCGTAGGCCAGACTCGTTTCCTCTCAATTGACAATGGTTGTGAGGCGGCCCTTCTCTTTGGTGGCACATGGCCCATATATATGGACCAAAGAGCTTAGCATCTGATTGTTACCCCATTCTCTTCTATGATTTCATGTGTCGGTATAGATTGTGAATTCCCGATGATACTACCCTAGAAATGCGGCAAATGTCCCGAATATGGCATGTGGGACCCAAGAAAGGCCGGGACCTAGCATGCGCGTTTGCATTGTTCTCCATTGACCCGAGAGAAAGCACCGATGAAAACGGAGGAACGGGCCCGCACTCAATGCACAAACCGGCCGCGTTACCTCAAGGTAGCTAGATTCAAACCATGCACCCCCACCGTATACACTCACGTGGCGCACCACTTACGCACTAGACCCACACCACTTACGTCGGCCTCCAAGCCAAGCATTCCCCCCGGGTAGACTCATACTCCCTTTGTCTGGAAATACATGTCATCAAAATGGATAAAAGAGGATGTATGTAGACGTATTTTAGTTCTAGATACATCTATTTTTATCCATTTTGATGGCAAGTATTTTCGGACGGAGGGAGTATATCGCACACAAAATAGAATTAGCACAAGACTTTCACCCTGATTCATGAGGTTACTACCTTGTGCACCCCTAGCTAGCATGATACACTGCATGCACCTAGAGCTACCTGGGCCCACAGCATGCACCACTACACGTACGTGTCCACAAAACGAACTAACCCATAATCAACTTTTTTTTGCCAAACAATTTAGTTATTTTTATAATGGCTTGAAAATAGCAAGTTTTTGTTAAATAATAACTTCCTTAATTACAATAAGGTCCATTTTTGTCCCTCTCAAAGGGGTGCATTCCATTTTGTAACCACACAAAATTCCTACCCTAAAAAAAAGAATTCTTCTCCCACGATCACGATGGCCTCACCCTATAATCTAGGAGTCGATCCAATCTCCCCACGGGGGCCAAGTTGCACGCAGTAGACACTTTTGGTTGGTTGCAAATTTCTCTCCAAAATGGTTTATTATGAGAAAATCACCTTATATTTTTTTACTTGCAAAGACATGTGGCGACAAAAGCATGGAACAAAATCATGGGAGGCACGGTTGGATACGTGCACATGCTGTCTTTTTCTACTACAACTGGACTTGTTGGCAAATTGCATGTGCCCATGTCATGTTTCAATTTATCTTGAAAATTATGTTGTACACATTTACATAGGCAATTGAATTGTTGTTTTCATATCTTAATAATCCCTAAATATTGACCACATGACACATGTGGTAAGCAATCCAAACAATTCAAAAAAAATCCCTAAATATTGAATTTAAGCATGCACCTAGAAATTATCAGTCATAGAACCAACATCTCTTTCGTACAGATTAAGGTACTTCCACATTAAACCTAGTACTACAAATTCAAAGGATCAACTTAATACATTAACAGCACATGGGGATGTAGCCCAGGAATCCAACGAGTAGAGAGAAAAGGAGGAACAAAAGCTGGAAGAAGAAGGATCAGCCAGCAGCAGCGGCATTAGCCTCCTAGCCTCAAAACTCCAGGTCTCCAGCCTTGTGAACTCCAGTTTTTTTTCCTGCGAAACACGAATGGCAAAGTTGCTGTTATAGATTAGGACTTAGTAAAAATTACAGTTATGCTGAAACAGTTATAATGACTAGCAGTGTCGACATGATGGTTACAACAAGCAAACAAAACCAAGCTCACAAGTTGCAACTTACTTTTAACATCAAACAATTATATTAACATGACCACTTTAGAGCAAGATCTTACCATGCAACATAAACTTGTCATAGCAACAAAAGGCATGGCATGAAAGTATTGGCAACATAATGCAAATAATTTTTAGAAGCATGGCCATAGGAGTTATATTTTTAGTGGCAACCTTCAAGCAAAGTTGCATAGTTTTATAACAGAAAGGGCCGTTGTTATTGGTAGAGGCACACTGAGGTTGGCTATCCATCGAGGATGACCAGGTGGGCCAGGGGCCACATGGCTGGGAGCGTTTGTGTGTGTGTGTGACTGCCGTGGGACCCGGATGTCAGTGGCTTACTCTAAAAACAAAAGGGGGTTTATAGTTTAGTGGGAACAATCAAGCAAATTCGCAAAGTTTTATAGCTGACAGATTTGTACTTGCTGAGATGCACAGAGTAAAATGATGGCATGTTGGAGGCAATAAATAAATATGCTACATGGCTTGTCATGGCATCTAATTGCACAGAATGCTAGTACAAATCATGGATAACAAGACATACAACATGAGCATCTCCATAAGAGCTGGTAGCTCTACCAAAAAGCAATCAACAACTCAAAAAAGGTTCGAATATAGTATCAAGGACTTAATAATAGAAAGACACATAACAAATTATTGAAGTAGAAGTGTAGGTGAACATCAAATTCTACCACTACAACAGTACAAATTTAGCCTAGTGTTCATATACATCATAATCACTACCACCACAACTGTAAGCATGAGCAGTAGGAAGATTATGAGTGGGGAAGCTTACTCTAAAAAACAGTACCGCCGCCGTTCAGACGAGGGGAGCGGCGAGGGAAGCGTGGAGAACGGCTAGGAAGCGAGGTTGCCACCACTGTCCTCCTCCTCTTGTGCTTCGAAGTCTCCGGTGACTCCGTTGGAGGCTGCACAATCTGCAACGGCACCTCGTGCACTGTGGCTTCCTGATCCAGTGGATGCTCTACCCTGGATCTGAACACCCACCACCTCCGCCTGACCCACGAGTTGGACGAATCGGCCTGCTGCATCGCCTAGAGGAGGATCTCGATCTTGTTGATTGGTTGTGAGGACGGGGGGTAAAGCTTCTGCTTTTCTCTCTTCGACATTTGCTTCATGGTGGCCATCGCCGTCCAGCACATTTGCATTGTGTTGTCAAACCAAGAAAGGGTCTCAGTCAACCTGGCCATCTTGCACTGGTCGCTTCCGGCAATCTGCTCGATCTCCTGCTCCATCGAGAGGGGTTGGGGGGTTGGATGTGGATGTGGAAGAGGAGACGAGCAAAGTTGCGGCGGTGAGAAGGAGGAGATGGTTGTCGTGGATTTGGAATGAGGGAGGAGATGCCTGTGGTTGTGTAATGGTGATGGAAGAGGAGAGGACCCTAGCGGCGGCGGTTCTGCATTGGATGAGAGGGGCGGTGCGTGATTGTTTTTTTCCTATGACAATTTTTTTAGATAATTTTTTTCCTATGACTAAAATGCCATAGATTAAAACGGTTCCAAAAAAGCCCAACCACTGTAAAACTTTGTATAATAAATATAGATAATTCGGGCCAACCAAAGCCCAAAACATGACAAATATAGTACGCTTACAACTTAAATAACACCAAGACAAATATAGATAGATACTAGATTTTTTAGCTAAAAACGATAGATAGATAGATACATGGCCGCCACTTCTCCACCAGGCTCCTCCTCGCTCCTCCTCCGAGCGCCCTTCACTGCTCCTCCGCGGTGTTGTTGATGGGGTACGGCAGAGTGTGCATGCGCTCCTCGGTGGGGAAGATGTTGTCGTAATCCGTGAAGATGTTATGGGTGGTAAAAGCTATGAACTCGCAGCCACACTAGAACACGCGGCCAAGGAGGTAGAACGCGTCGAAGGGGTTGGTGAAGTGGGCAAGGATAGAAACCACAACCCCGTTGTGGATGACCTCCTCGACTCGGTACATCCTTGGAGATCCCCGGGGGAGGTGCCTGTAGCCGGCCCCAAGGAAGAAGTCAATGACGCCCCTCGCGCCCCTCAACCTTGACATCACCCACACACGAAGGGTGCTCTCGACGTACACCCCGGTAGGGTAGAGCATCTCCGGCACGATGGGGGGGGAAGCGGTAGGTTGGCCCGGTGTACTGCATGGCTGCGGCGGGCTGGTTCTTGGGGTTGTTTGTGGTGAAGAAGAAGAAGGGCATATGCAAAATGCAGGTGGGAGAGTATGGGAGATGGATGAAGGGTGTGATAGGAAGAGGAACATGATAGGTGGCTTAAATAGCCACCGTGGCAGTAATGGGGTCAAATGTGAACAAGTTTTCCACCCACCGCAGCATCGGGAGTGTACACGCGTGGGAAACTATAGTGTGAATCTAAATGTGAAGTTTAAGTGCTGCCCTATGTGCCGTCGGTCGGGTCAAGCGGGGACGGCTCTGCAGCGCGTGCTCCTTCACAGACATGCGCGGCGATGCAACGTAGGGCTGAAGCGGGCGCATGCATGCAACCGCATGCAACGTAGGCTCGCTCGGGCGCATGCAACGGCGGCGGACATCGCTCGGTCCAATGGGTGGGCTTCTTTACACAGCCCAACGACGCGCATGCATGGCAGCCCACACTCGAGCACAGAAAAAAAAACAGGCGCAGAAAAAAACAACATAAGTATTTTATGATTTATCGACGCGAAAGCCGTAGAAAATCCTTGCAACGTCAAAAAGCTATGAAACTTGGCAAGGATGCTAGTCATGTTGGTACAAGGTTGTTGGTCCACTTCAAGGATGTCGACAAAAACATGCTTCGAGACGGACCCTTCTCGTCCTACCCGAAAGGCCAGGATGTAAGTCCAATGAGATCAACACTTGTTCATGTTGGCCAATGTGGCACTGACCGCCGAAGGAGATAAAGATTGATACTTGTTCATGTGGGCCCATATTTTTTTACATTTGGTGTCGATAGAACACAAAAAATAAACATGACTATATGCTTTTAGGTCTTCACCCTCCCAGTTTGTTGGCCAACTCAGTAGGTTTTGCCTTAAGATGTCACCTCTTTCTGTAAGCTGCAATTGCTGTGGCTTTGGAATGCTGGTTCTCTTTCCTGCAGAACGGGCATTTATAGCGACCGTTACGCTGGTACACAATCTTTGCAGCCATGAGCCACTTGAAGATTTTCTTTCTGAAAGTTTCCCTCGGCTCTAGGTAGTTCTCCCATTCTTCCAAATCTGCAATCTGGTATTAGAAGAAAAAAAATCTCATGCCAGCGAATTGTACATTATATCAAAGGCATGCATAAATGGATTGTTTTTTCTTTGCATTGGTTTTCTAAAACTTTGCTTATATGAAAGACAGGCATAAAATGGAATTCAAATGATCCATTCATCTAAACTTGCAAACCCTAGGACTAATAACCGTATAATTAATAAAAAAAGCGAAAGTATGATTGTCTGTACGAATAGCGAGGAATAACAAGAGAGCAATTTCTAGGGTTAACTTCGAGAAGGCAAATTCTAGGGTTAATCTCTGCAGACACTAACCGATTCGTCGTCGTTGGTGCTGTGTTGGACCAGCTGTGGCTGCGAATCAGCAGCGACGACGTCATTGTCGACCAGTTCCTTCATGGGGTCCACATCCGCCGCACAGAGCGCACCAGCCACGCCCCCTCCTCTGGCAGGTAGGATCATCCTCGCCGGCAAGAATGTGGGCTTTTTGGCGGCGGCGAGTAGTGGGCGGCGACGAAGACGTGGGTGGATAGGCAGAGGCGATCGAACGCTGGAGGCGCGAGCGAGATTTGGGGAGTGAAAATTCAATTTGTTTGGGAGAGAGAGGTCAAGGCCGCGCACAATTCGCCACTTTTGAAATTTAGGTAGAAACATGCACGTACACGGCATCGTGCACACCCAGAGATTTTCCCGAGCCAACCAATCAACCAACCAAGCAAAAGAAAAAGTGCACAGTGTTGGTCCACAAACGTGGCAATATAAACCGAACACCAAAATAGGGTGTTAAAAAAAGAACACCAAAATAGGAGGGACATTTTTTTGTTTTGCGCTGTACTACTAAATACTAGAAGGGAGACCTACTGAAAAAAATACTAGAAGGGACAGTTGGCACATTTAATTTCACGTGGCATCTAGCTTTTTTGTTCATCGCTAGCTATGTTGTACCGATTAAGTAAAATGAATGGATAATTATTAAACCCTAGCTATTGTCAAGGTTTATCAGTGTGTGTCTACGTGGCCAAGTGTGCTTGCATGGTGTGGGTCCAGGTGAGTGTGATGCATGGGACGGGCCTTTGTGGTTAGGGCCCACATCAAGCAGCACCGAATTTTGAGTAAAGTGAAGGAACGAGCCCAGCACACCATCCGCATGCCGGACTTGTTCCCTCCCATTGGCTAGATCCAACATGCGATATGGCCTCGTTTACACTTAGCCCGCGTGAGGGTTTATGCATTCCCCTCTCCGTGTTTGACCATACCCTTCATGGCTCATATTATGAGACCACGCCAGGCCCCTGATGTACCGCCTAGGCACAAACCGGACGCGTTACCTCTCGGTAGCTAGATCCAAACCATGCACCCCCGCTGTTTAGACCCAAGTGGAGTAGCACCTAGACACATGACCCGCGACACTTGTGCCAGCCCCTGAACCATGCATCCCCGCCGTGTAGACTCATACGTGGCCATGTGTGCATGAATGTTATGGTTCCAGCTGAGTGCGATGCACGGGACGGTCTTTGGTTACTAGGTCTAACATCACGCGGCAAAAAGATTTGAGGCAAATGAAGGAATAGGCCCCGCACTCCCTTCAAAGGACGGACGCATTCCCACTATGTGGCTTGATCCAGCATGGAATATGGCCCCGGTTGCCCACGGCCTATGTGAGGGCCTACGCATGCCGCTCTCGATGTTTTACCACATCTTCTAGGGGTCGTATGATTACACTTGCGCCAGGTCCCGTGAATTTTCGGCCCCTCACGAATTTGCATGGATTATAACGGCAGCTGACGAGCATCATAGCCTAGGGAACGGCGTCGAGGCCACCCCTCCCTTTGGTACCATATGGTGCATATATGGACCAAAGAGCTTAACATGGGGCTTTCATCCCAATCCTTGCTATGATTTCATGTGGCTGTCGTAGATCTTGAACTTTTGAGGTTACAACCCCAGAAATGTGGTAAATGTCCCGAATATGGGAGGAAGGGGGGCGGGGGGCGAGAAAGTCCACGCACTGGCAAGACAAACAAGTTTTTTTAAATAAGGATTTTTAGCATGTTTTGATAAGGATTTTAAAATTTCAAATTATAAGGTGCTTATTTTTTTTCCTAAAACAAAGGTGTTGTAAACGCACAAAGCTCCTCATTGAGCCTCTCACCATCATGTTCACGTTGAACTCACCCTAAAATCAAGGATAGGTAGATCGAATCTCCCCACGGGGGGCAACCTCCACCTAGTAGCTAAATATGGTTAGTTGAGAATTTCTCCCCAAGTCATTTTTTGAGGCAAAATCACATTCTTCTTTTTTCCTCCAATATTGTGGCGAAATACATGGAAGAAAAATCATGGGAGGCACGGTGGAACGAGTGCACCTGTTTTACCCTCCAAAAGTGCACTAGTTGCCATATTGCATGTGAACATGTCACCTGTACAAACAATTGAGATGTCGTTTTTATTTTGTTAACAATTCCTAAATATTGAATTTTAGCATGCACCTACCCCATGGCGGTTAGGTCAAATTTGTCTTATCCAAGCTCCGCCAGTGACCGTGCAGATTCTTGTACCATGCACGTGCTGCTCCGGGCCTCCGACGTCCAGTACCGGACAGGGGAATCTGGATGTGATGCAATACAATTCATGTTGACCCATATCACGCACCCTTAGCCAACCAGGCCGACAACATGCACCGCTAGACACCTCGATCTAGACCATGCGATAGTGTCCACGATGGGCAAAGATGCTCAGCTAGACATGTTTGCTGGCACTAGTGCATGATGCCCAATCTCGGTGTGCAAGACGGGTAGCCATGTGTCGCTTTGACATGCTTGGCATACGGAGGGAGGGACTTGTTGGAGAACTAACGAACGGAGGTGGGGTCAAGGGTGGATGGATGGTGTGGGTCAACTTGGCTAAAGGGGAACGGTTTGAGGCCATTTGAACAATGTATGCCATGTCTATGGTCATCAGCTAGCTCACTTGCCTTACCATGAAATTTTACATAAGGGGACAGTGTAAACTTAAAAATTTTGAGTTTTAATTTTGGATATCCTGTTTGTTACATTTATGGCACCGTGTACAACAAATTTGGGGTTATTTTGGAGATGGCCAAAAAAATCATTGGAGATGGTCCAATCATAAACATGTGACCATATACAAAAAAAAGCCCACCTCTAATAGGAGATTTTAGACCCCCACGGCATGCATACGACTAGAAACCCAACCATATGGGGCCAGGATGTAGGCCCGTGGGATATTGATTTCTCCTGATAGTAGGCCCAACAGGGCATACACGGAGCTGGATACGGAACATGTTGTTTCAGTGAGAGAGGCTCATGCAAATGGTTTCTCAGCCGCGTATATAAGTAGGTGCGTGCGCGTCTCGCTTGGCGAGGTGGGACTAAACTCCCACCACCCGTCGATTCGCCATGCCTCTCGGCGTCAGGGTTGTCCCAGGCGAACCTCAACCGCGTGCTGGACCACGCGTCCCTGTAGAAGGTTGGGCTGGCCCATCTTGTATGCATATCCTTTTTCTTTTTTGATTTTCACATATTCTCTTTCATTTATTATTATACAGTTCTAAAACAAAGGTGCTCCTGGGTACCAGCATGTCTGGCATGAGGATTTCCCTCTGGATGTAAATTGTCCCGTGACCGCTGATTTGGTCGGTCCCCAGTAATTGGAATGCAAGGTGTTCCACGTCAAAAAAACAAAGGTTGTCGTAAACGCACAAAACTCCTTCTTCAGCCTCTCACCATCATGTTCACGTTGAACTCACCCTAAAATCAAGGACAGGTCGATCTAATCTCCCCACGGGGGGAAACCTCCACGGAGTAGCTAAATATGGATACTTGAGATTTTCTTCCCAAGTCGTTTTTTGAGGGGAAAATACATTTTTCTTTTTTCCTCCAATATTTGTGGCGAAATACATGGAACAAAAATCGTGGGAGGCACGGGGGCTACCTGTTTTTTTTCCTCCAAAAGTTCACTTGTTGCCAAAATGCATGTGAACGTGTCATATTTCACATTTTCCTTAAAACATGTTGTACACCTGCACAAACAATTGAATTGTCATTTTCACTTTGTTATCAATTCCTAAATCTTGAATTTCAGCATGCACCTATCCCATGGCGTCTCATCCAAGCTCCCACATCAACCACGCAGATTCTTCTACCATGCATGTGTGCTGCTCCGGCGTCCGGTATAAGAGAGGGGAATCTTGATCCGATGTGATGCGATTCATGTCTACCCATAGCATGCACCGCTAGGCAACCGGGCCGGCAACATGCACCGCTAGCCGCCTCGATCCAAACAATGGGCAAAGATGCTCAGCTGGACATGTTTGTTCGCACTAGTGCATGATGCGCCAATCTCGATGTGCAAGACGTGTAGCCGTGTGTCGTTTTAACATGCTTGGCGTACCGAGGGAAGGGACTCGTCGGAGATCCAACGAACCGAGGTGGGGTCAATGGTGGATGGATGGTGTGGGTCAGTTTGGCTAAAGGTTTACGGTGGGTGTCTACGTGGCCAAGTGTGCATGCATGGTGTGAATCCAGCTGTGTGTGATGCACTAGACAGGCCTTTTTGGATAGGTCCCACATGAAGCGGCAACAAATTTTGAGGAAAATGAACGAACGGGCCCCGCACTCCGTCTGCATGCCGAACTCGTTCCCTCCATTGGCTAGATCCAGCATGCGATATGGCATCGTTTCCACATAGCCCGCATTAGGGCTTATGTGTGCCACTCTCGGTGTTTGACCACACCCTTCATGGGTCATACGACGAGACCATGCCAGGCCCCGTGAAGCACCGCCTAGGCACAAACCGGACGCGTTACCTCTTGGTAGCTATATCCAAACCACATGCAGACCCGTTGTCTAGACCCACGTGTGGAGCATCACGTAGACGTTTAGACTCATACTTGGACATGCATCCTCTTGGTAGACGTTTAGACTCATGTGTTACCTCTTGGTAGCTAGATCCAAACTGGACTCACACCACTTACGCCAGTCCCCGAACCATGCAACCGCGCCGTTTAGACTCATGCATGGACATGTGTGCATGCATGTTGTGGGTCCAGTTGAGTGCGATGCACGAGACAGGCCTTGGTTACTAGGTCTAACATCATGTGGCATCGAGATTTGAGGCAAATGAAGGAACGGGCCCCGCACTCCTTTCACAGGCCGGACGCATTCTCTCTTGATGGCTTGATCCGACGTTCGATATGGTCCCGTTTGCACACAGCGTATGTGAGGGCCAATGCATGCCGCTCTCGATGTTTTACCACACCCTCTAGGGGTTGTACGATGACACCACGCCAGGTATGGTGAATTTTTAGCCCCTCGCGAATTTGCATTGATTATAACGACAGCAGATGGGCATCATAGCCGTAGAGAACGGTGTCGAGGCCACACCTCCCGTTGGTAGCATATGGCACATATAAGGACCAAAGAGCTTACATGGGGCACTCATCCCATTCCCTGCTATGATTTAATGGTGGCCGCGTAAGATCTTGAACTTTCGAGGTTACAACCATAGAAATGCGGTAAATGGCCCGAATATGCGAGGGGGCGAGAAAGGTGACGCAATTACCTACCCCCATTATTGAAGTTTTTTTCTGGAAAGAAACATTTTTTTATAAATAAGGAATTTTCAGCACTTATTAATAACGATTTTATAATTTCACATTGTAAGGTGCATTTTTTTCTCTAAAACAACGGTGTTGTGAACGCACAAAACTCCTCCTTGAGCCTCTCACCATCACGTTCACGTTGAACTCACCCAAAAAGGATTTCCCTCTTTTTTCCGATTTTCCTTTGTTTTTGTTTTTTAGACAAAAAGATTTTGCTTTGTGTTTTTTTATTAGTAACATAGGGTTTTACTTTGTGACTGGTAAGCGGCATGTGGGCCTGTTTGGTTGTTTCTTTACGAACTGGACCCACGGGTCGTTATTTTTTGTGCTTGACATGGATAGGGTCTGTGTCATTACCCCCATCGCCCACACACCCCCGCCCCCTCACCCCCACCCTCCCCACAAACCACCCCGCCGCGACCCCGCCGCCTACTCGCCTGGCCGCTCTTGACGGTTGGAGCAGAAGAGCGCGGAGTGAGATTGGGAGGCCGCCAGCAAGCACCTAGCGACTACCGGCGACTAGGTGAAGTGAGAAACCCTAACTTGTAATCTTTGACTTCTTTGTTCCATGTTGTGTTGCCGTTTCAGGAGTTGGATATGGTTTTCAACGTCAGAGGTTAGATAGTTAGGATTTTTAAATTGGATGTTAGATGGAAGGCAATGCAGAGATTGAAGGAAGTTTTCTACATCGGTGGCTTGCTGGGTATTTTTTTCTAGGGTTTTGGTATTCCAGGGTTTTCATAACAATGAACAAGTGCAGATGCGTAACACAATAGCAGAAAATTTCAGAAACAATCCTTTAAAACTTAAAATAATATTGGCCTTGTGCAGTGGCGAATCCAGGAAGAAACCAGACGGTGGGCTCAAAACTTATAAGCTGGGCTAGTGGATTAAATTCCTTTTTAGGCCGAAATTAGGTTGGGTTTAGTAAGCCAGCCATTAATTAACTTGTAGTCCTAGATTGCAAGTCAACTAAACATTTCTCAGAATAATATTTACTGCAGTGTTTTTTTTTGCAGAATATGAAATTTTGATCCAAATATTTGTATCTTTGTAGGGAAATAACAATAACCTCTTAATTCTGTTGCCCAAATTAGTTCATATTTTAAAGATTATAAATGTGAGGGCGTACAATATATCAGAGTTTTCAGGAATTATTTTAATCTTTATTTTGTGTGGTTATGTAGTACCAGGAAAAAGTGAAGTAAGTTCATTTTCTCTAATATGACAGACAAGTGGCTAATTGAGTTGGTTACCCTGACGATCCTTCGTCCGTCCAGAACAGATTTTCTTTTCTTTTTCAAGGAACATATTGTTGGATGCGGATGTATGTAGATGGGTTGTATGTTGAAGGTGTGCGTGTGTACATTCAGGTGGGCCGAGTAGCAGCAGTAGTAGGATTTATGTTTTGATAGGACTTTTCTCAGAGATTATTGCTCAGTCTCAAACACTACCTCAGTTGTGCTGCAGAGGAGGGGGACCAATGCCACACGTCGACGCTCGGGGTGAGCCCATGCTGCTGGTTGACGATCAAGAGAAGGACATGTCTAAACAAGCTGTGGTGCGGCGGGCACGCGCTGTGTTGCGGGGTTATGAGGAGTGGAGGGCGAGCCACCCGCTCAGTTCAAGTGTATGATTGTTGATTACTGATGCAGTACCTTCGTTGATTATACTGTATGATTGTTCCCTAGTGTGTTTACATGCATAAGCCCTTTTCTTAAATTCTCATCATTTGCTTTTCTACATTTTATTTTGTTTACACAGGTGGTGTTCATAACCTGTCGACAGGACTGCAACAGGCCCGATGCTGATGGGTTGACATTTACCATCAGGCTAGATGGGGACACTTCAGCTGTGGTATAAATAATCATGTCAATTTTTACTTGTATTGTGTTTGTTCCCCTCTACTTTGAAGATTAACAAAATGTAGGAAATAAATAGCAATTAAATTCTACATGTACAGATGTTGCCATGCTACGCATGGCACCAGTTCAGCGCCATCCCAGACAGTTCATTGAGTTTTCAAGTGAGAGGGAGCCGCACGTATGATTTTGGCGTGTACAAAGGGAATTCAAGGGCGATCATCTGTGGTGAAAACTGGTGCATGTTTGTTGAAGACTTCGACCTGCGAGAAGGTGACCTTGTCTCCTTCGATTTGATTGAAGACATTCCTATGGTGTACTGCTGCAACCTGCCAAGGACATGCGATCAAAATGAAGAGCGTAAAGATCCTCTAGAATTAGTTGTCATAACAAAGGGAATTAATCTGACGAAGCAAGAGGATCGTAACCTACATGACCTTTTGGCGATGAAGAAAGGTTATATAGGTGAATTTTTTGTCCACCGCTTCACCAAGTCGAACATAGCAGGAAAGACGATGGTATGTTTTTGGTGGACTAGTATTTTCTATATTGTATGCAATTTTCTTTGTTTTTTCGTGGAGAGAAAGATTGATGATATGCTATTGTAGCTAAAACCAGTGAATACACTGATGTGTGTTTTTGCATATCCCTTTGTATCCTATAACTATAGATCCTTATGTAATATATGCAGATGTAGCTGAAGATCCTTTTGTTTACTGCTCCTTCACATATTTCATATTTTTTTCTTCCTATGACGGTGCATACAGAGATTACCGGTGAAAGTTGTCGACGCCCTGAAGACCCGGGAGATGGGAAGATACCGGGAGATGGGCTTGCTGGCATTCAGCTGTGGAAGGACAGTTTCATGCCGGTGAAGTACCACAAGTGTGATGATGGCCGCATCATCTTTGGCAAGGGATGGAGTGATTTTGTTGACAGTGAAGAGCTCAAGGTTCATAAAGCCGTTCTTTTCGGTTTCAAGACCACCACCCGTGAAGATCTTCAGATCGAGGTGGTTATGAACATGCTGACCGAGGAGCCACAAATGTAGCACGACAACGCAAGAGTGTCATTTACACTAGGTATACTGCGAAAACTATGTTGATAGCAGTCATGCATCTATGGGGTTACGTCTTCATTATGTCTTGGGTGATGATGACTATGAGAGGAGGACATGCTGTAGTTAGAGTAAATGCTAGGATTCGGCCCTATTCAGGACTCAAAATAGGGCTTACATAGGTGGTTGCTTTATTGGCTGCTGTTTCCCTGGCTATAATCATGAACGATGGTAATGCAAATGGAATCGTTAAGGGGGTTTTATAAATATTTTAAATCATGGTAGAACTACCTATGAGTTATTGTGTAGGAGATGCGGGAAGGGCATCAGTTGTGTTGTTGACTCTTTGGTAATGCAGGAATAGGAATAATGTGAGATTACAAAATAAATGGTATAGTGATCTTATGATTCTTGTTTAGCTAATTTGCTTGTGGATCATGGGATGGTCTATATTGCAGATGAAGGTGGTAAACAAAGAGGTGTTGATGTTGGGAGCAAAGAGGTGCTGATGGTCTATATGCGCAGGCTAGAGCATGTAGCAGGTGAATTGTACAGTTCATCGCAAGTGTGGAGTCACAGGGTACTCCGGTGTCGCCTGACGAGGACATGTATTAGGGGTAGGGTAACAGGCCTGACCTAAAGACCCTACCCATGGACACCATACACTTTGTACGGGCCCTGGGCGGATCGCCCGTCGGGCACGCACCACAACTTGAAAGTCACTCGGACGGCAACGACCACTCGGAGCACAGCACTCCACTCGACGAGCTCATTCCACTCGGCAGTGTAACTCACTCGGATATGCGAAGACCAATAGTCAGCATGACGGTTTTGTAGTGGGCAGGTATTATGCCATTGATGCTCCACTTTGTAACATAGGAGGTGAGGGGGTGGCGCACTCTATATAAGCCACCCCCCACCACTAGACGAGGGGGCTCTTTTTTTCTTCCACCTCTCTCTCTCTTTTCACCATTAGTCTCGGGACTTAGCTCAGGCATGGGGATCCGTTCCTCTCTCACACACATACATTGTAATCTCTGGATATATACTCAGATAAAACAAAGCCTCTCCGGAGCACGAGACGTATGGTTGTTATCTCCACCGTGAGAGGCCCGAACTCGCTAAAACCACCGTGTCACCCATATGCATCTCGATAGATCATGCTCCGTTACCCTATACCTTATTATTGTCGGAATCGTTCCCACGACAGTTGGCGCCCACCGTGGGGCATGGCGTCTATCGAGCCATGATGCAGATGGTTATTTTACAACCACCGGCGGCAGATCGATTCCCGCTGAAAGAAACATGCATCAATCCAAACACTTACAAGAAACCGGTTGCACCTTGTGCACGGCCACCGGCGCCGTCCACCCCGTCGTCGTCTCCAACCTCAGTACAGCCGAGTGCATGTGCGGCCATCGGCGCCGTCTCCGTTGTCGTTGTCAACGACCTCGGCACAACCGATTGTGCCTCGTCTGCGACATCGTCGTTGAGCCTCCACGCGTGGCCGCCGGTGCCGTCCGCCTCATCGTCAGCTCGAAAGGTCGCTGGCGTCGTCCGCTTCATCGTCGTCTTCAACCTTGTCGATGAGCCCCCATGCACGGCTGCCGACCCCACCTCGTGTTCTCGGCCTCCGCGGTGGAAGTGCAGGCCCGATAGGGCGCAGGCGCGCATCGCTCCTTCCTCATGCGCCAGTCGCCGGCGACGGTCTCCGCGGCGGAGGCGCGCTGCGGCGGCAACCTACAAAATAGCCACGACCCGCAACCTGCAACCTGGCCGTTCAGGGTCAAAGGAGTCAATGCCTCCTAAACTCTCTCGTAAGTGCATGCATAATACGGTCACTTCCATGATCAATTAACTGCATGTAGGGAAAAAAAGGAAACTGAAGGGCGATTCCCACCAACAGGAAATCCCGTTGGCTCCGCTTTATCACCTCATTAAGCAGCCAATTGGTGAGGATTTACAATCGTCAGTTACGTAATTACTGCGGTCATAAGTGCATTGCTCTGGCGCTAGCTAATTAGTGCATGCATGCATGCCGTTAACTCCGTGGCTATGCTGGCTATACTTGCTAACTTGCAGGAAAGTGCTGAGACATCAAAAGAATATTCGTGGCTATACTTGCTACTAACTTGCAGGGTCACTGGTCCTGTCGTTATCCACCGATAGCAGTCCACTCGGACGGACATTTCGTTCAGGCGAATATAGTGACTCAGCCGCCTGCATGCCAAGTCGCTCAGCTGGTCATGCCACCATCACTTGGGTCACCTGATGGATCTTCCACTCGGACAACTACGAACCCGATTGGTCCAGAGTTCACATAGATGAATCCATTCGGATGCAGACTCAAGTTCACTAGGCCATGGACCCTACCTCAGTCGGCTGCCTACGCGTCGTCGCTCAGCTGAACACATCTTCATCACTCAGCTGCCCGTGCACTGTTGCTTAGTGGGGCACGTGTTCATCAACATGCCCGCTCGGCCGCCCCGCATGTCGCTGCTCAGTTGGACGCGTCTTCATTAACTTGTCCACTCGGTCGCCCCACACGACACCGCTCGGCTGAGAGCATCTTCATCAACCTGTCCGACTCGACCACACTATGCATAGCCACTCGATTGGGCATGTTCTCATCACTCAGCTGCCCCGCACGCCATAGCTCAGCTGGACATGCCTTCATCAACTTGTCCAACTCGGCCACCCCATGCATCGTCACTCGTCACTTGGCCAGACGCGTCTTCACCACTCGGATGTCCCGCACGTCGCCACTCCACGGCACGCGTCTACATCGCCCTGACGCCCCGCGCATCGTCACTCCATGGGATGCCGCTAAGTCACTCGGACGCCCCGCGCATCGTCACTCCGCGGCACGTGTCCACTCACTCGGACGCCCCGCGAGTCGCCATTCCGCGGGACGGGTCTACTTCACTCGGCCGCCCCGCGCGTCGCCACTCCGCGGGACGGGTCTACTTCACTCGGACGCCCCGTGCATCGTCACTCCGCGGCAAGCATCTTCATCATTTGGCCGCCCCATGTGTCGCTATGCCGCGGGATGCGTCTACTTCACTCGGCCGCCCCGCGCGTCGCCACTTGGTTGGTCACCTCATCACCACTCGGCCGTCCCACGCGTTGCCATCGGTTGGTCACCTCATCACCACTCGGTCACCCCGCGACACAGTTTTTACAATCTCATAAATGATTATTATTCTTTTTTTATATGCTCTAAATCCCCCAGTGGGTGACTTAGTTGTGAATCTGTCTCGCCTAAGTTTCAAAAAATCCTGCCGAGTGGAGAGCAACCCTCCCACTCGGGGGCTTAGCTGCAGTCCAGTACTCGCCTAAGTTTCAAAAAATCCTACCGAGTGGAAAGTAGCCCTCTCAATCGGAGGCTTAGCTGCAGTCCAGTACTCGCCTAAGTTTCAAAAAAATCCTACCGAGTGGAGAGCAACCTCCCACTGGGGCTTAGCTGCAGTCCAAGACTACGCCTAAGTTTCAAAAATCCTACCGAGTGGAGAGCAACCTCCCACTGGGGCTTAGCTGCAGTCCAAGACTACCTAAGTTTCAAAAATCCTACCGAGTGGAGAGCAACCTCCCACTTGGGGGCTTAGCTGCAGTCCAGTACTCGCCTAAGTTTCAAAAATCCTACCGAGTGGAGAGCAACCTCCCACTCGGGGGCTTAGCTGCAGTCCAGTACTCGCCTAAGTTTCAAAAATCCCACCGAGTGGAGAGCAACCTCCCACTGGGACTTAGCTGCAGTCCAAGACTACCTAAGTTTGAAAATCCTACCGAGTGGAGAGCAACCCTCCCACTCGGAGGGCTTAGCTGCAGTCCAGTACTTGCCTAAGTTTAAAAACACCACTCGGCCGCTCCGCGCGTCGCCACTCGGTTGGTCACCTCATAACCACTCGGCCGCTCCGCGCGTCGCCACCAGGTTGGTCACCTCATAACCACTGGGCCGCCCCGTGCGTCGCCACTCGGTTGGTCACCTCATAACCACTCGGCCGCTCCGCGCGTCGCCACTCGGTTGGTCACCTCATAACCACTCGGCCGCTCCACGCGTCGCCACCAGGTTGGTCACCTCATAACCACTCGGCCACCCCGCATGTCGCCACTCGGTTGGTCACCTCATAACCACTCGGCCGCTCCGCGCGTCGCCACTCGGTTGGTCACCTCATAACCACTCGGCCGCTCCGCGCGTCGCCACTCGGTTGGTCACCTCATAACCACTCGGCCGCTCCGCGTGTCGCCACCAGGTTGGTCACCTCATAACCATTGGGCCGCCCCGTGCGTCGCCACTCGGTTGGTCACCTCATAACCACTCGGCCGCTCCACGCGTCGCCACCAGGTTGGTCACCTCATAACCACTGGGCCACCCCATGCGTCGCCACTCGGTTGGTCACCTCATAACCACTCCGCCGCTCTGCGCGTCGCCACTCGGTTGGTCACCTCATAACCACTCGGCCGCTCCGCGCGTCGCCACTCGGTTGGTCACCTCATAACCACTCGGCCGCTCTGCGCGTCGCCACTCGGTCGGTCACCTCATCACCACTTGGCCGCTCTGCGCGTCGCCTCTCGGTTGGTCACCTCATAACCACTGGCCGCCCAGCGTGCCATCGGTTGGTCACCTCATCACCACTCGGTCGCCTGTCGGCCGCCACTCGGTTGGTCACCTCATCACCACTGGCCGCCTGCGTTGCCATCGGTTGGTCACCTCATCATCACTCGACCGCCCAGCGCCTTCGAACATAGCTAAGTCATTTTACATTATGTTATTTTCGTCTTCCGAGTATTCCGTAATTCACACATCATGTTCACTGGAGGTTACGCCACCGAGCGCACCTTCACGCCGTTGCTTATTTTCACATACTTGCTTAGTACTGGTTTTGTGACTGCCAAGTCCAACTTCCATTTTTCCACATACATCATTCACGAACACCATGTGTCATTCTTCATTTTGAGTTTGCATCGGTCCTCCGGGGCTGCAACTCAGTCGAAACACTACACTTCTGTTTTATCTGAGCCAGTATTCCAATGAGTTCAGTCGGGTCCGTCGCTTCGACAAGTTCGAACGGATCCTTCGCTCTTTCAGACTCTTGATGGTTAACCAGCAAGCCCCTTGCACTCCCAGCGGGTGTCTATGGGTGTTATTCACACAAATCATTTCAAGCACACATCAAATTTCCTCTAGAAATTATTTCATTGGCTTGTGCCATTGTTTACACAAGTTACACGATCACTCACCGGCCCTATGTGCCAACTTCATCGCTGCTCGCACTCGGTCACCATACCGTCCCAATAAGACGCACAACACCGACCTTGTCGCCTGTTGACTTCAAACACATCCGCCAACCCTCTGTGGAACTCTCTTCATCGTATCAATGATATAGACCTCGTCGAGCATGAGACAGATAAGTCTCTTTCATAATTAAACTTCACACTCCACTCTTTTGCAAGTTTGCCTCTTTCGAGCATCACTCGGAAGCTTCTCCTCATCTTTACCCAAGTCCGACTCGATGAATTGCAAATCATCCATTCAAAACTATATTTCTTGTATTCCGACATGTCCGTTGTCGAAGCATGTAGTATGCTCGGCTGCATCTCATTTGGAATGACACTCTCCTAATTGGTCGAGTACTTCATCACCAATCAGACCCTTCACTTCAACAAGTACATTCGATCCGTCACTTTGAAAAATTTCATAATCACCCAGACACTCTGCGTGCCATCTTCGTTCCTACTCAAATTCAGTTGTCGCACCGGTCTTGTTGCGCCACAGCCACACTACACCGACCTTGTCGTTACATCAGCTACGAAAGCATCTGGCTAACTCCTTCAAGTACCATTTTTGTCACTTGGCTGGACACTTAGTCCTTCACTCGGCCACCTCACATAGCATCACTCGGTTGTGCACATCTTCACGCCTCAACCGTCCCGCACGTCGCCACTCGGTTGTGCACGTCTTCACCACTCGGCCGCCCCGCGCGTCACCACTCGGTTGTGCGCGTCTTCGCCACTCGGCCGCCCCGCACGTCGTCACTCGGTTGTGCACATCTTCACGCCTCGACCGTCCCGCGCGTCGCCACTCGGTTCTGCACGTCTTCACCACTCGGCCGCCCCGCGCGTCGCCACTCGGTTTTGCACGTCTTCACCACTCGGCCACCCCGCACGTCGTCACTGGTTGTGCACATCTTCACGCCTCGACCGTCCCGCGCGTCTTCACCACTCGGTTGCCCAGCGCCGCCACCGGTTTTGCACGCCTTCACCACTCGCCGCCCCACGCCGCCACCGGTTGTGCACATCTTCACGCCGACCGTCCCCGTCGCCACCGGTTGTGCACGCTTCACCACTCGGCCGCCCAGCGTCACCACTCGGTTGTGCGCGTCTTCACCACTCGCCGCCCAGCCGCCACTTTCGGTTGTCGCGCGTCTTCACCACTCTGCCGCCCGCACGCCGCCACCGGTTTTGCACGCTTCACCACTCGCCGCCCGCACGTCGTCACTCGGTTGTGCATATCTTCACGCCGACCGTCCAGCTGCCTTCACCACTGCCGCCCAGCCGCCACTTTCGGTTTTGCGCGTCTTCACCACTCGGCCGCCCGCACGTCGTCGCCACCGGTTGTGCACATCTTCACGCCAACCGTCCCGCCACCACTCGGTTGTGCACGCCTTCACCACTGTCTGCCCCGCGTCACCACTTTCGGTTGTGCGCGTCTTCACCACTCGGCCGCCCTGCCGCCACTTTCGGTTGTGCGCGTCTTCACCACTCGGCCGCCCGCAAGACGCCGCCACTCGGCTCTGCACGCTCTTCACCACTCGGCCGCCCACAGATCGCCACTCGGTTCTGCACGCTCACCACTGGCCGCCTGCCGCCACTCGGTTTTGCACGCTCACCACTCGGCCGCCTGCGTGCGTCGCCACTGGTTATCCACGCCCCGCCCCTCGGCATACTGCATCACCATCAGTTGGACATGTCCTCACCTCTACACCCCCAACATGGGAACGACTAGGTTACTCATATGATCATACCTCATATCACATTCTGTAGCGAGCTTACCTCTTTCGAGCATCACTCGGGGGCTACCTCCAGATCACTCCAGTACTACTCGACTTCTGAGTCGAGGAGAAACAAGCTAGACCAATACCAGATCCTCAAGTACTACTTGACCTCCGAGTCGGAGAGGAACAAGTTCGACTGGTACCAGCTAAGAAGACTTTTAGTTTTCTCAGACCTCCTCCGACTGCCCGCAGTCGACGGCGGTCTCGGGGACTACACCCAGTGGGTGCACTCAGCGTGCCCCCACTAGAGTAATCTCCACTCGGTACGTCCTGACCAGTCCGAGTGATGAACCACAAAAAAATACAGGCTCTAAGACTCCCGCCGACTGCCCGCAGTCGACGGCGGTCTCGAGATTACACCCGATGGTGCACTCAGCGTGCCCCCACCGGAATGGTATCCACTCGGAACGGTCCGCCCGGTCCGAGTGACGGCCAAACAAAAAAAAAGACACATTCCAGGCGTGAAGAAATTCCGAGTAATCAGTTACTCGATGCAGGACCAGCTCCAAATCACTCCAAAAAAATTGCTATAAGGTGAGTTCAACGCTCCTCCGTGGACCCGATTGAGCTCATTTCACTCGGACACCATGCAGTATGGAATCCGTCAAGGCAACACGTGGAGATAAGACCACCGGGTGACCAGAGGAAGTTCATAAGTGCCTCCGTAGCACTCGACTCATCTGGGAATTCACCTCAACTCGACCCGCTCAACCTCGACCGATTCGGGGGCTAATGACGAGGACATGTATTAGGGGTAGGGTAACAGGCCTGACCTAAAGACCCTACCCATGGACACCATACACTTTGTATTGGGCCCCTGGGCCAGATCGCCGTCCAGACGTACCGCAACTTGAAAGTCACTCGGACGGCAACGACCACTCGGAGCACAGCACTCCACTCGACGAGCTCATTCCACTCGGCAGCGTAACTCACTCGGATATGCGAAGACCAATAGTCAGCATGACGGTTTTATAGTGGGCAGGTATTATGGCATTGATGCTCCACTTTGTAACATAGGAGGTGAGGGGGTGGCGCACTCTATATAAGCCACCCCCCACCACTAGACGAGGGGGCTCTTTTTTTTCTTCCACCTCTCTCTCTCTTTTCACCATTAGTCTCAGGACTTAGCTCAGGCATGGGGATCCGTTCCTCTCTCACACACATATATTGTAATCTCCGGATGTATACTCAGATAAAACAAAGCCTCTCCGGAGCACGAGACGTAGGGTTGTTATCTCCACCATGAGAGGCCCGAACTCGCTAAAACCATCGTGTCACCCATATGCATCTCGATAGATCATGCTCCGTTACCCTATACCTTATTATTGTCGGAATCGTTCCCACGACATCGCCTGCGCATCTATCAGCTATATTTTCTGTCCTCTGTCGTAGTTTTATTTTTTGGACCTTCGTGTTAAGTCTGGCTGGGCTTGCTACCATGTATGATTTGTGCTGCTAGTTGATTACTTTAGTTTCTAGCTGTAGTTTGTATCAGGGGCTTGAAAGACCATGTGGTTTCTGTTAATGGAAAATTAGAGGGGGAGACCCTTCTTTTGATTAAAAAAATAAACTTTCTCTATGCAATTAAAAAATAATATTTCTCTATTCAAACCCAGTTGAGAACAGTATTCATTATAAATCTGAAATAATCTTTTGGTAAAAATGGCTATCGCATTCTGTATCATAGCTAGCAAAACCGAAACAAAATAAACGTCTTAAGTATAATATCTCGTGAACGTGGATCAAATTAGGCAAGACAGCTAGAATAAAGGATGATTCAACTTGCAGGAAATTTGAAATTACGACTTACTAGCAGTATAATAAAGTTTACAGACTATCAGCTAGATAAATAGAAGAAACATTTTAGGTTGATTCATTCTTGCTTCCGGACTTGTTTGACCGCCTAGATGGTTTGGCGAGATGCTGGCGCTGACTCTCGAACCCCTTCTGGAAGTTCACCAAGCGCATGTATACATCGTAGGTGGCATACGCGTCCATGGAAGCATAATAGATGTTATTCAAGGGCAAGGGCGCTTCTGCCCATATATGGTGGTCATCTTCTATGATAGCATCCTTCATCTTGTTGTAGCTGTGTTGGATGATGGAACCAGCGTAGTCAACCAAGCCGTACTTTGGCTTAATCGTCACTGGATCAGGCACTCTCCACATATTCTGGATATCCACAAAGTTTTGTACCACCAGACCAACACGCTTGAGTTTTTCTCGTCATTATTGATGTCCACCCCAACAAAGGTGTACTCCTCGTCGAGCAGGAAGGTGGCAAGCAGGCCACGGTGCTCATCATGAGGACATAGATGCCAACGCATAACTGGACCACGGCAGCCATCTGTGTCGGACCACGAGGCCAGGTGTACTCCAGATCCAGTGCAACTATCTTCTGGTCGTCGTTCCGCAGCCAGTATTTGAATCTGCCAATGCAGTACTCAACACAGCTAGCCTTGTTCGTGTACTTCACAAATATTTCGGTATTTCCATCTGCCCTAGCAGCATAATCTTTCTCGAACGCCATGCCGAAGGATTGTAATTGATGAAACCGGTATAAGACATGAAGCATGACAATAACATGATAACAATAAGCCGAGATGAATATGACGGCAGATAGTATAGTAATTCTGGCGCTATTGAAAGTTTATGTAAACAAGTGCATGAACAATTTAAACTAAACAAGTACTCCCTCTGTAAAGAAATCACTAATGTAGTGAACAAAAAGTTGTTATATTTCCTTGCAGCGAGAGTATATGCGAATTAACAATCAAAATTTACGCTCTTGAAATAATTATCTAAACAACTGCATCAACAATCAAGAATAAACATGTATCTATGAATTGTTCATCGGCCATGCAGATGAAACTATGTGTACAAACTAAAGAAGCAAGAGAAAAACAAGAAATTGACAAGACAACGGACTAGATGTTGCATGTAGATGAATCTGTGTCCAAAATTCTCATAAGGCAACGGACTACATGTTGCAGGCAGATGAATCTGTGCGCACAAAATAAAGAAGCAGGAGAACAAGAAATTGACAAGAAGAAGGCCATCGTATGTGCTGCTACTGGAGAACTACTAACATAATTGACAGGAAGGAGAACTCACCATTCCAGAAGCCAAATTGTTGGGAGAGTGGGCGACACAGAGGAAGAGGAATCGAGAGGACGCAGAGGCAGAGGAACCGTTTTTGGAGAGTCGTGGCAGTGAGGATGAAGCGCCCTCGCGCATGCCCGTCCTAAATAATTGGGACGCGGCTCGTCGCGGCTGTTGGAGTCCTCGCTTCCTTTCTCATGTTCACATTTAAAATGGGCTCATCCCATTATAATAGGCCTGTATAAGAAAGCACAAGAAGCCCAAACGCTTCACGGTTGAGATTACTAATCTAAACTTGCTAAAAATTTCTCAAAATAAAAAAACTAGCTAAAAAACATTACGTGATCTAAAAGTACCTCTTCGTGAGATCCCAAATTCCTAATATTTCCTTGTGGTCGGTTGTTAGAGAATCCCCTATAAGTAAACATTACGTGATCTAAAACTACCTCTTCATGAGATCCGAAATTCCCAGTATTTCCTTGTGATCGGTTGTTAGAGAATCCCCTATAAATAGGAAGCTTTTCACGGCATAGGTCGTATACTTCCACCCCATGCCTCCCATACCTAGCCTTCCATGACTACACCGAATTATCACCCCACGCCGCCCAAATTAGCTCCCAGGTCGGTGAAGCCGATGGAGCCGTCATCTTCGAAGCCTGCGTCGGCGAATCCTGAGATGAAATAGAAGGGCACGTCAGAGAAGCCGACGAAAGATAAGGGCACGTCGGAGAAGCCGGCGAAGCAAAAGATGAAAGTGAACGGCAATGGAGCCGGTCTCCATCGAGAGAATCCTCCGGTAACGATCGAGATCCTTGTATTCTGTATACTCCCTCCTTCCCAAGTCTGCATGCAATCCCATTGTTTACGGCGCACTTCCTTTTGATCTCGTTTAGTTACAGCCATAACGAACTATCCCTATTTTACCGAAGGGAGATGGGTGTGTCTAGAAAGAAAAGAAAAAAGGACAAAAAAAGGCTTCCACGAATCTTAGCATAAAATCAATGGCATAGGACTTAGATAAGCAATACTTAGAGCACATCTAGATGTGCTTTAGCAAAACTTAACGGAGATCATGGATGCCTTCAGTTTTTAGTCGTGAATGCCTCTCTCTGTAATGAAACTTGCGCTAATTTTCGTGCTGGAAAGTTCTACGTGCAACGATATGGAAAGGAAGGACTAGTAATTTAACTTTGTTTAAAACCAGCAACCGAATCAACAAAATAATCATAGTACTCCTAAATGCCTGATCAAATACGCAGTAGACAGAATACAAAGTAGTTTGTACGTAAGTTGCACGCCTCACTTATTTGGCATTGAGAACATCAAATGTATGTACTATATTAAATTTTAGGTTGACGACAAAAGAAAGGAGAAAACTAAAAAGAAAGATGGACAGTAAGCTCACATGTTTCGGTCCACGTCAACATTGTTAGGCTGCTTGATGATGCCTAGTTGTGTTTTTCGTTGCTCGAGTCACTACTATGGTCATGTTTACTGGACATAAGGTTATCGTCTCAATCTGATGGGAACTAAGGAGTGTGCTCTTGAATGCTTGCAATGGAACTGCTACATTCCTTTTTTGAGATTATCTATAAACTATTGATCTTCTGATCATGTATGCAATTATTTTCGTAAGTGTGACGCCTGAAACTTTAGTAGTGTACATAGACCAAAGTCTGATCTTTCTACTAAAAATATGTACTATCATCAGTCAATTTGCCAACAGAGATAGCTTGTTTTTCTATGTCTGGTGTTCATTATATGGCCTAGAAGCTCTATGATTTCATGCAGTACTGTAAAGCACAATTTTGATATTGTCATAAATTACATCTAGTCAGTTCTATGTGTGTTTAAATGAATACCATACAGAATCTAATCACACCATTTGTACATTCAGGGAACTCAGGTTGCTTCATTGCTGCAATACGAGAAGTTCATAAAAGAATTAAACGCACAGCAACTGACGTACATCAAGTTGATTGGACTAGGTGAACTTCTCAAGACTCCTGGCATGAGAATGGGACGTCTATTGTGCCAGGCCATTGCTTATTCATATGATGCAGAGCAGGATGCCTTTATTATTAATGGGAGACCATGTAGGATCACACTAAAAGATGTGGAGCATATAACAGGCCTGCCCTGCATGGGGAAGAATCACGTCCCTTCAAATCACAACGATACTTTGAGTTGTGGAAGGAACTGAAAGATCCCAATGACACAAAAGTAACTTTGAAAGGATTGCTAGCCAAGATGAAAGGCGACAAAGACACCTAATTTTGCCGTGCCATTTGTCTTGTACACCATAGGGAAATATGTATGCCCGACAACACAGCAAAGATGTGGACAACAGATACCTTGGGATTGTTAGAAACGTTGAGACAATAAAGAGCACCAATTTTGGACAGCTTACACTTGACCATCTTATGGCTAGCGTCAGGAAATTTGTAAATGGTGGAGCAAATCTGGAGGGCAACCTACCACTGATGCAAGTAATACAATCATTATTAACATACCATACATTTAATTTTATGGAAAATTTTCTAACATGTTTTTGTTGTAATGCAGACGTGGTACTACGAGAAGTGGAGGGTGCACCAATTGGACTCTACCATCTCGTATGCATCAAGGTTAAGGCCGCTGATCCAAAACTGGAGTGACGAGAAGGCACAGAAGGTTGACAAAATAATCAATAAAAATTATATAGGTGTTGGAGAGGTAAAGTGTTAGCACTGTGTGCCTGGATTATCTACCACATGTTTTGAATGATACTAACGACACTAACATGCAGTATGTCGATGACCTGCATGACCTTTCAATCCGCCACCGCTTGGGACGCTGGTCAAACCAAAGATCAAGGTCGTGAAATGATGAACATCAGGCAGAAATATATATTGTAACTTTGCAAGTACAGTCGAAGTCATATGCTTCTAACTGCTTGTAATTTATAGGATAAGGCACTCATGGGCCGTGTATTGGTTGATTTGAAAGAAGTTGCCTCCATTGTGCGGGAGGCTAGTGCACAACAATTTGATAGGATGTGCACCCTTGAAAAAAAAATGGACGAGTGCCTTAGGCATACACTTGCGAACGGCAGACGCACGGATGACCTCATCACAGAATTCAATGTAAGTATACCATTATGAGTTTCTATAAATAATTTTACTATCAATACTCTCCACACTAACACATTTTTTTAAAGAACCACCGCTATGGAATATTTGATGCTGATCGCCCAGGAGTATAGGACATACAGCTATCTGACCTAGGAGTACCTGCGGACCCAATGGAGGTCCCAAGAGAGAATACTACTCACCAGCAAAAACAAAAAGATGACACGGAGGTCATTGCCGAAGGCATTTCTTCTAAGGGAATACAAAAAGATAACATGGATGCCCCCATGAAGAACGTAGCTGAAGATTTGCAGCCTACTCCTAGTTTGCAATCTCGAAAGCATTCAAAACCCACCATAAGCCTTGAAGCTTTCATGGTGATACACATTTCACATCTAACTGATTTGTTTAAGTTAATGCAGATTTGTGGCTAACATATGATATTCCACGTTCAGGATGAAGAAGACAGATTTGTTGCTGCAGCTTGCAAGGAGAGTCTCAAGAATGTTTCATAGCTTTATAAAGAGCTGTATGCTTCGCAGGGTGCTGCGAGTTTGAATTCGCGAAAGCATTCCAAAGCCACCACAAGCCTTGAAGCTTTCCTGGTGATGCACATTTTACAGTTAACTGGTTTTGGTTTTTTATTTCGCGCAGATTGCAATCTAACAAGTGTTTTATTTCGAATCACATGATCCTCTGAATTTGAGGCACAATGAGAATGTGCGAAAGGCTAAAGAAAGAAGAGATCAAGATGATGAAGATATCAGTATTGAGGTGGGGGAGAGGCAGGTACCAAAATCAAACACCGGTCTGCCAAGGCTAAGGGAATAAGGGAGCCGGAAGAGCCCCATGTCTTCCCAGTTGATGAGGACAACTATGATGATTTTTAGCAAAGCAGCGACAAGATAGTGTGGTTGATTCCATGCTTCCAACTCGTGCGAGCATCCGAAAAAGAGTGGCATCTTCATTATTGTGCAATAAAGATTATGTTCTGTACGATAGTGATAAGAAGAGAAAGAAAAACAAGACTCCATCGGAGTCTACCAACGATTCCAAGGACACAAAGAATACAAAGAGGAAAAACCATGCAAGCAATTTAAAAGATACAGACACAGGTGCTTCGAGGCTGGAGACCGACCTTGACAAGTTTCGATAGAATTACGTGGCCAAAATTGTCAACACCTCAGATCTTGATAAATAAATTGGTGGTAATTGATGACATTGTTCTGCTACATAAGCATTTGCAATGCCTCACCATGACAGATGGAGTTTTAGATGACAAATGGTTGGGTGACGAAGTAAGATATTTGCCAAATTATTTTATCAATTTTCTTTTGCACAGTACAATTAACTTGAATTTTGTTTTAGTTGTTTGATGCTGTGATTCAGATCATGCGTCACGATCATCCTAAGGACATAAGGGACGGGCAACTGGTTTACATTGAGAGGGTGGTCGGCGTCGCTATGCTCGAAAGAGATGGTAAGGTAGAGAACTGCCACGAGGCAGCTTTGGTGGGCAGTCATGGAACAACAAAAGGAGACAACTACCTCAGACATGATCTGGTACCATCTAACCATGACATAAACACATTTATTTTTCTAATTATTATGCATGTTGATGTAATCATCTTTGCTGTCCAAGTTTTTCTACCTACGAACATGGAGAACACCCACTGGTTCCTTGTGGTCGTAAACCCCAGAAGGAGGGAGATTCAGATTCTTGATTCACTTTTCAGCTACGTAGTAACACAAGTGGTTCACGTGGTGAGATTTTAAACGTCTTTCAATATAACACAGGATTTAGCATCATACCTAACCATGAACCATGAGCAACTTCTCATACCATGGACTTTGGCAGATACGTGGGGTGGAAGCGCATCTGAGAGCATCGCTGCGAATCAATGGACCACAAAGCCATGCATGGCAAGACATTAACGTGACCCAATGGACAGTAAAGCATGTTTTTCTGCCAAGACAAGATGACAAGTCAGTCAATAGTATTAGCTTCTAAATATGTTTTTCATTGTTAATACGTGAAATGCAGCTAACAGAATTAATTGTTGTAGTTCTTCTTGTGCACTCTACATGCTGAAGAACATTGAATTCTTTACGGGAGAAGATCTTACGATGCGTTATGACCAAGTACGTAGAGTAACACCTAAAATTCTGTCAATTTTGTAAACATATGGAACGATACTAACATATCCTCCCATGCAGGCATACATTGACAATTATAGAAGAGAGCTGCCTGTTGTCCTTCTTAATTCGCCCTACAACAAATTGAAGTCCATGAAAAGGCTGAAGACATACAATGCTAGCCTATTGGATGCAGCTGCGATTGAAGATCATGAAGATGCAAGCAGTTAGGCTAGTAGTGGTTGATTCTTAGATCTGGAGTGTACACTTGGTTATGAAGCGGTAGAGTAGGGTGTGGTTTGGTTTTCGTCCTGAAGAATGTTTCCTAGCCATGTTCTTAGTCCAATGCGGATTAATCAAGTTGTAATATTTCACAGTACTGGTTCCAAATACTATTCTTGAAATAAATTTGGTCTGCATGGGAGAGGCTGAAACATCTATTTGCTTTTTACAACCAGAACTTTTGAAGCTTTGGAAGGTTAGCTGAATTATTAAATTTATATTTAAGTTTCATCGGAGTCTGGACAAGATTCAGAACAATTACATCGCTAGTTAGAAGTTTCAGAATTTTTTAACATCGCTAGTTAGAAGTTTGAGAAAAATTTCAGCGAAAAGCTGAAATATTTTGGCTGAAATTCGGTGAGGCTGAAATATTTTGGCTGAAAGGCAAATATTGTGAGTGCTAAAATGAAGGAAGTTCAGTTATTTCATCGAAATCTCACTGAAGTGAAAACCATGGTGTCGTGCCATCTTGAGCAGCACCAGACATGATTCAGTATTATTAACAAAATTTGGTCTCACATATACGAGGAAAAAAGGTACGAGCATGAGCATGCAAGATCGGATGGGCAATAAAATAGCGTCACAAGAGAGTAAAACACTTCACGTGTGAAGACTCAATCCTAGTTGACTTTAGGAGCAGTTTTCATCCTAAAAGAGGTCCAGTGAACTACTTATAACCAATAATAAAAATGGTCCAGTTCTTTTGGCTGATTTTCAAAGAAAGGGGAACTATATCTTTTTGATGATCGTGATTCTCAGGAGACCTACGTGTTGTTACGCAACTTACCTTGATTTTCTAAACCATAACTTACCTTTGCTAAACTCTCCACTCCCTAATATTCAACAAGGTGGGTCCCCTCCCTTGATTTCCTCCAACCAAAGAAATCTATACATAGATATATGCTCGGGTTGTTGCGATCCCTATAAATAGGGATCCTTTGAAACCTCGTAGATCATAGTTCCCCCTTCTGCGCCACCCAAACCAGCAAGACAGAAGGACGGAGCAACCCAGGAATCCAGCAAGACCGAACGACGGAGCCAAACATGAATCCTCTGGCAACTCCCCACGATCTCCTGCTGCAGCCGCTGCTATTTTTCGTGCCACGATCTTCCTCCCATGATCTCTTGCTACAACCCCACTCGTTGTTTGCATATTCATGTAACTCAGCATGTTTTTAAACAAATTAAGTTGGGGGGCGTTAGGGGAGGGCGCTAGGATTTGTTTCCTACCATTGGCAGTTCTTAACATAGTTCATCCATAAAGTCTCGATGGCCCATGTTTATGGATAAACTATGTTAAGAAGTACTATGTTGGAGAGACTTTATGGATGAACTATGTTAAGAAGTACCGTATGCTTACTGTTGAAAGGCATCGATGGCCCATGTTTTAATTCCGTACTACTGACCATGATTAGCGCCTAGAGTTGAGGAGACCATGGTTGGATAGTTTTTTATTTTCCAATATTTATTTTATTTCAGATAAGTGCCTTGCAATGGAGATTACCTTATATGACCGTTCAAACGTAACCAAGCTGAATCACATGATAGTATTTGCACATACATGGAACTCAGCATGCTTGTACCTCATGCAGTAGCGTAGAGCACAATTTTTATGTTGGTATATATAAGTTGTATTCGTCTGTATGAGTGTTTAAATTGTATACCATGCTGAACCTAATCACACTTGCACATCCATTGAACACCGGATGCTTCTTTGCCGCCATATGAGGAGTTCATAAATGGATTAAACACGCGGCAAAGGATGTACATCCAGTTGATAGGACTGGGTGGACTTCTCAAGAAACCTAGCATCAAAATTAGACGTGTACTGTGCCTCGCCATCGCTAATTCATATGACGCAGAGCAGGATGCCTTTATCATCAATGGGATACCATGTAGGATCACACTAGAAGATGTAGCGCATATAACAGGCATGCCCTGCCATGGGAAGAAGCACATCCCTTCAAATCTTGATGATAAGATGGAGTTGTGGAAGAAACTGAAAGACCGTAATGACACCAAAATAACTTTCAAAGGATTGCTAGCCAAGATGAAAGTCGACAGCACACCAAATTTTTTCAGGCCATTTGTCTTGTACACCATAGGCAAATATGTATGCCGAACAAAAGAGGAGTATGTGGATAACAAATATATTGGGATTGTTAGAAACGTTGAGACGATAAAGGGCACAAATCTTGGACAGCTAACGCTTGACTATCTTATGGATAGCGTAAAGAATTTTGTAGATGGCGAGGCAATTCTGGAGGGGAATCTACCACTGATGCAGGTAATTCGTAGTAGTACAATTATGAGTTACCTAACATACATTACATAATGTACGAGAATGTTTGTAAACTGCTTTTGCTGTCATGCAGACATGGTACTATGAGAAGTTCAGAGTGCACCAATTAGACTCTAGCATCTCGCAAGAATCAAGGTTAAGGACACTCATCCAGAACTGGAGCGAGGAGAAGGCAAAAAAGGTTGACAATATAATCCAGAATAATTATCTGGGAGTTGGAGAGGTAAAATGTCAGCACATTTCCTGGATTATGTAATATATATATATATATATATATATATATATATATATATATATATATATATATATATATATATATATATATATATATATATATATATATATTCTAAATCATACTAACGACACTAAACTGCAGTACGTTGACGACCTGATGAGGCCTTTCATTCCAGCACGAGATGGTACGCTGGCCAAACCGAAGACTGGCGCTCAGGTAAATGAGTTACATCAGGCACAAATATATATTGTAACATTCCAATTAGTATGAAGTTATATGATTCTAACTGTTTCAAAGTCTCATATTAAGGTACTCGTCGGACATGTATTGACTGATTTGCAAGAAGTTACCTCCCTCGTGCGGGAGGCCGGTGCAGAACAAGTCGATAGGATGTGCACCCTTGAAAAGAAAAATGGATGAGTGCCTTAGGCGTACCCGTACAAATGGCAAGCTCGTGGAGGACCTCATCAAAGAATTGAACGTAAGCCTAGAATTATGAGATTAGTATATATAATTGGAAATTTACGTGTACAATTTTTTTCTAAATTAGTTTACTATGAAAACACCCTAGACTAACATGTATTTTTTAAAGAAAAAACGCGATGGAATATTTCCAGGAGTGGAGGACATACATCTATCTGACCTTCGGGCACCTTCACACCTAATGGAGGCCTCTGTTGAGAATGCTAAGCGGGCTTCTGACCAGGGGAAACAAAAGGATGTCAGGGAGGTCGCTGCTAAGCACGATTGTAAGCAGGGAATAAAAAATGATGACATGGAGCCCCCCATGAAGAACCTTGATGAAGATTTTGACGTACGCATGCATGTTAACTTAATTATGAAATAATCAATGTCGTTTCAGAAATAACATATGATCTTCCACGTACAGGATGAAGCATTCGCAAGAGCTGCTGTAAAAATCAAACAGGATCTCAGTGGTGTTCATAAGCTTTTGAAAGAGGTGGATGATGTTGGGGAACATAGTAATTTAAAAAAATTCCAACGCACACGCAAGATCATGGTGATGCATAGCAACGAGAGGGGGAGTGTATCTTCATACCCTTGAAGATCGCTAAGCGGAAGCGTTTATCAACGCGGTTGATGTAGTCGTACATCTTCACGATCCGACCGATCCAAGTATCTTCACGATCCGACCGATCCAAGTATCTTCACGATCCAACCGATCCAAGTACCGAACGCACGGCACCTCCGAGTTCTGCACACGTTCAGCTCGATGACGTCCTCGCCTTCTTGATCCAGCAAGACGGGCGAAGTAGTAGATGAGTTCCGGCAGCACGACGGCGTGGTGACGGTGTTGGTGAAGAACAATCTCCGCAGGGCTTCGCCTAAGCACTACGGAAACTATGACAGAGGATAAACTAGAGGGGACGGGGTTGCCGGCACGTGGCTTTGTGTTTCTTGATCTGTCCTTGGTGCTAGCCCTGCCCCTCTATTTATATGTTGAGCCTTGGGTCGAAACATGGAGTAAAAGCCTCCACAAATTCGGTTTCACCCGAAAGGCAAGAGTCCTTCTCAGACTCCAGGTCCAGACGCCAGGGTTCCCGGCGTCTGGACCCAGACGCCAGGACCTGGCGTCGGCCCTCGACTCTGCAAAACTTCCTTTGCGCTTTCCAAAACCTTGTGGGCTTTCCCTTTGGCCCAAATAACGGTTCTCGCACCCCAAACATTTCGAAACATCCGAACCCCTTCCGTGAATTCGAACCCTTCCGTGAATTCGAACCCTTCCGAGATCAAACACTATTATCCCATATATCAAACTTTATCTCCGGACCATCCGGAGTTCCTCGTCATGTCCATGATCTCATCCGGGACTCGAACAACATTCGTTACCAACATACATAACTCATATAATACTATATCGTCAATGAAACGTTAAGCGTGCGGACCCTACGGGTTCGAGAACTATGTAGACATGACCGAGACACGTTTCCAGTCAATAACCAATAGCGGGACCTGGATGCCCATATTGGCTAACACATATTCTACGAAGATCTTTACCGGTCAAACCGCATAACAACATACGTTGTTCCCTTTGTCATCGGTATGTTACTTTCCCGAGATTCGATCGTCGGTATCTCAATACCTAGTTCAATCTCGTTACCGGCAAGTCTCTTTACTCGTTATGTAATGCATCATTCCGTAACTAACTCATTAGTTACATTGTTTGCAAGGCTTATAGTGATGTGCATTACCGAGAGGGCCCAGAGATACCTCTCCGACAATCGGAGTGACAAATCCTAATCTCGAAATACGCCAACCCCACATGTACCTTCGGAGACACCTGTAGAGCTCCTTTATAATCACCCGATTCACGCCAGACGCTTTGGTAGCACACAAAGTGTTCCTCCGATAAACGGGAGTTGCATAATTTCATAGTCATAGGAACATGTATAAGTCATGAAGAAAGCAATAGCAACATACTAAACGATCAAGTGCTAAGCTAACAGAATGGGTCAAGTCACTCACATCATTCTCCTAATGATGTGATCCCATTAATCAAATAACAACTCATGTCTATGGTTAGGAAACTTAACCATCTTTGATTAATGAGCGAGTCAAGTAGAGGCATACTAGTGGCATTATGTTTGTCTATGTATTCACACATGTATTATGTTTCCGTTAATACAATTCTAGCATGAATAATAAACATTTATCATGAAATAAGGAAATAAATAATAACTTTATTATTGCCTCTAGGGCATATTTCCTTCAGTCTCCCACTTGCACTAGAGTCAATAATCTAGTTCACATCGCCATGTGATTTAACACCAATATTCATATCTCAGATATGATTAATACCCATAGTTCACATCGTCATGTGACCAACACCCAAAGGGTTTACTAGAGTCAATAATCTAATTCACATCGCTATGTGATTAACACCCAAAGAGTACTAAGGTGTGATCATGTTTTGCTCGTGAGAGAAGCTTAGTCAACGGGTCTATCATATTCACAAACCGTATGTATTTTGCAAATATTCTATGTCTACAATGCTCGCACGGAGCTACTATAGCTAATTGCTCCCACTTTCAATATGTATCCAGATTGAGACTTATAGTCATCTGGATCGGTGTAAAAGCTTGCAATCGTTGTAACTCTTTACGACGGGCTCTTTTATCACCTCCATAATCGAGAAATATTTCCTTAGTCCTCACTAAGGATATTCTTGACCGCTTGTCCAATGATCTACTACTAGATCAAAATTGTATTCCTTTGCCAAACTCAGAGCAAGGTATACAATAGGTCCAGTTCATAGCATAGCATACTTTATAGAACCTATGATCGAGGCATAGGGAATGACTTTTCATTCTCTTTCTATTTTCTCGTCGTGGTCGGGCTTTGAGTCTTACTCAATTTCACACCTTGTAACACAGGCAAGAAACTCTTTCTTTGATCTGCTCCATTTTGAACTACTTCAAAATCTTGTCAAGGTATGTACTCATTGTAAAACTTATCAAGCGTCTTGATCTATCTCTATAGATCTTGATGCTCAATATGTAAGCACCTTCACCGAGGTCCTTCTTTGAAAAACTCCTTTCAAATACTCCTTTATTCTTTGCAGAATAATTCTACATTATTTCCGATCAACAATATGTCATTCACATATACTTATCAGAAATGATGTAGTGCTCCCACTCACTTTCTTGTAAATACAGGCTTCACCGTAAGTCTGTATAAAACTATATCCTTTGATCAACTTATCAAAGCGTATATTCCAACTTCGAGAGTCTTGCACCAGTCCATAGATGGATCGCTGGAGCTTGCACATTTTGTTAACACCTTTAGGATCGACAAAACCTTCTGGTTGCATCATATACAACTCTTCTTCAATAAATCCATTAAGGAATGCAGCTTTGTTTATCCATTTGCCAGATTTCATAAAATGCGGCAATTGCTAACATGATTCGGATAGACTTAAGCATAGATACGAGTGAGAAACTCTCATCATAGTCAACACCTTGAACTTGTCGAAAACCTTTTGCGACAATTCTAGCTTTGTAGATAGTAACACTACTATCGTCGTCCGTCTTCCTCTTAAAAATCCATTTAATCTCAATGGCTCACGATCATTTGTGCAAGTCAATCAAAGTCCATACTTTGTTCTCATACATGGATCCCATCTCAGATTTCATGGCCTCAAACCATTTCGCGGAATCTGGGCTCATCATCGCTTCCTCATAGTTCAGAGGTTCGCCATGGTCAAGTAACATGACCTTCGTAATAGGATTACCGTACCACTCTGGTGCAGACCGTACTCTGGAAGACCTACGAGGTTCTATAGTAACTTGATCTTATCAAGCTCTACTTTCCTCCCACTCACTTCTTTCGAGAGAAACTCCTTCTCTAGAAAAGATCCATTCTTAGCAACGAATATCTTGCCTTCAGATCTGTGATAGAAGGTGTACCCAACAGTAACTTTTGGGTATCCTATGAAGACGCATTTCTCCAATTTGAGTTCAAACTTATCATGTTGAAACTTTTTCACATAAGCATTGCAACCCCAAACTTTAAGAAACGACAACTTTGGTTTCTTGCCAAACCACAGTTCATATTGTGTCGTCTCAACGGACTTAGATGGTGCCCCTTTTTAACGTGAATGCAGTTGTCTTTAATGCATGACCCCAAAACGATAGTGGTAAATCGATAAGAAACATCATAGATTGTACAATATCCAATAAAGTATGGTTATGACGTTCGGACACACCATTATGCTGTGGTGTTCCAGGTGGCACGAATTTGTGAAACTATTCCACATTGTTTTAACTAAAGGCCAAACTCGTAACTCAAATATTTTACCTCTGCGATCATATCGTAGAAACTTTTATTTTCTTGTTACGATGATTCTCCACTTCACTCTGAAATTCTTTGAACTTTTCAAATGTTTCAGACTTGTGTTTCATCAAGTAGATATACCCATATCTGCTCAAATCATCTGTGAAGGTCAGAAAATAATGATACACGCCGCGAGCCTTAACACTCATCGGATCGCATACATCGGTATGTATTATTTCCATTAAGTCAGTAGCTCGTTCCATTGTTCCGGGGAATGGAGTTTTAGTCATCTTGCCCAAAAGGCACGGTTCGCAAGCATCAAATGATTCGTAACCAAGTGATTCCGAAAATCCATCTTTCATGGAGTTTCTTCATGCGCTTTACACCGATATGACCCAAACGGCAGTGCCACAAATAAGTTGCACTATCATTATTAACTTTGTATCTTTTGGCATCAATATTATGAATATGTGTATCACTACGATCGAGATCCAACAAACTATTTTCATTGCGTGTATGACCATTGAAGGTTTTATTCATGTAAACAGAACAACAATTATTCTCTGACTTTAAATGAATAACCGTATTGCAATTAACATGATCAAATCATATTCATGCTCAACGCAAACGCCAAATAACATTTATTTAGGTTTAACACTAATCCCGAAAGTATAGGGAGTGTGCGATGATGATCATATCAATCTTGGAACCACTTCCAACACTCATCGTCACTTCCCTTCAACTAGTCTCTGCTTATATAACTCCTGTTTGAGTTACTAATCTTAGCAACCTAACAAGTATCAAATACTCAGGGCTACTATAAACACTAGTAAGGCACACATCAATAACCTGTATATCAAATATACCCTTGTTCACTTTGCCATCCTTCTTATCCACCAAATATTCAGGGCATTTCCGCTTCCAAAGGACTATTTCCTTTGCGATTAAAGCACTCGGTTTCAGTGCTTTGGTCCAGCTTGGAGCTTCTTGGCGGGAGTGACAACTTGCTTGTCACTCTACTTGAAGTTCCTTTCTTTCCCTTTGCCATTTTCTTGAAACTAGTGGTCTTGTCAATCATCAACACTTGATGCTCTTTCTTGATTTCTACCTTCGTCGATTTCAACATCATGAAGAGCTCGGGAATCGTTTCGCCATCCCTTGCATACTATAGTTCATCACGAAGTTCTAGTAACTTAGTGATGGTGACTAGAGAATTCTGCCAATCACTATCTTATCTGGAAGATTAACTCCCACTTGATTCAAGCGGTTGAAGTACCCAGACAATCTGAGCACATGCTCACTAGTTGAGCGATTCTCCTCCATCTTTTAGCTATAGAACTTGTTGGAGACTTCATATCTCTCAACTCAGGTATTTGCTGAAAATATTAACTTCAACTCCTGGAACATCTCATATGGCCCATGACGTTCAAAATGTCTTTGAAGTCCCGATTCTAAGCCGTTTAAGCATGGTGCACTAAACTATCAAGTCGTCATCTTTTTGAGCTAGCCAAACGTTCATAATGTCTGCATCTGCTCCTGCAATAGGTTTGTCACCTAGCGGTGCATCAAGGACATAATTCTTCTGTGCACCAATGAGGATAAACCTCAGATCACGGATCTAATCCGCATCATTGCTACTAACATCTTTCAACACAGTTTTCTCTAGGAACATATCAAAATAAACATATGAAAGCAACAACGCGAGCTATTGATCAACAACACAATTTGCAAAAATACTACCAGGACTAAGTTCATGATAAATTTAAGTTCAATTTATCATATTACTTAAGAACTCCCACTTAGACAGACATATCTCTAGTCATCTAAGTGATCACGTGATCCAAATCAACTAAACCATAACCGATCATCACGTGAAATGGAGTAGTTTTCAATGGTGAACATCACTCTGTTGATCATATCTACTATATGATTCACGCTCGACCTTTCGGTCTCAGTGTTTCGAGGCCATATCTGCATATGCTAGGATCATCAAGTTTAACCTGAGTATTCTGCGTGTGCAAAACTGGCTTGCACCCGTTGTAGATGGACGTAGAGCTTATCACACCCGATCATCACGTGGTGTCTGGGCACGACGAACTTTGGCAACGGTGCATACTCAGGGAGAACACTTCTTGATAATTAGTGAGAGATCATCTTAAAATGCTACCGTCAATCAAAGCAACATAAGATGCATAAAGGATAAACATCACATGCAATCAATATAAGTGATATGATATGGCCATCATCATCTTGTGCTTGTGATCTCCATCTTCGAAGCACCGTCATGATCACCATTGTCACCGGTGCGACACCTTGATCTCCATCGTAGCATCGTTGTCGTCTCGCCAATCTTATGCTTCTACGACTATCGCTACCGCTTAGTGATAAAGTAAAGCATTACAGGGCGATTGCATTGCATACAATAAAGCAACAACCATATGGCTCCTGCCAGTTGCCGATAACTCGGTTACAAAACATGATCATCTCATACAATAAAATATAGCATCACGTCTTGACCATATCACATCACAACATGCCCTGCAAAAACAAGTTAGACATCCTCTACTTTGTTGTTGCAAGTTTTACGTGGCTGCTATGGGCTGAGCAAGAACCGTTCTTACCTACGCATCAAAACCACAAAGATAGTTCGTCAAGTTAGTGATGTTTTAACCTTCGCAAGGACCGGGCGTAGCCACACTCGGTTCAACTAAAGTTGGAGAAACTGACACCCGCCCGCCACCTGTGTGCAAAGCGCGTCGGTAGAACCAGTCTCGCGTAAGCGTACGCGTAATGTCGGTCCGGGCCGCTTCATCCAACAATACCGCCAAACCAAAGTATGACATGCTGGTAAGCAGTATGACTTGTATCGCCCACAACTCACTTGTGTTCTACTCGTGCATATAACATCTACGCATGTAACCTGGCTCGGATGCCACTGTTGGGGAACGTAGTAATTTAAAAAAAATTCCTACGCACACGCAAGATCATGGTGATGCATAGCAACGAGAGGGGGAGTGTATCTTCATACCCTTGAAGATCGCTGAGCGGAAGCGCGATCAACGCGTTGATGTAGTCGTGCGCCTTCATGATCCGACCGATCCAAGTACCGAATGCACGGCACCTCCGAGTTCTGCACACGCTCAGCTCGATGACGCCCTCGCCTTCTCGATCCAGCAAGACAAAGTAGTAGTAGATGAGTTCCGCAGCACGACGGCGTGGTACGGTGTTGGTGAAGAACAATCTCCGCAGGCTTCGCCTAAGCACTACGTAAACTATGACGGAGGATAAACTAGAGGGGACGGGGTTGCGGCACACGGCTTGGTGTTTCTTGATCTGTCCTTGGTGCTAGCCCCGCCTCTATTTATATGTTGAGCCTTGGGGTCGAAACTTGGAGTAAAGCCTCCACAAAGTCGGTTTCACCCGAAAGGCAAGAGTCCTTCTCGGACTCCAGTCGAGACGCCGAGGTTCCGGCGTCGGACCCGACGCCAAGGACCTCAAGGTCGGCCCTGGACTCATAAAAATTCCTTTTGCGCTTCCAAATACCTTGTGGGCTTTCCCTTTGGCCCAAATAACGTGTTCTCGCACCCAAACATTTGGGAAACATCCGAACCCTTCCGGTGAATTCGGAACCCTTCGGGAGATCAAACACTATTATCCCATATATCAAACTTTATCTCCGACCATCCCGGAGTTCCTCGTCATGTCCATGATCTCATCCGGACTCAACAACATTCGTTACCAACATACATAACTCATATAATACTATATCATCAACGAAACGTTAAGCGTGCAGACCCTACGGGTTCGAGCACTATGTAGACATGACCGAGACACGTTTCCGGTCAATAACCAATAGCGGAACCTGGATGCCCATATTGGCTCCCACATATTCTATGAAGATCTTTATCGGTCAAACCGCATAACAACATACGTTGTTCCCTTTGTCATCGGTATGTTACTTGCCCGAGATTCGATCGTCGGTATCTCAATACCTAGTTCAATCTCGTTACCTGCAAGTCTCTTTACTCGTTATGTAATGCATCATTTCGTAACTAACTCATTAGTTACATTGCTTGCCAGGCTTATAGTGATGTGCATTACCGAGAGGGCCCAGAGATACCTCTCCGACAATCGGAGTGACAAATCCTAATCTCAAAATATGCCAACCCAACATGTACCTTCGGAGACACCTGTAGAGCTCCTTTATAATCACCCAATTACGTTGTGACGTTTGGTAGCACACAAAGTGTTCCTCCGGTAAACGGGATTTGCATAATCTCATAGTCATAGGAACATGTATAAGTCATGAAGAAAGCAATAGCAACATACTAAACGATCAAGTGCTAAGCTAACGGAATGGGTCAAGTCAATCACATCATTCTCCTAATGATGTGATCCCGTTAATCAAATAACAACTCATGTCTATGGTTAGGAAACTTAACCATCTTTGATTAATGAGCTAGTCAAGTAGAGGCATACTAGTGACATTATGTTTGTCTATGTATTCACACATGTATTATGTTTCCGGTTAATACAATTCTAGCATGAATAATAAACATTTGTCATGAAATAAGGAAATAAATAATAACTTTATTATTGCCTCTAGGGCATATTTCCTTCAGATGATATCCAGGGAGCTCCTAGTTTTGATAAGCAAATGCATTCTGAAGCCACCACAAGCCTTGAAGATTTCCAGGTGATGCACATTTTACCTATAATTGAGCAAGAATCTGCTAAAGGCTAACACGCGGTTTATTTCAGATGACGTAATCCGCTCAATGACGGAGTAACCAGCACTCTGTCAAGGCTACGGGATCGCGAGATCCTAAGGAGCCCCGTGCCTTCACAGATGATGATAGCCATGATGAATCCTTTCGAAAGCAGCAAAAAGTAAGTGTGGTTGAATCGATGCCACCAAATCATGGGGGCGAAAAGAAAAGGGTGGTATTGCAATTATTTAAGAATGACTAGAAGGCTTCGTACGATACTGAGAAGAAAAAAAGGAAAACAAGACTCCATCGAGTGTACAAATGATTCGGAGGACACGAAGAATAAAAAGAGGAAAATCGGCTCTAGCAACTTAAAAAGTGGTCGGAAGTTCACGAAACCCGGAGGGACCAGCTAGACGTGGTTCGACAGGATTTTGTGGCGCCACCGATCAACACTACAAATCGTAAAAAACAAATGGTCTTAGTTGATGACATTGTCGTGCTATCAAAGCATTTGCAATGCCTCGCCCATAAAGATGTGAAGATGGCGTATGGTTGGGTGACGAAGTAAGATAGTATTTCACAAATTAGTTTATGAAGTTTCACTTTTGTACAATACAATTAACTTGATTATTGTTGTAGGTGGTTGATGCTGCGATCCAGCTCATGCGTCATGATGAACCAATTGACACAAGGGACGGCCAACTGGTTTACATTGAGAGGGTGACCGGCGTCGCTAAGCTCGAAAGAGATGGTAGGATAGAGGAGTGCTACGAGGACGCTTTGGCAGGCATTCCTGGAACAACAGAAGGCACCACCTACCTAAAACATGATATGGTATTTTAACCTGGTGTAGAACAGATTTTTTATTACTATGCACGTTGATCTAATTATCTGTGCACTCCAGGTTTTCCTACCTACGAACAGTTTAAACGTCCACTGGTTCCTTGTGGCCGTAAACCCCAGAAGGAAGGAGATTCAGGTTCTTGATTCACTTTTCCACTGTATGGTACCCAGAGAAGTAAATAACGTGGTGAGAATTTCAACATATTTAATTATAACAAAGGATTTAACATCATCTATAAGTATTAGTCGTATGCAACTTCTCATCCCATTGGGCTTGCAGGTACGTGGGATGGAAGCACATCTGAGAGCAGTGATGCGAGTCAATGGGATAGAAAGCAATGCATGGAAGACATTAACGTGACGAATGGCCAAGACTGAAATATTAATGTGCCAAAATCCGATGAGACGTCGATCAAGAATATAAGCTTTTGTTTTTGTTTTAGATTGTTAATATCTGAAATGCTGATCTAACAACATAAAATGTTGCAGTTCTTGTTGTGCACTGTACATGCTGAAGAACATCGAATTATTTACGGGAGTAAAAATGAGGTTGCAATATGACGAAGTATGTAGAGTAACACCTAAAATTTTGTCATCTTCTGAAACGTATGGAACGATACTAACATATCCTCACATGCAGGCCTACATCAACAAATTCAGAAGAGAGCTACCTGTTGTGCTTGTCGATTCACCCTACAACAAAATGAAATACAGGAATAGGTTCAAGCAGTACCATGCTAGGCTATCGGATGCAGCTGCGGTTGAAGACGGCGAGGATGCAAGCAGTTAGTCCAGTATTGTGGTTTATTCTTACATGTGGAGTGTACACTTGGCCATAAAGTGATACAGTAGGGTGTGGTTGGGTTTTAGTCCCGAAGAAGGTTTCCTAATCGTGTCTTAGTCATTTGCGGATGAGTCAAGTTGTGAAACTATAATAATATTGGTTACAATACTTTGCTTGAAATAAATTTGGTCTCTACGGGATCTTGTAAAAATCTATATTTGCTTTTTACAACCATGTGACAGTAACAGTGCATGGGCAACCCTAGAAGAATAATGGATTATGACATGTCTATTTTCATACGAGAGAAAAAGCTATGAGCATAGCCTCACAACAGAAGAAGAAATACTGCATGAATCAACATGCAATCCCAGAAAACGGCACAGTCAATGTCTTGTAGGCAGGCCGCACATCCAATAAAAGGGAGCATCAGGATAACCAGAGTAAAGCACGTACCATAGGGGGCCTCTGCAGGTGCTGCAACGACCATGGTGTGGCATGGTAGGACGTGCACTGAATTGAAGGGATCACCTTCAGGAGCACAGTGGGGTGGCCATGGTACATCCATCCTGCCTCAGGGAATCACATAGCATGTTCTGTCATAGCCCTGCAAAACAGAGGAAAGATTACTACTTGTACTAACCTTCTCAAGTGTGTGCATATAACAAATGTTGGACATACACTACTAGGGAAAACCTTATACACAGAACTTTAGTTGTAGCGCGTGTTAAAAAAGCACGTTGGTGCTAAGTAGCAGTAGCGCGCTGGTTTAAACGGCGCTACAGATACAATTGTAGCAGTAGCGCGCTGAAGATAAAACTGCTACTACTAAAATTCCCACGGCTTAGCCGATAGGCTACACATAGTAGTAGCGATCTACGTGGAACCGCGCTACCGCTACTTGCTTTGTAGCAGCGCATTTACGATGAAATGTGCTACTGCTAAAGGAAATAAAATTAAATGGAAAGCAAATAGAAAAGTAAATGAAAATGAAAGAAAGAAACAGAAAAAGGTGAAAGAAAAAAATAAAAATGTGAAGAAAAATAAATGAAAAAGGGGAAAAAGAGAAAGGTATAGCAGTAGCGCGTATCGAGGAAAACGCTATAGCTAGCTTAGCAGTAGCGCACTTCCGGGACGCAGCCATCGCTACTTCTGACTTAACCGCTGGGATCGTTCTTCCCACGGCCACTTCCCCTAAATCCAACTCCTCCATTGTCGTCGCCGCTGTCGCGATCGGCCGGGCAAGCCTCTCCGTCGCTCTCCGACACCTCGACGCCGTCCCGACCCTAGATTCGATGTCGCCCCCGCCCCCGACCTCGACGCCGCCCTCCACTGCACGCCCGAGCCCCGAACCCGACCTCGATGCCGCCTGCCCCTCCCTCGCCGCAGGCACCCGAGGTGAGCACGCCTGCTCCTCTCCCTCCCCTACCTCTGCCTAGCTAGGGTTCTTCAAATTTTAGTTGCATCAAATTATTTAGGGTTCATCTATGGGTGGAAATGAATCGGATGCAGATGTTATCGGATACGGATGCGGCTCGGATGTTTTCTTAGATGATGTTTTCTTAGATGATGAATAAACACTATTGTAATGCATAATAAAACGAGTAAAATTTGACCACTTATTTCACTTTTAAGTTGGATAATTGGAATATCTGCTACCACTTTCCACCCCTAGGTTCATCAAATTAGATGGTAATTAGGGCAGTAGTTCCTAGGTACTAATTAGTTAGTAAGAACTAGGTACTAATTAGGTACTACTTTATTTTTATTTATAGTAAGTTTATTTTTATTAAGAACTAGTTGAATTAATAGAACTAGTTAGTAAGAACTTGTTGTTATTTTTTTAGTTAAAGCAATTTTTCCCGCATCGACGTTGATGATGCCTATCCCGCATCCTCGTCGTCGACTCGGCGGAGTACACCTGCTTGACCAGATGGGCCATGTACGGGACTGGGCTCCGTCGGGCTGGTACTGGGAGGCGCTACCTACCGGGGGGCGCAGCTTGGTGAGGAGCCAGCCCATCGTTGACCCGAACCTTCTTTGGTGGTGGTCGCATGGGCCAGTGACATTGCAGAGGCTTGAGGACCCCGCGGAGGTGCTATGTCACCGTGTCAGCGAGTAGGACGCACACGTCCGTCGCTACTTGTTTGCTTTGGAGCACAAGTTCTCCAATACCTGGCAGGTTCTCGAGGGATCTCACTGGAGCTATGATCCTGTGATGGTTCTTCTCTTTGGGTGTCCACCGCCCGCGCCGATACCCGTCGTGCGCTAGGGTTTTATTTGTATTAGTGATGTTATATGTATGATACTATTCGGGATCTATTAGTGATAATATTCGACGATGTACGAACGCATGAGATGATTTACTTTTGCTTATTGAATGCATGCTAATTTGAATACTTATTTATTTTACGATTTGGTTTTGTTTATTGAATGCTCATGTCAATATGAGTCCTATAAGATATTTTGAAATGTATATCTTGTGTTGCTCAAATAGGATATGTGCTTGCCCAAGTGGCCGGTCATGTTTGTAGGTTACACCTCCGAGTGGCCTATATTTTGTCGGAGTGTTGATTCATTTCCGTTCCGGAAAATTTGAGGTGCTCGATATGTCCTATTTTAGTAAAGTTCATGCCGGATTTTTCTGTGAATTTTGGCATGACTTGTGCCAGAATATGTAGGAAATATCAAGTGCCCCGGATTTGTGTGTTGAGTATCCTGGTAATTGTCTTCGATCGATTTTCAATTAATGTTTCAACTATGAACATAGGAAATGTCTGACGACGAAAAGGATTTCGTATTTGCAAATACTGCTAAGACGAAGCGCTGCTGTGTTGACGAATCTTCCTAGATGATGATAAGCGCTTCAACATCAAGCTGGACGAGAACTTCGAAGTGGATACAATAAGTCACAACGACAAGTCTTTTTTCGTAATTAAGCATGGCATCTGCTTCATTTGCTTCAACTTATAATTTAATTCTTTTTAGTATTCTACTAGCGTATCCCCTGCCATGCAAGATTTTTTGTCTTGGATAAGATAGGTTCTAGTCGTACTATGGAGGTAAAGAGAGTTTGCTCGAAGATCGAGCATGGTTGTATTTTCCATGCAAAATTATACAACGCAGACGACTACACCTATTTTGGATGCAAAACTTGGCAAGCACTATGCAAGACTTATGCATTTGAGCCTGATATGGTTATCACCTTTGATATTCGTCCGGAAGATGATATTGAAGGTAATATCGACATCCGGTCGATGTGCGACGCCTCTCGATTATACCATTATGTGAGTTTCTCAACCATATTTATGTCTTTGATATTGTTTATTCAAAAATAGTTGACAACTAATTTCTATTGTCAGCTTATTTCCGTTCAAGCAAACATGTCCAGCGCTTGGTAGACAGGACCTACTACTGTCTCGGGGCTGAACTAAACTGCGAGGAGATAAGTTATTATGTTTCATGGCTTGAGGATCTTCATACTGTCAAGACAAATTTTCTTCCTGCACTTAGAAATGTTAGTACTCAAAATGTGCGACCAATAGTGTTCGTACTGAACTACGGTCACATCTATTTAGGAAATATGGTAAGATTTTTACTATTTGTCCTCAGTGCATCTTTTGCATACAACATTTTTAAGCTAAACTTCATTGCTAAGTATGTTACTATACGATGTTCTTCAACAGGGACCCCCGATGAATGTTGTGCCTGATTGGATCGAAACTAAAGGTACCATAAATATTGTTAGCTCACGGCCAAGATATCCTACAATGCACTTTAGTGCATTCAGGATTTCTAATAGCGAGGAATGCTTAATAGTGAAAGATGGAGCAAAATTGTGAACAAGCGCTGAGAAGTACTAGGGGGCAGCAATCAGAAGCGCAGCCCACGATTAGGAGACAGGTTCATCTACATGCTCCAACTTGATGAAGGAGGAGTGCTACACATCTTTTATGTTATTTTACCTGAGAGAGAGCAGCAGGAGTGATTAGCTAGCTAGAAATGAGTTTGAAGATGATGATGTGCTACACTATGACTATGATGATAAAATAGCTAGTGTTGGTTGTAACGCCCGGATAATCATGCTACAGTAATCTCACGTTGATGGTGCCACGTCACCTTTGTCACTTGTAGCTAACCACGGTTAATTCCAAACTGTTTCAAATTTCAATTCAAAATTATGATGGCAATAAAAGTTTTCAAAATTAAAACTAAAATGTTCGGGGTTGTCAAATATTACAAAGTTAATTATGGTGGGGTGCACACATTTTTGTAAAGTGTCTGAATATTTTAAATAAGTTAAAACAGAAAAGGAAAAATAAGAAAAGAAAAAAAACAAAAGGAGAAAAGGAACCCCCCCACGCCCAATCGGGCCAAGCCCACTGCCCACCCCAGCCAGCCCATGGCCATCCGGCCCACCCCATCGCCCCCATAACCCCCCTCGCCCGGTCGGTGAAACCCTAGCCGACACCCACTCCCCCCTCGATCCCTTCTCCTCCCCCTCCCCCCCCACGATCTGGATCGGATCCGCCCGATCCTGTCGCCCCGGCCTTGGCGCCCACCCCACCGACGCCGTCCTCCTCCTCCCCCGACCGCCCCAGGACGCCTGACCCCCTCGTCGCCTCGGGACCGTCCCGACTCCCACTCGCCTCACCGGACCGCCCAGTGCGCCGCCGAGCGCCTCCACCGCCTCCTCCTCGCCGGATCGTCCCGGCCGCCCCGAGCTCACTACCGAGACCCTCGCCCCCCCGTGAGCTCTTCCCCCCCCCTTCGCTCCCGATCCCCGGGATCGATCCCTCTCCTCGTCTCCTCCCGAGCGCCACCGCCGCCTCCCGTCGCTGGTTCGGCCGCGCCCGCACCTCCCTCCCTCGTCAACCTTCCCCCCCGGAGCTCCTCCTCGCCTCGGCGCCTTTCAGGAGGCCCGTGCGAACCGCGCCCGTCATGGGATCTCGTCGCTGGCGCCCTTCCGGTGACTAAATGGTCACGGGCCGAGCCCCTTGTGCTCAGCTGCGTCGCGCAGCCCCCGGCCTTCCCGTTAGCCCCGGCGGCTGAGTCGCCGTGGTCGCCTCGCGCCCGAACCACCTCACCGCTGATGAGCTCGCCGCTTTCGCTTCCGCCACCACTGCCACAAGAATTCACCACCAACCGACGCGCGTCGTCTCCCGTTTGAACGCACTACCATGCCATTTTGGCCCGGACGGCGACTCAGCGGTCGGCGCCCTCCGCCGAGGAACGCCACCGAGCTCCTAACGCCGCCGCCGACGTGGCCGACCTGGCCACCGCTCACATCGACCAGTGGGCCTAGGGCCCCCGACGACACTGGTTTTGGCTCGATCGGTCGATCGACTGCCATGCCAATGACATGGGCCCCTGTAACGCTTTTGAAAAAGGAAAAAGGAAAAGGGAATTAAATAAATATAATTAATAAAAATAAAATGAATAAAATTAATTAATTAATTAATTAATTAATTAAGTAAATAATTAATTTAATTAATCCTGATTAATTAGCCTAATGGCTAATTAACCTAATTAACTACCATTAATTAAACTAAACTAGGTAATTAGTTAACAAATCACCGACTAGCGGGACCCACATCGTCAGTTGACCAAGTCAACCCTGTTGATCGCCGACGTCAAGATGACATCATGCCGACGTCATAAATTCATTTTTCAATTAAATAATTAATTAATTAAATTCCGAAATTAATAAAATCTTTAGAAAAAATCATATCTTTTAATCCGTAACTTGGATTAAAATATTTTCAACATGAAAGTTGCTCAGAACGACGAGACGAATCCGGATACGCAGTCCGTTCGTCCACCACACCCCCCTAACCTATCGAACCCGCAACTTTCCCCCTCCGGCTCCTCTGCCCGAAAACACGAAACACCGGGAATACTTTCCCGGATGTTTCCCTCCTTAACCGGTACCACCTCATACCACGTTAGGGCACGCCTAGCATCGTTATTTGACTTGTCATGCATCGATATGCATCTGCTTACATGGTATTCATTGTTTCTTCCCCTCTTCTCTCCGTAGAGCTACGAGACCGACTGCTGCTGCCCGCTTCGACTACGGTGTTGACGACCCTCTCTCTTGCCAGAGCAACCAGCAAGCCCCCTTGATCACTCAGATATCGCCTACTCTCCTCTATACTTCTTGCATTAGAGTAGTGTAGCATGTTATCGCTTTCATTATACCTATCCCGATGCATAGCCTTGTCCTTGTTACTCTCAATTGTTACCTTTACCGCAATCCTATATGCTTAGTATAGGATGCTAGTACTTTCATCTGTGGCCCTACATTCTTGTCCGTCTGCGTGCTATATATATCGGGCCGTGATCACTCGGGAGGTGATCACGGTATATACTATATACTTTATACATGATACATGTGGAGACTAAAGTCGGGTCGGTGGTGGAGCACCATGAGTGGATCTTTGAGGCGAGCGACAGGCAGGTTGAGACCGCCTAGGAGAGAGGTGGGCTGGCCTGCTCGGCGCTCATGGATACTTAACACGCTTAACGAGATCTTGGTATTTGATCTGAGTTGGCTACGAGCTTATACGCACTAACCAACTACGTGGGAAAGATATGGGCACTCGGCGCCGTGGTATCGGTAGGCACTTGAGACGTCGGCGACGAGCGGCGCGCGCGGATTGGACTGAACGCCACTAGGCTAGGTCTGCTTCCGCCGCCCACGCAACATGCAGTGTGTGCTCAGGCGATGGGCCTGCACCCTGGCGCTTAGGTTTAGACCGCGTGTTGGCCTCTCTGTTGTGCCTAGGTGGGGCTGCGACATGTTGATCTTCCGCGTCGGGCATGACCTAGGAAAGTGTGTCCGCCAAATGGGATCAAACGTGTTGGGTAAGTTGGTGCACCCTGCAGGGAAGTTAATCTATTCAATAGCCGTGATCTTCGGTAATGTGGCGACTTGGAGTTGTACCTTGAGCTTATGACAACTAGAACCGGATACTTGATAAAACACACCCTTCCAAGTGCGATATACAACCTGTGGTCGCTCTCTCTCGTGGATATGAGGAGGGATCGCGGGTAGGATTATTGCTATGTGATGTTACTTGGAGGACTTCAGATTGCCCTCTTCTACATTGCAAGACGAAGGTGACCGAAGCATAGTCTTCGATAAGACTAGCTATCCCCTCTTATTCTCGCTTTCTGCGCTTCACCCATCGATATGGCCCTTTACACATATATCCATGCATATGTAGTGTAGCTCCTTGCTTGCAGTACTTTGGATGAGTACTCACGGTTGCCTTGTTCCCCTTTTCCCCTACCTCTACTCGATTGCTGCAACTGCACGATGGAGCCTGTGAGCGACGCCACCGTCGATGACGACTACTACTCGAGGTGCCTACTACTACGCAGCAGCCGGCGACGACGACTGTGAGTAGCTAGGAGGATCCTAGGCAGGAGGCCTGTTCCTCTTCGATCCAGATCCCAGTTGTGCTAGCCTTCTTAAGGCAAACTTGTTTAACTTATGTCCGTACTCAGATATTGTTGCTTCCGTGACTTCGCCTATGATCGAGCACTTGTATTCAAGCCCTCGAGGCCCCTGGCTTGTATTATGATGCTTGTATGACTTATTTTATTTGTAGAGTTGTGTTGTGATATCTTCCGTGAGTCCTTGATCTTGATCGCATACATCTGCGTGCATGATTAGTGTACGATTAAATCGGGGCGCCACAAGTTGGTATCGAGCCAACTGCTGTCAGGAATCCCCTTCCACACTCCTTGGCGAAGTCGAGTCTAGACATTGCAAAAACTTTACTAACTTGGCTGTGTGCCTTACGGGCCCACGCCGCCATCGGGTGGTACTAGGATCTTTTACTCCTCGACCTTTACTCGACTCGAACTCTCTTCTACTCGGGTTAAACGATTTTACTAACTAACACTAGGATCCCGTGACCACATTCACCCCAAAGTTGTATAAAGCCATAGTTGTTTCTTGAATTGTATTTTGATCAATTTCCACACCGTCATTTGACTCCTTTGAAACGCCTTTGTTTTCAGATGGAACCCACGAGGCAGGTCGCGGCGCCACACGACGGCCATTGGTGCCTCGGGATCACTGCGGTGCTAGCAGAGATGATGACCTATCGGGTTATCGCCGCACCCCGAGTACACCGCCTTTGAGGAGTATCGACTTTAACCAGAGCAGTACAGCGCCATCGTCCACCTCTACTCTCGGAGTATGACTCCACTAATGTGTTGCACACCGCACACGGGCTCATCTTGGGCCCGCCCTCGCAGGTTGTAAGATATGGATTCCCAACAGCATGTACCAGCCGAATGCACTGCTCCAAGGCGAGCTATGCTGCACCTCGCCCCGCTTACTTCAACTAAGCAGCCAAAGCTTCCAGCTCCACCACCCTGTGCCCTGCTCCCACCCCCAATAATGGCTTGTGCTTCAAAGCGGACAACCAGGGCACTGTGCTAGAGAATGCAACCAGAACCGTAATCAGTGGCCCTTCCAAATGATCGGCCGTGGAAACACCCAGCCCCGCAACAACACCGCCAAGCCTTATGGTCGAGTGCAGGCCAACCACGTTGACTGAACGAAGCTCAAGACCAACCTGCTCTCGTGATGGGTACACTTCGTAAATTCAACCAAAGATGCGCTCTATTTGATACAGTGCATTGCATTCATTCATGTCAAGATTTTGCATGCTTGCACGACATTAAATGTGAAGACATGAATGCTTCACTATTAGTGCACACCCAGCGGGCCAATGTCTAACCTCCATGATTTGCAACGACGCCCCGCTGAAATCGAAGGACTGGAATTCCTTGTCTCTCCCATCGTGTCAAGTCTTGTAGCATTGACCTCATTCGGGAATGAATTGGTTAAAGGCGATATCGCTTCCATAGTTTGCGCCACGAAGACCGCCCATCTGCTACACCCTTCGATGAAATAGTCACTTACCAAGCTCATCTGGTGCAAAATGCCGAGGCAAGGCTCTATGCATTGAATGCATTGAACGCCGCACCCTCGAGGGCATTGAAAACATTCCTGTCGCTCGCGACTTCCGGGACGTTTTCTCAAGAACTTCCAGGATTCCCCCACTGCTAGGGCTGTCGAATTCGCCATCGACTTGAAACCGTGCACCACTCCTATAGCCAAGCGACCCTACCAGATGTCACGCGCATGAACTCCTTGAGCTCAAGGAGGAAATCGACAAATCTCTTCAAAGTGGTTTCATTCGCCCAAGTTGCTCTCCTTGGGGAGCACCTCTCTTTGTCAAGAAGAAGGATGGGACAAACCAATTGGTCCAAGACTACCGTCCTATAAATCAAGCTACCATTCGAATAAGTATCCTCTTCCTCGGATCAATGATCGGTATGATCAAATGGCTGGTTCGTCAGTGTTCTCGAAACTCGACTTGAGGTTGGGTTACCACCAGATCCGTGTTCGTGAGGAGGATATCCCCAAGACCGCCTTTGTGACTCGTTATGGTTCATACGAGTACACCGTCATGTCTTTCGGCTTAACCAATGCTCCAACCACCTTCTCTCGCCGATGAACTATATATTCATGGATTACCTCGACAAGTTCGTCGTGGTTTATCCGGATGATATCCTGATATTTTCCAAGAATGAAGAAGAACATGTCAACATCTTCGTCTTGTCCGGAAAAGCTACGAGAGCATCAACTCTATGCCAAGTTCTCCAAATGTGAATTCGGCTTCCCAAGTGACCTACCTCGGGCATGTCATCTCTAAGGATGGTATTGCCGTCAACCCCGAAAGAGTTCAGGCTATTCTCGATTGACTCCTCCAAGAACGTTATAAGTCGAAGTTTTCTCGGTCTCGCCACTATTGCCGATTCGTCGAGAACTTCTCCAAGATTGCCAGCCTCGACTAACCTGTTGCATAAGGGCGCCAAATTCCAATGGATGATAAATGTCGAAAGTTTCCGAGCACTCAAAGACAAGTTGACTTCTGCCCCAAAGATTAGCTCCTCCCGATACTAAGAAGGACTTCATCATTTATCGCGACGCTTCCGTCAAGGATTAGGCGGTGTCCTAATGCAAGAGCGCAGTGGTTGCTTATGCCTCTCGACAGCCATGCCTCACGAAGAGAACTACCCAGTTCACGACCTCGAGCTTGTTGCTGTTATTCATGCGCTAAAGCAATGGCGACATTACCTACTCGTAATCGCTATAGATCTTCACCGACCACCAAAGTCTGAAGTATCTGCTTACTCAGCCAGACCTGAACCTCCGTCGGCAGAGATGGATGGAGACTGTTGCAAACTTTGATTTGGGTATTTCCTATACACCGTGCAAGGCTAATGTAATGGCTGATGCCTTGAGCATAAGTCTTATCGCAACCACCTTCAGGTTCACAAAGTTCAGCTCCCACTTGTTGAAGAATTCAGAAAGCTGAACCTCCATATTGTTCCTCCGGGTGCACTCGCTCCCCCCCCCCTCCGGAGCTTCGCAAGATGAACCTCCATGTTGTTTCCAGGGGTTCTCTCAATACCCTGGTTGCTAAACTAGATCTTGTGGACACCATCAAATGGATACAGAAGTTTGACGATGAAGTCGAGAGGATTAAACTTTATCTCGCAGAAGGAAAACCCTCATTCTTCACTGTGGATGACGACGGCACCTTATTCTTCAAAGGTCGCCTAGTGGTACCGAGTAAGAGGGCAAACCTGAATCTGACTCCAAAGGTTATGAAAGAAGCTCATGATACGCCTTTGTCTATTCATCCCGGTAGCACCAAGATGTACCAAGACATTCGCCGAGATTCGGTGGTGTAATATGAAGCGAGACATTACTCGTTATGTTGCTGAATGTGACGCTTGTCGTCAGATCAAAGCAGAACATCAAAGGCCTCTTGAAATCTGCAACCTATCTCTATTCCTGAATGGAAATGGGACCATGTTGAAATGGACTTCGCCACAGGATTTCCCAAATCGCAGAAAGGTAATGATGCAATTCTTGTCGCCATTGACCGCTTTCTAAAGTTGCACATTTTCCGGCGGTCAAAGAAACGATCACGCTAGTCATCTTGCAACTCTCTATATGTCCAGAATTGTTTCACTTCACGGTATTCCACCGTTATCGCTTGGACCGTGGCAGCTTATTCACTTCAAGATTCGGGCAAGTTTTCAAGAAGCTATGGGGACTCATTTATCTTTCAGTACTGCATTTCATCCGCAGTCACAAGGGCAAGTTGAACGTGTCAACCAAGTTCTCGAAGACATGCTTCGAGCTTGTGTTATTTCCTTCGCAAGAAGTGGAGGAATCTCTCCCGATGCTGAGTTCTCTTATAATAATAGCTATCAAGCTAGTCTCAAGATGGCCCCTTCGAAGTGTTATATGGACGAAAGTGCCAACCCTCTCAATTGGTCAAACTCGGGAACGCCCACTCTTCGATCCGGATATTATCCAACATGCCAAGAACAAGTCCGCATTATTCGCGAGAATCTCAAGACCGCTCACCACGCTAAAAGAGTAATTATGACCGACATCATAAAGACATGGTCTATCAACTCGCGAAAAGGCCTATCTTCGCTACACCAATGAAGGGTGCTCACCGCCGGGATCAAGGGCAAGCTAGCTCCTCGCTATATTGGCCCATTCACTATTCTCGAAAAGGCGTGGAAAAGTGGCATATCAATCGAGCTTCCGTCGAACCTTTCTCGTGTTCACGATGTGTTCCACGTGTCACAACTCCGACGCTGCTTTAAGGACCCAATCCGGCAAGGACCATGAAGTGCTCGAATTGCAACAGACCTCTCCTATAAAGAGCATCCGTCCGCATTCTCGACTGTTGAACGCCGCACGCGCCGAAGGCGATCAAGTTCCTCAAAGTCCAAAGGGTCAAATCACTCAAGACGGCCACCGGGACGCGAGGACCGCTTTCGTGATGAATACCCCGACTCTTCCTTTCTACCTCCTAAATCTCGGACGAGATTTCTTGTAGTGGAGGAGATTTGTAACGCCGGATAATCATGCTACAGAATCTCACGCTGATGGTGCCACGCCACCTTTGTCACTGTAGCTAACCACGGGTTAATTCCAAACTGTTTCAAATTTCAATTCAAAATTATGATGGCAATAAAAAGTTTTCAAAAATTAAAACTAAAATGTTCTGGGGTTGTCAAATATTACAAAGTTAATTATGGTGGGTGCACATTTTGTAAAGTGTCCAATATTTTAAATAAGTTAAAACAGAAAAGGAAAAATAAGAAAAGAAAAAACAAAAGGAGAAAAGGAACTCCGCCCAATCGGGCTAAGCCCACTGCCCAGCCTGCCAGCCCAATGCCATCCGCCCACCCCATCGCCCCCATAACCCCCTCGCCTGGTCGGTGAAACCCTAGCCGACACCCACTCCCCCTCGATCCCTTCTCCTCCCCCCCGATCTGGATCGGATCCGCCTGATCCTGTCGCCTCGACGCCGGGCGCCCCACCCCACCGACGCCGTCCTCCTCCCTTCTCCGACCGCCACCAGACACACCCACCCCTCGTCCGCCTCGACCGTCCCGACTCCCACCTCGCCTCGCCGGACCGCCCGTCGCCGCCCGAAGGCCTCGCCTCCTCCTCGCCGGTCGTCCCGGCCGCCCGAGCTCACTACCGAGACCCACGCCTGCGTGAGCTCTCCCCCTTCGCTTCCTCGATCCCCTGGGATCGATCCCTCTCTCCTCGTCTCCCTCCCGAGCGCCACCGCCCCTGTCGCTGGTTCCGCCGCGCCTGCAGACCTCCTCCTCGCCAACCTTCCCCCCCCCGGAGCTCCTCCTCGCCTCCGGAGGCCTCAGGGCCAACCGCGCCTGTCATGGATCTCGTCGCTGGCGCCTTCCGGTGACTAAATGGTCACGGGCCGAGCCCTTGTGCTCAGCGCCGCGCAGCCCCCCCCACCCCTCGCCTTCCCAGCCCCCCCGCCGCTGAGTCGCCGTGGTCGCCTCGCGCCAACCACCTCACCGCCGATGAGCTCTCACATTGCTTCCGCCACCACCGCCTCACAAGAATTCACCACCAACCGACGCTGCTGCCTCCCCCGCTTGAACGCACTACCATGCATTTTGGCCGCCGGACGGCGACTCGGCGAGGTCCGGCGCCCGCCGCTGAACGCCACGGAGCTCCCTAACGCTGCACGCGACGTGGCCGACCCGGGCCACCGTCACATCGACTTCAGGGCCCAGGTCCCCGACCGACTATTGGTTTTGCCACTAGGTCGATCGACTGCCATGCCAATGACATGCCCCCCGTAACGTTTTTGAAAAAGGAAAAAGGAAAAGGAATTAAATAAATATAATTAATAAAAATAAAATGAATATAATTAATTAATTAATTAATTAATTAATTAAGTAAATAATTAATTTAATTAATCCTAATTAATTAGCCTAATGGCTAATTAACCTAATTAACTACCGCTAATTAAACTAAACTAGGTAATTAGTTAACAAATACCGACTAGCGGGACCCACCGTCAGTTGACCAAGTCAACCTGTTGATCGCCGACGTCAAGATGACATCATGTCGACGCTATAAATTCATTTTTCAAATTAATTAATTAATTAATTAAATTCCAGAAATTAATAAAATCTTTAGAAGAATCATATCTTTTAATCCGTAACACGGATTAAAATATTTTCAACATGAAAGTTGCTCAGAACGACGAGACGAATCCGGATACGCACTCCGTTCGTCCGCCACACCCCCTAACTTATCGAACCCGCAACTTTCCTCCGCCTCCTCGCTCAAAACACGAAACACCGGAATACTTTCCTGATGTTTCCTCCTTAACCGTACCACCTCATACCACGTTAGGGCACGCCTAGCATCGTTATTTGACTTGTCATGCATCGATATGCATCTGCTTACATGGTATTCATTGTTTCTTCCCCTCTTCTCTCCGGTAGGCTACGAGACCGACGCCGCCGCTGCTGGGTTCGACCACGGTGTTGACGACCCTCTCTCTTGCCGTGAGCAACCAGCAAGCCCCCTTGATCACTCAGATATCGCCTACTCTCCTCTATACTGCTTGCATTAGAGTAGTGTAGCATGTTACTGCTTTCAGCTTATACCTATCCCGATGCATAGCCCGTCCTTGTTACTATCTGTTGTTACTTTTACTCGCAATCCTATATGCTTAGTATAGGATGCTAGTACTTTCATCTGTGGCCCTACATTCTTGTCCGTCTGCGTGCTATATTATCGGGCCGTGATCACTCGGGAGGTGATCACGGTATATACTATATACTTTATACATGATACATGTGGAGACTAAAGTCGGGTCGGCCGGTGGAGCACCATGAGTGGATCTTTGAGGCGGAGCGACAGGCAGGTTGAGACCGCTTAGGAGAGAGGTGGGCCTGGCCTGTTCGGCGCTCATGGATACTTAACACGCTTAACGAGATCTTGGTATTTGATCTGAGTTGGCTACGAGCTTATACGCACTAACCAACTACGTGGGAAAGATATGGGCACTGACGCCGTGGTATCACCAAGCACTTCAGACGTCACGACGGAGCGGCGCGCACGGATTGGACTGAACGCCACTAGGCTAGGTCTGCTTCCGCCGCCCACGCAACATGCAGTGTGTGCTCAGGCGATGGGCCTGCACTGCGCGCTTAGGTTTAGACCGCGTGTTGGCCTCTCACAGTTGTGCCTAGGTGGGGCTGCGACGTGTTGATCTTCCGCGGGGCATGACCTAGGAAAGTGTGTCCGCCAAATGGGATCAAACGTGTTGGGTAAGTTGGTGCACCCAGCAGGAAGTTAATCTATTCAATAGCCGTGATCTTCGGTAACAGGACGACTTGGAGTTGTACCTTGAGCTTATGACAACTAGAACCGGATACTTGATAAAACACACCCTTCCAAGTGCCGATATAAACCTGTGGTCGCTCTCTCTCAGGGATATGAGGAGGGGATCGCCGGGTAGGATTATTGCTATGTGATGTTACTTGAGGACTTCAGATTGCCCTCTTCTACTGCTGCAAGACGAAGGTGACCAAAAGCATAGTCTTCGATAAGACTAGCTATCCCCTCTTATTCTGCTTTCTCGCAGCTTCACCCACCGATATGGCCCTTTACATATATCCATGCATATGTAGTGTAGCTCCTTGCTTGTAGTACTTTGGATGAGTACTCACGGTTGCCTTGTTCCCCCTTTTCCCCTACCTCTACTCGATTGCTGCAACTGACGATGGAGCCTGTGAGCGACGCCACCGCCTATGACGACTACTACTCGAGGTGCCTACTACTACGCAGCAGCCACCGACGACGACTGTGAGTAGCTAGGAGGATCCTGCAGAGGCCTGTTCCTCTTCGATCTGATCCCGTTTGTGCTAGCCTTCTTAAGGCAAACTTGTTTAACTTATGTCTCAGACTCAGATATTGTTGCTTCCACGACTCGCCTATGATCGAGCACTTGTATTCGAGCCCTCGAGGCCCCCGGCTTGTATTATGATGCTTGTATGACTTATTTTATTTGTAGAGTTGTGTTGTGATATCTTCCGTGAGTCTTGATCTTGATCGCATACATCTGCGCATGATTAGTGTACGATTAAATCGGGGCGCCGAGCCAACCGCCTCAGGAATCCCCTTCCACACTCCTTGGCAAGTCGAGTCTAGACATTGCAAAACTTTTACTAACTTGGCTGTGTGCCTTACGGCCCACGCCGCCATCGGGTGGTACTAGGATCTTTTACCTCGACCTTTACTCGGGACTCAACTCTCTTCTACTCGGGTTAAACGATTTTACTAACTAACACTAGGATCCCGTGACCACATTCACCCCAAAGTTGTATAAAGCCATAGTTGTTTCTTGAATTGTATTTTGATCAATTTCCACACCGCCATTTGACTCCTTTGAAACGCCTTTGTTTTCAGATGGAACCCACGAGGCAGGTCGTGCGCCACACGACGGCCATTGGTGCTCGGGATCACCGCGGTGCTAGCAGAGATGATGACCTATCCGGTTATCGCCGCACCCCGAGTACACCGCCTTTGAGGAGTATCGGACTTTAACCAGAGCAGTACCGCGCCATCGTCCACCTCTACTCTCGGAGTATGACTCCACTATCGTGGCTGCACACCACACATGGTGTTGGGGTGACTATCGATATGGCAGTCCACGATGCTGCCTATGCTGCTCGACGCGCCTTCGTGGAGAGTACCGAGTTGGACACCTCCCCTTCAGCACATTGCTATCGCGTCCGATGTTGGTGAGGAGGGTTACTACACCGCTGCCTACTCCATCGTCACCAGAGAGCCTTTCTACCATCGTAACTTTGTTCGCATGTCGATGGGCTGGATCGAGCTAACCGAGCTCTTCGCCACGAGTTGTACATCACCCGTCAAGACCTTTACTGCTCGACGCTATCGCACCCTTTGTCCGATCCGAGAGCTTCCGCTCTCGCGATCTACCCAGCCAGATCGTGATGCCCTGTGGTGTCGGTTGGCGACGTGGAGGCTACTCTCCCGACTTGGCCCTCTTCGCCACTTGGACGCCGGGTTCAGCACCGAGTATCCGCGCCCCTGTGTCACTAACGTGGAGGACTATCCGCTGCCGCACTACCAGCTTTCAGTTACACACTACCTCCGCAGCATCGCGTGAGACCTGATGTAGGCTTGCTTGTTAGTGTTAGATGCATTCGCCATGAGCTCAAGCGCCTATGATGTCTTAGTCTATGTACTGAACTCTATGTACCGAACTCTATGCATGATCCCTCTTGTAAGATATGCCAACTACTATGTAGTTTCTATCGTGCTGCTTTCATTATGCATGTTTCATCATTAATGCTTCTTGTCCTTTGCATGAATTTCTCAAATGCTGAACTACCCCTGTTATATAATAGCAGGATGGTTAGACCAGCTGGTCGTGGTCGTGGTGGCAACTTCCCACCACCGCCTGAGTACATGGCTGGTATGATCCAACAGCTTGAGATGAATCGCCAGTTCATGGAAAACATGATGGCTCAGTTTCCTCGCCCCAATATGAACCAGCAGCCAAACACAACAACTCGCAGGATTTCATACGCTCAACCCCAGCAGTGTACCGCAGCTCAACCCAGCCGCCGGATGTCGATGATTGGCTTCGTGACGCCACCTATGAGATGGAATCTGCTGATGTAGCCCCGCCACTATGTCACTTTTGCTTCCTTCTTCCTCAAGGGACCCGCAGCTCAATGGTGGGACAGCCACAGCGCATTTCTTCCAGCTTGGAACACTCATCACCGCCAAACTTCCAAGTTGCTTTCCGTGCCCGCTTCATCCTCAAGGGGTCATGGACGGAAGAAGCGTGAGTTCCGCAACTCACCCAAGGCAACAAGATGTTGAAGCTTATCAACGAGAGTTCTGGACTTATCTCGCTATGCTGAAGAGGATATTGCGACTGATGCACGCAGACAAGAGAAGTTCCGTGATGGCCTTCAAGCTGACATCAAGCTCGCACTTCTAGTGCACGACTTTGCTGATTTCGCCACCTTGGTGAACAAGGCTATCAATGTCGAAACTGGTCTCGCAGGAATACCAGAGCTCTAACAGCGCAACTGCGACACGGCTCATCTTCGGCCCGTCCTCGCAGGTTGTAAGATATGGATTCCCAACAGATGTACCAAATTAATGCACTGCTCCAAGGCGAGCTATGCTGCACCTCGTCGCCTACTTCAACTAAGCAGCCAAAGCTTCCAGCTCCACCACCCCAAGCTCCCTGCTCCCACCCCCAATAATGGCTTGTGCTTCAAAGTGGACAACCAGGGCACCGTGCTAGAGAATGCAACCAGAACTGAATCAGTGTTCTTCCAAATGATCGCCGTCAGGAAACACCCAGCCCCGCAACAACACCGCCAAGCCTTATGGTCGAGTGCAGGCCAACCACGCTGACTGAACGAAGCTCAAGACCAACCTGCTCTCGTGATGGGTACACTTCTCGTAAATTCAGTACCAAAGATGCGTTCTATTTGATACAGTGCATTGCATTCATTCATGTCAAGATTTTGCATGCTTGCACGACATTAAATGTGAAGACATGAATGCTTCACTATTAGTGCACACCCAGGGCCAATGTCGAACCTCCATGATTTGCAACGACGCCCCTGCTTGAAATCAAGGACCGGAATTCCTTGTCTCTCCCATCGTCTTCAAGTCTTGTAGCATTGACCTCATTCTCGAGAATGAATTGGTTAAAGGCGATATCGCTTCCATAGTTTGCGCCACGAAGACCGTCCCATCTGCTACACCCTTCGATGAAATAGTCACTTACCAAGCTCATCTGGTGCAAAATGCCGAGGCAAGGCTCTATGCATTGAATGCATTGAACGCCGCACCCTCGAGGGCATTGAAAACATTCCTGTCTGCTCGCGACTTCCGGACGCTTTTCTCAAGAACTTCCAGGATTCCCCTGCTAGGGCTGTCGAATTAGCCATCGACTTGAAACCAGCACCACTCCTATAGCCAAGCGACCCTACAAGATGTCACGATGAACTCCTTGAGCTCAAGGAGGAAATCGACAAATCTCTTCAAAGTGGTTTCATTCGCCCAAGTTGCTCTCCTTGGGGAGCACCTTCTCTTTTGTCAAGAAGAAGGATGGGACAAACCAATTGGTCCAAGACTACCGCCCTATAAATCAAGCTACCATTCGAATAAGTATCCTCTTCCTCGGATCAATGATCTGTATGATCAAATGGCTGGTTCGTGCTGTTCTCAAACTCGACTTGAGGTTGGGTTACCACCAGATCCGTGTTCGTGAGGAGGATATCCCCAAGACCGCCTTTGTGACTCGTTATGGTTCATACGAGTACACCGTCATGTCTTTCGCTTAACCAATGCTCCAGCCACCTTCTCTCGCCGATGAACTATATATTCATGGATTACCTCGACAAGTTCGTCGTGGTTTATCCGGATGATATCCCGATATTTTCCAAGAATGAAGAAGAACATGTTGAACATCTTCGCCTTGTGCCGAAAAGCTACGAGAGCATCAACTCTATGCCAAGTTCTCCAAATGTGAATTCTGGCTTCCCAAAGTGACCTACCTCGGCATGTCATCTCTAAAGATGGTATTGCCGCCAACCCCGAAAGAGTTCAGGCTATTCTCGATTGAACTCCTCCGAAGAACGCATAAGTCGGTTTTCTCGGTCTCGCCAGCTATTGCCGTCCGATTCGCCGAGAACTTCTCCAAGATTGCCGTGCCTCGACTAACTCTGTTGCATAAGGGCGCCAAATTCCAATGGATGATAAATGTCGAAAAGTTTCAGCACTCAAAGACAAGTTGACTTCTGCCCCAAAGATTAGCTCCTCCCGATACTAAGAAGGACTTCATCATTTATCGCGACGCTTCCGTCAAGGATTAGGCGGTGTCCTAATGCAAGAGCGCAAAGTGGTTGCTTATGCCTCTCGACATTATGCCCTCACGAAGAGAACTACCCAGTTCACGACCTCGAGCTTGTTGCTGTTATTCATGCGCTAAAGCAAAGGGCGACATTACCTACTCGGCAATCGCTATAGATCTTCACCGACCACCAAAGTCTGAAGTATCTGCTTACTCAGCCAGACCTGAACCTCCGTCACAGAGATGGATGGAGACTGTTGCAAACTTTGATTTGGGTATTTCCTATACACCGTGCAAGGCTAATGTAATGGCTGATGCCTTGAGCCGCAAGTCTTCTCAAACCACCTTCAGTTCACAAAGTTCAGCTCCCACTTGTTGAAGAATCTGAAAGCTGAACCTCCATATTGTTCCTCCGGTGCACTCGCCCCCCTCCGGAGCTTCGCAAGATGAACCTCCATGTTGTTTCCAGGGGTTCTCTCAATACCCTGGTTGCTAAACTAGATCTTGTGGACACCATCAAATGGATACAGAAGTTTGACGATGAAGTCGAGAGGATTAAACTTTATCTCGCAGAAGGAAAACCCTCATTCTTCATCAGGATGACGACGCACCTTATTCTTCAAAGGTCGCTTAGTGGTACCGAGTAAGAGGGCAAACCTGAATCTGACTCCAAAGGTTATGAAAGAAGCTCATGATACGCCTTTGTCTATTCATCCCGGTAGCACCAAGATGTACCAAGACATTCGCCGAGATTCCGTGGTGTAATATGAAGCGAGACATTGCTCGTTATGTTGTTGAATGTGACGCTTGTCGTCAGATCAAAGCAGAACATCAAAGGCCTGCTGGAAATCTGCAACCTATCTCTATTCCTGAATGGAAATGGGACCATGTTGAAATGGACTTCGCCACAGGATTTCCCAAATCGCAGAAAGGTAATGATGCAATTCTTGTCGCCATTGACCGCTTTCTAAAGTTGCACATTTTCCGCGGTCAAAGAAACGATCACCGCTAGTCATCTTGCAACTCTCTATATGTCCGAATTGTTTCACTTCACGGTATTCCACCGTTATCGCTCGACCGTGGCAGCTTATTCACTTCAAGATTCGGGCAAGTTTTCAAGAAGCTATGGGGACTCATTTATCTTTCAAGATCGCATTTCATCCGCAGTCACAAGGGCAAGTTGAACGTGTCAACCAAGTTCTCAAGACATGCTTCGAGCTTGTGTTATTTCCTTCGCAAGAAGTGGAGGAATCTCTCCGATGCTGAGTTCTCTTATAATAATAGCTATCAAGCTAGTCTCAAGATGGCCCCTTCGGTGTTATATGGACGAAAGTGCCAACCCTCTCAATTGGTCGAAACGGGGAACGCCCACTCTTCGATCCGGATATTATCCAACATGTCAAGAACAAGTCCGCATTATTCGCGAGAATCTCAAGACTGCCACCACGCTAAAAGAGTAATTATGACCGACATCATAAAGACATGGTCTATCAACTCGCGAAAAGGCCTATCTTTGCGCTACACCAATGAAGGGTGCTCACCGCCGGATCAAGGGCAAGCTAGCTCCTCGCTATATTGGCCCATTCACTATTCTCGAAAAGGCGTGGAAAAGTGGCATATCAATCGAGCTTCCGTCGAACCTTTCTCGGAGTTCACGATGTGTTCCACGTGTCACAACTCCGACGCTGCTTTAAGGACCCAATCCGAGCAAGGGACCATGAAGTGCTCGAATTGCAACAGACCTCTCCTATAAAGAGCATCCGTCCGCATTCTCGACTGCTGAACGCCGCACGCGCCGAAGGCGATCAAGTTCCTCAAAGTCCAATGGTCAAATCACTCAAGACGGCCACCGGGACGCGAGGACCGCCTTCGTGATGAATACCCGCACTCTTCCCTTCTACCTCCTAAATCTCGGACGAGATTTCTTGTAGTGGAGGAGATTTGTAACGCCGGATAATCATGCTACAAGAATCTCACGCTGATGGTGCCACGCCACCTTTGTCATCAGAGCTAACCACGGGTTAATTCCAAACTGTTTCAAATTTCAATTCAAAATTATGATGGCAATAAAAGTTTTCAAAAATTAAAACTAAAATGTTCGGGGTTGTCAAATATTACAAAGTTAATTATGGTGGGTGCACACATTTTTGTAAAGTGTCTGAATATTTTAAATAAGTTAAAACAGAAAAGGAAAAATAAGAAAAGAAAAAAAAAAGGAGAAAAGGAACCCCCGGGCCCAATCTGGGCTAAGCCCACTGGCCCACCTGCCAGCCCAATGCCATCCGCCCACCCCATCGCCCCATAACCCCCTCGCCTGGTCGGTGAAACCCTAGCCGACACCCACTCCCCCTCGATCCCTTCTCCTCCTCCCCCGATCTGGATCGATCCGCCTGATCCTGCCGCCCCACGCCGGGCGCCCCACCCCACCGACGCGTCCTCCTCCCTTCCTCTGACCGCCACAGACACCCCCCCCCTCGTCGCCTCGGGACCGTCCCGACTCCCACCTCGCCTCGCCAGACCGCCTGTCACCGCGAAGCGCCTCGCCTCCTCCTCGCCGCCGTCCCGGCCGCCCCGAGCTCACTACCGAGACCCTCGCCCCGTGAGCTCCCCCTTCGCTTCCTCGATCCCCAGGGATCGATCCTCTCCCTCGTCTCCTCCCGAGCGCCACCCGCTCCCTCGCCGCTGTTCCGCCGCCACCCTTGCGCCTCCCTCCTCGCCAACCTTCCCCGCGGAGCTCCTCCTCGCCTCGGCGGCTCAGGTCCGTGCGACCGCGCTTCCGTCGCGGATCTCGCTGCCGGCGCTTCTTCCGGTGACTAAATGGTCACGGGCCGAGCCCTTGTGCTCAGCTGCTGCGTCAGCCTCGCCGCCTTCCTGTTAGCCCCGCTTGCTGAGTCGCCGTGGTCGCTCGCGCCCAACCACCTCACCGCCGATGAGCTCGCCACGCGCTGCTTCCGCCACCATCGCTCACAAGAATTACCACCAACCGACGCTGTTGCCGTCTCCCGTTTGAACGCACTCGCCAAGCGGCCATTTTGCCACGGACGGCGACTCGGCGAGGTCCGGCGCCCTCCGCGCTGAACGCCACCGAGTTCCCCAACGCCGTCCGCCGACGTGTGCCGACCGGGCCACCGCCTCACATCGACTTGGGGGCCCAGGCCCCCCGACCGACCTATTGGCTCGGTCACTAGGGTCGATCGACTGCCATGCCAATGACATGCCCCCCGTAACGCGTTTTGAAAAAGGAAAAAGGAAAAGGAATTAAATAAATATAATTAATAAAATAAAATGAATATAATTAATTAATTAATTAATTAAGTAAATAATTAATTTAATTAATCCCGATTAATTAGCCTAATGGCTAATTAACCTAATTAACTCATCGTTAATTAAACTAAACTAGGTAATTAGTTAACAAATACCGACTAGCGGGACCCACTGTCAGTTGACCAAGTCAACCACTGTGATCGCCGACGTCAAGATGACATCATGCCGACGCTATAAATTCATTTTTCAAATTAATTAATTAATTAATTAAATTCCGAAATTAATAAAATCTTTAGAAGAATCATATCTTTTAACCGTAACACGGATTAAAATATTTTCAACATGAAAGTTGCTCGTAACGACGAGACTAATCCGGATACGCACTCCGCTCGTCCGCCACACCCCCTAACTTATCGAACCCGCAACTTTCCCTCCGCCCTCTCGCTCGAAAACACGTAAACACCGGAATACTTTCCTGATGTTTCCCTCCTTAACCGTACCACCTCATACCACGTTAGGGCACGCCTAGCATCGTTATTTGACTTGTCATGCATCGATATGCATCTGCTTACATGGTATTCATTGTTTCTTCCCCTCTTCTCTCCGAGGCTACGAGACCGACGCCGCTGCTGCCCGTTCGACCACGGTGTTGACGACCCCTCTCTCTTGCCGAGCAACCAGCAAGCCCCCTTGATCACTCAGATATCGCCTACTCTCCTCTATACCGCTTGCATTAGAGTAGTGTAGCATGTTACTGCTTTCAGCTTATACCTATCCCGATGCATAGCTTTGTCCTTGTTACTATCACAGTTACCTTTACTCGCAATCCTATATGCTTAGTATAGGATGCTAGTACTTTCATCTGTGGCCCTACATTCTTGTCCGTCTGCCGTGCTATACTATCGGGCCGTGATCACTCGGGAGGTGATCACGGTATATACTATATACTTTATACATGATACATGTGGAGACTAAAGTCGGGTCGGCCGGTGGAGCACCCATGAGTGGATCTTTGAGGCGAGCGACAGGCAGGTTGAGACCGCCTAGGAGAGAGGTGGGCTGGCCCTGCTCGGCGCGCTCATGGATACTTAACACGCTTAACGAGATCTTGGTATTTGATCTGAGTTGGCTACGAGCTTATACGCACTAACCAACTACGTGGGAAAGATATGGGCACTCGACGCCGTGGTATCACCAAGCACTTCAGACGTCACGACGAGGCGCTACCGGATTGGACTGAACGCCACTAGGCTAGGTCTGCTTCCGCCGCCCACGCAACATGCAGTGTGCTCAGGCGATGGGCCTGCACTGCGCTTAGGTTTAGACCGCGTGTTGGCCTCTCTGTTGTGCCTAGGTGGGGCTGCGACGTGTTGATCTTCCGCGGCGGGCATGACCTAGGAAAGTGTGTCCGCCAAATGGGATCAAACGTGTTGGGTAAGTTGGTGCACCCTGCAGGAAGTTAATCTATTCAATAGCCGTGATCTTCGTAACAGGACGACTTGGAGTTGTACCTTGAGCTTTGACTCCACTCTTGTCTTTGCACACCACACATGGTGTTGGGGTGACTATCGATATGGCAGTCCACGATGCTGCCTATGCTGCTCTGGCGTCTTCGTGGAAATGCAGGAGTTGGACACCTCCCCTTGAGGCACATTGCTATCGCGTCGATGTTGGTGAGGAGGTTACTACTGCTGCCTACTCCTTTGTCACGAAGCCCTTCTACCATCGAACTTTGTTACGCATCGCGATGGGCTGGATCGAGCTAACGAGCTCTTAGCCACGAGTTGTACATCACCGTCGGCACCTTTACGTGCTCGGCGCTCTGCACTGCTTTGTCCGATCCGGAGAGCTTCCGCGTTCTGCGGTCTACCCAGAGGATCGTGATGCCCGGTGTCGGTTGGCGAGTGGGAGGCTACTCTCCGCGCCAGCCCTCTTACGCCGCGGGCGTCGGGTTCAGCACCGGTATCCATGGCCCCAGTCACTAGACTATCCGCTGCCTTTCTACCGCTTTGACTACAGCTACCTCCATGATGCCTGATGTAGGCTTGCTTGTTAGTGTTAGATGCATTCGCCCATGAGCACTGCGTGCCGCCTATGATGTCTTAGTCTATGTCTTGAACTCTATGTGCGAACTCTATGCATGATCCCTCTTGTAAGATATGCCAACTACTATGTAGTTTCTATCGTGCTGCTTTCATTATGCATGTTTCATCATTAATGCTTCTTGTCCTTTGCATGAATTTCTCAAATGCTGAACTACCCCTGTTATATAATAGCAGGATGGTTAGACCAGCTGGTGCAGTGGTCGTGGTGGCAACTTCCCACCACCGCTTTGAGTACATGGCTGGTATGATCCAACAGCTTGAGATGAATCGCCAGTTCATGGAAAACATGATGGCTCAGTTTCCTCGCCCCAATATGAACCAGCAGCCAAACACAACAACTCTGCAGGATTTCATACGCTGAACCCGGTGTGTACCGCAGCTCAACCCAGCCACCGGATGTCGATGATTGGCTTCGTGACGTCACCTATGAGATGGAATCTGCTGATGTAGCCCCTGCCAGCTATGTCACTTTTGCGTCCTTCTTCCTGAAGGGACCCGCAGCTCAATGGTGGGACAGCCACAGGCGTACTCTTCCAGTTGGAACACTCATCACCTGGCCAAACTTCCAAGCTGCTTTCCGTGCCCGCTTCATCCCTCAAGGGGTCATGGACCGGAAGAAGCGTGAGTTCCGCAACCTCACCCAAGGCAACAAGATGTTGAAGCTTATCGGCGAGAGTTCTGGACTTATCTCGCTATCTTTGAAGAGGATATTGCGGCGATGCCTTGAGACAAGAGAAGTTCGTGATGGCCTTCAAGTCGACATCAAGCTCGCACTTCTAGTGCACGACTTTGCTGATTTCGCCACCTTGGTGAACAAGGCTATCAATGTCGAAACTGGTCCGCAGGAATACCAGAGCTCTAACGGCGCAACTGTGACACGGGCTCATCTTGAGCCCGTCCTCGCAGCGTAAGATATGGATTCCCAACAGCATGTACCAAATTAATGCACTGCTCCAAGGCGAGCTATGTCTGCACCTCGTCGCCTACTTCAACTAAGCAGCCAAAGCTTCCAGCTCCACCACCCCTGTGCTCTGTTCCCACCCCAATAATGGCTTGTGCTTGGTCAAAGGACAACGGGGCACCGTGCTAGAGAATGCAACCAGAACCAGAATCAGTGGCCCTTCCAAATGATCGTCAGGAAACACCCAGCCCCGCAACAACACCGCCAAGCCTTATGGTCGAGTGCAGGCCAACCACGTTGACCGAGCGAAGCTCAAGACCAACCTGCTCTCGTGATGGGTACACTTCTAAATTCAGTACCGGCATCGTTCTATTTGATACAGGTGCATTGCATTCATTCATGTCAGAAGATTTTGCATGCTTGCACGACATTAAATGTGAAGACATGAATGCTTCACTATTAGTGCACACCCCCGCGGGCCAATGTCGAACCTCCATGATTTGCAACGACGTCCCCGTTGAAATCGAAGGACTGGAATTCCTTGTCTCTCCCATCGTCTTTGAAGTCTTGTAGCATTGACCTCATTACGAGAATGAATTGGTTAAAGGCGCATACTGCTTCCATAGTTTGCGCCACGAAGACCGTCCATCTGCTACACCCTTCAGATGAAATAGTCACTTACCAAGCTCATCTGGTGCAAAATGCCGAGGCAAGGCTCTATGCATTGAATGCATTGAGCGCCGCACCCTCGAGGGCATTGAAAACATTCTGTCGTTCGCGACTTCCGGACGCTTTTCTGAAGAACTTCCAGGATTCCCCCTGCTAGGGCTGTCGAATTCGTCATCGACTTGAAACCAGCACCACTCCTATAGCCAAGGCGACCCTACAAGATGCGCGCCGCATGAACTCCTTGAGCTCAAGGAGGAAATCGACAAATCTCTTCAAAGTGGTTTCATTCGCCCAAGTTGCTCTCCTTGGGGAGCACCTTCTCTCTTTGTCAAGAAGAAGGATGGGACAAACCAATTGGTCCAAGACTACCGCCCTATAAATCAAGCTACCATTCAGAATAAGTATCCTCTTCCTCGGATCAATGATCTGTATGATCAAATGGCTGGTTCGTCAGTGTTCTCGAAACTCGACTTGAGGTTGGGTTACCACCAGATCCGTGTTCGTGAGGAGGATATCCCCAAGACCGCCTTTGTGACTCGTTATGGTTCATACGAGTACACCGTCATGTCTTTCGGCTTAACCAATGCTCCAGCCACCTTCTCTCTTTGATGAACTATATATTCATGGATTACCTCGACAAGTTAAATCGTGGTTTATCCGGATGATATCCTGATATTTTCCAAGAATGAAGAAGAACATGTTGAACATCTTCGTCTTGTGCTGGAAAAGCTACGAGAGCATCAACTCTATGCCAAGTTCTCCAAATGTGAATTCTGGCTTCCCAAAGTGACCTACCTCGGGCATGTCATCTCTAAAGATGGTATTGCCGTCAACCCTGAAAGAGTTCAGGCTATTCTCGATTGAACTCCTCCGAAGAACGTTAAGCAAGTCAGAAGTTTTCTCGGTCTCGCCAGCTATTGCCGTCGATTCGTTGAGAACTTCTCCAAGATTGCCAGGCCTCTGACTAACCTGTTGCATAAGGGCGTCAAATTCCAATGGACAGATAAATGTCAGGAAAGTTTCCAGGCACTCAAAGACAAGTTGACTTCTGCCCCAGTACTAGCTCCTCCTGATACTAAGAAGGACTTCGTCATTTACTGCGACGCTTCCCGTCAAGGATTAGGCGGTGTCCTAATGCAAGAGCGCAAAGTGGTTGCTTATGCCTCTCGACAGTTGCGCCCTCACGAAGAGAACTACCCAGTTCACGACCTCGAGCTTGCTGCTGTTATTCATGCGCTAAAGCAGTGGCGACATTACCTACTCGGCAATCGTTGCGAGATCTTCACCGACCACCAAAGTCTGAAGTATCTGTTTACTCAGCCAGACCTGAACCTCCGTCAGCAGAGATGGATGGAGACTGTTGCAAACTTTGATTTGGGTATTTCCTATACACCAGGCAAGGCTAATGTAATGGCTGATGCCTTGAGCATAAGTCTTCTCAACCACCTTGAGTTCACAAAGTTCAGCTCCCACTTGTTGAAGAATTGAAAGCTGAACCTCCATATTGTTCCTCCGGTGCACTCGCTCCCCCCCGGAGCTTCGCAAGATGAACCTCCATGTTGTTTCGGGGGTTCTCTCAATACCCTGGTTGCTAAACTAGATCTTGTGGACACCATCAAATGGATCTGTAAGTTTGACGATGAAGTCGAGAGGATTAAACTTTATCTCGCAGAAGGAAAACCCTCATTCTTCACTGTGGATGACGACGGCACCTTATTCTTCAAAGGTCGCCTAGTGGTACCGAGTAAGAGGGCAAACCTGAATCTGACTCCAAAGGTTATGAAAGAAGCTCATGATACGCCTTTGTCTATTCATCCCGGTAGCACCAAGATGTACCAAGACATTCGTCAGAGATTCTGGTGGTGTAATATGAAGCGAGACATTGCTCGTTATGTTGCTGAATGTGACGTTTGCTGTCGTATCAAAGCAGAACATCAAAGGCCTGCTGGAACTCTGCAACCTATCTCTATTCCTGAATGGAAATGGGACCATGTTGAAATGGACTTCGTCACAGGATTTCCCAAATCGCAGAAAGGTAATGATGCAATTCTTGTCGTCATTGACCGGCTTTCTAAAGTTGCACATTTTCTGGCGGTCAAAGAAACGATCACTGCTAGTCATCTTGCAACTCTCTATATGTCCAGAATTGTTTCACTTCACGGTATTCCACTTGGTTATCGCCTCGGACCGTGGCAGCTTATTCACTTCAAGATTCTGGGCAAGTTTTCAAGAAGCTATGGGGACTCATTTATCTTTCAGTACTGCATTTCATCCGCAGTCACAAGGGCAAGTTGAACGTGTCAACCAAGTTCTCGAAGACATGCTTCGAGCTTGTGTTATTTCCTTCGGCAAGAAGTGGGAGGAATCTCTCCCGTATGCTGAGTTCTCTTATAATAATAGCTATCAAGCTAGTCTGAAGATGGCCCCCTTCGAAGTGTTATATGGACGAAAGTGCCGAACCCCTCTGAATTGGTCAGAAACTGGGGAACGTCCACTCTTCGATCCGGATATTATCCAACATGCCGAAGAACAAGTCCGCATTATTCGCGAGAATCTCAAGACTGCTCAGTCACGTCAAAAGAGTAATTATGACCGACATCATAAAGACATGGTCTATCAACCTGGCGAAAAGGCCTATCTTTGCGTTACACCAATGAAGGGTGCTCACCGCTTCGGGATCAAGGGCAAGCTAGCTCCTCGCTATATTGGCCCATTCACTATTCTGAAAAGGCGTGGAAAAGTGGCATATCAACTGGAGCTTCCGTCGAACCTTTCTCGGGTTCACGATGTGTTCCACGTGTCACAACTCCGACGCTGCTTTAAGGACCCAATCCGGCGGTGGACCATGAAGTGCTCGAATTGCAACAGACCTCTCCTATAAAGAGCATCCGGTCCGCATTCTCGACCAAGCTGAACGCCGCACGCGTCAGAAGGCGATCAAGTTCCTCAAAGTCCAGTGGTCAAATCACTCTGAAGACGAAGCCACCTGGGACGCGAGGACCGTCTTCGTGATGAATACCCCGCACTCTTCCCTTCTACCTCCTAAATCTCGGGACGAGATTTCTTGTAGTGGAGGAGATTTGTAACGCCCGGATAATCATGCTACAGTAATCTCACGTTGATGGTGCCACGTCACCTTTGTCACTGTAGCTAACCACGGGTTAATTCCAAACTGTTTCAAATTTCAATTCAAAATTATGATGGCAATAAAAAGTTTTCAAAAATTAAAACTAAAATGTTCTGGGGTTGTCAAATATTACAAAGTTAATTATGGTGGGGTGCACACATTTTTGTAAAGTGTCTGAATATTTTAAATAAGTTAAAACAGAAAAGGAAAAATAAGAAAAGAAAAAAAACAAAAGGAGAAAAGGAACCCCCCGGGCCCAACTGGGCCAAGCCCACCTGGCCCAGCCGGCCAGCCCAATGCCATCCGGCCCACCCCATCGCCCCCATAACCCCCCTCGCCCGGTCGGTGAAACCCTAGCCGACACCCACTCCCCCCCTCGATCCCTTCTCCTCCTCCCCCGATCTGGATCGGGATCCGCCCGATCCTGCCGCCGACGCCGGCGCCCCACCCCACCGACGCTCGTCCTCCTCCCTTCCCCCGACCGGCCTTGAGACACCCGACCCCCCCTCGTCGCCTCGGGACCGTCCCGACTCCCACCTCGCCTCGCCAGATCGCCCCGTCGCCGCCGAGCGCCTCCCCGCCCTCCTCCTCGCCGGTCGTCCCGGCCGCCCAAGCTCACTACCGAGACTCTCGCGCCCCGTGAGCTCCCCCCCTTCGCTCCCTCGATCCCCACAGGGATCGATCCCTCTCCCTCGTCTCCTCCCGAGCGCCACCGCCGCTCCCGTCGCCCGATTCGGCCGCGCCCGTACCTCCCTCCTCCTCGCCAACCTTCCCCCCGCGGAGCTCCTCCTCGCCTCGGCGCCGCTCGGGAGGCCCGTGCGAACCGCGCCCGTCGCGGATCTCGTCGCTGGCGCCCTTCCGTGACCAAATGGTCACGGGCCGAGCCCTTGTGCTCGGCCGTCGCGCAGCCCCCCAGCCTTCCGTTAGCCCAGGCGCTGCTGAGTCGCCGTGGTCGTCTCGCGCCCGAACCACCTCACCGCCGATGAGCTCGCCAGGCTGTTTCCGCCACCACCGCCACGCAACCACCACCAACCGACGCAGCGTCGTCGTCTCCCTGTTCGAACGCACTCGCCATGGCCATTTTGGCAGCCGGACGGCGACTCGGCGAGGTCCGGCGCCCTTCCGCCGCGGGAACGCTCACCGGAGCTCCCCAACGCCGGCCGCCGACGTGGCCGACCCGGGGCCACCGCCTGGGCCACTGACTTGGTGGGCCCAGGGCCCCCCGGCCGACCTATTGGCTCGGCGGCTAAATTCGATCGACTGCCATGCCAATGACATGCCCCCCGAGCGTTTTGAAGAAGGAAAAAAAGGAAAAAGGGAATTAAATAAATATAATTAATAAAAATAAAAATGAATATAATTAATTAATTAATTAATTAAGTAAATAATTAATTTAATTAATCTGATTAATTAGCCTAATGGCTAATTAACCTAATTAACTCTTTGTTAATTAAACTAAACTAGGGTAATTAGTTAACAATCAGCGACTAGCGGGACCCACATCAGTTGACCAAGTCAACCCTGTTGACTCGCCGACGTCGGCATGACATCATCTTGGCGTCATAAATTCATTTTTCAAATTAAATAATTAATTAATTAAATTCCAGAAATTAATAAAATCTTTAGAAGAATCATATCTTTTAATCCGTAACACGGATTAAAATATTTTCAACATGAAAGTTGCTCAGAACGACGAGACGAATCCGGATACGCACTCCGTTCGTCCGCCACACCCCCCTAACTTATCGAACCCGCAACTTTCCCCCTCCGGCTCCTCTGCCCGAAAACACGAAACACCGGGAATACTTTCCCGGATGTTTCCCTCCTTAACCGGTACCACCTCATACCACGTTAGGGCACGCCTAGCATCGTTACTTGACTTGTCATGCATCGATATGCATCTGTTTACATGGTATTCATTGTTTCTTCCCCTCTTCTCTCCGGTGAGGCTGAGACCGACGCCGCTGCTGCCTGCCCGGTTCGACTACGGTGTTGACGACCCTCTCTCTTGCGAGCAACCAGGCAAGCCCCCTTGATCACCAGATATCGCCTACTCTCCTCTATACCGCTTGCATTAGAGTAGTGTAGCATATTACTGCTTTCGATTATACCTATCTGATGCATAGCTTTGTCCTTGTTACTATCTGTTGTTACCTTTACGCAATCCTATATGCTTAGTATAGGATGCTAGTACTTTCATCTGTGGCCCTACATTCTTGTCCGTCTGCCGTGCTATACTATCGGGCCGTGATCACTCGGGAGGTGATCACGGTATATACTATATACTTTATACATGATACATGTGGAGACTAAAGTCGGGTCGGTGGTGGAGCACCATGAGTGGATCTTTGAGGCGGAGCGAGCAGGCAGGTTGAGACCGCCTAGGAGAGAGGTGGGCTCGGCCTGCTCGGCGTTCGTGGATACTTAACACGCTTAACGAGATCTTGGTATTTGATCTGAGTTGGCTACGAGCTTATACGCACTAACCAACTCGTGGGAAAGATATGGGCACTTTCGGCGTCGTGGTATCGGCCAAGCACTTGAGACGTCGGACGAGCGGCGCGCGGATTGGACTGAACGCCACTAGGCTAGGTCTGCCTCCGGCCGCCCACGCAACATCTGGTGTGTGCTCGAGGCGATGGGCCCGCACTGCCGCTTAGGTTTAGACCGGCGTGTTGGCCTCTCTGTTGTGCCTAGGTGGGGCTGCGGCGTGTTGATCTTCCGCGGCGGGCATGACCTAGGAAAGTGTGTCCGCCAAATGGGATCAAGCGTGTTGGGTAAGTTGGTGCACCCTGCAGGAAGTTAATCTATTGAATAGCCGTGATCTTGATAACAGGGCGACTTGGAGTTGTACCTTGAGCTTATGACAACTAGAACCGGATACTTGATAAAACACACCCTTCCAAGTGCGGATACAACCTGTGGTCGCTCTCTCTCGTGGATATGAGGAGGGATCGCGGGTAGGATTATTGCTATGTGATGTTACTTGAAGGACTTCAGATTGCCCTCTTCTACTGTTGCAAGGCGAAGGTGACCGAAGCATAGTCTTCGATAAGACTAGCTATCCCCTCTTATTCGGCTTTCTGCAGCTTCAGTCCACCGATATGGCCCTTTACACATATATCCATGCATATGTAGTGTAGCTCCTTGCTTGCAGTACTTTGGATGAGTACTCACGGTTGCCTTGTTCCCCTTTTCCCCTACCTCTACTCGATTGCTGCAACAGACGATGGAGCCCAGAGCGCGACGCCACCGTCGATGGCGACTACTACTCGGAGGTGCCTACTACTACGTGCAGCCAGCCGGCGACGACCAGGAGTAGCTAGGAGGATCCTGCGAGAGGCCTGTTCCTCTTCGATCTGTATCCCAGTTTGTGCTAGCCTTCTTAAGGCAAACTTGTTTAACTTATGTCCGTACTCAGATATTGTTGCTTCCGCTGACTCGTCTATGATCGAGCACTTGTATTCGAGCCCTCGAGGCCCCTGGCTTGTATTATGATGCTTGTATGACTTATTTTATTTGTAGAGTTGTGTTGTGATATCTTCCCGTGAGTCCTTGATCTTGATCGTACACATCTGCGTGCATGATTAGTGTACGATTAAATCGGGGGCGTCAGAGCCAACTGCCTGTAGGAATCCCCCTTCCACACTCCTTGGCCGAAGTCGAGTCTAGACATTGCAAAAACTTTTACTAACTTGGCTGTGTGCCTTACGGGCCCACGTCGCCATCGGGTGGTACTAGGATCTTTTACTCCTCGACCTTTACTCGGGACTCAACTCTCTTCTACTCGGGTTAAACAATTTTACTAACTAACACTAGGATCCCGTGACCACATTCACCCCAAAGTTGTATAAAGCCATAGTTGTTTCTTGGAATTGTATTTTGATCAATTTCCACACTGTCATTTGACTCCTTTGAAACGTCTTTGTTTTCAGATGGAACCCACGAGGCAGGTCGTGCGCCACACGACGGCCATTGGTGCCTCGGGATCACTGCGGTGCTAGCGAGATGATGACCTATCTGGGTTATCGCCGCACCCCGAGTACACCGTCTTTGAGGAGTATCGGGACTTTAACCAGAGCGATGCAGCGCCATCGTCCACCTCTACTCTCGGAGTATGACTCCACTCTTGTCTGCACACCGCACATGGTGTTGGGGTGACTATCGATATGGCAGTCCACGATGCTGCCTATGCTGCTCTGCACGCGTCTTCGTGGAAATACCGGAGTTGGACACCTCCCCTTCAGGCACATTGCTATCGCGTCGATGTTGGTGAGGAGGGTTACTACACCGCTGCCTACTCCATTTGTCACGAGAGCCCTTCTACCATCGAACTTTGTTACGCATGCCGATGGGCTGGATCGAGCTAACCGAGCTCTTCGCCACGAGTTGTACATCACCCGTCGGCACCTTTACCGTGCTCGACGCTCTCGCACCTTTGTCCGATCCGGAGAGCTTCCGCGTTCTGCGATCTACCCAGCCAGATCGTGATGCCCCAGGGTGTCGGTTGGCCAGACGTGGGAGGCTACTCTCCGCGCTTGGCCCTCTTCGCCACTTGGCGTCGGGTTCAGCACCGAGTATCCGCGCCCCTGTGTCACTAACGTGGAGGACTATCCGCTGCCAAGACTACCAGCTTTCGGGCTACAGCTACCTCCGCAGATGCATGTGAGACTGATGTAGGCTTGCTTGTTAGTGTTAGATGCATTCGCCGCGAGCCTGCGTGCCGCCTATGATGTCTTAGTCTATGTACTGAACTCTATGTACCGAACTCTATGCATGATCCCTCTTGTAAGATATGCCAACTACTATGTAGTTTCTATCGTGCTGCTTTCATTATGCATGTTTCATCATTAATGCTTCTTGTCCTTTGCATGAATTTCTCAAATGCTGAACTACCCCTGTTATATAATAGCAGGATGGTTAGACCAGCTGGTCGTGGTCGTGGTGGCAACTTCCCACCACCGCCTGAGTACATGGCTGGTATGATCCAACAGCTTGAGATGAATCGCCACTTCATGGAAAACATGATGGCTCAGTTTCCTCGCCCCAATATGAACCAGCAGCCAAACACAACAACTCTGCAGGATTTCATACGCCTGAACCCCAGTGTGTACCGCAGCTCAACCCAGCCACTGGATGCTGATGATTGGCTTCGTGACGTCACCTATGAGATGGAATCTGCTGATGTAGCCCCTGCCAGCTATGTCACTTTTGCGTCCTTCTTCCTGAAGGGACCCGCAGCTCAATGGTGGGACAGCCACAGGCGTACTCTTCCAGTTGGAACACTCATCACCTGGCCAAACTTCCAAGCTGCTTTCCGTGCCCGCTTCATCCCTCAAGGGGTCATGGACCGGAAGAAGCGTGAGTTCCGCAACCTCACCCAAGGCAACAAGACTGTTGAAGCTTATCAGCGAGAGTTCCTGGACTTATCTCGCTATGCTGAAGAGGATATTGCGACTGATGCACGCAGACAAGAGAAGTTCCGTGATGGCCTTCAAGCTGGCATCAAGCTCGCACTTCTAGTGCACGACTTTGCTGATTTCGCCACCTTGGTGAACAAGGCTATCAATGTCGAAACTGGTCTGCAGGAATACCAGAGCTCTAACAGGCGCAACCGTGACACGGGCTCATCTTGAGCCCGTCCTCGCAGCGTAAGATATGGATTCCCAACAGCATGTACCAAATTAATGCACTGCTCCAAGGCGAGCTATGCTGCACCTCGTCGCCTACTTCAACTAAGCAGCCAAAGCTTCCAGCTCCACCACCCTGGCTCTGTGCTCCCACCCCCAATAATGGCTTGTGCTTCAAAGCGGACAACGAGGGCACCGTGCTAGAGAATGCAACCGAACCAGAATCAGTGGCCCTTCCAAATGATCGGCCGTGAAACACCCAGCCCCGCAACAACACCGCCAAGCCTTATGGTCGAGTGCAGGCCAACCACGTTGACTGAGCGAAGCTCAAGACCAACACTGCTCTGTGATGGGTACACTTCGTAAATTCAAGTACCAAAGATCGTTCTATTTGATCTGGTGCATTGCATTCATTCATGGCGAAGATTTTGCATGCTTGCACGACATTAAATGTGAAGACATGAATGCTTCACTATTAGTGCACACCCAGCAGGCCAATGTCGAACCTCCATGATTTGCAACGACGTCCCGTTGAAATCGAAGGACTGGAATTCCTTGTCTCTCCCATCGTCTGAAGTCTTGTAGCATTGACCTCATTACGAGAATGAATTGGTTAAAGGCGATCTCGCTTCCATAGTTTGCGCCACGAAGACCGTCCATCTGCTACACCTTCAGATGAAATAGTCACTTACCAAGCTCATCGGGTGCAAAATGCGAGGCAAGGCTCTATGCATTGAATGCATTGAGCGCCGCACCCTCGAGGGCATTGAAAACATTCTGTCGTTCGCGACTTCCGGACGTTTTTCCTCAAGAACTTCCAGGATTCCCCTGCTAGGGCTGTCGAATTCGTCATCGACTTGAAACCGGCACCACTCCTATAGCCAGCGACCCTACAAGATGCCGCGCATGAACTCCTTGAGCTCAAGGAGGAAATCGACAAATCTCTTCAAAGTGGTTTCATTACGCCCAAGTTGCTCTCCTTGGGGAGCACCTTCTCTCTTTGTCAAGAAGAAGGATGGGACAAACTAATTGGTCCAAGACTACCGCCCTATAAATCAAGCTACCATTCGAATAAGTATCCTCTTCCTCGGATCAATGATCCGTATGATCAAATGGCTGGTTCGTCGGTGTTCTCGAAACTTCGACTTGAGGTTGGGTTACCACCAGATCCGTGTTCGTGAGGAGGATATCCCCAAGACCGCCTTTGTGACTCGTTATGGTTCATACGAGTACACCGTCATGTCTTCGGCAACAATGCTCCAGCCACCTTCTCTACTTTGATGAACTATATATTCATGGATTACCTCGACAAGTTAAATCGTGGTTTATCTGGATGATATCTGATATTTTCCAAGAATGAAGAAGAACATCTTGAACATCTTAGTCTTGTCTTTGGAAAAGCTACGAGAGCATCAACTCTATGCCAAGTTCTCCAAATGTGAATTACGGCTTCCAGTGACCTACCTCGGGCATGTCATCTCTAAGGATGGTATTGCCGTCAACCTGAAAGAGTTCAGGCTATTCTCGATTGAACTCCTCCGAAGAGCGTTAAGCAAGTCGAAGTTTTCTCGGTCTACTTGACTATTGCCGTCGATTAAATGAGAACTTCTCCAAGATTGCCAGCCTCGACTAACTTTGTTGCATAAGGGCGTCAAATTCCAATGGATGAGATAAATGTCGGGGAAAGTTTCCGAGCACTCAAAGACAAGTTGACTTCGCCCTTGACTAGCTCCTCCCGATACTAAGAAGGACTTCGTCATTTACTCTGGCGCTTCCGTCAAGGATTAGGCGGTGTCCTAATGCAAGAGCGCAAAGTGGTTGCTTATGCCTCTCGACGATTCGCGCCTCACGAAGAGAACTACCCAGTTCACGACCTCGAGCTTGTTCTGCTGTTATTCATGCGCTAAGCGATGGCGACATTACCTACTCGTGTCGTTGCGAGATCTTCACCGACCACCAAAGTCTGAAGTATCTGTTTACTCAGCCAGACCTGAACCTCCGTCGGCAGAGATGGATGGAGACTGTTGCAAACTTTGATTTGGGTATTTCCTATACACGAGCAAGGCTAATGTAATGGCTGATGCCTTGAGCATAAGTCTTCTGCAACCACCTTGAGTTCACAAAGTTCAGCTCCCACTTGTTGAAGAATTGAAAGCTGAACATCCATATTGTTCCTCCGGGTGCACTCGCTCCCCCCCCTCGCAAGATGAACCTCCATGTTGTTTCAGGGGTTCTCTCAATACCCTGGTTGCTAAACTAGATCTTGTGGACACCATCAAATGGATCTGAAGTTTGACGATGAAGTCGAGAGGATTAAACTTTATCTCGCAGAAGGAAAACCCTCATTCTTCATTTGTGGATGGCGGCACCTTATTCTTCAAAGGTCGCCTAGTGGTACCGAGTAAGAGGGCAAACCTGAATCGACTCCAAAGGTTATGAAAGAAGCTCATGATCGCCTTTGTCTATTCATCCCGGTAGCACCAAGATGTACCAAGACATTAAATCGAGATTACGTGGTGTAATATGAAGCGAGACATTGCTCGTTATGTTGCTTGAATGTGGCGTTCTTTGTCGTATCAAAGCGAACATCAAAGGCCTCTTGGAACTCTGCAACCTATCTCTATTCCCGAATGGAAATGGGACCATGTTGAAATGGACTTCGTCACGAGGATTTCCCAAATCGCGAAAGGTAATGATGCAATTCTTGTCGTCATTGACGGCTTTCTAAAGTTGCACATTTTCGGCGGTCAAAGAAACGATCACTGCTAGTCATCTTGCAACTCTCTATATGTCGAATTGTTTCACTTCACGGTATTCCACTGGTTATCGAGTTCGGACCGTGGCAGCTTATTCACTTCAAGATTACGGGCAAGTTTTCAAGAAGCTATGGGGACTCATTTATCTTTCGATCTTGCATTTCATCCGCATCACAAGGGCAAGTTGAGCGTGTCAACCAAGTTCTCGAAGACATGCTTCGAGCTTGTGTTATTTCCTTCGCAAGAAGTGGGAGGAATCTCTCCGTATGCTGAGTTCTCTTATAATAATAGCTATCAAGCTAGTCCAAGATGGCCCCTTGAAGTGTTATATGGGCGAAAGTGCGAACCCTCGAATTGGTCGAAACTGGGAACGTCCACTCTTGATCCGGATATTATCCAACATGCGAAGAACAAGTCCGCATTATTCGCGAGAATCTCAAGACTGCTTTCGATCCGTCAAAAGAGTAATTATGACCGACATCATCAAGACATGGTCTATCAACTTTGGCGAAAAGGCCTATCTTCGCGTTACACCAATGAAGGGTGCTCACCGCCGGGATCAAGGGCAAGCTAGCTCCTCGCTATATTGGCCCATTCACTATTCGAAAAGGCGTGGAAAAGTGGCATATCAATCTGGAGCTTCCGTCGAACCTTTCTCGAGTTCACGATGTGTTCCACGTGTCACAACTCCGACGCTGCTTTAAGGACCCAATCCGGCGATGGACCATGAAGTGCTCGAATTGCAACAGACCTCTCCTATAAAGAGCATCCGGTCCGCATTCTCGACCAAGCTGAACGCCGCACGCCGCGTCGGAAGGCGATCAAGTTCCTCAAAGTCCATGGTCAAATCACTCAAGACGAAGCCACAGGGACGCGAGGACCGTCTTCGTGATGAATACCCGCACTCTTCCTTTCTACCTCCTAAATCTGGGGCGAGATTTCTTGTAGTGGAGGAGATTTGTAACGCCCGGATAATCATGCTACAGTAATCTCACGTTGATGGTGCCACGTCACCTTTGTCACTGTAGCTAACCACGGGTTAATTCCAAACTGTTTCAAATTTCAATTCAAAATTATGATGGCAATAAAAGTTTTCAAAAAATCAAAACTAAAATGTTCGGGGTTGTCAAATATTACAAAGTTAATTATGGTGGGGTGCACACATTTTTTGTAAAGTGTCCGAATATTTTAAATAAGTTAAAACAGAAAAGGAAAAATAAGAAAAAAAAAAACAAAAGGAGAAAAGAAACCCCCCGCCCAAGGGGCCAAGCCCACTGGTCCAGCCAGCCAGCCCATGGCCATCCGCCCACCCCATCGCCCCATAACCCCCTCGCCGGTCGGTGAAACCCTAGCCGACACCCACTCCCCCTCGATCCCTTCTCCTCTCCTCCCCCCGCTTGATCTGGATCGGGATCCGCCCGATCCTGTCGCCCCAGACCCGGGCGCCCCACCCCACCGACGCCGTCCTCCTCCCTTCCCCGACCGCCCTTGCAGACGCCTGACCCCCCACCTCGTCGCCTCGGGACCGTCCCGACTCCCACCTCGCCTCGCCGGACCGCCCGTCGCCGCCGGCGCCTCCCCTCCTCCTCCTCGCCGGTCGTCTCGGCCGCCCCGAGCTCACTACCGAGACCCCTCGCCCCCGTGAGCTCTCCCCCCTTCGCTCCCTCGATCCCCACAGGGATCGATCCCTCTCCCTCGTCTCCTCCCGAGGCGCCACCGCCGCTCCCGTCGCCAGTTCGGCGCGCCCGCCTACCTCCCTCCTCGCCAACCTTCCCCCCCCGGAGCTCCTCCTCGCCTCGGCGCCCGCTCGGGAGGCCCGTGCGAACCGCGCCCCGTCGCGGATCTCGTCGCGGCGCCCTTCCTGTGACCAAATGGTCACGGGCCGAGCCTTGTGCTCGGTAGCGTCGCGCAGCCCCCCCCGCCTTCCGTTAGCCCGGCCTTGCTGCTGAGTCGCCGTGGTCGTCTCGCGCCGAACCACCTCACCGCCGATGAGCTCGCCGCGCTCGTTTCCGGCCACCACTGCCCGCGCAACCACCACCAACCGACGCGTCGTCGTCTCCCCGTTCGAACGCACCCGCCCGCAGCCATTTTGGCCGCCGGACGGCGAATTCGGCGGTCGGCGCCCTCCGCCAGCAGAACGCCACCGAGCTCCCCAACGCCGACCGCCGGCGTGGCCGACCGGGGCCACTTTGAGCCATCGACTTGGTGGGCCCAGGCCCCCGACCGACTTGTTGGCTCGGTCGACTAAGTTTGACCGGACCGCCATGCCAATGACATGGGCCCCCCCAGAACGTTTTTGAAAAAGGAAAAAAGGAAAAAGGGAATTAAATAAATATAATTAATAAAAATAAAAATGAATATAATTAATTAATTAATTAATTAATTAATTAAGTAAATAATTAATTTAATTAATCCTGATTAATTAGCCTAATGGCTAATTAACCTAATTAACTACTGTTAATTAAACTAAACTAGGGTAATTAGTTAACAGTCACTGACTAGCGGGACCCACCTGTCAGGTTGACCAAGTCAACCCTGTTGACTGCTGACGTCAGCATGACATCATGCTGACGTCATAAATTCATTTTTCAAATTAAATAATTAATTAATTAAATTCCAGAAATTAATAAAATCTTTAGAAGAATCATATCTTTTAATCCGTAACACGGATTAAAATATTTTCAACATGAAAGTTGCTCGAGCGACGAGGCGAATCCGGATCGCACTCCGTTCGTCGCCACACCTCCCTAACTTATCGAACCGCAACTTTCCCCTCGGCTCCTGCGAAAACACGAAACAGGAATACTTTCCGGATGTTTCCCTCCTTAACCGGTACCACCTCATACCACGTTAGGGCACGCCTAGCATCGTTACTTGACTTGTCATGCATCGATATGCATCTGTTTACATGGTATTCATTGTTTCTTCCCCTCTTCTCTCCGGTGAGGCTCTGAGACCGACGCTGCTGCTGCCCGAGTTCGACTACGGTGTTGGCGACCCTCTCTCTTGCCGAGCAACCAGGCAAGCCCCCTTGATCACCGGATATCGCCTACTCTCCTCTATCTGCTTGCATTAGAGTAGTGTAGCATATTCTTGCTTTCGATTATACCTATCCCGATGCATAGCTTTGTCCTTGTTACTATCATTGTTACCTTTACGCAATCCTATATGCTTAGTATAGAATGCTAGTACTTTCATCTGTGGCCCTACATTCTTGTCCGTCGCGTGCTATACTATCGGGCCGTGATCACTCGGGAGGTGATCACGGTATATACTATATACTTTATACATGATACATGTGGAGACTAAAGTCGGGTCGGTGGTGGAGCACCCACGAGTGGATCTTTGAGGCGGGCGACAGGCAGGTTGAGACCGCCTAGGAGAGAGTGGGCTGGCCTGTTCAGCGTTCGCGGATACTTAACACGCTTAACGAGATCTTGGTATTTGATCTGAGTTGGCTCGAGCTTATCGCACTAACCAACTCGTGGGAAAGATATGGGCACTTTCGGCGTCGTGGTATCGGTAAAGCACTTGAGACGTCGTGACGGGCGGCGCGCGCCGGATTGGACTGAACGCCACTAGGCTAGGTCTGCTTCCGGCCGCCCGCAACATGCGTGTGTGCTCGAGGCGATGGGCCCGCACCCTGCGCGCTTAGGTTTAGACCGGCGTGTTGGCCTCTCTGTTGTGCCTAGGTGGGGCTGCGGCGTGTTGATCTTCAGCGGCGGGCATGACCTAGGAAAGTGTGTCGGCCAAATGGGATCAAGCGTGTTGGGTAAGTTGGTGCACCCTGCAGGAAGTTAATCTATTGAATAGCCGTGATCTTGATGTGGGCGACTTGGAGTTGTACCTTGAGCTTATGACAACTAGAACCGGATACTTGATAAAACACACCCTTCCAAGTGCGGATACAACTTGTGGTCGCTCTCTCGGGGATATGAGGAGGGATCGCGGGTAGGATTATTGCTATGTGATGTTACTTGGAGGACTTGATTGCCCTCTTCTACATTGCAAGGCGAAGGTGACGAAGCATAGTCTTGATAAGACTAGCTATCCCCTCTTATTCTCAGCTTTCTGCAGTTCAGGTCCATCGATATGGCCCTTTACACATATATCCATGCATATGTAGTGTAGCTCCTTGCTTGCGAGTACTTTGGATGAGTACTAACGGTTGCCTTGTTCCCCTTTTCCCCTACCTCTACTCGATTGCTGCAACAGACGATGGAGCCAGGGCGAGGCACGCCACGTCGATGGCGACTACTACTGGAGGTGCCTACTACTACGTGCAGCCCGGCGGCGGCGACCGGGAGTAGCTAGGAGGATCCCAGGCAGGAGGCATGTTCCTCTTCGATCTGTATCCCGTTTGTGCTAGCCTTCTTAAGGCAAACTTGTTTAACTTATGTGCGTACTCAGATATTGTTGCTTCCGCTGACTCGTCTATGATCGAGCACTTGTATTCGAGCCCTCGAGGCCCCTGGCTTGTATTATGATGCTTGTATGACTTATTTTATTTGTAGAGTTGTGTTGTGATATCTTCCCGTGAGTCCTTGATCTTGATCGTACACATTTGCGTGCATGATTAGTGTACGATTAAATCGGGGGCGTCACATTGGTGGTAATGACTATGATGATTATTATTAGCTAGTGTTGGCGGTGATTAGATAGCTACCGCAGCTAGTGTTGGTGGTGATTAGCTAGCTAGAATGAGTTTGAAGATGATGATGTGCTACACTATGACTATGCTGATTAAATAAATAATGTTGGTGGTAATGACTATGATGATGATTAAATAGCTTGTGCTGGCGGATTAGATTCAAGTGGAGGCAACATGTGATGCACATCGAAAGTACTACTAGTTCAAACTAGATCAAGTTTGGATTAGTAGTATACTTTTGACATGCACCACATATTGCCTCCACTTGAACCTAATCCACCTTCATTTGACCCACTGTTATGGACATAATGACATAAACCTCATAATTGGTATTGTACCAAAATTTGTATAACGGCGTACAAATACACTAAAAAATAATAAAAAAAGAATACTAGTAGCGATGGATAGTAAACACGCTGCTACTAGCTAGATTAGCAGCAGCGTGGGAGAGAACAAGCGCTGCGGCTATGTGTCTTAGCAGTAGCCGTGTCGCACGCGCTACTGCTAAGTAATAGCTGTAGCGCCTTATTAGTAACGCGGCAGCCCGCGCTACTAGTGGGCATTAAACCCGCGCTACTACTAGGGTTTTCCCTAGTAGTGATAACTAAACACGAAAGAATGAAATGCAACATATGGAAGAATTGAATGCTCATTCCTTTCTCTCTGCTTTTTGTGAGGATCATTACTCTCGGCGTAACAAGGCTAAAACATTATAATAAGAATTAACATCATTGTTCAAACGGTGGATATCCCATGTGAATGTAATTTTTCTTATAAAGCACATGCCAAGTCTGTTGATCCCAGTCCAGCAATTGCACAAGAAGAAGCGAGCATCATACATATTGAGCAACATAAGCTATGAATTGTTTATAGTACGTTCCAAAATTAACAGATTATCATCTCTATTGATCTCCAAATCTCACCTATCAGCCAAATTGAAAGAATACATGTTGAATGAAATGTATAAGTGTATGAATGCAACGATTGAACGTTCGCAGATCTTGCAGTCGGGGCTGGATGAATGGGGCTGGCCGTCGAGGCCGGCGGCCGGCTTCATCTAGTCCCGCAGAACATGATCCATACCCAACCATGTTGCCTTCGGACGAGATGCATGGCCAGATCAAAGTTGTGGCCATGGCAGAGAGGCGTAGAGGACGCAAACAACCAATTGGGGTGTGGAAAAGAGGTTGCCTATAACCTTGTGGTTGTAGGCACCCGCATGGAGGACTGGGAGGTGGGGTAGCGCCGAATCTTCGCCGGCGGCCGCGGCGGAGAGGGAAGTGCGCCTCCTCTCGTGTTCTTCGTTGAAAAGGTTGTTCTGAAATCACGAGGGAATTGGGGTGGAGGGAGGGAGGGGCCGCGACGCGCGGCTAGATCCTGCCGGCGAGGATTAAGAGTCATTTTACCCTAGCGGCGGCGAGGAATAAACCCTAGCGGCGGCGAGGAATAAACCCTACCGAACGGGATAAAAATCGAACCGAAAATAGCCCTGAAATTTGTACCGAGAATACCCTCGAAATATTTGGGAGGGAAAATCTGATCAGTTCGAAATATTTTTTCTCCCAAAAATTCCCCTCGAGATCTGATATAATACATGTGACATCAGCGTATTGCATCGGATCTGGATCATCGAATTCGCTCCGACAGACGGTCCATATCGTCCGGATGCACTGTAAAATGACCCTAAATCAAATATATACAAGGTTCTACCTACAATAAATAAATATACAAGATGCACAGGCCCATTTCTTCCGTTGCCTTTTTACCACCGTACGTAGTAGGTACCATTAATAGTACAACACAGCCTAAACCATAATAATATCGCTCTCCTCTTTTTCTCTTCCTATATCAAGCTTGCACATAATCGGGTATCAGTATTTTCTTCTTGGACCTAGCAGCACCATAGCTGACGGTGGAGGAGGAGTTCGACGAGGCCTACAAGAAGGCCATCGAAGACTCCCAGCTTGACGAGCTCGTCATGTGGCCTAGCCTGGCATTGGCCTGAGTAAAGATCGCCGTTCCCCAGCCCGAGCTTGAGCCGGAGCAGGAGCCATGGCAACTAGCAGACCCTATATACATGGTCAAACCCATAAATTTTTTGCGTTTTACAGTTTTAGGTAAAAAAAGTATTCAGAACAGAAATCGTAAAAGTAGTCCAACCCGTAAAATTTTAAGGGCCACCGCAAATGCACATCCGAAACCCTTATCTTTGAAGGTTGGAAGGCTGAATCTAGGCGGGCCCGTATACCGGTCAAACCTCGTCAGAGCAAACGCGCCACCGCGGAGTTTGCCAGAATTCGCCTTAAACTCGCCGGAATTCATCACCGCACACCGGAAAAGGCCGCTAGGCGCCGCAATCGATCGCCGCCAGTTCGAATTTTTACACATGGGCGACGCGCGGCATGGCCTGCGGGCGATGGGGCGCGGCCGACGGGGTTGGACGCGACCGGCGTGGTCGGCGCGGCCGGCTAGGGAAAGGGCGGCAGCGGCCAGAATGGAGGAAGGAGCTCTTTATTCCAGTTTTACAGTTTGTTTTACAGTATCTATTCGGCCGCAGCTAAAATGAACCCTTAAAATGCACTTTTTTCAATCCGTATCCCAGTTTTGCAGTTTGCGATTTTAAAGGGTCTGCTAGAGATGCTCTAAAGCCACTGGTGGGGCACTCATGATTGTGGACATCCACGCTCTCGTGCACGCCCGAGTGGGTGGGCACGCAGCTGGCGCGGCAGGGGGTGACACCGAACATCTCAGCGCTAGCGCCAGTGCCCGCGGTAGTACCGTGGCTGTATCTATGCCCGGTGCCGGTCTACATTGACCTCACTGACGAGAACAACATTTTAGATGATTTTTTGTTCTGTTTTTTAAGTTTTTCGGTTTTTGCACGGTTTTCCCTAGCTTTTGGAAAAAATGTTTTTTTTTTTGCGAAAAACGCTTTTTCTTTTTTTTTTCCTTCTGCGAGAGGCACATATTTACTTATCGTGGACATTTGCCCCCATGCGAGTCCCATAAAGAAAAAACACATTTTTTTGCTACCATGAGAGACACAAATTTACTTCTCGTGGAGGCACATATTTACATCCGCGAGTGGCATCGAAAAAGAAAAAAATACACATTCTTTTTGCTACCGTGAGAGGCAGAGTTGTGCCTTGCGCAAAAGAAAAAAAAGGCATTTTTATCCGCGAGCAAAGCTGTGCCTCTTAGAACAGAAAAAATACACGTATTTTCGTGAGTGGCACAAATTTTTTCCTTTATGAAGGCAATGATTTGTTTTCGTGAGGGGCACAGCCTCTTCAAAAAAGGGTAAACAAGTGCCAAAAAATTGTTCATCCGGTTCAGTTATTTAAAAAAAATATTGAAATCTATCAACATGAGATCTTGTTTTGAAGATCTCAACACGGGGAATCCAACAATGAAAACGGTTGGGGATTTAGACGCACGATTAAAAAGAAACGTTTCGAATAAGCGAATCTACGGAAAATGTGCGTCATTTGTCACCATATGAGAGATAGGAGTGACCTTTGTAAAGAGTAATACTCCTTCCATTCATTTGTTTATGTAAAGGTATATTATTTTGGCACGGGGACCAAGACAAATAATTGTAGACAATTTTGGCAGCAGCAAGTAAATCATTTAGATTAAGAAAGTAAAAGATACACGCAATTAGGAGAGATACTTTTTTTTCTGAACAAGAAGAGATACATGCAATCGGATGAAAGATACTTGTTTTTTTGGTGAAAGGTAAAAAAGAAATTACGAGGAATTAGAAATGCACTTACATTATAGTTATAGAGTAATAAAAACTTATCAAAAAACAAATATAGTTAGGAAGGAGTATTTAATTAGTGATTTCGCAAAAGCCGGACACATTGGATTTGACAAAATCTCCGCACCATTTATTTGCCAACACAGGAGCATTCTCTTTCCCCGGCTGGCGGCGACGATGGCTACCCGCAGAGCCAAAAAGCGAAAATGGCAGGAGGCCGAGTTGGTCTCCGGCGTCCGATCACCAGCGAGCGGCAAGCGCGAAGTCGGAGAAGGTCCCGACCTGATCAGCAACCTACCCGACGACGTTCTCTGCGACATCATCTCGCTCCTCCCCACCGAGGACGGCGCCCGCACCCAGATCCTCTCCGCCCGGTGGCGCCCCCTCTTCCGCTCCGCCCCGCTCAACCTCGACGTCGAGCTCCGCCGCAAAGACGAGCCCACCCCCTCCGGCCTCGTCTCCCACATTCTCGCCGACCACCAGGCGCGCTGCCGCCGGCTTGCCCTGATCTGGCATGGCTACAAATCTGACTACGTCTTCCCATTACTGAACGGCTGGCTCGAGTCGCCGGCCTTCAAAGGCCTCTCCGAGTTCGATATGTGGCTAAAGCACGAGGAAATTTGCCAGAAACTTCGGTTTGTGCCAACGTGGGATGTTCCGTATGCGCTGCTACTGTCCTTGCTCTGGCTTTTGCCCAAGCTCCGCGTCCTCAGCATCAAGTGCACCTGCTATGTGATCCATTTCCCCTCCACTACCACCTTGGCCGGCGATCTACATTTCCCCGAACTCAAACAGCTCACACTTAAAGGTGTCGTTGTCTCGGAGGGCTTCCTCCATGGCCTTCTTGTTGGATGCACCGTGCTGGAGAGCTTGGTGCTTAGTGGATTGGAAGGTGCCCGTGGTGTTCGGATCAACTCGTCCACCCTTAGGAGGCTAGGGGTGTCGTGTGGTAGTGGTTGGACAGATGAATTGTTGCGAGAAGTCATTGTTGAGGATGCCCCTCTCCTAGAGAAGTTGTTCCTATATGGGAGAGATGACGGCCTATCAGTCCGGGTGCTTTTGGGTTCTCTGCCAGAAGGGTTCACCAAAGGCAAGCAAGCTTGAAACAAATGTTCTTCAGGTAACCGCAACTTCTTATTTAATTTTTTGTGTTATGCCTTGAAGATTTTGTGTTAACCATTTGTGCGTATTACTTAATTCAGGGAATTGTTGCCGTCAATTTGATGAATGTGGTGCGCACAGTTAAAGTTTTGGTTTTGCGCATGTCCCCTCCAAGTGTTGGTGATGCAATTGACTTCGTGACATTTTTTCCTTGCTTGGAGAAGTTATATATTTTGGTGAGTTTTCTTTTTGTAATCAATCTACTTTAGAGGTCTCTTCATCTTATGACTAGTTGCTTCATTCATTTTCTTCCTGCACATCAGCACATCAATCACTCTATGTCGAACAATATCCCAATCTAACTACAAATCACATTTCAGTTATTCCGGGATGGGGCATCAAAAAGAGCACGACACCATTTTCCACTTGGTTATATTGAATGTTTGGAGCTCCATCTCAAAAAGGTGGTGCGGATAAATTATCATGGATCGCCCGAGAGATGTTAATTTTGCAAGGTTCTTTCTGTCGAACGCAAAAGTGCTAGAACAAATGGAGTTTGCAACACGCAAATCAGAAGGTCGAAATAAATGCATTTCTGAATGGATAGCTAGCCAACCAATGAAACTACAGCTGGATAACAGGGCTTCTCAAGGTGCTCAGTTTAATTTTACCCATGCTTCTTACCGCGATGATGGGATACATATTGGGCACATACATGATCTCACTGTTAGTGACCCCTTTGATAGATCATTGTGTCGATGCCGTGATGTCGATGTACTTTGAGATACTCTCAGCTGTTGCGTTCTTACTTCACGGCTTGGGAAAACTTTAGATGGTATCTGTAATATTTGGCATTTGCTTTAGTTGGAACATCTGTATTTCTTTGCCAATCTATGTTGCTACAACACATGCATATTCCCATAGCTATTTACATTTCTGTAGTTCCCGTGTAGTAATTTGTGTGCGCTCTCCCAGTTAAGACCATGGAGGTGTCATAGTCGTGTGATTGTTTTTCCCATTGTCATCTATATATTGTTATGTCATTGATCTGTGTGACTTGGGCACCTAACTTGCGAAATCTGACATTTTTGGAGTCCCTAGCAAAAATTCATATCCGCATTTGAGATTGGAACTGCACCTTTTTGGAGTCACTAGTTCTCACCTCGTTTATCACTGTTTCAGCTACATGCTTAATTTACAATTTATGGTTATTTATTTTTTGGTGGGGATACATAAGCATATTTTCCATTCTCGAAGAAAAAACGTTTCTTCTTTTGCGTCCACACTATTTGTGCATCCTGTGTAGGTGTCGTGTGCGTAATTGGCATGAAAGTGTTCCTATGAGGCATAAACACATCCCCTTACATCAAAAAGCCAGGATCACAAAGTGGGGTGAGCTATCGCAACATCGTGTTTCTACATATGCAACAAAAAGGGAAATTCGTGCGGCTTTTTTGTGTGTATGATGAGTACAATTTTCTTCAACGGAAAATGGGTGCTCGGTCACATGGTCATACATATGTAAATATCTAGTATTATTTTCATAGGGAAAATAATTTTCCATTAAACCGGTGTGCACAACGAACCCTTCCAGCACCCAAAGACGCCAGCAGCACATGTGCTTCTTCTTTGCACTTTTCTAAGTAGAGTTTCTCAACTTGCTTTTTTTAGGGTAAAAAAAATACTGCTTTTTTTAGAACGGAAAAAACTTTGCTAAGTTCAGGGTCGTTTGGATAGACTTGCTTTTTGGGTCTGTTCATCTCAAGAGAACGGGCTCGATTCAATCATACTTTCTCTATTTTAAAATAGATGATTCATAAAGTTAGTACGAAGTTGAGTTAATCTAGGAGTATTTTAGAACGGAGGGAGTACATACAGCCGTATAGAGCAAGATAGGCCCAACAGCCCAGCCCAGCCGCAGTCGGCACCTAGCGGACAGACTACCCGCGCCGCGCCGCCACGCCACGCCGGTCGCTCCTCCTCCCTCGCCGTCATCTCCAACCGGACCTCCCGCACACCACCGCCGGCCTCCGCCGCGCCGCTCCTTTCCTGCGCTGCGCTCGGCTCCTCGTCGCCATGGGCAAGGCCTCCAAAGACAAGCGGGTACGCGGCCTCCCTCTCCTTCCTTCTCAGCCAGCTTCTCCCCCTCCCTTCCCCTCCCCCGTTTCGCTTCGCCGCCTCTTACCGTGCTCGCGACTCGCTGGTCTGCCCGTCGGTTTCCCAGGACATCTACTACCGGAAGGCCAAGGAGGAGGGGTGGAGGGCTCGCAGCGCCTTCAAGCTCATGCAGATCGACCAGGAGTTCAACATCTTCCACGGTCTCGTCTCAACCCAATCGGCTCGCTCGCCTTTCTGCCACTTGCTTCCATTGATGCACAGCATGAAATTAACCACAGGGCGTTTTCGTTTTGCTGTTCGTGTGTGCAGGGGTGAAGCGTGCCGTTGACCTGTGCGCCGCTCCTGGGAGCTGGAGCCAGGTATTCGCGTGCTCAGTTTCCCCCATCCATACTTGCATCGGCAATCAGCTGACCCATCTGTTCATTTCATCGCTTATCGCAATCGCAATTGCAGGTTTTGAGCCGCAATTTGTACCTACCGGCAAAGCTAACGTCTGACGGCAAGTGAGTAATAGCGTCCCTGCGAACACTTTATGTTCCAACATAATTTCATTCTTCGTATCTGATGATTGTTTCTGTGCTCTGCTTATACCAGAGATGGAGGCCTTCCTCTCATCGTCGCAATCGATCTGCAACCGATGGCTCCGATAGAAGGTGTCATACAAGTGCAGGGCGACATCACCAATGCTCGGACAGCGGAAGTGGTGAGATGGATAGACACATAGATTAATTTTCTGTAATGATTTTTTAGCTTGCTGTAACAGATGTAAATATGCTGCCAGGTTATCAGGCATTTTGATGGATGCAAAGCGGACTTGGTTGTCTGTGATGGTGCTCCTGATGGTAAGATTGCATTGCTAGATGAGTGGTCCATAACCATGTTACATGTGTTTATGGTACTTCTGGTTCTTATTTTGCTTTGGATGATTGCAGTTACTGGACTTCATGATATGGACGAGTTTGTTCAGTCCCAGCTTATATTGGCGGTTGGTATATTTTTCTCTGTCTCTGCATATCAATTTAGATCAGAGATGCTTTTTGGAAGCAACTCACAGTGTCCATAAGATACATTGTCCAAAAATAATGCTACCTTAACCCTGCAGTTTATGTTCGGCATTCTACCTTAAAATGTTTACTTTTGGTGCAATACCTTCTTTGTATTTTTGTATTGAACATTGGGCCATTTTTACTCAACCTTTGGATAATTCGTTGCTGTTTATGTTGTAGAACTACATGGTGTAACACTATGGTTCTATTAACTTGTTATATTTTCAACTAGGTGCAGTTTTCATTAGCTTAGTTTTCCAGATTCAACTTGCAAGTTGCTTGTTTATTTGGCTAATTTGTGTATATATATGTGTTGCATTTAGGCACTGACAATTGTGACTCATGTACTCAAAGTTGGTGGAAAATTTGTTGCGAAGATTTTCCGGGGTAAAGATACAAGTCTCCTCTATTGCCAGGTATTGGTTGGTGCTGGTTTGCTTGTCTGGTTAGGAATTTCCATATGTACTTCCGAAACATTTTGTTTGATCGAGGAAGTTAGTCATCAGCTTTCTTGTGTCTTTTTTGTATATGCTTGGTTACAAATAGTCTCTTAGTTGTACACGGTAGAGTTGTCATGATATTGCTACAATTTTAGTAGAAGTGGCATTTAACTTACTGATTCATTCATGTTTGCACGAGGTGTTTATGTGGAAACAGTATAGTGCTTATTGCTATCAATGTTTTATGCAGTTAAAGCTGTTCTTCTCACAAGTTACATTTGCAAAGCCAAAAAGCAGCCGCAACTCAAGTATCGGTAAGCCTTCATTGCTTAAAAGGAGAATGGGTCGGCATGTACCTTTTGTATGTCTGCCTATTTTCCCATATGACACGTCATTTTTGTTGCATTACTGATATTATGATGTTTTTGTCCTTTTAGCATCGATAGTATTTTCCGCTTGATGGGAAGTGTTTTTAATATGGTCTTAACTTTATGTTTGTCAAACAGAGGCATTTGCAGTTTGCGAGAACTACTCACCTCCAGAGGGCTTCAAAGAGAAAGATTTATATCACCTGTTGGAGAAAGTGGGAACTCCTTCTGGGGCTGATGATTTAGGTACTGAGAATGATATGCTCTACTGCTGCAATAGGCTGAACGTATGATACATGACACCAACTTCTCTATGCTATTTTTCACGTGCAGATTGCAGAAGCGGATGGTTGGAGGGACCAAACAAGGTCTACATCCCGTTTCTGGCTTGTGGCGACCTCAGCGGTTACGATTCAGACCGTTCATACCCCCTCCCGAGCACAGAAGGCGGCACCTACCAGAGCCTAGATCCAGTCCAGCCTCCCATCGCCCCGCCGTACAAAACTGCGTTGGAGATGAAGAAGGTGTCTAGCCACGGTGCTGGCGCAGATACCAGCAAATCATCTCTCGACCCCTAAACTACATTATAGCTGCAGTTTATGCTCATCTACCCGATCGCCACATGGAAACATGTGAATCGTCATGCAGCGACGTGCTGAAGTTGCAGCTGAATTTTGGTTATTCATCCAATCTTGAAGGCAATAGCATGTAGAAGAGATGGTATAAACCGAGTGATATTGCAACGTATGCATGCCATGGGCTAAGCAGCTCTGTAATGAAAAGTCTGGATCATCATTGTAGTGACTTGTGGTTATTTCTGGTATTTTCCATACTGTTGTGTGCTAGCATATGTTTCAGGTACTAGCACAGTTTGGAGGCTGCTAAGCAGTAGTAGTCTATAAACACTTTGATATGTGTAAAGCATGGTATCTGCTAACAGTGGACACAAACATGCTAAAGTACTGTTGTTTTTCAATATACTTTGGTTTTTATAATTTGCTGCCAAACACACCCAAATGTTTGGCGGCAAAACATCTCTCGGGTTTTCCAATTGCTAGCCCAAGTTTATCTAATGTGTGGCAATCCACCGGGCGGGGGCCGGAAATGTACTCCACGAGCTGCCCAGGTAGCTTATCCAGCAGACTCAGGAGAACCTTCTGACCTGCACGTACAAATTGTTGCCTATCAGTGATGTGTGTCACAGTTATTTTTCAGGTCAGGAATAGCCACGGTGGTATCAACAGCTGGAGTTGGTCGAAGGTAAATTGTGTGAAACTGCTGCTGACCTCCATTTTTCTTCATGCGAGCAAACTGTACGATATCCCGGCTCGCGACATGACCTGTTCGAGCTTTCCAGCCGCTTACTGTAGCCTGCCTCTAGCATCTGACAAAGCCAGGGAGAATTGTCAGATAAACATTAGTGGAATTGTTTCTGGAGGTGCAAGTGAATTCCTGCATCTTCGTTGGACGCATGGCGGCACCGCAGATGCTGTTAAAGTGCCCTCATGAAGCTCAGTTCTGAAAATATTCAGTAAGTGTGTACCTTCATTTCTGTGAAATCAGCATCTCCTACTCCCACAATGAGAATAGACAACGGCAACTCCGATGCCCTCACAATAGAATCTATTGTTTCTTGCTTGTCAGTAAATTCTCCAGCCTGCAAACAATGCTCGGGTGAATTTTGTTAACTAACAGCGATCACATGAGGATATCTGATTACATACCGTAATAATGAGAAAGACCGAATATGTTTTACTTCCGTTTTCCACGGAATGGCTGACAATTTCTGCAGCCTTGTTGATCACGGGCCCAAACATGGTTGGCCCCGCAAGAGAAACCACTTTTAGAGTAGATTCATAAGCTGCAAATACCTCAGCAACTCCTGTGAGCTGTGATAGGAATAGACAAGTCTGTAAACATCAAAAGGCGGTCTAAGAAATATAAGTGCTATCAGCTGCAAAAAATGCATTAGATCTGCAAAAGTGATATATAAGCAATATATAATTAAAATACCATTAGTTATTCTGTACTATTATACACGTTGCTCAAATTTTTGGTAGCATTCAGAAACAATTCTGGAACAACATCATTTTGTAGCACGATATCTCTTGTACAAATAGGTCGAACATGATAAGAACATCACTCTTTTGTAACCATGACATTCATGAGTCCAACAGGAATCTAATTTCTGAGTCAACAATATCTGCCTGCTAACATTTGCAAGGCAGAAGGGTATTCGAAGCTTAACAGAACTGGGCTCTGGAGCGCTACGTTCTTGTGTGAAACATTAGTTGTTCAGTTAAATACTAGTACCACTGATGAAAAACAAGTAAATGAACGAAGTGCATAATGAATCTTACCTCCTCACTGACCAAGTTGAAACAGCGTGATAGATGGCCTTGTATATTTGCACCAAAACCCAATGCTTGAATTTTGCTACCATTGCCATACGACCGCAGAACTTTGCCGACCCCTTGTATTGCCTGGTGCATCAAATGGTTCAATGAGAAGGCGTTTAGTTTCAAGAATATCTAATTGACGTCAAAAATTTCCTAACCTGCTGGTATAAGTTTAGACTGCCAGAGGGGTCAATGTAGTGCCAAGACCATTGTGAACCAGGATTACCATTATTTGCTGGAAACACAAGCACCAAAAAAATCGTACATAAACAAAAAATCTTTAACATAGCTACATAAAAATCATTTAAGCTGTTAATTAAGAAACTAACCTGTAAAATCTATAGCCACCATAAACTTGAGCTCAAAACCGTAGGATATATAGTCCAAGAAAGTATATTTTACCTTTTCCTGGAAATTATCCAAGAACAATATTCCTTTCTTTCTTTTTAAGAGCTGTCCTTGAAAAGAACAAAGGTTGCTTACATCAAGAGGCTAGATGGACTGATTTTTTGTTAAGTAGATTGTGTCGTATAATTAAAATCTAACCTTCCTTTGTCCCTTATGGCTGTATAAATCTGCTCCAGCCTTTGACTTATATAGTGTTTCAAGCTCACTGACAGTTGTATGGAGAGTCCTATTTGTCAAAACAGTACCGAAAATGATTAAACTAGGGGTCAATGGCAAAATATGCCAAACTACTTTCTCAACAAACCTACACAATAATTTTGTGATTTCCATTGGCATCAAAATCTAAACGCTCAACTAGCAGTGAGGTATCCTGAAATAAAGTCAGAGGTTGAAAAACAAAATATCAGATTAACCTTGAAATTTCACATGGGCAAAACTTGGCCGACCGAAATATTTATTTTCGAAGAATTAGGACTAACTTGGCACCAACCAAAAAGATAAATGTACTTGCCTTGCTACCATACTGTTGTGTTGTCAGTACTATAGGTCTCCAAACAGGTTTTAAATTGTTATTGACCACTTCTGTTTCACAGAGTGGAATTGCAATAGGATTTTCTGACAACCTTGAGATTCTCAGGAAGGGATCCTGCACAACATAAATCAATCATTTACAATTGCAACTAATCTGGAGTACCTTATAACTACCAAGGAAGTTATACATACACTTTTTGAGGCAGTGCCCTTGTTATACAGGTTCAGGCAGTGGAATGTCATCTGAACTGCCATCCTCGACGAAACATTTTCTTGAGCATGAACAGTCAATGTGCTATGTAGTGGAGCTCCATAATCATTTCGGAGGTTCAGTTTTAGGCTCCGATTTGGCCTTGTCAGTACCTGGGAAAACAACAAAGGGGTGCAAAATAAAATGTAAGGAGAATGAATTTGTGTTTCTTTTCCTTCATTTGCATTTATTTAGGGAAATTATATAGTGCAGCTGGATTATGCATTGGATCATCTAACTGATGTTGGACAACCTCGGATAAACTGCAGATGGCTTCCCCTAGAAAATATTGATCACCCCAACACAACATCTGCATAAGATAAATGATTTAGACTTCAATAGTTGCGTATAGAGTAACAAAGTAGAAATTCTAAGGATGCTATAATGTTCTGTCTTGTGCGAGTCACTAAGGTAAATGATAGCCTAAAGAAAACTTGCAATTATTTTTGTGGTGAACGGAACAACTCTACCATGAGCTCATCATCCAGATTGTTTTGAACAAATATTCTGTGGAAGTTCTACCGCTTGTTTTGAGCCCTCGTTGATTGTATATGGACAATATTTATGCGAGTTTTAATACCTTTCGTCTTTTGACCTGATTACATTACACACGGGCAAAATAATGAGCAAACAAACACAGGTAGAATGCTCACATGTGTGCGGAAGAAAGAATGAGGCCCCAAACGTGTAATCTGGCTACATGTTTAACACCATTTACTCAGTCCATCAGTTTGGAGGGCTAATTATTTGTAGGGCAAATATGCATTACCATGTAGGATTTTTTTGGTAGAAAACAATGTGCTTAATTCTTTAACCATTTTAAAGGATTAAAGGATTTACACTACTAAATGTGGCCATAAAAACGAAGAATAATGTAATAAAACAACAAAGCTTGTCTTGATTTCAAACATGGCTCCAACAAAAACATGAATTACGGACGCAGAATATAATTTCACTGGTGTGTTGATATGCTCTTTGGCAATGTCATATATCCTGAATCTGCGATCACCCAAAAAAGAGTAGCAGTAAGTATAGGCTTTCTAGAAGTAATTTTTTCGATAAAGGGCGACTTTATTAACTCAAAATGTAGCATCAAGCGGATACAAAGCATTATGAGTAACACCCGGCCTCTGCATAACTAAGATGCACACAGCCAAATCCAGAAGTCTGACAAAATTCATGAAATAAAAATCGACACACCGGCAACAGTAGAGTCTTTTAGACCGACACTATGCCTATGTCGAAGAAGGTGGTGGCTCGATCCGTAGGTTATGCTGCCACCCATGTTGGGAATATGAAAATTATAAGATGGCTGAATATTGTATTGTATTGATCTGACCCTTGTGTAGGGTATATATAGGAGTACAAGAGGGGTAGAAACTTGGAGTACAAGACAAGTTACATGTGGTTTAAACTAATTCTATCTCTATCTCCTTATCTCTAACTTAAACCCAATTATATTTCTAACATTCCCCCTCAGTCGTAGCGGGAGTGAAGCGGACGAGTACGACTGGATTTGAAGTCTTGCGCTTTCGTCATCTTCTCTGCTGCGCCATCATCAACTGCGTCTCTGATGGGTTGGCACCTAGGGCGGTGACTGCGTCCCCTTCTGGTGCCTTCATGCCTTCTCCTCTATTCCCTCCCGCAGTCACAGCGGAAGTGGCGTGGACGTTAGTGACGACGCGGACGCTGTTGACTGGAGTTGTTGCCGATGAGTTGCTGTAGACGTAGCCGTGTGGTTGATGTCGAGGTAGCCGGTCAGGGTGATGTAGCCGTGGTCGATGGTGTGGTCGTCGTGGATGATGAAGCCGCACAAAGCTGGAGGCGCAAAAAAAATGCGCTATGACGGGGCTGCAGACGTGGACGATGCACCTTACGGATGTCAGAGGGTGCCGTCGACGATGAGTCCACCGGTTTTGCCAAGACCGGAGGAAGCCCATCGAGCACACATCGGTTTTCCCAGAACCGTGCGGCCGTGTAGGGTCGTCACTGTAGTGACGCCGTGTCGATGCAGTCGTGCCGTCGTGGATGACGTGGTCGATGCCGTCGTTTGACGCGGTTGTTGCCGTCGTCGTGGTCGCGTCTTGCAGAAAATTCTGTCAGAGGACGCTAGGTGTCCATCTTGTGGACAAGGTGGCGGCGGTGTGTTGATGAAGATGTTGGTGAAGACGACGTTGATGAAGACCTTGGCGATGAAGTGTCGGCGATGGTGTCGCAGCGGCGTGTCGACGATAATGTATCGCTTGAAGGCGTCCCTTGTGGCGACCAAGTGTCGATGTCGTGTTGCGCCGGAGAAGTCGATGGAGAATTTCATCGCTTTCCACGCCGGCCTGGCGTGTGGATGATGCATATTGATGTCGCTTCTTGTAGAAGTGCTCGACGAATTTTTTTTTTTTAGACGACGTAGTCGTACAGCTCGATGATGCGGCGCAGGGTTGGTCATGTGCACCGGCTGGAATCGATCTGGGATCTGCGCGTGTGTCCGAAGTCGATGAAGACAGCTGATGCTGATGAGGCCCAGCTGCATGCCCTCCCGTGATCGAGCGCCCACGGAGTCGCCGTGCGTCGGGATGATGTAGACACGTGCAACCGGGCCCTCGGAGTTGCATCGTTGAAGGCTTCAAGCTAGCCGAATCCAAACCAAGCCTGAGTCCTGATATAGCACGTACGTGTAGTTTTTGTGCATGCCATACAAGTGCATGCATGGCTGCATGGGTTGATGGAGGTGCTTGCCGATGTAGTGCAAGTGCCGGCTCCAAGGGAACCGATCTGCTCCCTGTCCGACTTGTTGACGCGATGGGTGTGTGTCAAAGCCGATCAAAAACAGATCGTATGCCTGGGCTGCCTGTCGCCTGTACATATCCCCGGCGTGCCGGCCGGAGCCAGAGGTCGATGAAGATGCGCTTGCGCAGATGCGCTGTCGGGCCGCCTGGACAGAAACCAGTGGCTGCTCTTCTGGACCGCGCGACCTGCCGCGTGTGCTCCGCTGTTGCACGAGCGTCGTGCCGGATTGATCTCACCGGATTTGAGGGTTGGGAAGAGGAATTTATTTGTGGCTAAAGAAAGAAAAATCAATCTAAGAGATTTTCGAATTGGAATTGTTCTAATCTATGGAATCGATCTAATCTATGGAACCAATCTGATCTTTGCTCGACCGGGTGCCACGCCCCCGGGGAGAGGAGATTAATCTCCCCGGGGGCGGCGCGCTGCGGAAGTGTGGTGGAAGGTTCCTAGGATCGGTGTCGTGAGACAAACCGCTCTGATACCATATGAAAATTATAAGATGGCTAAATATTGTATTGTATTGATCTGACCCTTGTGTAGGGTATATATAGGAGTACAAGAGGGGTAGAAACTTGGAGTACAAGACAAGTTACATGTGGTTTAAACTAATTCTATCTCTATCTTCTTATCTCTAACTTAAACCCAATTATATTTTTAACAGGGAAAAAACCTCTATAGCCACCTGCTCCAATCGCGTACACACCGTCATGAACAGCGGTTGGTACTCCGGCCGTTGTAGTATAGACCACGTACGTAGCAAGTGCATATACCGGAAAATAACCTGTAGAGGAGAAGCACAATCGCAAATCTGTACACTAGAAGTAATGAGTATGCTTATATTTGTATAGACTTACACTAGCCGTTGCACAATCGCAAATCTGTAATTTATTTTGGTTCTCGTGACCCACAAGGGTTCCAGTGAATTCAATATCACTTCAGTGCGGCCAATCTCTTCAAGGTCTGCATTTACTTTTGTGTAAGCCACTAAAATAGCATTAGTCTGCACCAAGCAAAGTAGATGACAGTTATAGGCTCTGGTACACACACGTACTGTAAAAGATTTTGTACGCCACAATGAAAACTCGACAGCATGATGCATGTGTGCTGGTGCAATAACATATTCAAACACAATTCAATTGAATTAAATATATCATTGCAATGAACTTTGGCGTACAAACAAAGACATCAAAATAATAACGAAAACAGAGCAATCTATCGTGAAAATGAGGTGCATCGCTTTCTGCAATGGTGGTTTCGAGTTTCAGCTATTCGGAACATAAGCTATATTTTCTTAGCTACAACTAATATTGGGATGCAAAAGGTATTTTTCCACTGGAATTGTAGTTCTTTACATACAACTTATAGGGCTAAAATAGAAATCCATTTCTTTTTGCCTTCTGTATCACAACTATCCTCATAAAACTACAAGCCTAAACAATGCCAATTTGGAACTTCCGATATTGCTCAGCACACACTTTTTTGGTTCTAGAGAAAGGTTAAAAGATACAAATAACATGTGGATATGGCAAACTCGGTCTGGTCCAAGACTTTATTTCAGTTTCAAAGTTATTTTACAATAATTGAGCCGCACTAGCAGAAAGGGAATAGGAATGCAGAGATTGAAATGTGGGAACAACTGAATGTTAGTTCTTACCTCAAAAGGAGCATCTGCATTTCCCAACTTGGAAGCTGAAAAAGATAACTGTAATGCAGGAATATGGCGATCGTTCAGTGAAATGGGATCAACATACTGACATCCACTATCAGCCACTTGAGAGTTAACCATGCAACGCCGCCCACATACATCGAATTGGTTCTACGTTACTGCCGGCTCAGATCAGAAAAGAAGAAAAAGAAGGCTTGCAACTCTTCAAGCATAGATCATTCTTGTTCATGCATTAAAGCCACTAAAAGTCTAAACATTTTAACAAATAAACAGACCACAAAAATCTTCTAGCCCAAAATTCAGACATCAGCATGAATCATGAGTTCATGACACATAGGTGGCACACAAATCGCTGCAAGCATGTACTCCCTCCGTCCGGAATTACTTGTCGCAGAAATGGATAAAAATGAATGTATCTAGAATTAAAATACGTCTAGATACATTCATTTCTTCGACAAGCATTTCCGGACGGAGGGAGTATGTACTTGCTTCATTCAGACTTAGTGGTATTATGTTTTATTGAACAACTTTTAAACTACAGGGAGCTTAATCAATCTTATAACTGCATCCAACCGATAATGCATGGATAAAACGCCCACGACTGCCAAGCGCTGAAGTGATCATATATACCGAGAGAGAGAGAGAGAGAGAGAGAGAGCTACAACAAAGGGTCTGGCTACTTGGGGGTCTCTCGTCGATATATACCCGACCACCTCGCCGATGGTTGGCATGATTGGTTTTTCATGTCAAAAATATTTAACGTATCAATATTTGGCAAGGCCTCATAAAACGTTGGCAATGTTTGATAAGTTTTGGCATTATTATTTCTGGCTTGCCAAATTGTGGTAGAAAACTAAACTAAGCCACGTCTGTGACAGCGCATCCAGCGGTCAGGGTGTTACATCGTCCTCTGTCTAGAGCTTATCATATGAGATGCACGCACTCGCCACCTGGCCGGCGCGCTCCATTTCCGACCAGGTGGATTAGCCTGATTGGTACGTGACGCTACGTGCCTTATGTTCCTTGTGCTTCGATTGCAACCACCGCCGGGGGAAGCTACACACAACCCGGCGTCGTGTTTTTTCTTCAACCGGTGCCCTTTTTTGATACAACCGATGCTTGGCGATGCGGCCTTGCTGGAACTAACGATGGAAGTAGAACAACTGATGATGGTGGATGTGATATGTCCATTTTGCATTACTATTTTTTATTACAATTTACTCTTTATCAATGAAATTTTTCACATTATTGCTCAAATTATAATGCATTTTCCCCTTCAATTCTCATGTAATACACAAAGAGGGAGTCCATGGAAATACCACACAGATGGAAAATAGGGGCAAGACAACAACGTAAGAAAAAGTATTTTTCCAGAGCTCTAAAAAGGCTGAATTTTTTTTCTGAATTATTTTCGGAGGTAAAGAAACCAGGAGGCAGAAGTAGGGACAGTGGGGAGCCACATGGGCTCAACCTCCACGCGGCCTCGTCACGCACCCCCTGGCCGCGTGGAGGCCCTGGTTGACGCCTCTCAATGCCCTTTGGCTATAAATTTTGTTCTGACCTAAAAAAACTCCATGGAATTGATTTGTGATTTTTCTGCCGCCACTGCAAGGCGGAACGAGGTGGAGCCCTTTTGTCCTCTGGCAGGCTGATTCTGCTGAAGATTCATCCCTCCGAGGGAATTTGAAGCCATCATCATCACCAACACTCCATTCATCATTGTGATCATCATGTCTATCAACATCTTCATCAACACCACCATCTTCATCAACTCCATTCACCCCATCTTTTTTATCTATGAACTTTTACCTTAGATGCTTTGCTGAGTGTAGTTTATGGTGTTGATTACTCCTTATAGTTGATGCTTAGAAATTTTACTGGTGAAAGATTCATATGTTCAAATTGTTGTTCATATATTCATCTCCATTGATCACGATCCATATGTTGGGGAACGTAGTAATTTCAAAATTTTCCTACGATCACGCAAGACCATGGTGATGCATAGCAACGAGATGAGAGTGTTGTCTACGCACCCTCGTGACCAACAACGGAAGCGTTGACGCAAGCGTAGAGGAAGTAGTCGTACTTCTTCCCGATCCAACCGATCCAAGTACCGAACGTCGGCACCTCCGAGTTCTGCACACGTTCAGCTCGATGACGTCTCTCGAACTCCGATCCAGCCGAGTGTTGAGGAGAGTTTCGACACGACGGCGTGGTGGCGATGATGATGTTCCACCGGCGCAGGGCTTTCGCCTAAGCTCCGCAACGGTATATTCGAGGTGTAGTTTGGTGGAAGGGGCACCGCACACGGCTAAGGAACGATCTCAATGATCAACTTGTGTGTCATGGGGTGCCCCTGCCCTCAGTATATAAAGGAGGGAAGGGAGGGGCTGGCCGGCCAAGGAGAGGTGCGCCAGGTGTCCTACTCCTACTAGGAGTAGGATTCCCCCAAATCCTAGTCCAACTAGGTTTCCCCAAGTGGGAAGAGAGAGAGAGAGCGCCTTCTCCTAGTCCTAATAGGACTAGGGAAGGGGAAGGTGCTGACCAGCACTATGGCCCCTTTTCTTTCCCACTAAGGCCCATCAAGGCCCATTGACCCCCGGAGGTTCCGTAACCCCGGTACTCTCAAAATTCCCAATTTCACCCGGAGTGATTCCGAGTCCAAACATAGGCTTCCAATATATCAAACTTTATGTCTCGACCATTTCGAGACTCCTCGTCATGTCCGTGATCTCATCCGGACTCGAACAACCTTCGGTACATCAATATCATATAAACTCATAATAAGCATCATCGAAGCGTTAAGCGTGCGGACCCTACGGGTTCGAGAACTATGTAGACATGACCGAGACACCTCTCGGTCAATAACCAATAGCGGGACCTGGATGCCCATATTGGCTCCTACATATTCTACGAAGATCTTTATCGGTCGACCGCATAACAACATACGTTGTTCCCTTTGTCATCGGTATGTTACTTGCCCGAGATTCGATCGTCGGTATCCAATACCTAGTTCAATCTCACATTCTTGGCAAGTCTCTTTTCTCGTTCCGTAATACATCATCTCACAACTAACACATTTAGTTGCAATGCTTGCAAGGCTTATATGATGTGCATTACCGAGAGGGCCAGAGATACCTCTCCGACAATCGGAGTGACAAATCCTAATCTCGAAATATGCCAACCCAACATGTACCTTCGGAGACACCTGTAATGTACCTTTATAATCACCCGATTCGTTGTGACGTTTGGTAGCACCCAAAGTGTTCCTCGGGCAAATGGGAGTTGTATAATCTCATAGTCATAGGAACATGTATAAGTCATGAAGAAAAGCACTAGCAACAAACTATACGATCAAAAGCTATGCTAATGGAATGGGTCATGTCAATCGATCATTCAACCAATGATGTGATCCCGTTAATCAAATAACAACTCCTTGTTCATGGTTAGGAAACATAACCATCTTTGATTAATGAGCTAGTCAAGTAGAGGCATACTAGTGACACTCTGTAGGTTTATGTATTCACACATGTATTATGTTTCCGGTTAATACAATTCTAGCATGAATAATAAACATTTATCATGATATAAGGAAATAAATAATAACATTATTATTGCCTCTAGGGCATATTTCCTTGATCTCCCACTTGCACTAGAGTCAATAATCTAGATTACACAAGAATGATTCTAACACCCATGGAGTCTTGGTGCTGATCATGTTTTGCTCGTGGAAGAGGCTTAGTCAACGGTCGCAACATTCAGATCCGTATGTATCTTGCATATCTCTATGTCTCCCACCGGACCAAATCCGGATGGAGTTGAAGCGTCTTTTGATGTGCTTGGTTCTCTTGTGAAATCTGGATTCCTTTGCCAAGGCAATTGCACCATATTGTCACAAAAGATTTTCATTGGACCCGATACACTAGGTACAACACCTAGATCGGTTATGAACTCCTTCATCCAGACTCCTTCATTAGCTGCTTCCGAAGCAGCTATGTACTCAACTTCACATGTAGATCCCGCAACGACGCTTTGTTTGGGACTGCACCAACCGATACTCCACCGTTTAATGTAAATCGTATCCGGTTTGCGATTTAGAATCGTCCGGATCGAGTGTCAAAGCTTGCGTCGGCGTAACCGTTCTGACGAGCTCTTTGTCACCGCCATAAATGAGAAACATATCCTTAGTCCTTCTCAAGTACTTAAGGATGTTCTTGACCGCTGTCCATGATCCACTCTGGATTACTTTGGTACCTGCCTGCTAAACTTACAACAAGGCACACATCAGTCCGGTACACAGCATTGCATACATGATAGAGCCTATGGCTGAAGCATAGGAACATCTTTCATTTTCTCTCTATCTTCTGCGGTGGTCGGGCATTGAGTCTTACTCAACTTCACACCTTGTAATACCGGCAAGAACCCTTTCTTTGCCTGATCCATTTTGAACTTTTTCAAAACTTTATCAAGGTATGTGCTTTGTGAAAGTCCTATTAAGCGTCTTGATCTATCTCTATAGATCTTAATGCCCAATATGTAAGCAGCTTCACCGAGGTCTTTCATCGAAAAACTCTTATTCAAGTATCCCTTTATGCTATCCAGAATTCTATATCATTTCCGATCAATAATATGTCATCCACATATAATATCGAAATGCTACTGAGCTCCCACTCACTTTCTTGTAAATACAAAGCTTCTCCAAAAGTCTCAGATAAAACCAAATGCTTTGATCACACTATCAAAACGTTTATTCCAACTCCGAGAGGCTTGCACCAGTCCATAAATGGATCGCTGGAGCTTGCACACTTTGTTAGCTTCCTTTGGATCGACAAAACCTTCGGTTGCATCATATACAACTCTTCTTCCGTAAATCCATTCAGAATGCAGTTTTAACATCCATTTGCCAAATTTCATAATCATAAAATCGGCAATTGCTAACATGATTCGGACGGACTTAAGCATCGCTACGGGTGAGAAGGTCTCATCGTAGTCAATCCCTTGAACTTGTCGAAAACCTTTTGCAACAAGTCGAGCTTTATAGACGATAACATTACCATCGCGTCGGTCTTCTTCTTGAAGATCCATTTATTCTCAATTGCTTGCCGATCATCGGGCAAGTCAACCAAAGTCCACACTTTGTTCTCATACATGGATCCCATCTCAGATTTCATGGCCTCAAGCCATTTTGTGGAATCTGGGCTCACCATCGCTTCTTCATAGTTCGTAGGTTCATCATGTTCCAAAGAACATGACTTCCAAAATAGGATTACCGTACCACTCAGTGCGGATCTTGCTCTGTTGATCTCTGAAGTTCTGAGAAACTTGATCTGAAGTTTCATGATCATCATCATTAGCTTCCTCCTATTTGGTGTAGGTGTCACGAAACTGTTTTCGTGATGTACTACTTCTCAATAAGGGAGTAGATACAGATTATCTCATCAAGTTCTACTTTCCTCCCACTCACTTCTTTCGTGAGAAACTCTTTCTCCAAAAAGTTTCGAATTTAGCAACAAAATCTTGCCTTCGGATCTGTGATAGAAGGTGTACCCAACTGTCTCCTTTGGGTATCCTATGAAGACACATTTCTCGATTTGGGTTCGAGCTTATCAGGTTGAAGCTTTTCACATAAGCATCGCAGCCCCAAACTTTCGAAACGACAACTTTGGTTTCTTGCCAAACCACAGTTCATAAGGCGTCGTCTCAACGGATTTAGATGGTGCCCTATTTAAAGTGAATGTAGCCGTCTCTAAAGCATAACCCCAAAACGATAGCGGTAAATCAGTAAGAGACATCATAGATCGCACCATATCTAATAAAATACGATTACGACGTTCGGACACACCATTACGTTGTGGTGTTCCGGTGGCGTAAGTTGAAAACTATTCCGCATTGTTTCAAATGTAGGCCAAACTCGTAACTCAAATATTCTCCTCCACGATCAGATCGTAGAAACTTTATTTTCTTGTTATGATGATTTTCCACTTCACTCTGAAATTCTTTGAACTTTTCAAATGTTTCAGACTTGTGTTTCATTAAGTAGATATACCCATATCTGCTCAAATCATCTGTGAAGGTGAGAAAATAACGATATCCGCCACGAGCCTCAACATTCATTGGACCACATACATCTGTATGTATGATTTCCAATAAATCTGTTGCTCTCTCCATAGTTCCGGAGAACGGTGTTTTAGTCATCTTGCCCATAAGGCACGGTTCGCAAGTGCCAAGTGATTCATAATCAAGTGACTCCAAAAGTCCATCAAGATGGAGTTTCTTCATGCGCTTTACACCGATATGACCTAAACGGCGATTACCACAAATAAGTTGCACCATCATTATCAACTCTGCATCTTTTGGTTTCAACATTATGAATATGTGTATCACTACTATCAAGATTAAGTAAAACAAACCATTCTTCAATGGTGCATGACCATAAAAGATATTATTCATATAAATAGAACAACCATTATTCTCTGATTTAAATGAATAACCGTCTCGCATCAAACAAGATCCAGATATAATGTTCATGCTCAACGCTGGTACTAAATAACAATTATTTAGGTCTAATACTAATCCGAAGGTAGATGTAGAGGTAGCGTGCGATTGCGATCACATCGACTTTGGAACCATTTCCCACGCGCATTGTCACCTCGTCCTTAGCCAATCTTCGCTTAATCCGTAGCCCTGTTTGAGTTGCAAATATTAGCAATGAACCAAGATCAAATACCAGTGCTACTGCGAGTATTAGTAAGGTACACATCAATAACATGTATATCACATATACCTTTGTTAACCTTGCCATCCTTCTTATCCGCCAAATACTTGGGGCAGTTCCGCTTCAAAGACCAGCCTGCTTGCAATAGAAGCACTCGGTTTCAGCTTAGGACCAGACTTGGGTTTCTTCTCTTGATCAACAACTTGCTTGCTGCTCTTTTGAAGTTTCCTTTTCTTTCCTTTGCCCTTTTCTTGAAACTAGTGGTTTTGTTAACCATCAACACTTGATGCTCCTTTTGATTTCTACCTCCGCTTTTCAAAGATCGCGAAGAGCTCGGGCATTGTTTTGGTCATCCCTTGCATATTATAGTTCATCACGAAGCTCTTGTAGCTTGGTGGCGTGATTGGAGAATTCATCAATGACGCAATCATCCGGAAGATTAACTCCCAGTTGAATCAAGTGATTGTTATATCCGGACATTCGAGTATATGCTCACCGACGAAACGTTCTCCTCCATCTTACAGCTATAGAACTTATTGGAGACTTCATATCTCTCAATCCGGGCATTCGCTGAATATTAACTTCAACTCTGGAACATCTCATATGCTCCATGGTGTTCAAAACGACGTTGAAGTCCCGTTCTAAGCCGTAAAGCATGGCACACTGAACTATAGAGTAGTCATCGCTTTTGCTTTGCCGGACGTTCACAACTTCGGCGCAGCCCTTGCACCAGGCCGGCACCTAACGGTGCTTCCAGGGCGTAATTCTTCCGTGCAGCAATAAGGATAATCCTCAAATTACGGACCCAGTCCGTAATTGCTGCCATCATCTTTCAACTTTGCTTTCTCAAGGAACGCATTAAAATTCAACGGAACAACAAAGACGAGCCATCTATCTACACATCATAGACAAGCAAGATACTATCGGTACTAAGTTCATGATAAATTTAAGTTCAATTAATCATATTACTTAAGAACTCCCACTTAGAAAAATATCCTCCAATTCTCTAAGTGATTGCGTGATCCATATCAACTACACCATGACCGATCATCACGTGTGATGGAGTAGTTTCAATGGTGAACATCAATATGTTGATCATATCTACTATATGATTCACGCCGACCTTCGGTCTCCGTGTTCGAGGTCATATCTTATATGCATAGCTCGTCAAGTATAACCTGAGTATTCTGCGTGTGCAACTGTTTTGCACCCGTTGTATTTGAACGTAGAGCCTATCACACCCGATCATCACGTGGTGTCTCAAAGACGAAGAACTTTCATAGCGGTGCATACTCGGGAGAACACTTCTTGATAATTTAGTAAGGGATCATCTTATAATGCTACCGTCAATCAAAGCAAAATAAGATGCATAAAGGATTAACATCACATGCAATCAATATAAGTGATATGATATGGCCATCATCATCTTGTGCTTGTGATCTCCATCTCTGAAGCACCGTCATGATCACCATCGTCACCGGCGCGACACCTTGATCTCCATCGTAGCATCGTTGTCGTCTCGCCAACTATTGCTTCTACGACTATCGCTACTCCTTAGTGATAAAGTAAAGCAATTACATGGCGTTTGCATTTCATACAATAAAGCGACAACCATATGGCTCCTGCCAGTTGCCGATAACTTCGGTTACAAAACATGATCATCTCATACAATAAAATATAGCATCACGTCTTGACCACATCACATCACATCATGCCCTGCAAAAACAAGTTAGGCGTCCTCTACTTTGTTGTTGCAAGTTTTACGTGGCTGCTACGGGCTGAGCAAGAACCGTTCTTACCTCGCATCAAAACCACAACGATACTTCGTCAAATAGACTCCGTTTAACCTTCTCAAGGACCGGGCGTAGCCTCGATTCAACTAAAGTGAGAGAGACAGACACCGCCGGTCACCTTTAAGCAACGAGTGCTCGGGCGGTGAAACCAGTCTCGCGTAAGCGTCTGGCGTAATGTCGGTCCGGGCCGCTTCATCTCACAATACCGCTGAACCAAAGTATGACATGCTGGTAGGCGGTATGACTTGTATCGCCCACAACTCACTTGTGTTCTACTCGTGCATATGACATCAACGCATAAAACCAGGCTCGGATGCCACCGTTGGGGAACGTAGTAATTTCAAAATTTTCCTACGATCACGCAAGACCATGGTGATGCATAGCAACGAGATGAGAGTGTTGTCTCGTACCCTCGTAGACCAAGAACGAAGCGTTGACGCAAGCGTAGAGGAAGTAGTCGTACTTCTTCCCGATCCAACCGATCCAAGTACCGAACGTCGGCACCTCCGAAGTTCTGCACACGTTCAGCTCGATGGCGTCTCTCGAACTCCGATCCAGCCGAGTGTTGAGGAGAGTTTCGTCGACCGACGGCGTGGTGACGATGATGATGTTCCACCGGCGCAGGGCTTCGCCTAAGCTCCGCAACGGTATATTCGAGGTGTAGTTTGGTGGAAGGGGGCACCGCACACGGCTAAGGAACGATCTCAATGATCAACTTGTGTGTCATGGGGTGCCCCCTGCCCTGTATATAAAGGAGGGAAGGGGAGGGGCTGGCCGGCCAAGGAGAGGTGCGCCAGGGGTGTCCTACTCCTACTAGGAGTAGGATTCCCCCAAATCCTAGTCCAACTAGGTTTCCCCAAGTGGGAAGAGAGAGAGAGGGCGCCCCCTTCTCCTAGTCCTAATAGGACTAGGGAAGGGGAAGGTCTGACCAGCACTATGGCCCCTTTTCTCTTTCCCACTAAGGCCCATCAAGGCCCATTGACCCCGGGAGGTTCCGTAACCCCGGTACTCGGTAAAATTCCCAATTTCACCCGGAGTGATTCGGAGTCAAACATAGGCTTCCAATATATCAAACTTTATGTCTCGACCATTTCGAGACTCCTCGTCATGTCCGTGATCTCATCCGGACTCGAACAACCTTGGTACATCAATATCATATAAACTCATAATAAGCATCGCCGAAGCGTTAGCGTGCGGACCCTACGGGTTCGAGAACTATGTAGACATGACCGAGACACCTCTCGGTCAATAACCAATAGCGGGACCTGGATGCCCATATTGGCTCCTACATATTCTCGAAGATCTTTATCGGTCGATCACCGCATAACAACATCGTTGTTCCCTTTGTCATCGGTATGTTACTTGCCCGAGATTCGATCGTCGGTATCCAATACCTAGTTCAATCTCGTTCTTGGCAAGTCTCTTTTCTCGTTCCGTAATACATCATCCCACAACTAACACATTTAGTTGCAATGCTTGCAAGGCTTATATGATGTGCATTACCGAGAGGGCCCAGAGATACCTCTCCGACAATCGGAGTGACAAATCCTAATCTCAAATATGCCAACCCAACATGTACCTTCGGAGACACCTGTAATGTACCTTTATAATCACCCGATTACGTTGTGGACGTTTGGTAGCACCCAAAGTGTTCCTCGGCAAACGGAGTTGTATAATCTCATAGTCATAGGAACATGTATAAGTCATGAAGAAAAGCACTAGCAACAAACTATACGATCAGGTGCTATGCTAATGGAATGGGTCATGTCAATCAGATCATTCAACCAATGATGTGATCCCGTTAATCAAATAACAACTCCTTGTTCATGGTTAGGAAACATAACCATCTTTGATTAATGAGCTAGTCAAGTAGAGGCATACTAGTGACACTCTGTAGGTTTATGTATTCACACATGTATTATGTTTCCGGTTAATACAATTCTAGCATGAATAATAAACATTTATCATGATATAAGGAAATAAATAATAACATTATTATTGCCTCTAGGGCATATTTCCTTCACCATATGATGTGGTGTGAGTAGTTCGTTGTATTCTTGAGGACATAGGTTCCACCGCACAATAAGTTATCAGAGCAATAAATGGTAACTGAATGGATCTTGCTGAAAGTAACCTCGTGAAACTCCCGTCTGTCTTAAAGAATGCCTTGATCCCAATAAGTAAAACCACCGGCTTGTCCTTAGCATAATTTAGGATTGGACCACTTGCTGCACGGTTGTACTTTTGTTACTATTTACTTTCTTGCACTCACTCTTGCTTTCAAACAAATCATCAAACACTCTTTGTAGATTTACAGTGATCTCTTGATAGTTTTCATCAACCAATTTCATCTAATCCTCGTTGGGTTCGACACTCTTACTTATCAAAAAGGCTACCATAGATCCCATATACTTGTTGGTTATCAAGACTCTTTGTTGGCACTATTGTCGGAGAGGGTAACACTCTTGATAAGTGGAATTTGGTAAGACACACATTTAATGTGCTTGCTTTTTTATATTGTTTACTATTTTAGTTCACTATAGATTTGCTCACTACTATGGACTTGTTATTAGGAGGGGTCGCCTATGCCATCCATGTGGTTAGGATAGAACCTCCACCTTCTATATAATATTGCTATTAGCTTTCTTGAACATGTAAGGGCTAACCATTATGCAGGTGAGGAAACAGATCCTCTTGAAGAACACTTGTGTTATGTTCTTGAATTATGTGGTCTCTTTAAGCTTTTAGGTTTACCCCAAGATGGTGTGTTGAAGAAATATTTCCTTTATCTTTGGACGCAAATGCTTTGTCATGGTTTAGTTTATTGGATAACCCATCTGCTATGCTATGAGATGTTTTATGTTTTGAGTTTTGATACGTCTCCAACATATCTATAATCTATAAAGTATTCATGCTATGTTTACATCAATTATATATGGTTTTCATGCACTTTATATTATTTTTTGGACTAACTTGTAGTGCCCAGTGCTAGTTGATGATTATTTGTTCATGTTTTTGGTTTAACAGAAAATCAACATCTATGAAGGTCAAGATAACCTGGCGATTTAATATGATTTTTTTCTAGAATATATGTGATTTTTGGGCGAAGGAATCAAGCAAGAAGGTGCCTGAGGGCCCCGCATGACTAGGTGGCGCGACCACCCCTTGGCCGCATCGTGGGCCCATGTGGGAAGCCCTTAAGTCGGTTTGGATATCTCCTTCTACCACAAAAAAGATAATTATATGAAAAACATTCCCTCAAATTTTCAGCCCGTCGGAGTTACGGATATCCGGCTATAAAAGAAACAGTGTTCAGCGCGAAAAACAGAAGATAGAAGAGAGATCCAATCTAGGGGAGTGCTCCCTCTCTCCCCAGAGGGCGAAGGAAGAAGAAGAGGGAGGGGGCCCTTCCCCCTCTCCTCCGGTGGCACTGGGGTGCCGCCGGGACATCTTCATCATCACCATCACCACAATCTCCCTCTCCTTTCTCATGGTGATGTGTCAGTAGTTCATCCTCGGGGCTGAGGGTATGTACTAGTAGCTAGATGTTCAACCTCTCTCTCATGTCCGTGATGGATTCAATCTTGATTGTATAATGAGCTTTATTCATATAATTGGATCTTATGATGTTCACCCCCTCTATTCTTTTTGTGGTGAATTGAGTCTTGCTCTTTAAAGTTTCTTTATGTTGGATTGAATACTTGGATTTGAGATTATATGAAGCATGTCTAGTAATTAATTTGCGGATAGCCATAGTGACATTGGGGTACTCTTAGCAAATGGGTTGAACGATAAGTATCATATATGTTGTCGTAGTACGATTTCTAGGACTATCGTGGCACTTTGTGGGTGATTCAATTGATCAAGATTGGAAAGAAGATACGTGATTCCGTCCTACTTTCTCTGACAAAAAATAGAAACTTTAAAGTTATTCTTTGCTGCACTTTGAGGGATTATCATGCGGTTTAATTATGTTAATGATGTTGAGAGTTGACACTAGTGAAAGTATGAACCCCAGGCCTTTTTTAATTTGTTCAGATTGCAAAACCTATTTCTACCATCCATATTACACATCTATCATCACCACTTCATAGAACTAGTGCATGCATACAACTGATAATTATATTAGGTGTGTTGAGGACACAAGAGACCACTTTTATTTGATTGCAGGGTTGTTTGAGAGAGAAAGAATAAAGTTGCATGGTAGACATCAAGTTTCATCTAGCTCAACAGGTGCATGAAGACAGGAGTTATCTTTATAATTTTTTGCCTCATTTCGGAGAAAGCATGAGCCAAGCTTGGTGGAGGCTTAGGTCATTAATTTTAAAATGCCCCACCCATTGATTGTCCAAAGAGATGATTTTTATAAACTTCTACGCGTGACTTCCCCAACATGATAAATAAACACTTGGTATGTCTTTTGGAGACTGCTTTAGTAAGAAGAACATTGATAATAAATGGGATCTTGTTGAAAGAATATCACATAACGCTATACCTGGCCAAACCTCGGGCCGGGCCGGGCTTCGGGCCGGGCCTAGCCAAGCCCGACACAAAAACCCAGGCCGGGCCCGGCCCCCGCCCGCCATCGGGCTGTGTTTACAGGCCCGAGCCCGCCCGAACACCTAAAAGCCAGCCGGGCTTGGGCCGGCCTGCCCGACCTTCGAAAAAGTGCAAAAGCGAGCGGGCGGGCCCGCCCTGCCGGGCAGCGTCGGGCCGGGCCGGCCGGGCCGGGCTTCCCATGGCCAGGACTACATAACGCTGAAGATTGGAGATCGGCAAAGGTAAGAATCAAGTATAAACTTTGAATATAATTGCATTAAGTATTTTTTTGAAACTTTTGTTTTTAATCTAGTTCATTTTTTCATCAAAATGCAAATGTATTATGAAATTTTAAAAATGCATTTACTTTCAAACCAAATGTCGTGTATGTGACATCCCGTTGATTCTCTTGCTCAATGCATGTGAGAGATGCCATGTCTACGTGTCTGTGCATGGAGTAAAATGCGTAAAACCATCACTTTTGCGTCATAGCTCTCAGAAAACCACCACTTTTACAAAACATGACATTTCACACCGAACAAAAAAATTGACAGTGAATGAAAAATGCTAAGCGCTTCGCTGACGTCACCAATCGGCTGTGGCCATATGTCAGGCTGAGTTGAAAAAAAGTGCCACGCAGGCATAAAAACAGCCACACCATCTTCTTCCTCCTCCCCTCTTTCTAAGGCATTTCATCAAACACCTCATGTACATAGGGAAAGCCACAGGAGATGCACCTCACCCCTCACGCCACCGCCGACGACCGGGCCGTGATACGCCGCCGCTTCCCCGGGAAGGAACACAATCATCTATGGCGCGCGACGGAGCGAGTGTTGATGGCGAGTTCGTCCCTCCTCTGTCCTTCAACTCCATGGCCACTGAGAGCCCCACGGTAACCATCGATTGTCCACGTGGCCACCGTCGTCTAAACGTCGAGAGGCCATGTCCAAGAGGTTCCCCGCGTCTCCCTCAACCTCTTCGCTGAAGCATGCGATCGCGAGCGCCCTGAGCCATCGCCATCGAGCTCATCCCCGGCACCTTTACCCAAAGCTCGTCGGCGTCGGTTCGCTTCGTCCAAATCGTCACCGAGCCCATTGAACCCCTCTTTCGAACCGTTGTGAGCTCTGCTCCATTTCCTCTATGGCCCCCTGTTTGCACCGCCCTCTATCTGTTGTTCCCCGCGAGCACCTGAAGCCGCCGCCGCCATGGCCGATGGGCTCGAGCTCGGCTCGAGCATCCCGTGCTCCCCTGCCAAAACATGTCCGAATAGAGGCCATGGCAGCAACGGAGCTTCGAGCTCGGCACATGGCTGCAGCTGCGGGCGGCAGAGTTGGGTGCGCGAGAGGCGGACAGGAGGAAGGAGAAGGACGACAGGGAGCTGCTGCTGGTCGCCAGCAGGGCTCAGGTACCGCCAGAGGAAGAAGGATGTCGTAGGGTGGCGGTACAGAGGGGCTCGGTCGCGAGCAGGGGATCGAGCCCCTGGCTCTGCCCGGGAAGAAGAAGACAAGTCAAACGTGTTTTGCCAACTCAGCCCGGGGGAAATATCTAGTGCTATCAAGTTTTAAGTGCTACCATGATACAAGCTCCTGGGCTGTCGGAGTATCAGATCACGCAGCTCTCAACAACTCTACAACATTTGCAAAAAAGCCTATGAGGAGTTAACACATAGGTCCAGCAGATCCAACCTCTCCCAGATGCCGTTCGATCTGACAATTCGACGGCTCAGATGCCCGTATCACGGTAGCATTTAAACCTTGGTAGCACCAGATACTCTCCAACTCAACCTGTCCGGTGGGTCCGGCCGAAGTGACGTCACCCAAACACTTAGCATTTTTCATCAGTGTTTTTTGCCACTGTCAAATTTTCAGTTCGATGCAAAATGTCACGTTTTGTAAAGTACTGGTTTTCTAAGAATTATGACGTGAAAGTGGTGGTTTTGTGCATTTTACTCGTGTGCATGGGAAGTGAAAAGTGCACGTGCACTCACTACCATTTTGGGAATATCTAAAACTATATTCAAATGAAGTGTTTGTTGTTGGGGAACGTAGCAGAAATTCAAAATTTTCCTACGTGTCACCAAGATCTATCTATGGAGAAACCAGCAACGAGGGGAAGGAGAGTGCATCTACATACCCTTGTAGATCGCTAAGCGGAAGCGTTCAAGAGAACGGGGTTGAAGGAGTCGTACTCGTCGTGATCCAAATCACCGGAGATCCTAGTGCCGAACGGACGGCACCTCCGCGTTCAACACACGTACAGCCCGGTGACGTCTCCCATGCCTTGATCCAGCAAGGAGAGAGGGAGAGGTTGAGGAAGACTCCGTCCAGCAGCAGCACAACAGCGTGGTGGTGGTGGAGGAGCGTGGCAATCCCGCAGGGCTTCGCCAAGCACCAAGGGAGAGGAGGAGGAAGAGAGGCAGGGCTGCACCAAGAGGGGAAGAAACTCATGTGTTGGGCAGCCCCCAGGGCTCAAGTATTTATAGGGGAGAGGGAGGTGGCTGCGCCCCCATCTAGGGTTCCCACCCAAGGGGTGCGGCAGCCCTAGATGGGACTTGGGGGGCGGCCAAGGGGGGGAGGAGTGCCTCCCAAGTCAAGTGGAGGCCCTCCCCTTTAGGGTTTCCCCTTCCCATGCGCATGGGCCTTGGGGGCTGGTGCCCTTGGCCCATTATGGCTAGGGCGCCCCCTACAGCCCATGCTACTGTATTGGACGTGGTGGAACAATTTCCGGACCTCCGGACCCTCAGAATCCTCCGGAACCTTCAGAAGCTTCACAGTACAATCTGAAAAACCCGAACTTTTTCCTAACCCAACAACAACTTTCCATATATAAATCTTTACCTCCGGACCATTCCGGAACTCCTCGTGACGTCCGGATCTCATCCAGGACTCGAACAACATTCAGTAACCACATACAAACTTCCTTTATAACCCTAAGCGTCGCCGAACCTTAAGTGTGTAGACCCTACGGGTTCGGGAGACATGTAGACATGACCGAGGCGTTCTCCGGTCAATAACCAACAGCGGGATCTGGATACCCATGTTGGCTCCCACATGTTCCACGATGATCTCATCGGATGAACCACGATGTCAAGGACTCAATCGATCCGTATACAATTCCCTTTGTCTAGCGGCATTGTACTTGCCGAGATTCGATCGTCGGTATCACGATACCTTGTTCAATCTCGTTACGCAAGTCTCTTTACTCGTTCCGTAACACATCATCCCGTGATCAACCCCTTGGTCACATTGTGCACATTATGATGATGTCCTACCGAGTGGGCCCAGAGATACCTCTCCGTTACGGAGTGACAAATCCCGTCTCGATTCGTGCCAACCCAATGAGACACTTTCGGAGATACCTGTAGTGCACCTTTATAGCCACCCGATTCGTTGTGACGTTTGGTACACCCAAAGCATTCCTACGGTATCCGGAGTTGCACAATCTCATGGTCTAAGGAAAAGATACTTGACATTAGAAAAGCTTTAGCATACTGAACTACGATCTTTGTGCTAGGCTTAGTATTGGGTCTTGTCCATCACATCATTCTACTAATGATGTGATCCGTTATCAATGACATCCAATGTCCATGGTCGAAACCGTAACCATCTATTGATCAACGAGCTAGTTAACTAGAGGCTTACTAGGGACATGGTGTTGTCTATGTATCCACACATGTATATGAGTTTCCTATCAATACAATTATAGCATGGATAATAAACGATTATCATGAACAAGGAAATATAATAATAACTAATTTATTATTGCCTCTAGGGCATATTTCCAACAGTCTCCCACTTGCACTAGAGTCAATAATCTAGTTCACATCGCCATGTGATTAACACTCACAGGTCACATCGCCATGTGACTAACATCCAAAGAGTTTACTAGTGTCACTAAACTAGTTCACATCATCATGTGATTAAGACTCAATGAGTTCTGGGGTTTGATCATGTTTTGCTTGTGAGAGAGGTTTTAGTCAACGGGTCTGCAACATTCAGATCCATATGTACTTTGCAAATCTCTAGGTCATATTGTAAATGCTGCTTCCACGCTCCACTTGGATCTATTCCAAATGGTTGCTCCACTATACGTATCCGGTTTGCTACTCAGAGTCACTCGGATAGGTGTTAAAGCTTGCATCGACGTAACCCTTTACGCCGAACTCTTTATCACCTCCATAATCGAGAAACATGTCCTTATTTACTCCAAGGACAATTTTGACATGTCCAATGATCCATTCTGGATCATTCTTTTACCCTAGATGACTCATGGCAAGGCACACTTCCGTGCGGTACACAAGATAGCATACTATAGAGCCTACGTGCGAAGCATAGGGGCGACCTTCGTCCTTTCTCTCTCTTCTGCCGTGGTCGAGCTTTAACTCTTAACTTCATACCTTACAACTCAGGCAAGAACTCCTTCTTTGGTGATCCATCTTGAACACTTTCAAGATTATGTCAAGGTATGTGCTCATTTGAAAGTATTATTAAACATTTTGATCTATCTTATAGATCTTGATGCTTATTGTTCAAGTAGCCTAATCCAGGTTTTCATTGAAAACACTTTTCAAACAACCCTATATGCTTTCTAGAAATTCTACATCATTTCGATCATCAATATGTCAACAACATATACTCATCGAAATTCTATAGTGCTCCCACTCACTTCTTTGGAAATACAAGTTTCTCATAAACTTTGTATAAACCCAAAATCTTTGATCATCCTATCAAAGTGCATATTCCAACTCCGAGATGCTTACTCCGGTCCTTAGAAGGATCATTGGAGCTGGCATACCTTTAGCATCCTTAGGATCGACAAAACTTTTCTGATTGTATCACATACAACCTTTCCTTACGTAAACTGGTAAGGAAACTCGTCTTGACATCCATCTGCCAGATTTCATAAATGCAGCTAATGCTAACATGATTCCGACGGACTTAAGCATTGCTACGGATGAGAAAATCTCATCGTAGTCAACTCCTTGAACTTGTGAAAAACTCTTCGCCACAAGTCGAGCTTCATAGACGGTGACATTACCGTCCACGTCCGTCTTCTTCTTAAAGATCCATTTATCTCTATGGCTTGCCGATCAACGGGCAAGTCCACCAAAGTCCATGCTTTGTTCTGATACATGGATCCTATCTCGGATTTCATGGCTTCTAACCATTTGTCGAATTTGGGCCCACCATTGCTTCTCCATAGCTCGTAGGTTCATTGTTGTCTAGCAACATGACCTTCAAGACAGGATTGCGTACCACTCTGAAGTAGTACGCATCCTTGTCACCCTACGAGGTACGTCAGTGACTTGATCTGAAACTTCATGATCACTATCATAAGCTTCTACTTCAATTGGTGTAGGTGCCACGGAACAACTTCTTGTGCCTGCTACACACTAGTTGAAGTGATGGTTCAATAACCTCATCAAGTCTCCACCATCCTCCCACTCAACTTTTCGAGACGAACTTTTCCTCGAAAGGACCCGATTCAAGAAACAATCCCTATTGCTTCCGGATCTGAATTAGGAGGTATACCCAACTGTTGGGTGTCCTATGAAGATGCATTTTGTCCGCTTTGGGTTCGAGCTTATCAACCTGAAACTTTTCCACATAAGCGTCGCAGCCCCAAACTTTAAGAAACAACAACTTAGGTTTCTCCAAGCGGTGTCGTCTCAGCGGAATTACGTGGTGCCCCATTAAAGTGAGTGCGGTTGTCTCTAATGCCTAACCCATGAGCGATAGTGGTAATTCGATAAGAGATATCATGGTACGCACCATATCCAATAGAGTGCAACTATGATGTTCGGACACACCATCACACTATGGTGTTCGGTGGTATTTATTGTGAAACAATTTGCACAATGTCTTAATTGTGTGCCAAAACTCAGTAACTCAGATATTCATCTCTATGATCATATCATAGACATTCTATCCTCTTGTCACGAAGATCTTAAACTTCACTCTGAAATTACTTGAACCATTCAAAATTCAGACTTGTGTTTCATCAAGTAAATATACTCAACATCTACTCGAATCATCGTGAAGTAAGAACATAACGATATTCATCTGCATGCCTCGGACTCATTGACTGCACATATCAACATGTGTTACTTCCAACAAGTTGCTATCTTGTTCCATCTTCTTCAAACCGAGGCTTTTCACCATCTTGCCCATGTGGTATGTTTTGCATATCTCAAGTGATTCAAAATCAAGTGAGTCCAAATGATCCATCTGCATGGAGTTTCTTCATGCGTACACACCAATAGACATGGTTCGCATGTCTCAAATTTTCAAAACGAGTGAGTCCAAAGATCCATCAACATGGAGCTTCTTCATGCGTTTTACACCAATATGACTTACATGGCGATGCCACAAGTAAGTGGTACTATCATTACTATCTTATACTTTTGGCATGAAAATGTGTATCACTACGATCGAGATTCAATAAACCATTTATTTAGGTGCAAGACCATCAAGGTATTATTCAAATAAATAGAGTAACCATTATTCTCCTTAAATGAATAACCAGATTGCGATAGACATAATCCAATCATGTCTATGCTCAACGCAAACACCAAATGATAATTATTCGGTTTAATACTAATCGATGGTAGAGGGAGCGTGCGATGTTTGATCACATCAAAATTGGAAACACTTCCAACACATATCGTCGACTCTCCTTTAGCTAGTCTCCGTTTATTCCGTAGCCTTTTATTTGAGTTACTAACACTTAGCAACCGAACCGTATCTAATACCCTGGTGCTACTAGGAGTACTAGTAAAATACACAATAACTTAATGTATATCAATATACTTCTACCGACCTTGCCACCTTCTTATCTACCAAGTATCTAGGGTAATTCTGCTCCGTTGGCTGTTCCCCTTATTACAGAAGCACTTAGTCTCGGGTTTGGGATTCAACCTCGGGTTTCTTCACTAGAGCAGCAACTGTTTTGCCGTTTCATGAAGTATCCCTTGTTGCCCTTGCCCTTGTTGAAACCAGTGGTTTTACCAACCATCAACAATTGATGCTCCTACTTGACTTCTACTTTCGCGTGTCAAACAACGCGAATACCTCAAGGATCATCATCTCTATCCTTGATATGTTATAGTTCATCACGAAGCTCTAGCAGCTTGGTGGTAATGACTTTGGAGAAACATCACTATCTCATCCGGAAGATCAACTCCCTCGATTCAAGTGATTGTTGTACTCGAGACAATCTAAGCACAAGCTCAACGATTGAGCTTTTCTCCCTTAGTTTGTAGGCTAAGAAAATCGTCGGAGGTCTCATACCTCTTGGCGTGAGGCACGAGCCTGAAATCCTAATTTCAGCCCTCGAAACATCTCATATGTTCGCGACATTTCAAAACGTCTTTCGTGCCTCAACTCTAAACCGTTTAATCGAACTATCACGTAGTTATCAAAGCGTGTATGTCCGATGTTCGCAACATCCACAAGCGACGTTTGGGGTTCAGCACACCGGCGGTGCATTAAGGACATAAGCTTTCTCTGTCCGCATAATCGCTACTTTCAACTTTCAACTATATTTTCTCTAGGAACATATCTAAGCAGTGGAACTAAAGCGCGAGCTTCGACATAATTTGCAAAAGGTCTTTTGACTATGTTCAAGATAATTAAGTTCATCTTATGAACTCCCACTCGAGATAGACATCCCTCGGTCATCTAAGTGATTACATGATCCGAGTCAACTAGGCCGTGTCCGATCATCACGTGAGACGGACTAGTCATCATCGGTGAACATCTTCATGTTGATCGTATCTACTATCGACTCATGCTCGACCTTTCGGTCTCGTGTTCCGAGGCCATGTCTGTACATGCTAGGCTCGTCAAGTTAACCCTAAGTGTTTGGCGTGTGTAAATCTGTCTTACACCCGTTGTATGTGAACGTAAGAATCCATCACACCCGATCATCACATGGTGCTTAGAAGCGACGAACTTTAGCAACGGCGCAGTTAGGGAGAACACTTCTTGAAATTGTTGTAAGGGATCATCTTATTTACTACCGTCGTTCTAAGTAAACAAGATGCATAAACATAATAAACATCACATGCAATTATATAGTAGTGACATGATATGGCCAATATCATATAGATCCATTCATCTCCATCTTCGGGGCTCCATGATCATTATCGTCACCGGCATGACACCATGATCTCCATCATCATGATCTCCATCATCGTGTCTTCATGAAGTTGTCTCACCAATTATTACTTCTACTACTATGGCTACCGGTTAGCAATAAATTAAAGTAATTACATGGCGTTGTTTAATGACACGCAGGTCATACAATAAATAAAGACAACTCCTATGGCTCCTGCCGGTTGTCATACTCATCAACATGCAAGTCGTGAATCCTATTACAAGAACATGATCAATCTCATACATCACATATCATTCATCACAGTCTTCTTGGCCATATCACATCACATAGCATACCCTGCAAAAACAAGTTAGACGTCCTCTAATTGTTGTTTGCATGTTTTACGTGGCTGCTATGGGTTTCTAGCAAAACGTTTCTTACCTCGCAAAACCACAACGTGATATGCCAATTGCTATTTACCCTTCATAAGGACCCTTTTCATCGAATCCGTTCAGACTAAAGTGGGAGGCGGCACCGCTAGCCACCTTATGCACCAAGTGCATGTCGTTCGGTGGAACTGCTCTCACGAAATGCGTGTAAGGTCGGTCCGGGCGCTTCATCCCACAATACCGTCGAAACAAGATTGGACTAGTAACGGTAAGCATATTGAACAACATCAACGCCCACAACTACTTTGTGTTCTACTCGTGCAAAGAATCTACGCAATAAACTGGCTCGATACCCTTTGTTGGGGAGCGTGGCGAAAATTCAAAATTTTCCTCGTGTCACCAAGATCTATCTATGGAGAAACCAACAACGAGGGAAAGAGAGTGCATCTACATACCCTTGTAGATCGCTAAGCGAAGCGTTCAAGAGAACGGGGTGAAGGAGTCGTACTCGTCATGATCCAAATCACCGGAGATCCTAGTGCGAGCAGACGGCACCTCCGCGTTCAACACACGTCAGCCCGGTGGCGTCTCCCATGCCTTGATCCAGCAAGGAGAGAGGAGAGGTTGAGGAAGACTCCGTCGAGCAGCACAACGGCGTGGTGGTGGTGGAGGAGCGTGGCAATCCCGAGGCTTCGCCAAGCACCAAGGGAGAGGAGGAGGAAGAGGGGGGCTGCACCAAGAGGGAAGAAACTCATGTGTTGGGCAGCCCCTGGGCTCAAGTATTTATAGGGAGAGGGAGGTGGCTGCGCCCCATCTAGGGTTCCCACCCAAGGGGTGCGGCAGCCCTAGATGGGACTTGGGGCGGCCAGGGGAGGAGTGCCTCCCAAGTCAAGTGGAGGCCCTCACCCAGGGTTTCCCCCTCCCATGCGCATGGGCCTTGGGGGCTGGTGCCCTTGGCCCATTATGGCTAGGCGCCCCACAGCCCATGCTACTATATTGGACGTGGTGGAACAATTTCGGACCTCCGGACCCCTCAGGAATCCTCCGGAACCTTCCGAAGCTTCCGGTACAATCTGAAAAACCCGAACTTTTAGGAACCCAACAACAACTTTCCATATATAAATCTTTACCTCCGGACCATTCCGGAACTCCTCGTGGTGTCCGGGATCTCATCCGGACTCCGAACAACATTCGGTAACCACATACAAACTTCCTTTATAACCCTAGCGTCCATCGAACCTTAAGTGTGTAGACCCTACGGGTTCGGAGACATGTAGACATGACCAGACGTTCTCCGGTCAATAACCAACAGCGGGATCTGGATACCCATGTTGGCTCCCACATGTTCCACGATGATCTCATCGGATGAACCACGATGTCAAGGACTCAATCGATCCGTATACAATTCCCTTTGTCTAGCGGTATTGTACTTGCCCGAGATTCGATCGTCGGTATCCCGATACCTTGTTCAATCTCGTTACGCAAAGTCTCTTTACTCGTTCCATAACACATCATCCGTGATCAACCCCTTGGTCACATTGTGCACATTATGATGATGTCCTACCGAGTGGGCCAGAGATACCTCTCCGTTACGGAGTGACAAATCCAGTCTCGATTCGTGCCAACCCAATGTACACTTTCGGAGATACCATGTAGTGCACCTTTATAGCCACCCGATTCACGTTGTGACGTTTGGTACACCAAAGCATTCCTACGGTGTCAGGAGTTGCACAATCTCATGGTCTAAGGAAAAGATACTTGACATTAGAAAAGCTTTAGCATACGAACTACGATCTTTGTGCTAGGCTTAGTATTGGGTCTTGTCCATCACATCATTCTACTAATGATGTGATCCCGTTATCAATGACATCCAATGTCCATGGTCAGGAAACCGTGACCATCTATTGATCAACGAGCTAGTTAACTAGAGGCTTACTAGGGACATGATGTTGTCTATGTATCCACACATGTATATGAGTTTCCTATCAATACAATTATAGCATGGATAATAAACGATTATCATGAACAAGGAAATATAATAATAACTAATTTATTATTGCCTCTAGGGCATATTTCCAACATTTGTTTCCGTGTTAACTTAACAGCTTCGAACAGCTTCATTGAATTAAACACATTCAGCTGTGCATCAAGGGCGAATGCTCGCTGTGTCCACGTCACCCAATCTTGACTGTATGTATAAAACCTATTGGAGATCGATTCCTTTCCTTCCCTGCTAAGGCATCAATCAATTCCTTCCTTTCCTTCCCTGAGAAGGCAAGGCAGCTCACTTCTTCGTTTCTCTTTCCCCTTGAGTCAAACACGCCGCCTCCTCTCCCCTTCCCTCACAGACTCCTCGTCGTCACTCCTTCTCTTCCCAAGCCTCATGGTCCTCCCCCTCTCCCCGCAGCTGATGCGCGGATCCATCCGGGAGGAGGCACATGACTCGAGCAGGGCTGGTCGCCGTCATGCGCCCGCTTCATCGTCATGGTTGTCCCCGTGCTCCCCGAGAAAAGGGATTGGTGAGCAGCCCAGCCCCCAAATCCCATCCCCGATTCCTCCCCCTTTCCCTCATCTACCGCACACACGGGCAGCCGCTCGAGGAGAGCAGCAGCGGCTGGATGCGACCGCCGGAGGAGCAGCAGTGATCGACGGGCTCAGCAGCAGCCGACGGCGGCGGACCAGATCGGTTGCTGCTATGCCCCACGCGACGGCTCCCACCTCCTCCTGGTCGATCCTCGTCGTCGCCGGTGTGCCTCGTCGCTGCCCGCCCGTTCTAATGCCCCCACGGTGGCGGTCGTTGCAGGAGAGGGCGGAGAGACCATGCTCTCTCTTGGTTCACTTCACGGTCGTGGATTGGGAGGATGAGGGCGTGGTGGATTACATGGAGAAAGGAGGCGGCGGCGGAGCACCCGGGTGGGGACGAGGGGCATGGGGTTGGAGGTATGATTCGCTATGGCAGTGGCGGCGGCGCAGAACCTTTACCCCGCCCACCGGATCTCAGTTGTTGCTCTCTCTCGATTTGTTCCATACCGAGTTCTTTCTTTACTCTACTGCCAGATCCTCCACGGGCTCATCGGGCTGGTGAGGTCGCGGCTGCCAGCCACGCCACCGAAGATCGGGTCGCGCCTCTTCATCATCTGGGGCATTCTCTGGAGCTTCTCCGAGGTGCCCGGTGTTTCCCATAGTCTATCTCTCTCTCTCTTTCTGTTCTTATTGCTGCTGAAACAAGTTGTTTTGCTTGCTATGTTTTCTTTTTTGGTTGGATTTGCAGACAAGGACACACATCCTAGTGAGCTCCTTGGTCATCAGGTGGGACAACACTGAGGTATGTATTCACCACTGACTTCACTCAGATCATATGCATGCTACTTATAAGCTAAGGACTATGGTTCTTGGGAATAATTGTATTATCGAGACGTGAGGCGCCGTTGTTGCTATTAGACTAGCTGGAGATGTGCTCCTCAACTAATGCAATGTGAGTACGCGACAATGATTTTGTACATATGGATGTTGCTGTTCCAAGTTGAATTTGAAGATACTTGTGAGAGGAATTTCACACAAAATTGTTGGAGCTTATTTTTAATTCACTATACTTCAGTATTACATCAGGGAGGCGTGTATCATGAGGGTGGTGCTAAATTAACTAAAATTCATAGGCACTAATATGTGTGCATTTCTAACCACCGTATAACACTAATTGTTGAGTTGATGGTATTGTGCCTCGGCCGGTGGGATCAAGCAGGGTAACTTTTGCTTTGATTTCCAAAGTGGTGGTTTGGACAGTACTAAAACCTGATGATTATGCCGACGTCCATACTTCGTTGGACACCATTGTTCCGTGTTAGGGTCAAGAAAGCACCGCTGGTGAACTAGCACGTCGAGACCGCAATCCTGTCTTGTCTGATTCGTGTATAGTGGTATTTCGCTGCTTTGAACGATTGGCTGGTCTGTGTGCAGGTACATCAAGAACAAGTTCAGCAATTAGTACAAGGCGACAAATTATGTTTCTTCTTGTTATTTTAGTATATACAATAAGGTTACGGTTCTTACAGATAGGAAGCAGGTTGTTGGGATCAATATTTGTAAATGCAGTGGCTGGACCTTGGTGTTATCTCACTACATAAATAACTCCTTGGTTTGCCTCTTTGTTTCACAAGCTTTCAAAGAGTACCTCCACTCAGACAACGATCCCAGTACTATCCCGGAGTGTGTATAGAAATTAAACACATATTTGTTTCCCAGGCATGCATAGCTCCGGGATTGATAGGACTGATTACTGAATTATCTTGTGTAGGTTCAGTTGTATTTGTATCACCTTGATGTAATTGCCAGTCCTTCTCCAGATAAGTGCAAATGATTGGTGCTGATTTGGTTGTGATATGTTTCAGGACAAGGGCAGTTCAAAAATTGATAGAGACTCTTAAGGTCATGAAGTAGATAGTGCTCATTATTCCGGCCCTACAACCAAGCTTCATACATCTTGTCAATGACCTTAATGGTAATTATGTCATACAGAAGTGCTTGTCAAACTTTGGTGCAGAGGAGAACAAGGTACATAATAGTACTCAGAATGTCCCCTCCTTACCCCATGCACACATTTATAATTGCAGTTCAATTTCATTGCTTATCTTTGGTTTCTTATGCAGAATCCTCGATATGGTATGGATTTCCTATAAACAGAGTTTGTACCCAAAGATGTGTTGATGGTTCCCTATCACAAAAGGTTTTCTAATTTTTCTTTTTCCACACTAATTGATTTTATTCAATATACGATATGGTATGGATTTCCTATAAACAGCGTTTGTTCCTGTACTACCTCATTGCAGGAAGTTAGGCTCACTTGATTGCCATTGTTGTACATGTTCTTCTAATGCTTAAGAAATGGAACTATATTGTACTAAATCATTCGACTACCAAAAATATCAATGGCCTTTTGTCTATAGAAGAGGTTCTGACATACCAGAATTTAAATTTAATCATATAGTGTATAATTTGTTCGGGAATGATTTTATATGTTCAAATCTCGTTCAGTTTGGTGGTTGTTTGATTGTTTCTGCAGTAAGCTTTATTAGACTCCTCAAATTCAATTGAGCCCATGGTTATGAATTCACAGTATACTTGATATAAGGTAATAGTGAATGTCTTCTGAGCCTTTAGATCAGACGATCAGTACTTTCAAAAGAACATCAACTGAGTGGAAGTTCATTTCTTTAGAGCATTTTTTTTATAATGCACCATTCTGTATTTGCCAATTGCCTTAATTTTTCTCTATGCACTAAGCCCTTGGCATTCTTAGAAGGTTGTTCCATAATTTCTGTGATTCATCCCTCTGTATGTGGCTTGAAATGGAGGCTTGCATGCCCAAGGCAGGTGGTTAAAGCCCTCTTTTATTGGTGTGGCACTGGTGAGTGCAATGCATGATGCAGCAGCTGGAGATGTGGCCAACAGCACTCAGGAAGCGCCCCGCCTGTGAAGCGATACGTCTGATGCCAACATACCAAGGTGAGCTTCGCCTACTTCCCCACTCTGTATATCTATAAGCCTACATGATGTACTCTGCTTCCTCCTCCCTTTTTAATGAATGAATCTCTTACTGAGCAGCGCATGTTCTTTAGGTAGGTAGCACAAATGATATAGTCGAATTAGTCCCCTTTTACTGGTGGTTTTTGGTAATGACTTACTATGCTTCAAATATTTGGAAAAGCCTATGTACTTACATTTCTGCTGTCAAATTGTATACTATGTAAATTACAGGAGAACAATGTACCTTTGCCTTTAAATATGAAATTACTTGCGTGCAACTGAATGCTATCTAAAATTCATAGCTACAAAAGAAAGGCCTCTTGATATGCAAATAACTATCTTTTTAAATCGTGTACAGTGCAGGTACCAACTATCCCGCTTCAATGAACTATGGATATGAAGGAAATTTCCTACTAGAAACATATGAAATGTTTGGTTATCTGTGTCCATTTAACTGTCAAAAGCATCTCTGCAATGCAAAGTGGACTGTGTAATACTTCTTGAAGAGGAAATGCTTGTTATCTGTATGAAAGTTTCTAACTGCATTAGCAGGAGAGAAGTTCAGTTTCTATTAGTGTAATATTCAATATATCTTTTTTTCCTTGGAACTTTGGACCTTCGAACTTCTGTTTTGCATGCTATTTATTCTCTGGTGAAGTAGTAAAATGTAAATGCATAGTCTGCTCTCGCTAAGAGTCCAGCTGATTTAAAATGTGCCAGTGTGTTCCTTCTATATCTACATGTGATGCACATTTATGTCTAACCAATACATGATTGCTTGGGATCATATCTGTCAGTTATGGAAAGAGCACATGGAATTCTTGCATATCATGGCCATAAGGGAAATTAAGCCTCTTCACACGGCTATGATGGCATGCTTGATGTGGGAGAACATGGGCGTCTCTATGTTCTTGTGGCCTTTTAATATCTACTCCCCCCGTTCGGAATTACTTGTCACAGAAATGGATGTATCTAGATGTATTTTAGTTCTAGATACATCCATTTTCGAGACAAGTAATTCCGAAAGGAGGGAGTAACCCTGATCATGTCGTTGTGCATTTCCTTTAATGTGATTTCAGTGTTAACCAAGACCTCCTCACTTGCATGTCCCTGGGCTACTAGCAACGCATACAAGCAATTGAAATGGACCGATACCTACCTGGCACCGCACCTGGACGCCTCAGCGGCGCGCCATGGGCGCGCCCCATCCACCAGTATCTTACAAATTGTGTACAACTTGGTCAACTCAGCTAGAACGACATTTTTTTCTCTCAGTGAATTTGTGCGCGCGGTCCATGCGTAACCGAGATTGGAGGATAATGTTTCTTTACGCTTCCACATGCTCCAGCTAGCTGACCAACGTGTGTGCGCTACAACCACCGGTAGATTCAGATTCTTCTCCTGCATTTGCATCTGCAGTTGGGAAAGAAAAGCGAGCTCGGCTCCGTGTAATCATCAAGTCGTCAATCCTCAGTTGGGTTGCCTCCTCAAAGCTTCACCACTGGTGCCGAGCGGATTGACTAGTATTCCAGTGCCACCTTCACCATCGCTAATCAGGTGTGTGCTGTGGACACACACACACGAAGGCTTACTTGCTGTCAGAAAGCTCACTTTCCCTCATCCTGCGGCTGCTTCCGCGACGCACCGACGTCATCGTCTTGAGACTCGAGGAGCTGCCTATGATGCTGAGGATGGCAAGCAACCGCTGCCGCCGCAGTCACGCACCGGAGGAACGTCGCCCGCCACTAGTATGCCTTCCCCCACGTGTGTGTGGACCAAATCGGTAGCCATAATACCAGTGACCGGTATTCAAAAGTGCCATTTTCAATGGCAAAAACTATGCTCCTTTGCAGGTAATTTTCTGTTGTACGTACTGGTTTCGTATGTGGTCTATACTATCAAACAAAGTATCAACCGTTGTTTAAGGTGGTGTATATGCGGCTGGAGCGGGTGGCTAGGGAAGTTTTCACCCAACAGGGATGGCAGCATAATTTCCGGATCGGTCCACCACCTCATTAAACATAGGGATAGTGTTGTTCTTCTACGAATTTACTAGTGCTAGTATGTCGGGTTTTTTCTTATGTCAAACTGTTGGCTGTGTGCATCATAACTATGCAGATGCCGGGTGTTACTCATTATGCTTGTATCCGCTTGATGCTACATTTTGAGTTAATAAATTGCCCTTTATCGAAAAAGCATGGGGATGGGGTGAATCTACCCCGTGGTGGGAGGGGATCCCTCTATACTCACATAAATCCTCCACGGGGTTTGCTACCGCAGTTTTCCTTTACCTTGCAACCCAATGAGACCTTAGGGCATCTCCAAAGCGGACCTTTCAAACCGCCCGTAACCTGTATCGGTTCGTCGAATGGTCTAGACGTACTTTTCTGGCAAATCCAAGACAAACTATGTGTGTGTGGGGGGGGAGGGGGGGTTGCGCGAGTCCAGATAGTAGCACATAGGACTCCAACACCCCCGGCCCACCCAAAACCCTTCCTAGACATCGCGCTTCCATCCTCCCATTTTCTCTCCTTCAGTTTTTATCTCTTGCCTTCGCCGCTGCTCCACCACCCCGGCCGCCACGCCACACCCCCTACCGGAACTGACGAGTCTGTCACCTCCAATGGTACACCCGGGCCCCACACCGCTTCACCTCCGCCGCCATTCCACACCTCTCCTCCGACCGCCGTGCAGGTGCCATCCGCTCCTATGATGGTCACCATGCCCGGCAACTATTCGGTGAATTGCCCGAGATAAATATGTTGCCCCTTCTTCTTTGAAGCAATGGATTCGGATATGGAGTACATATACGAGCACTATGTTGAGTTGCCCGATGGCTCGTCCAACGAGGAGGACTACACAAATGAGAAGATGATGATGCAGGCAGTGCTTGTAGACGAAGAGTGTGCGGAGGAGCATGTTATCAATTTCAAGGGATCAATCATGGGTCATCGAGTGCTCAATTGCAACACCGTGCGGCCATTTGACGCTGATAGATGACTACTTTGCCCCCAATGCCCTCTTCGCTGACAATTCTCGCCGGTACTTTCGAATGGACCAAAGTCTTCGATCGTATCTACCATGGCGTTGGGTCCTTTGATGACCACTTCATCTTGAAGAAGGACGTCGTGGAAAGGATTGGGTTCTCTGGTTATCAGAAGTGTACGGCCACACTATGGATGCTTGCATATGGCACGGATACCAACATATCTGAGAGCACATGCGGAGATGACATGGTTAGGTTTGCAACTTGTGTGGTTGAGGTGTTTGGACCTCAGTACCTAAGAGAACTAAATGTGGCAAACACCGAGAGGATCTTAGCAATCTCGAAAGTAAGAGGGTGTTCAGCTTTGCTTGGATCTCTTGACTGCATGCATTAGAAATGGAAGAATTGCCCGAAAGCTTTACAAGGGCAATATCAAGATCATGTTAAGAAGCCCACCATCATTCTTGATGCAGTTGCATCACATGATCTTTGGATTTGACACGCTTTTTTGGCATGCCTGGGTCTCAAAATGACATCAATGTGCTGCAGCTATCACCAATTTTGCTAGGCTGACTGAAGAAAAAGCTCTTCCTTGCCACTATACCATCAATAGGCATGAGTACAACATGGGGTGCTATCTAGTTGCCGGTATCTATCCTCCGTGGGCTACCTTTGTCAACACCATCTCTAACCCAGTTGGCCAAAAAAGTCTCACTTTGCCTAAAGACAAGAAGCAACTAGAAAGAATGTTGAGAGGGCATTTGGAGTTATGTAGGCACGTTTTGCAGTTGTTTGTGAACCTGCTAAACAATTGGTTCCGGAGACCTTGTGGGACGTGATGACCTCTTATGTGATCATGAACAACATGATCATGGAGGATGAGGGCAAGGATTCTGCCGCAACTCTTGAATTTGAGAACATGGGTGATCATATCAAACTTCCCGACCAAAATCCACCCGCATTTGAAGAGTTTGTTCAAATGCATCAACAAATTCGGCATCGAGCAACTCACGGACAACTGAAGGAAGATGTGATTGAGCATCTTTGGGCGGTTAGGGGGGCAACAATTTTGGAGTGTAATATTTGAACTTTTTAAAATTAGAACTACTGCTGCATTTGAATATTTGAACTATTTTAGACTATATATGCGACTATTTGAACATGCAGACTAAGAAACATTAGGGTCGAATGTATTCGGGTAGTGTTCGATGGACGGTTCCCACATCCGTGTCCACGAACTGATTTCCCTGTTCACGGGCAGATGCGGGAGAGAATTTGTGGGTTAGCATTGGAGATGCCCTTAGTGGCCACGCATCAACTTTTTTTTAGGAAATCAAATATAAATTTGTCTCATCACACTGATCATTCAGTAGCATGAGCCTCTTAATGTAGCTAAATCTATATTTTTTTAGTGAGAAGGAGGACTCTTTGATCTGGAAATATGAATCCAAAGGAATGTACTCTTCTAGATAGTTGTATGCTACAATAAATTTTAGAGGGATGCAGCCTATTTATCTTGCAACAGTTTTGCAGATTAAGATTCTCTAAGGATTCAAGATTTCATATGGTTACTTTTGTAGAACAAAATTATGCCATGCGGTAACTTGAGAGAAATAGGGATACATAACCACTTGAGTGTAGTCATTGCTCTGAGATTGAAACAATATTTCATTTTTTGCGGGTGCATCGTTTCTAGGCTGATCAGGATGGAGTTTGTGTAAGTTTTAAGTGTAGAATTCGAGATTTCGAGACTCTGGCTAAACACTGGCTTTGCAATAAGAAAAATATATATCTCAATACTGTATCATCTGTGACCCTATGACGATTGTAGAACTGTAGAAATGCTTTGTTATTTAACCGATTTTCTTGGATCTCGATTAAGGAGGTTGGGGGCAGGGTCCTGAAATACCTCACCGATTGGACCAAACACTCCGAGGAGCTCAAAATGGGGAAACTGATAACCTTCTAGGAGTTGTTGATCGTAAAGTTATGTTTCTCGAAAAGGAGATTAAAACCTCTGGCCTTTGCTTAATTGCGATGCACACAATGATCTTTACTGAAGTTTATGTAAGGCGCGGAGGCCAAACTCACCAACAAAATGAGTATAGTACATAGAGAACTACAGTAGAGCCATTACAGGATACGAAATTAACACCCATGACTAAGTCGACTTCTTCCAGAACAACACCTCTATGAAGGAATACACATCCTCATGCCGCCGTCGCCACGTCCAGCCTTAGATGACAAGGACAAGGATTTTCATCCTACTTGCTAAGACAGACCACTGAAGGCTAGCACGCAAGCAAATAGACAACGCCTTAAACAAGGTGATGACTTAAGTTTATCGTTGCTGAGTCTAACCATTAAAGGCCAAAATAAAGTTTTTCACCCTAGATATGAAGTGATGCTTCAATCACCATCTCGATACGAAATTTTTGATAGTTGCACCAGTAAGTACTCAACGCTAGGCAGGAGTGGCGCTAGTAGGAGGGTGGGACATAGTCCCACAAAAGATCACTATCATGGGCGTTGGGAGGCTACCCGCGACGAGGTGTGGATCTGGCCGCTACTCTCCACACCGGAGAGAAACAAAGCTAGAGTTGTTATCTTCAGGAGGCTTCTTCTTTCCACTTTCTCCTCCACTAAACTTGCATTAAGCGTTGTCTTTGTAGCATGGATAACCTGCATTATTGAAAATGAGATCATTTATGGGGTACCCTTTGTTCATGGTTGTAAATACACCCTACTATATCGGAAAAAGATTAAATAATTAAAGAAGTCAAATAAGTTTAGAAGTTTTTTTTTGGAATAAACTTGACTTTCTTTTGCACTAGTATGTAAATTTTCGTGAATAAAAACCTAGCATTGACTTCAGGGAAAAAATTATTTGCTATTATTGGTCACTGTTCGCACTATTATGGCCGAGATTTTTGTTTTTTAAAAGATGTCAACAGGTTTTTTTAAATTTTTTTACAAGTTTATTTAAAAAATATTTTCAGAATTTTTTATTTAATTACTATTTTTTTTCATATAGGTGTACACACACGCATAGATCAAACGTCCGTGTCCATCATTTCTGGCTTTTCATACATCCCATAGACTTGTGAAAACAATATCCAGTCTTAACTCAGATCATCAATCAGTCATGTGCCTGTATTGTAGAATAACTGTAGTTTTCGTGATCCGAGGTTGTGTCATGGCGTACGTTATCTTGCGCAGCCTCGGTCACACGGTGAAGTCATGACAAGTTGAGGATTGGATAGATTTTTAGCCGCCCTCGCACAGTCGCAGGTAATGAATCTTCGCAACGACTCTCCTTTTGAAAACGATGGAAGCTGTTTTTCTGCCGTACGCAACACTACGTCTCCTAGTCCTAACGACACGCTAGAGCGACAGCCGACAGACTATCAATTCACTAGAAAATTCCAACTGAACGCATCTGTGCATGTGCGACAGTGTGCGCATGGGGATCTGAATCCTAGCCTTCGCAAATCGCAGGTCCATCCTCTGATCCTCCCACCACGAGGGGTTTCTCAATGAAGGGAGCTCCTTTTTTTTATTAGAGAGAGATTGTACGATGGAAGGCAGACACCACTAGCGATCGCCCGTGCGCAAATGAAGGGAGTATTTTGATCGCACAAATTCAACCTTCACTGTATCATTTTTACAGTTATCTAGTTCATAGTTACAAATTCAAGAATTTGAAAAGCGATTTTGTACACAATAACAGTTACAAAATCAATATTTTTTAAGGAAAAAAAGTTTTGAATACGGATATAAGAGTTTTGAATACATACATACCATTATCAATTCCCTCGCAAAAATATATACCATTATGAATTTTGTGTAATATAATTCATAAAATACTAGATTATTTCTTGTTCAAACCTTAAATTTTGGATAACCGAACAATTATGAAGTAACACAACAATTAGAAAAGAGTTGGCACCCTCTTCTACCATTGGTTGCAATTTTTTGTTGGTCAGAAAATATTTTACCATCATCATCCAACTAAAGGAAACTTGTTTCACGGAGTCAAAAAAAAGAGAGAAATAAACTTCAAAATTTCAAGGGCAAGATCAATTTGTTACAGCAGCCGAAAGGAAGTCATAAGAAACAAAATCCAAATGAAATTTCAATTCATTGGTTACCTTGCAGAATCATTTTGGTATCAGTGATCCAAAGCGGATACACATCTTCTTTCTAGAATAAGAGCAACTGTAGCAGAATCGTTATGTCGGCGGCCTCCATAACGCATACGAAGGGCGCTCCATAATGTAAGGAAGAAGCTGCCATGGAGGAATTGATTTCAGCTGACACCAGTCATTGTTTTAATTTCTTCACTAATTTTGTACTAATCATTTCTTAATTGCACAAATGACACCAATACTGCATTGCTGACACAATAGGAAATTCTTTCTAGCTTCATCCCTGATAATGTTTTGGCGGTTGTGGAGGTTTGCACAAGCGCAAAGTTGCTATAATGTGGCCTCTATATTTTTCCTGCAAATAGGACCCCTTTGTCGTTGGGTCATATGTTCTTTCTAACATATTTACAACAATTTAGATCAAACAATGAGGATAATTCAACAAATATTATTACAAACCATTCCGAATACAACAAATAATCCAAATGCATAAATATTCAATTAATTTTGCAAGTAAAACTAAATGAATTTGAAAGAAATTTAAGAACACGATCTCTCATCTAGCTGCAAGTTATTCTCAATGTGATCCTCCGTCAATCATGATGGGAGTCCCGGTCTTCAATCTTCCGATACGCCTCAAGAAATGCTTGAATGCGACATGTGTGCCCGCAAGGCCTAACGATTGTGCCAATATCTTCATAGTCAATGGGGTCTGGTATATTCCTCTCATCCTCGATGATCATGCCGCATAGGATCACACAACATGTCATGGCATTTACGAAGAAACTTGTTCCAGAAATGAGCAGGGTCTCGGAAAATTGAAAATCTTGATTGCGGTACTTCAATGCCCTCTCCAATTATTTTCTCTGAGCTTCTTGCGCCTTGGCGAAATGCTTATGTTCCTGCTCTCGAGATTAGAAATTATATTCATAAATGTTGACTGTGATGTATAGTTGCCATCGTTCAGTTAGTAGCTTTGGGCATATCGATGGCCATTCACCATGAAATTGCAAGGTGAAGAAGTACCAACAGCTAGCCATGCAAACATATGAGATCTATGCAAGACATTAATGGTACTATGAGATCTAGGCAACCCAAAGTAGCAATGCAGATCTATGACCTTCAGAGCAACATCTTTCAAAAACTATGGTTGGATCCTTAATGCCCGGTGAATTGACAGTGCCAGGTTGCAAGGTAATTCTTACACTCCAGTGCATACAGTTATCACTCCCTAGCATCACATGCCAGCCTTTTGCTTCATACATCACTAGAAGCCTGGCCGTGTCCTCCGGATTTAGGTGCATGCAGATATTGCGGTCCATAAACACGCACCACGTTTTCAATGAACACTTTCGTGCACTGATTGTTGTATCTTCGGCCATTCAAAAAAGTGACGTCCATGCATCTGCAAGAGAGCAATATGCAATCCTCCTAAGTGTTGTGGCCATCTTCTTAAAGGGGGGACCTAGGAGACTGGTGGCGTTTATCTATTGTTGAAAGAAAGGTTCATTGACGTGCATGTCTTCGGCAATTCGATGGAACAGCGGTTTGGTGATGCAGAAGTGTCGCCGAAACACGTATCATGGGAATGTACAACCTAACACAAAGTAATCGAGTATGCGTCGCTCATGGCCTTCGATTCTGCTTCGTTGAAACGACCAACCTGCGGCCCTGAAGGCTTCCTCTTTGTTTACGGTTGATGCTATACATTCAACAAACATCAATATCACCTTGTCTTCTTCGGCGTCCATGATTTCATTCATGGACTTGTAGCTCGAGAAATCCATGACGAATCAGGAAAAAAATTTACCTCCATCATTCGAATCATCTACACATTATGTAAATCCTACGCCATCTGCACGAATTTATGAGCCGTAAACTAAATCTACAAGAAAATGTTGGAAAAAATTACCTCTAGGCAAGTCATCGAACACTTTGAGGTCGCACGTTGAAAGCGGTGGCATGACGGGCCTGGCAACGGAAGAAGGCATGGGGCTACGACGAAGTGTAGGAGGACCGGGAAACGACTCAGCTAAGGTGACATGGGCCAATTCACGGTGTCTGGGCTTTGGAGGTGGCACGAAACGAATGTGGTGCGAGTATGTAAAAGACAGCTAAGGGAAGTATGTAAAAAACAGCTAAGGGAAGTCTTTAAATATCCGTCGTCCCAATATTTGGATGGATGGAGGGCGCGCCATATGGTCTCGTCCAACCTCCAAATATGAGTCGCGCGCCCGCCGAAATTTATGGCGATGGAAGGTGGGACGGTCACTCTGCTCAATTGACTTTTTCGATCAAAATCGTAGTAAGTCATAATGGTGCTTATTATAGCGATGGGACCGATATGACGGCTAGAGCTCTAGAAATTGTACTCCATATAACTTGGTTAACCCAGATTATCTCAAAAAAAAAAAACTTGGTTAACTCAGATTGAGTGAGTATATTTCTCACTGAATTTGTGCGCGCGGTCCATGCGTAGCCGAGATCGGAGGGGAATGTTTCTTTACGCTGCCACCTGCTCCAGCCAACTGACCACCGTGGGTGTGGCCCAACCACCGGAGATTCTTCCGCTGCATCTGCGTTAGGAAAAGCAAGGCGAGCTCATCTCAGCTCAAGTCAGCTCGCCCTCCTCTCTCTCAGCTCCGCCACTGGCGTCGAGCGAGCGAGTTGACCAGCACTACTACTTCAGTGTCGCCATCGCCGGTCAGGTGGTGCATACTGGGCACACGCCAAGGCCAAGGCTTTGCTCGCTCGCCGTGAGAGCTCGGTCTCTCTCTTCTTCCTCCTCTGCCCGCGGCTGCTTCCGCGACGCCGCCATCGTCTTGAGGAGCGCTGCCTGCCTGCGATGCTGGGCATGGCCAAGCAGCTGCAGGCCGCGACGCACCGGTGGAACGGCGCCCGCCGCCGCCAGCCCCTCGCCCCCGCGCCCCCTCGCCACGCTCCCGCGGCCAGAGCCGGCAGATTCCTCGCGTGCCTGCTCGCTCTCGCCGCCGGCGCCATCCTCATGCTCTGCGTCACGCTCCACCGCCCGGAGCCCGATGCTTCCACCGCCGCCTCCTTGCCACGGTGAGTACTGGCCAATAACCAGCCACAGGTGACGCGTACGCCACCTGCTCGACTAATTACCCGCGGCTGCGGCGGCTAACACCGCCCTCCTTCCTCCCTCTCAGCGGCAGCGGCTACGCCGTGGTGATCAACACGTGGAAGCGCTACGACCTCCTGAAGAGAGCCGTCGCGCACTACTCCGTCTGCGCGGGCGTGGACGCCGTCCACGTCGTGTGGAGCGAGCCGCGGGAGCCGCCGGAGGCCCTGCGCCGGAGCGTCCTCAACTGCAGCCGCGCCGCCGCCGACGTTGGGTTCGTGATGAACAGGGGAAACAGCCTCAACAACAGGTTCAGGCCGATCCAGGGGCTCAGGACGGACGCCGTCTTCTCCGTCGACGACGACCTCGTCGTGCCGTGCTCCACGCTGCGGTTCGCCTTCGGCGTCTGGCAGAGCGCGCCCTCTGCCATGGTCGGCTTCGTGCCCCGGATGCACTGGCCTGCTGACCCGGCACAAGTGAGTACACATAACTAGCAGTATTTCTGTATTCTAGCGGATCATGAGTTATGTTAACTGAATCAATTTCCTCTGCAGAGAGGCAACAGTAAGGAGTACAGATATGGAAGTTGGTGGTCAGTTTGGAGGACAGGGACATACAGCATGGTACTTTCCAAAGCGAGTTTTCTCCATAAGCGGTATTTGGATCTATATACCAACCACATGCTACCGTCGATACGCGATTATGTGACAGAGAATAGGTATATATAACTCTATATTACTGCATCTACATTTTTAGAAAGTTTTCTTCAGTTATGTGTATTATGCTGCCTGAAATGATACCCTATGTAGGACGTACTATTAAGATTTCCACCAATGCTTGGCAGGAATTGTGAGGACATTGCTATGTCTTTTCTTGTTGCAAATGTGACCGGAGCTCCACCAATATGGGTCCAAGGTCTGTAAGCATCCCTGCTCACCATTGAAATTCTTATACAACCTTAACTTTTTTTGGAGGTAATTTTTTATATAGCCTTTTTTAGTTGAATTAGATCCCATTTAATGCGCTGCAACGATCTTCACATTTGCTCTCACTTCTCAGTGTTGATAAATTCCGTGTTTGGGGAATTACAAGTGACGCTCAGTTTTACTTAAGACAACAAATGTCTTTGTTTAGACTGTTAACGTAGATGCGTTTTTGCCTGTACATTTTGTCATCCAAATGGATTATCAGCAGAAACATGGACCTACAGATGATATCCTGCTATGCTCTTGCCAACCAACCTGCCATTCAGGAAAGCTTGTGAACTGAATATATTCAGACCCCTTTCCAAAAAAAAAACTGAATATATTCAGAAGGCTTCAGTTAGAGCATGTTAATTATGTGCACACAGTATCTCATCTGCGAAGGAAGGGAGATTTCATTTAAGCCATAGCAGAGCTACATCATCATGCACCACGCCAGCGATTTCCTCAGGGTAATTCCTGAGCCAATACGCTGTGTGACCATCAGCGTTGAAACTAGGCCATAGGAGCATTGAGTTCACCCTCACAACATTCTGACGATGAACAGTAAAATAGTTATTTACCAAAAGTTTTGTCAGATTGATGACTTAAATGGAACCCAGTTGTTGTATGCAAGATTTGCCCATGGCGGACATGAACACGTGGTAAATGGTTTACGACGTTGTGATCACGCGAGGCTTTCGGAACTTGAACTTGATATAGTTTTTTTTGGATAAATGAACTTGATATAGTTAAAAATATCTGAACTCTTAGTTGTATGTATATTTGCTATCAAATGTGATAATTTCCTCAAAAGTCCCGATTGAACGGTGTTACAATAACTCTACCCATCACTCTAGTGTCTATTAGGAAAACAGCTAGTCTGAAAATTCGTTGCTTTTTCTGTATGCTGGTCAGTTACTTTTAGCATTACTTGAAGTGCCTTGTTTGAATTAGCAACAACCATATAGAGGTCACACTAATTTGATGTCAATACAGGAAACAAAAAAAAACTAGCCATGTAAACATAATAGCCTGGATGTTATTGTTATCAGGAGGTCACACTAATGCCCAGACTATTGATTTTACTGCAGGAGGGATATTTGAGATCGGATCGACCGGCATCAGCAGTTCAAAAGGCCATGGTTTGCGGAGATCTAGATGTTTGAATGCATTTGCTTCCATGTATGGTCATATGCCTCTGGTAGCGAATACAGTCAAGGCTGTTGATAGCCGAACTAGCTGGTTTTGGTGATACGGTTTTCAGTTCAGTTTGGTTTGGTTTGTCTCTGTTTTGACTTTCACTTGGGTGCCGCCTAGCACATATTACCAGGCTAGTGTGCTTGTGCATAGTTCATCAGATTCTAAGATACAGTGGCCGTTGCAAGACTACGGCTCTTTGTAAATTATATGTGCAGGGGAACTGAAACTGTTTATGAATTTTGACACTCCTCTAGTCAAGCGCAGTACAGAGTCGTACTATTTTTGTCTACAGCATTGGTACTGAGCATTGTCAGTCAGGTTCACATATATAGATGCAGAATGCCGCAGCATATTCAGGGAGCACCGCCGTACACAAGAAGGATGGATGCAGCAGTAGCTAGCGACGGCGAAACATGGAGAAGATACAGAATTTTTCTGTATGGTCAGTTACTTTTAGCATTATTACATTGGAGTGCCTTGTTTGAATTAGCAACAACCGTCTGGAAGCATTTAAAAAATTCAAGCTTGCAACAACCAGTAGAGGAGATAGGAGTAATACCAATTTGATAGCAATACAGAAAACCAAGAAGAACTAGTCATGCAAACATAATAGGACTGTGCTAGCAACAGATCCGCACGAGTCCACTTCTTCCGATAGTTTTTTCCTGCCGTGCCAACCATCTCCGATTTTTCGGTAAAAAAATGGAGGAACTGGGAGTTGAACCCACTACCCCTTGATATGTCATCGCTGTGTGCAACCAACTTGCCTAGATTGAACTATTGACTAAAAAGAGCTTAGATAGTATTTGTACTACTACGTAATCGCATTACCTAAAAACAAACCATTTTTCTTTCTTCCTTTTGTACTGTATTATCGTTATCCTATTTAGATGGCTAGGCTGCACAAGGGTTTGAACCCACGCTCTCTACTCCACATACCCGACGCTCTTATCGACTTTATTAGGTTCAGAAGTTACCAACCCCAAAGGTACAAAAGTTATCAGTCTTGTGGTACGTAACTTACCGCACTTCTTACACATAAAGTATCGGGAGATATTTGAACATTTTTTTGGGTCAGAGTTACCACTGGGTGTTGTACATAAAATTATCATGTTTTGTGGTCCGTAAAAACCATGCTACTTACACAAAAGTTATCGAGGGATTTTTCAGTAACTTTTTTCCATGTCAAAGTTACCATGATGTTTGTGCGTAAGTTATCATGTCAGCGGTACATAATTTTTCATACTATTTACACAAAAATCATCGAAGGTATGTTTCAAGCACCCTTCGTGTCAAAATGTTACCACCACGTTTGTATGTAAATTATCAGGGTTGCGGTGCATAAAATATGACGCTATCTACATATATGTTAAGTTAGGGGGGGGGGGGTTGTTTCAACAAAAAAATTCCCCCGAGTCAAAATTACCATAGCGTTTGAACGTAAGTGATCAGACATGCTGCGTGAAAAATAACATGCCATTGACACAAGAATTACAGAGGTTATGTCTCAACAACTCCTCCCCCTCCCCCACCGAGTCAAAGTTACGATGATATTTGTATATATGTTATTATGTATGTGCTGTGTAGATTACCATGCTATGTACAAAGAAGACCGGGGTGTTGTTGGGCCAACTTGCTTACAAATAGACCATGCTTGGGTTAGAGATACCATGGGTGTTGCTCATATATTTTGAATTTTTTTTCTTGGGTTGGAGTTACCATGGGTGTTGCTCATATATTATCATGTTTTGCGATCCCTAGAATACCATGTTGTTTACTCACAAGTTATTTCTGTGTGTGTGTTGGGGGAGGGGGGGGTACATTTGAATAAAAATCCGAGGTCAATCTTACCATTATGTTTGTATGTAAGTTATCAGGTCAGAGTGCTTAAATTATCGTGTTGTTTACAAAAGAATTTGGGGGGTATGTTTCAACCACCCTTCGTGTCAAATGTCACCGCCATGTTTCTACATAAATTATCATGGCTGTGGTGCACAAATTATCATGTTATGTACACATAACTTACCGGGGAAGGACCGGGAGGGGGGATATGTTTCAACAAAAAAAATCCCATGCCAAAGTTACCATGGTGTTTGAGCGTACACTATCACGCCTGCTGTGTGAAAAATTCCATGTTATTGACACAAAAGTTATGGAGGTTATATCCCCCCACCCCCCTACTGCACATCGTGACAGAGTTACCACCACATTTGTATATATGTTATCATGTCTATGTTGCACAGAATATCATGATATATACCCCGTCATAGAGGAGAGATTGTTGTTGGACCAACATGCTTATCAAGAGACCATGCTTCCAAACCAACAAATGTGTGTATTTCCTTTTCTCAAAAAAAAATCCTGAATTTTCGCATATGTTTTTCTGTTCTACTAGTAGATTACACAAGAAAAGTCAACTACAAAAACTTCCTCTATCGGGACAAGAAATAAACTTGGTGAGTTGGTTGTTGGGCTAGTTTATGTACCAAACGATCAGGGTTCGAATCCCCTATGACGCATGATTTTTATCACCCAAAAAAGTCCTTACAGGAGAAAAAAAAGGGATGTGTGGCGAGAATATATGGCAAGCGCTAAAAACGAAACTGTGTGCCGTGATGTGCGGGAGCGGACGAGAAGATGGGCTTGCATAGCGCACTGCGGGCCGGGACGTGCGGGAATGGGCGAAAAAAGTCGAGAAGATGGGCTTGCATAGCGCACTGCGGGCCGGGATGTGCGGGAATGGGCGAAAAAAGTCGGAAAAAGGTGGGCTTTCGCGGGATCGTTCGATGCGCATCTGACGGCAATCGAAGCATGCGTGCCTGTCCCTAACGAACAGTCGGCAGGAATTTAGCTTTATACCCTTTCCCGCAAAAAAAAACATAATAATACCCTGGATGTTAATTGTTATCAGGAGGCCACACTAAAATGCCCAAGCTGCTAATTTTACTTCAGTTTCATATGACCCAGCGAATCCTCTGCTCTCGACGTGCCATTACAAATCCAGCAGTCCGGTACTTAATCTTACACGGAAAGAAAGATACCAGAGCGATCGAGCCTACAGATGCATACGGCGGATACGAAGAGAAAGATACGACGAAGGGGGCCTGCGGCCGGTGTTTCCCTACCCTACATGACGGCGCAGCCGGTGGTCGCTGCAGCCATGTTGCCCGCCCATCTCCAGCTCGTCGGCGTCGTTCACGACGTTGACGAAGTAGGGGTAGGGGTAGGGCCGCGGCACGTAGACGGGCGGCGCGGTGGCGTCGCGCTCGCGGACGCGGAGAGGCGTGCCCGGCGGCGACCGCGGAGGAGGAGGAGGCGCGACGACGGCCGTGGCAGGGCGGCGGCGGCGAATGTAGCTGGCGATGAGGTAGGTGACGAGCACGACGGCGACGATGCAGCTGATCCAGATGCTGACGGTGCGGGCGAGGTGGCTGCCGACGTCGATGGCGGGGCAGGGCTGCGGGGCGGGGCACGCCTGGCACTGCTGGCAGGCGGGGCAGTTGTTGATGATCAGCACTCCCGCGGGCGGTGGGGTGCCGCCGGGGAACGACATGGTGGTGTGGCCTGCGGGCGGCGGAGCTAGAGCGCGATGGCGGTGTGGCCTGCGGGCGGCGGAGCTAAGCGAGGAGGTAGAGCGCGGTAGTGGAGACTGGACAGTGGAGAGCAGAGCACAACGGCCTCCGGGTCTCCTTTATAGCGATAGCGACGGTGCCATAGGCCGATAGCGAGCTCGCCTCGCCTCCTTGTTGAACGGTCAAAGAACGATCATGGCTGGTTCACGTACGTACGTAGCCTCCTGCTCCTGCAGTTCTCTCCTACCTTTTGACCGACTATGGTTTGTTTCCGGTAATCTGTATAATTATTTGCCTTGCAAGTTCTGCACCCGGCTATTTCCGGCAATTTGACCGGTGGATCACGGCTGCCGCTCCTCATCCGATTGGTGTCTCGTACTGCTGTGAAACATGTGGCAGTGTGCAGTTTATCAAAAAGTATTTACGAAAAACGTAACCCTTTCGTTTGAAAAGATTCCAAGTATATCCAAGCCAAGCTTGCATTGGGAGAGACGTTGCAATGCAGTTTCCCCATGCTCTAGACATTTCTCGACACCTCCGGATGGTTAACACGATCAGTATCCAAGAGAGTAGCATGGCCAAATCCTTCATTGACGAAAAGGCAGTTAATTCGAATACAGAAACTTGTAGAGGTCAATCCAACTAACTTACTTAATCAACTACTTAGCTTCCAAAGGGTTACAGTTTTGTGCAAATGAGCAACTCAAAAATAGCACCTGAACTGAACATAGACTACTCAGTGTGGTGTTCAATACTCAAGTACATGTAACAAAGAGAGTTGATCAGTTATAAAATCCAGCTGCTAACCTCCCCCGATATAATGAAGATTTGTTGGCTAGCGCATGTGCTTTTTCACCTTCGTGTTAGAGGGGTTTTCCACACTAAATCTTGCGTCTTCTACTTGTTTCCGTTCATCGCCGTGTTGTGTTGCACGTAGTATCTCTAACAGATGGACATGTGGCCATGGTGACGGAGTTGTTGATGAACGAGATGCTGAAGTGTGTGATGGCTTTCTCTAATGCACATGAGCAGTGGCGGAGCTAGGCAGGAATATCAAAGGGGGCAAAAGTTAAAACATGAACAACTAAAAGGGCAAAGATTGATCTTTTCCTTATCTAATCCCTGCACAGTAAAATTTCTTCACTGACTTGCCTAAGGTTGGGGGGCCATGGCCCCCTCAAGTTAGCACTAAGCTTTGCCACTGCACATGAGGCGTTTCATGTCTTAGAGAGAGAGAGAGAGAGAGGATGCAGAGGAAAAAGAAGGCGTGACAGTTTTGTTTGCCGTCATGGCATTTTTTTCTTCTGCCAACTCATTCTGATGGGCGGGCTCGACCAATTAGTGACACCAGCAAAGCACTTAGCATTTACCGTCAGCGTTTGCCACTGTCAATTTTCGGTATGGTGATTTTTGTTACGGTTTGTAAAGTGGTGGTTTTTCACTAATGACACCGCTAATGGATGGTTTTTTACATTTCACTCTAACAAAAAGGATGATATTACAGTATAATCATATATACAACGCGCTCTACTGCTGATAGTGGATGCACATGTGCCCACTTATAGTTGATGGGACCATGTACGAAGATCCATCTTTGACATGTTTAGTTGCCTGCATCCATTTTGACATCCTTGCATTTGTGATTCAATAGATCATGGCTGAGATAATACATGATCTAACTTTGTTCTACACTTTGTTTGGTTGCCTGCATTGCATTATGAGATCGTTTGATGAACGGCGTTTGGTTGGCTGTGCTCGAGGGTATGGTTTTGAAGATTCAAAATCATGCATTTGGTTGCTCCCATCCAAATGGTTTGGTTACCCCTTTTGACTAGTGATGAACTTACCACACATTACACTACATAGTGAGTGTAAATAAACATCCTGTAGTATGAAATTAACTTTGTTTCTCTCCTAACAACTAAACAAATGGCAGTTCGTCCAAACTACTCACAAATTACAATTAACAGTCATATTGCATAGCGGGAGAAAGATACATCAAGGGCGATGAAGGGGGAAATGCACCTTCTTCTTCTTCTTCTTCTTCTTCTTCTTCTTCTTCTTCTTCTTCTTCTTCTTGTGTTACCTCTGTTAGACAACATTCTTGATCTTCCCAAACTTGTCCCTATTGCAAGTCCACCATCAAGGGCTCATCCCATATTTGTCCCAGTTGTAAATTGTAAGTCCATCCTCGACACACAACTCGGTGGGTGATCATTTTTGTCCCAGTTGCAACTCCATCCCCGACATGCAAATTGGGGGTCCCACTTTTTTCTATCAGTTGCAAGTCCACCCTCGACATGCTCCCCTGACTTGCAATTGGGGCCCCTTTTTTTATCCCAGTTCCAAGTCCACTGTTAGTATGCAACTGGGGATCTGACCAATTTTGTCCCAGGTGCAAGTCCACCCTTGATATGCAAATAGGGGCCCGACCCAATTTTATCCCAGTTGCAAGTCAAGCTCGACATTTAACTGGGAGCCCGACCAATTTTGTCCCCATTGCAACTCCACTATCAATGCGTAACTAGGGACCAGACCAATTTTGGTCTCGATCGCAACTCCACCCCGGACACGCAACTAGGGGCTGATCATTTTTGTCCTAGTTGTAAGTTCACCGCTAACTTGCAGATGGTGGAGTCGCACTTTTTTCTTGTCTCAGTTGCAAGTAAACCATCGACACGCAACTGGCGCGCAACCCTTTTTAATTATAATTTCAACTACACCCCTCACATGCAATTGGGGGGGGGGGGGCACCTTTTCTTGTCCCAGTTGCAAGTCCATAGTACACAACTCGGGCCTGGCCAATTTTCTTCCAATTGTAACTCCACCCTCGATACGCAACTAGGTGTCCGACCCATTTTTGTCCCAGTAGCAAGTCCACCCTTGACACACAACTAGGGACCTGACCAATTGTGTCCCAGTTATAACTCCAACCTCGATATGTAACTAGGGACTTGCCTTATTTTTGTCCCAGTTGTAACTCCATCCTCGACACGCAACTGCATGCGTGCAACAAGACTGCAATTAAGGGCGGGAGAAGGGTTGTCAGCCAGTTGCATCTCCATATTTAAAACATATTCATGATTTTTTATATTATTCATTTTCACCTTTTTAATTAGTCATGAACATTTTCTTAAAAAATTTAACACTTTTAAAGATCATGATTTTTTAGTTCATGTTTTTATTTCTATTATTAAAATTCATGGTCTTTTTCCAAATTCTTGGACTTTTAAAATTGCAAGAGCTTTTTTGTACTCCCTCCATTCCTTTATGTAATATGTATTATTTTTGACATAGTGACCAAGGCACATAAATATAGACAATCTATGACAAAATTACCCTTGGATAATTAATTGACTATTGATAAGTAAATCATTTAGCCTAGGAAAGGAAGAGATACACATAATCGGCAGAGAGATACTTTTATTTTTTTTCTCTACAAGGAGATACACATGCAATCAGGGGAGAGATATTTTCCTTTTTATGGAGGGCTAAAAACGGAATTACAAGGAATTAGAAGAAATGCACCTTACATTGGGGAATTTTATCAAAAACCAAATACACCTTATATAAAGGAAGGGAGGGAGTATTAGCTAGCTTTTTTGAATTTGTATCGAGTGATTGTGCTAGTGTGCATCCATGCATGGATCTGTGTAACTAAGCTCATGGATAGAATGAATAACTATAGTTTTGAATGCTTGAACATTTATCGAATTTTCATGAACATTTTTTGAATTCACTGCTTACATGTTTCGAATTCGTTAACATTTTTTAGATCCTTAGAGATTTTTGAAAATGTGAACATTCTTTTGGTATTTGGACCGTGTTTTTCTGTCCTTTTAGTACATTTTTTTAAATGTCCAGCATGCATTTTTAAATTGTTCAGTGTGAATTGGTAAAACGTTTACGTTATATATTAAAAAAAAAGTACAGCGTATGAAGGAGAGAAGGTCAATGTATATTCAAAAACTTCATCATATATTAAATATTTGTTCAGTGTGTATTGGAAAAATGTTCAATGTATATTATGAAAATTTTCAGTGTGTATTTGAAAAAATATTCACCGTAAATGAAAATATTCAGTGTGTATTTAGAAAATGTTCTTTTTTGGGTGCATTCAAAACATGTTCAACATATATTAGAACAATGGTTATAATACATAAATGTATAAAAATATTAAACTGAAAGAAAACCAGAAGAAAAATTAAACCTGGAAGAGAAAAAGAAATATCGAAAAAGAAAAAAGTATTTTTCTAAACCACAAATTATACACGTATGCTAGGCCTGGGAGGCGCACTGGGCCTGGCCCAAGCGATCGTGATATGACCCTCCTTTTAGGGGCTTGCAGTAAGCACTGTATAGCAGCGCCGAAAAAAAGGACAAGGCCCAGACGATGGGCAACAGCAAAAAGGAAAAACACCAAATAAAGAAAATGCCATAAACAAGTGATGATGCCAACCTAAATGTGGCATGTGTTTCTCGACAAAAAAGTGACATACCATAGTTATGTCACATCTAGATGAGACTTAGACGCACCCTTAATTTTCGCATGCCTAAAACAAATTTTCCTAAATTTGATGACACTAGCCCAAAGATGAAAAGTACTTTCACATGTTCAACGTACCAGTGGAGCGTATGGTTGATTATGTCCACAGTTCATTTCATAACATTATGGTTGCAAATTTAAGAAGTACATCATGACATTGCTAGTCGGGTCATCGAAGTTTGGGAAGGACTTCACCCGCAAAAAAAAAAGTTTGGGAAGGACTTGTACTTTACATATTACTAGTAATAATGTAAGTGCAATGCACGTTTATTAGGTAGGATATTAATTACACGTTATATTAAGTAAGATATATCTGTTGCACGTTGGTATTTGGTAAGATATTAAAATTTTTTTCGCGGGAATGGTAGGATATTAATTACATGACAGATTTTAAGGGATAGCATTGAGTCAAAACATGTTTATAACCAATGGCAGTGGTGGGTAATTAAAGTGTTAAACTGTTTGGTGCTCAACATTGGAGCGATTTGAACTGCTAGATAACATGATTTGACGGTCGAGATGATTTGGATCTGCCCGTTTGGATCTTTTTATATTGGTATAGATATAGATATAGATATAGATAAAAATCTTACGCATCAAACATTCGAGTGATGTTGGGACCTACTATAAAGAATTTGAACAGGTCATGCATCAACTCCTGACTGGAAACCACATTTTAGATGAAACCCTTCTCTGTAGCCAAAATTCTCAAAGGTATTCGTACTGCTATTATTGTTCAAAATCAGCCTCCAACATTTGATTCGGCTGTGTCACTTGCTCTATTAGGCTGGTTGTAATGGGGAGTATCATATACTAGTATCATGCATATGATACTAGTGTATGATACTACCTCCCTAATGCATAGTACCATATATTACGGAGTAGTACTCTATTTATTGCGATGCATGACACAAAGTAGTATAGCATTTAATATGATACGGTATCATGATATGATACTACACCCTCTCTTTCTTCTTTTAATGCTATGACACCTGATCAAAATTGCCTAGTTGGCATGCATGATACTAGCTATGATACTACCATTACAACCAGCCTTAGGCTGGTCATAGTGGGAGTAACATAAGTAGTAACATAGATGCCACATAAGCAAGAATGATGAGGTGGTAAGTAGTTAATGAGGAAAGAGGCAAATAGAGTAACATAATATGTTACCATCACATAGCGCTTTCCAATGCAAGATGAGTCTACAAAGCAATAAATTGAAACATCTATGTTACCACACATATGACACTCCCCACTATGAAGGTAGTAACATAGACTAGTAACATATGTATGTTACTAGTCTAAGTTACTCTCCACTATGACCAGGCTTACAATATATCATTATTATTTCATGCTCCGTTCCAAAATAAGTGTCTCAACCTTGTACACTTATTATTCTTGGGATGGAGGGAGTAATAAAAACGTTGTCGATCAATGTGTGGACTCCAAGGGCCCCCCGTAGAAGAACTGGCCATCGGCCATGTCAGTAGCCACGTAGATATTCGGATCAGTCATGTACGTCGGCAGTTGTCCCGTCACCGGCGAAGCGTTGCCGCTCCGGTCGATGAACTGCACGTTACTGATGGACGCGGCGGCCACGTTGGTGGGGAGGTAGCCGCTGCCCATGGGAGCCAGGTCCGTGGCGCGGGTCTGCACGAAGCCGCCGAACTGGATGCGCGACGCCCGGTCCGCCATCCCTCCGGCGAAGAGGGACCTGGGGAAACGGCCGATCAGCGCAAGGCCGTCCGCGTTGAGCCCGCAGTACGCCAGCCAATCTCCTAGTATACCGTCCTGCGATTGCAATTTATTAGACAAGTTGAACGTGGAAATTAGCAGAATGGAACGGAGCGAGTAGTTTAGGCTGGTACGTACCTTGATGACTTTGATTGTGATGGTTTGCTTGGGTCCTCCGGGCTGGGAGACGGCCTGAATGACGTCGCCCAGAGCCATGGGCGCGCCCTCTTCTGGCTGGAAGCCGACGGCGCAGTCGGCGTTGCGGCAGAAAGCTCTCTGAAATCCATCGCTCTGCGCCACCAAAGTACGTACCACCAATTGCAAGAATACGATCAGAAATCACTCGAATTCAACACAACACAATCTGGATGGTTCCGGCCGGTCTCTCACCGTCCAAGTGGCGGCCAGGCGGGTGCGGGAGTCGCCGTAGACGGACGGCGCAGCCTCCCAGCCGATCTGGATGGCGTTGTAGTTGGCCGCCGCGCCGTCGCCGTCGTGGTTGAGCCAGACCGAGGCCAAGCTGTACTGCTCAGGGCTCAGAGCCAGGCCGTACACGTCCAGCGTCATGATGAAGCCGTAGTAGCCCTCATCCGATGCTTCCGCTGCTGCCTGGTGCTGCGCAAACTGCAAAACCAGAGAGCTATAGTGGTACTGCTACTACAGAAAGAATGATCTACGACCAGTCGACGTAGTACGTACGTAGCCTATCATGGCGCCGCCGGGTTCAGTGTCGAGTGGCGAGGCTTGACCGAGCAGCCATCTTTGGATCGTTTCGTTGCTCGACCTTTGGGCTTCCACCTGTGTCGATCATCAACGAACCGACGTGCGAAAATTAGAAAACTATTGTAAAAAAGCTACAGTACTTACTGAAACGTAGTACCTGTTGATTGGTTGGGTAGAGCCGAGAAGCATTGGTTCCGCAGGCGGCTAAAAGCGCCATCCACACGGCTGCAACGACAAGTAAATACGCACCCATCGCCTCGGCCCCGGCTTGCTTCGTGGAATCACGAGGAAGAGAACGCCGGCCTAGTCGATTGGCAATACCGGCTCCGCACGAGCTTATATATAGGCGGTTCATCGCGTCGATTACTTCCCTTTTTTGAGAAAAGATTCCTTAACTTCTTTTTGGAAAATCTTGGGTGCAAGATGGATGCCCTTACTTGCGGCAGTATGCATTAATTGGGATGTCCGTAGTTGCAGGGTCTGCCTATGTCACATCTAGATGTAATTTTTTTTTTTTTGTGAAATACATCTAGATATATCTCACATCTAACAATGTCATATATAAGTGTGATGGCAGCGCCATCTCATTTAATTATTATTTTTTGTTTTTTTGTTTGTTTGATAATGTTTGTCAAAGCACAAAACAAACAAATCAGCTTGCCCGCACGTCCGCTGGATGGGCTGGCCTATACGTCAAGCCACTACTTTAGTTTTACTGGTATGGCACATCTGATCGCTAGCCTTTCGGATAAAGAAAATTTGATCGCTAGCTTCAAACAATCACTAGAAAAGCCTAGCAGCAGCGCGGGTTTTGGGTGTATCGATGGCGCGGTGCCGGGCTCTCGATACGGCGCCACAGTTAACTTAGCGATGGCGCGTGTTGACACACGCCATCGCTATACATGGTTAGCTGTGGCGTGTGTTACAAACAATGCTATCGCTAATTAGGCATGGCGGGTCTTATACCCCGCTCTCGCTATTACTTTCAAAAACAAAAAAAATCTCGATCACGTGCGTGCTGTCAATGGCAGCAATGGTAAGATCTAGCGATGATTGGCGTCGCCAGAGGCATGAACGGACAGCGGAAGACCAGATCCAGCAGTGGCTGTTGGAGAGGGCCCGTTTCTATGGCAGAGCCAGGCCGCGGCGTGGGGCTCCTCTTCCCAACCATGCCAGATAGCTCCGGGTCATCCATGGCGACGACCTGCACGGGCATGGACATGGGAGGGTGAGTCAAATCAGAGGGAGAGAGAGAAAAGAAAAACCGAGGGAGATAGGAAGGTGATGTAGGGAGCAGCGGAGCTAGTCACCGGTGGCGAGGTGCTCCGGTGTGGTGGCGCGGGGCGGCGGCCTCCTAGACGTCGGTGGAAGACCGGCGAGCTCCTAGACGCCGGTGGTGCGAGGCGGCGGCCTCTTCCGGCGCCATGGAGGAGGGTGGGTGCATGGGTAAGATGTCCATGTGAGAGTGTATGAAAAGTGAGAGGAGAGAGTGGTGGAAGAGAGGAGGGATTTGGGGGAGGAGATGGGGATTCGGCCGAGGATATGGCGACTTCACCTACCTCGTACTTAGTAGTAGCGAGGGGTATAAAACCGCGCTACTACTATCAACTTAGTAGTAGCGCGGGTTTATACTCCTCGCTACTACTATAGCATGTGACGGGGGGCACGATAGAGACCGCTTAGTAGTAGCGAGGGTTAAAAACTCGCGCTACTACTATCAACTTAGTAGTAGCGAGGTTAAAACCCGCTCTATCGCTAATTAGATAAGCGCTTCTTTTGTGCCTTGCGCCGCTTCTTCTAAAATTCTGTGTATAAGGTTTTCCCTAGTAGTGAGTGCTGCCATGGATTTGTTTGTTCTTGCGCTGGTCGCTATCTTCTTACAAGTACGTCTCTGATCGCTAGCTTCCAGTAGTATATGAACGATTTTCTTTTCTTTTGCCTTTTGGTTTTTGCATTTTCACCCTTATATTTTGTACATTATTTTCAATGAAGACACATATTCGCGTATTTAAATAAAATATTTTCAAATTAGAAAAATGTTAATGAACACGTTTTAATATATGGTGAACAATTTGTTTAAAAAAATTCACAAATTTGAAAAAAATGAGCCCAATTGCGAGTCGAGGGTGAACTTGCAACTGAGACAACAAAAAATTATGGGCCTAGTTATGAGTCCAGGGGTGGGCTTGCAACTGCGACAACAAAATACTATGGGCCTTGTTACAAGTCGATCATGAACTTGAAATTAAAAAAAGACAGGTACGAAACAAATGGGCACAATTGTGAGTCGAGGATCTGAATTGCAAGGGATGAAACAAACTACGGTCCCAGTTGCGAGCCGAGGGTGGACTTGCAACTGAAAAAAAAACAAAATGCATGCCTAGTTGCGAGTCGAGGGGTTGGCTTGCAACTGGGAGAACTATGATCCCAGTTGCGAGTCGAAGGTGGACTTGCAACTGGGACAACTACAAAACTACAGTCCAGTTGCGAATCAATGATCGACTTGCAACTGGGACGCGGAGTATGTGATGACGAGCATACAGGAGCTTGATATCAGGGACGTCCAGAAATGCTATGAGATTCGGTGCATTTAATGACCAAGCCAGTCGGCGGGTCCAGCGGGAGCACGGGAAGTGAAGATATACTGAACTATACATATCTGACAGATGGGGCAGGGTTGAACGTTGTCAACGGTGCGTGGATGAGCCGTGGCTCGACGTTGTCGCCGGCGTCCTGATCCGTGGATCAGGTACGGTGGTTCCCGCTAGCGCCGGCAGTGCACACAGTTAATGCAGTGGTTGGGCGACTCGGTGGATAAGGAAGTGAAGTTTGATTTGTGTCTTATCCCGGTGGGGGGAGAGGTGGAGACATTGACTCCGGCTACGGCGAGTGGACGGTCCGGCGATCTCGCAGGGGTTCCGTCGACCATGGAATTCTTGCTGCAGCCAATAAACAGGTACAGATCTGCCTCGTGAGCTATTCTTTACCATGGTTCTGCGCTCATATTTTGGGGACTGATCTACATCCTGCCCGTGAAAAATTGGTGTGGAGTGATTAGAACTCTGCTTGAGGAGGTCAATGAAAATAACGGGACAATGGAGCCAGTGCGGCTCCCAGTGGCCGCGCCGGCGGAGATACCTGCTCCAGCCCCGGCCAGTTCAAGTGCGGACGGCCAGATCTATCGGCCGGAAGCGGCAGGCAGGGACAAGGCTCAGGAGTCCGAGCACTCGATAGAGCAGTTGGACCCGAAGACACCAGGATGGACGCAAAGGTACTGAACCCCTAGCCTATAAATTGCATGAGTATTTTGTAGTACCATTTTGCAATTGTTTGAATGAGTTCTGCAAATAGATACGGATCAAAAGACGCTGGAAGATTATAGATAAGAAATTTCATTTTGGTTATGGTAATACAGGACAGAATGACTATTTTAGAATATATGATTGAATCAGATTGACTATTTTAGAAGATATGATTGAATCTGTGACGGTGAACACTCTGAAAATGATGGAGGATGAAAATTCATATCAATTGGCTGTAACTGTCCACCATTGGTTCAGTGGTGTTGATATTACTAACTGAATCAATTGACTGTAACTGAACCCATGCCTTATTGTTTGTAGATGAATGTTACAACAGATTTATATTGCCAGTAATTAATGCTCGAAGACCTATATGGTGTAGAACTTAATAAGATATATTTCCATTTCATCCGACTGAAATTTTTTTGATTTCTATGGACTAGAATTAAACTAGTTGACCATGTATGCGTAGCTGTTATCTGTTAAACCAGTTTCATCGTACTGAACTGTCTTCTCTGAATTTTCTGAATATGTACTGGTCATGTTCACCATGTCTCTGGTTTGTTAGAGTGTAAGATGGTCTGTGGTGCGGAATTAAATTTGGTGTTGCTTGAATATGAATTTGTGCAAACTGAAAATCTTGGATATTTGCTGCTTATGGCTGAATACTAAAATTGGGTTCTCTTACTGAATGGATTTATATTGCCAGTAATTAAATAACATATTACCTGAAGTGCACGTGACAGAAGCTGACTTGTTTGTTTGTTTCGTCAGGGAAGCCAATCGTTGAGAATACTCGTTCGTGCAGGTGTGAATGCCCAGCCCTCATCAGACTACTGAGGACAAAGGACATTGGCGGGATGAGAGGGATGACTCAGTACAAATGGGGAGGGGATGCTGGCTCGTCGAGCAACTCAACCCTTTTCAGTGTAGAGGTGCCTCATGGGAGCCTCAGTAGTCTCCCACCCTGCATCCTCATTGACAAATTCTGAAGAATGCACAAGGGTTTGCAGCGATCCGATCCAGGTACATCCCGCTTGCTTTAGTCTGGCTTGAGTTGACTGTGGTGTTGATGTTACTAACTAAACCAATGGTGGTACAATGCAGGCAGAGGGAGGAGTCTGAAGCATCAGTTAACCAGGGAGATGAGCCCATGATACATGAGAACTCAGGCTTCTCCACGGTGTCTCTGCAGGTGTCCATGGTAAGCCAGCGATTGTTAGTGAAGAATCTCGTGTACATGCATGTTTACTGTACTAGCATTTTATCAGGTGAGTGGGGATGCTGAATTGCGGAAGGAACAACAGCCCGCCGAGCAGATGATGGAGCAAGGGATTCATGGGTGTCCAGATGCAGAGGAAGGGTTCGGAGAGCATGATCCTGCTGCTAATCAAGTGGAGCTGGAGCAGGAGGAATCCCTGAAGCTGATGTTAACAGCGGATGGCGATGTGGAGGAAAGCAATCGCCACAGCGCCAAACGTGCTAGAAAGAATTTCTGATTAGAAGTGTAGTTCGTTGTTAGTACAGTCAGATTAGGCAAAGATGCCTTTGCCTTGTTGCTGACATGTGTACTCGGTAATTAGTTTGAGTGTGTTGAGTAGATCTCTAGGTTTGTAAGTGGTTCATCGGTGGAGTAGTGAACACTGTACTGTAATGCAGAGGAGTGCCTGTTGTTGTCGACAAGTATAAATCAACGTGTCTAAGCGAGGCTTTTTTGTGTGACATGCATCTCCATTACCAATAACGGCTCCTTTGATCCAGGTCCCGTAACTAAACGGCACACCACGTCCACTCCCGTCTGGTCCGCCACCGCATTAACTGACGGCGCTTTCTGAGCAGTGGGCCATCTAACTGTTTGGGCAAATAGTCCTGTGAGCATATACCTGACGCAATACTCATTGCAACACTGATCGCGAGAGAAACAAGTGGCACAGATTCCAAGCTCACAGGCGCTCGAGCTCACATGCGTATTTTCGTTGCAACTGAGACAACAACAGAACTATGGGACCAGTTGCGACTCGAAGATGGACTTGCAACTGGGACAACAACAAACTATGAAAGCAATTGCGAGTCGAGAGTGGACTTGCAATTAGGATGAAAAACAAAACACAAGCCTAGTTACGAGTCGAAAGTTGGCTTGCAACTGAGACAAATATGAGCCCAGTTACGAGTCAAGAGTCAACTTGCGATTGTGATGAAAAATAAACATATACCTAGTTACGAGTTAAGGGATGGACTTGCAACTGAGACAACTTATCTATGATATGAGTTGTAAGTTGATGGTGCACAACTTCATTGGGTGGACGAAAAGGGAGCTGGTGACGAAATGCGAGTGCATGAAGGGATAGAACAGTTCCTTCATTAAATGGATGATAAACTCATTTAGCTGGAGTGTCAAAACACACGCCATGGACAAACAAAAAACAGCCCGCTAGCCAATAACGTGAAAAGCCAAAAAAGATAACGGCCCGCCACAGCCACACTCGTAAAGTGTTGTACACGGCCACCGTGCGCTACAGCGAGGTGTGAGCCAGTGCACGGATGAAACAGAACGGTTTGCATGAATCTTAAAATCATTAAGGATCCAATACTTTAGGAATTAGATGTGAGATAGCTATTTCACATATAAATGTGAAATAGCAAAACCGTTTTTGAAAAGGTAAAAGCTGCCTGATAACAACAGTTACGGTTCCACGGATTTGAACCATATGCAATTTGATTTTGGACACTTCGCTGCTCGTTGTGTTCGTTGCTTACAATGTGTATATAATGTATTGTAACATTTTCTAATATTTTCTGATTCGGATGTATACAGATGTATTTTAATGTTCTTGTTCAGTCATTTCAATGGGTATATAGTCTATATTAAAATATCCAAAATATCTTATAATTATGAACGGAGTAGTGCTTTCCGCTAAACATGAGATTAATACATTGAAAGTGCCTAAACTTGCACTCGGTGATCACTTTGATACCTAAAAACAACAACAACAACAACAACATGAATATCTGCAGACTAAGGCATAGCCTAGTGATGGGAAGGGGCTGATGCCTTCCCACCCACCTAGGTTCAAGGCATGGTACTTGCAATTTGGGTTTGTTGCATCAATTATACTGTAAGGGGTTCCCTTACAGTCTTTCTGTCAAAAAAAACAACATAAATATCTACAATTGAGTGTTTTGCTCACAGGAAAAGAAAAAAAACAAAGAAATCATACAAATCAATGTCTTCGTTTTGCTCTTTGCGTATATGATGTAAAAAATAGGTTCGGTTCCAAGTTGGCACTTCCAGCATACCCCTTCGCTCCTACATCCCGCGACTCAGCTAGGGTTTCCCTGCTTCTCGCCAGCGCTGCCGCTGGTCGGCCTCGTCTCCTATGTTCCTTGGATCATGAAGAGGCGTGGTGGACCTTGGCCCTTGTCGGCGGGAGGGCTTCATATTTAGGTGTTTTTTGGAGTTTTCTTAGGGTTTGTGTCATGTTCAGGAAGACGAGGCGGAGGCGGCTTCTTAAAGATGGAATAAGGTCCTCCCCACCTAGCCCCCCGTTTCGGCGATGTTTCAAACGCCGATGGAGGGCGTGTGTAGGTGTGTCTCCGACAAATCTCATGGGATCCGGTCAACGTTTGTCTTCGGCGGGTCCGCTTGGGTCCGGTCTTCGTTCGTCTATGTCTATGTGTTTATAGGTTGGATGCTTTCGATCTAGCCTTCCCTTCATCAGCAGCTGTTGTTGTTCTGTTGTGTTGGTCCTATGGGCCTATGGGGCCTTAGCACGACGACTTCCCAACTATGTACTACAACAATGTTTGCCCGGCTCCGATGAGGAAGTGGCGATGACGGTGGCGCGCCTTCGGCGCGCTCCAGTGCTTGTAGTCGTCATTAGGTGGTCTATGGACCTGAATGTAATTCTTACTTCTGGTGTTTTTTTTGTACTACTTCAACAATTGATAAATAGATTGGAAATTTTTTTGTAAAAAAAATAGATTGTAAAATCTGTCTGTTTCTCATATGAAACTCAAAAACAAAGGACAAATTCCTCAATTGTCCTACGATCCATTCCTTTAAATCACATGGATGAATAGCGTCACCACAGGAAAATATCACATTATTCCTATATGTTTTCCTCCATGTTTCCTACGAAATCAAATAGGCCCTTTTTAAAGGGAAATCAAATAGGCCCTTAATACTCGGAAAATGCCAATAGAGCCTGAGCTACAGGGAGCTCGTTTTGAAATTCACATTTCCAAAGCGCTATTTTTTTATTTGTGGACACACTTACACATGTATACTACGTATGTGCAAAATCTCACAGCGTTATACTTTCACATGTGGAGTACAGAAAAAAAAGACAAATACACATTTTTAATGGGCCTTTTATTTTTGTTGTTTGGCCGGATTATTGTTTATTTTTGTACAGCCTACAAATCACAATATTTTTAAATAAAATTTAAAACGTTCCTACGGAATACATATATGTTTCCATGGGAAAAATCAGATATTTTGAAACTTTTAAACATGTTTTTTGATGTTTATAAAATACCGAGCTCCGTGGAGCTCGGCCTCCAAAACTTCACACTGCTTAATACTCTCTTTTTTAGGATAATAGGCCATTAAATACTAAGAGTATGTGTGTTTAATATTGTTTTTTTTTTAATCATAGATGCTCACATACACAACCATATACTCACCCCATGAACACATGCATACACACCCTACCCCTGTGAACACCTCCGGAATAGTAAGCTGGCATAGTATCTTGAGATTGCAAAGTCATCATAGGCGCCTCATAGCCGAGGGGAGCGTCTCCTCTCACTCAACGGATATCGCCGGACAGACTAAAATAAATTAAGAAAAATGCAAGTATCAATGCTAAGTCTAGAACTTGAATGATGGGCTAATTCCACCACAAACGAAATAATCATGTGAGCTACACTCGGTTCCCAATGTTTAACATTGTCCTCCTTCGTATTTGCTGCGCGCTCCGGCTCCATCGCCAGCTGTGCACGCGCCGATGTGCGCGTGTGCGGGACGTGACGTACGTACGCGCGGCGCGGAGGCGGCTGGTGCCCCGGCTGCCGCGCGCACCCGACGCGGGCACGCGGCCAAGGGGTTCGTCGTCCGCGAGAGGCCACAGCCCACGCACGTACCCGTGTCGAAGCGTCTCCTGCCCATACTGGCGCGGCCGACTGAGGCTAACCCGTCTGTGGCTGTGACGATCGCGGCGAGATATAGCGAGGATAAGGGGACACGCACTTCCGTTCCATTCGACCATCTCATTCCGCATTCCGATTTCCCCACACGACGCCGGCCGCAGCTCCTCACCAACCTCCTGAGCGAGCCAAGAACTCTCTCCGTCGATCGTATGGTGCCCATGGTCACCGAGGCGTGGACGCTCGCCGGGTGCGGCGGGGCCGCGGCGTCCAAGCCTTTGCCGGCTCAGGAGGTCCCCGTGCTGCTGCATCCTGCCGCCAAGAAACCCGCCTCGTCGAGAGCGGTGGCCGTGGCGAGCAGCGCAGGCCAGGACGGCCAGCGCGACTCCTCCGCCGCCGCCGTCGTCGGGAGGCGCCGCGGCATCGCGTCGTGCCTGCTGGCCGCGCTCGCGCTGGCGGGCTCCTCCTCCTCGGGCGGCGCTGCGCGGGCCGCCATCCTGGAGGCCGACGACGACCTGGAGCTGCTGGAGCGCGTCAAGGAGGACAAGAAGAAGCGGCTCCAGAAGCAGGGGATCATCAACTCCTCCGCCGCCGAGACAGGTCGGTCGGCTCGATCGATCAGCCATGCCTTGTACTACTGATCCGTGATGCTTTGCAAACTAGTACTGGCAATTAATCCTTAACCACAGGGTACTTGCAGGACCTGGTGTACAAGCTGAGCAAGGTGGGGCAGGCCATTGACAAGGACGACCTCGCCGCCGCCGGCGACGTCCTCGGCCCCGCCTCCGACGCGCCGTGGGTGCAGAACGTCAATGCAGCTTTCTCCAAGGCAAAACCCTTGTAACAAAAACACAGATACTTGCACACACAACTGTTTGACTGCAATTCCAACTGATTTCTATCACTCTATGTGCGCAACAGTTCAGCTCAAGCAGTGAGGAGAAGAGCGCGGTCGACAGCTTCAACTCCTCGCTGTCTTCCTTATTCACATCAGGTATATATATACTTCATCAGTTTTCGCTCTAGCACTGGAAGAATTATGAAAATGGTGTCCTGAATATTATCTCGCTTTCCACTCTTGTTGCAGTGAGCAAGAGCGACATCGACTCGTCCAAGTCGGCATTCGTGTCGTCGGCGACGGCGCTGGAGAAATGGGTGGAGCTGGCCGGGCTCACCGGCAAGCTCAAGGGCTTCTGAATTTTTCTGAGATGAGTGAATTGTTGTTGCCTGACGAGTACATACCTACCTATCTGGAGATGATGTTTTCCTTCAAGCGCAGGCTTGATGTTGTTCTCCATGCCACTGATACATGTGTTGATTCTATCGTAACCACGACTTCAACGGAAGAACAATCTGTTAGAATCACAATTCCCGCTGTCTTTCTTCCCCTTTTTGATATGCAATAGACACTGTTTGTGTCAAGAAATTGTTTGCAGTGTATTACTCCCTCTGTCCCATAATGTAAGACGTTTTTTGACACTAGTGTCAAAAAACGTCTTACATTATGGGACGGAGGGAGTAGGATATTAAGCAAAAATAAAAAGTTTCTCTATGTCTCTCTAGTGCCTGTTTGCAACATATTCATGCGTGTTTTCACACCGAGATTCCGATGTGGCGCCTATATGAAACTGATGTATGTTCATGCTAAGTTCCTGACCATAGCCATCACAAATCAAACTCTCACTTCAGCATTCACTTGGAACTAATAAACTTCTGTTGTACATGCCAGACAAGAACATAACCCATTAACCCAGCAAATTTAACATCACAGCTACTAATGCTGATCTTACAGCACAACACCAATGTACAAGGCAGGGCACAACTACAATACCTTCGGCAAGCGACCGGGGGCCAGATCTGCTGCATCTTTTGATCAAGTTACAACTCATCCCATACTCTACATTACAAGACATCGGAACTGATAAGGGAAAAGGCTAGCATGAAAGTTGCTCAAGTTCTCCATGAATATGTACAAAAAGGTGGGTAGCTGCTCAGCCTGCAGACACAGCATAAGAAAATACAAGGGAGAAGAACTTCAGTTGATTAAATTAGTTCTCTCATAAGAAGTGTCTAATAGCTGTAATAGCACACTGCTAACATACACCCACAGCATGTATAATAACTGAAAAATACACATCGAGCATGCACAGACAGTCGCAGGCACCAAACTAATGCAAGAGGACCCCGGGCCTCTCAATTTTCGGAAAAAAAAAGTAATTACAGTGGAAGTGGTGGCATGCGCTAATATAACTCATGGCTGGCTCTGGAAAAGAAGACTGGACGAAAATGGATTACCTGTATGTTCTCCACCTGTAGAATCTGAGAAGTTATTTGGCTCAGATGAGAGAAATGGCGACCTGCCATAATTCTCTAATACTTCTGCAGACAACAAAATGGTAAACAAATAATGTATACAGCCAATAGACTTTAGGTGAAAAGGTACTAAAAAAACAAAGCAATGGAAAACTCTCTCCTATTAATGTACCTGTATTTTGATTGAACCCCTCTGTTAAGTCTGAAAAACTGAAATTCCGGGGAATCTGGCTCAAGAAGCCAAATGACGATGACTCCATATCCAAAAGTGCATCATTCAGTGGTTGCCCGTTCAACTCTGAGCTGCTAAAGGAACCACCCGAGGCATCGCCAATTGATTGGCATGATTCAAGGAAAGCGTTCCCACAGAAAGCAAAATCAGCGTTGCTCGAATAGCTTGACTCTGTCTTTATTGTTGTACCATTATTATCTGCACCATACAGCAGAGCAGATGCATTTTGGGCTGGTAGCACGTTGGTTGAAGCATCCATGCTACTATGAGGACCATGAATGTCTTTACCACCATAAATTGAATGATCACCAGATGATGTTCCATTTACTAAACCACCTGAACTTCCATTGCGCATCACACCATTTGGCATTGCAGATATGGGACCAGACTCTGGTAAAAAGCACGAGTTTTGCTTCACTGAGACAAGGAAAATAGCAGACCATGTTAAAATGTTATTGATCAGCAAGTCAATACAACATGGAAAGCAGAGGCAACAAACATAGCCCTCTTGAGCAGCAATACCACTTTCACAAAGTAAACATAAACTTCTTGAGTAAGTTCTTGAGACTACTTTCCACTTGTTTCTACATTACTTAAATGGTGAGAGGGAATTACATTATCACACCAGATAAAGACAAAGAGACACCACAGAAAGCTCTAAAGCTGGGAGGAAAAAAAATGTCTTACATGTTGTGGAGTTGGAGCCATTAGTAAGAGGCATAGAAGGGATCCCTGAAGAATAGTCTTTGTTCATAAGCTGGAACTGATCCTCAAGAAGCTTGTTGAAGGCCGTTATTTGATTCTTAAGCATCAGCCTCAAATAGTATGCCTTAAAAAATTCACGGTTCTCTTCCTCAAGTTTTTGCCAAACTGGAAAGAACAGAGTAAGAACAAAACATTAAGGAGAATAACAACAGAAGAAACACACATTTCTACGAAGGGTGCAATATACAAGGGGATCCTTGAAGTTGTGGGGTGGTTCGTCTAGGTTCATGTACCCCCAAAGTGCATATTAGGTCCCTGGTGTGCCATAAATCATGTCCTTAACGGACCAATTGAGGCGATTTCATGCCAAACATGTGCAATCGAAGGTTGCACCAACACATTCAAAACTACAGAAGTTCGTTTTGTTTTATACAGCAGAACTGCGATATACAGTTACATACCACCCATAATCATAGTATTATGGCATCCCATCTCGTCGCCATAACAAGGATAATACCGGTGTGGTGCCTGTCAAGGCCAAGACGGTGACCCTCGCAACAAAACATGCCTGTGGCGTCCGCCACAGAGGCATGGTGTCTATTTGCAATCAAAGTGGCGAGGTTGGAGTCGTCTTATGCGATTTCCGACGACACGAGCTGAGTGCATGGAAAGTGGAAGCAGGGGTGGGAGGGAAATAGCAGCCAGGTACGAGAAATAGCCAGGATGGCAGGGAATCATCCTTCTCTCTGGCCAGAGAGAGAGAGAGAGAGAATGAGAGAGAGAGAGAGAGAATCGGCCATTGGGCTTCTCTCTGACCTTGCTGTGGCGGCCCGCACATCTCTTTCCACCATCCCCATCCAGTTCCGCCCAGTTCCAGGTCAGAGGCGCGTCTTCCCGTCTGTCACTTCTCCGCCCAGCTCCAGGACGGAGGCGAGCATCAGCGCCACCTCCTTCCATCCCCATCCACTGATCCACAGATCGATGCAGGTGCAGCACACCTCTCCAGCCAGCTTCAGCGCCAACTCCGGCGAGGTAAGCTAGCCCTCCCTCCTCCTCCTCCCCTGTCTTCTTCCTGCCTCTTCCTCCCCGTCTCTCTTCTTCCCCTATGCTGTGATGCCCTCCTCCTCTGCTGGGATATGCTCTGTTTCTTTTTCTGCAAAGCTCCTCTGTTCTGTACATGTTGTGACTAATATAAATGTAGAAATACAGTGCTAGTGCAGTGCATACTTTAATCTTACTGCCTTTGATTATTTAATCTTGCTCATTGCAATCCACATGTACTGCTAGTATATCTGTGGGCAGTGGCTAGTGCAGTGCATCTCCTCTGCTTATTTAATCTTGCTCATTGCTAATTGCCATGTAGAGTTGTGAACTGAACACATTTAGCATATACTTTAGTGGTGCAAGTGGAAAGAAGACAGTGTGTGCTACATGGCCAACAACAAGGTATAGTCATGTACAACTCAATTAGTGAATTAACTTGTTATCAACTTGTCATATAAAGTTAGGTTTTTCTATGTAGTGATCTAATTTGCTACCACACAAAGTCAGGACATGTCTATGATGTCGCCTCGTCATATGCCATAAGTGTTAAGAGTTATGAGCAAAGTCGGTCACCAAAAGATTCACTACGGCATAAAAACTATGCCCATAATTGGCTTGGCAAATATTTTTAAGTATTAGATTTATATGGAGCTTTGTGTCCCACTGCTTGGTAGTTACACATGCATTTTCAGTAACAAATCCTATTGCCAGTTCAGAAAGTCACGGGCAGCTTGTTACAACTTACAAAGTTGATGCTATGATTCATATTTTGTAACTTGTGTTCCACAAACAGGCTATATGTTGCCAATTACTTAATGATCTATCTTTACTAAAACTGAATGTTGTATTTCCACTCAAACTTCACTAGCAATTGTAATGAAAATGAGCGGTGTACAAAATATTCGCTGACAGATCAGTTAACTGGCCAATTAATCCCTGTTCAGTGGGCCACCAAGTAGCCGATTTACTGATTTATCAGCATAACTGGCTGATTCGCCTATTAAACCCCTACATGCCAGCCGGCCGAGCAATTTCCTGAACATTTTAAATGAGTGGTCCTAATAAACCAGGTGTGCTGCCTATTGGTGGTTAAGGAAACAGTCTTTGATTCACTCACCTAAGTCAAACTAAAGCTCCAACACAGAACGGGGTCAAAGAGAAGGCTTTGATGACCTTTATGTAGGCCAGAAGGGTTTTCAGCAACTTTGCAAAAAACATGGGCGCTATATCTTTCACCAGGTGAGTCACATTGACAAAAGAAGACACAGAAGTGGGATTGGGACGGCTAATTAGCAAATTATACCACATTAGGGGCACTGAAGTGCACTTCGAGAGTACAGGGACCCAGGTGAACTGATGCCATAAGTTTGAGGACTTACGAGATAGAATGAGATTTAATATTTTGGAGGGATGAAAGAGAATGCTCATGAAGTTCGGGGAATTTTATCTATGCCAGTTCCACTTAACATGTTCAAACATTTTCACATGTACGCTACTTAGTAGGTCTGTTACCATGCTAATGGAGCTACAGTCCACTGGTAAACCTTCAGCACAAAGGAGCTCATGCAAATCAATCTTCAAACAATTGGGATGTTGAACATGAATTAGGTGGACATGAATACATGATGTCCTGTTTGTGCTACTTGCCAACAAAGTCAACATTATGAGCCTATCAACTGAATCTTCTACATCTACACAAGGTTTCTGCTAGTGCTTATGCTGTGTCGTCAAGTTGCACAATTTCAAGGCACAAACGGGAACAAAGAAATATTTCTGTTGGCATAAATACATGAAGAGCCACAAATGAAGAGAACATATTGTGGTTTGCAAGATTTTCCATTAAGTTAGCAAATTGTACTAATGGATTCTCAGAAGTCCAAACGGGAACTGAACATTTTCTACCAGGTTTATTTTAAAAACAGAAGATTTATCTAGCCAGCATATAACAATTCCTGACGCAACACTGGAGACATGGTTTGTACCAAAAGCATTGATTTATTCTGTGCAAACCAGAAATTGCCCACTGTTTCAGCCATCCGGCCAATTATGTATATGAACTATGATGTTGTTTACCAATCCTGGGACCTCATAGCTACTAGGCTAAAGATATTTCTGAGTGTAGAAAGTAAAGACCATTACCAAGTTCAGTAAAGCTCGGTTCTATCTTGGCCTCAAGGGAGAGGGTGTCAACCACTTCTTTCTGGTTCATGTACAGCTGGAGACAGCGCTCGATGAGATTCTGGACCTGCACCAGCAGTTACTAGCAACATGAGTCATCGATACATGCAAGCAACCCCTTACTAATTTTAACTATCACATATGCTGAAACAAGAGCCATGAAAAGTCAGCTCCCCAACCCACAAGCAAAACTAACAAATATCAGTTGCCTGCTACTTTGCGTTTCAGCATCAACAAGCAATAGCACACGTCGCGCATGATATATTGACCTAGGCCGCAGCTAGCTTGAACGGAAAGGAACCAGCAGAAAAATGAACGAAAATGCAGCAGAGCAGAGGTAGTGTTAGTCAGTTGTGAAATGATGATACTGACGAGCTGTATGTCCTGGCGAGAGACCTTGCGGACGTCCTCCCCCGACATGTCGCCGCCTGCGCGCTCCCTGCTCCAGCCCTAATCCCTTCCTCGGCCCCTTCCGCTCTCCCTGGTAGGAACAACCGAACAAGCAACCAAGCTTGGGGGTGAGACCCGGGGCGGATCTAGACGACGCACCCAGAAATCACGAAGGCCAGCGTGGGATGGACACGAGCTCATACCTCAAACCCAACGGCTGGATAGAGGCTGGGACGGGGTGGGGGGTAGACAGCAGGAGCGCGGCGTGCCGCCGGCGAGGAAGAGCGGGACCGGCGATGGGCGTCGAGGCGGGGGCGGGGGCGTCGGCTGTGAGACGGCACGGCGGCGGAGTCGCAGGGGGCTCGGGCTGATCGATCCGGTCTTGTTGGCTGTGCGAGGAGCTGGGAAAAGGGGGGCCGGAAAGGGGGTGGGGAAGAAGAAAGGGGAGGAGCGACGGAGCAAGTGGTGTGGTGTGGTGTGGATGGGGAGAAAGCGGGCCGGAGGAGGGCCCGGATTCCTAATCTGCTGCTAGTGATGAGGCTTTTCGCACGGAATCTGCTATCAAATACAGTGCCCTATGCTTTGTGCTCAAACATACTCCGGAAAAAGAAAGGTTTCGGTGGACTGGAGATTCTCATAGATAGCTGTAAATAAATAATAACGGGGAAACACTATTTAAAGGGTTTGGATTGACCATTATACAGGAAAACTGGAATGTGTTTTCAGCAATAGGTAGTACTAGAACACACACACCTTTGTGTTTCAGTGTCAAAAATAATAATACTATTTGGTGTAGTACTCCCTCCGTACCTAAATATAAATCTTGGAGTACATACCAAGCAAAATGAGTGAATCTACACTCTAGAATGCATCTATATACATCTGTATGTGGTTTATAATGGAATCCTTACAAAGACTTGTATTTAGGAACGGAGGGAGTTGTATTTAATCAAGCAAACGCACGCTATATTAGGCCCGCGGTTATCGGCTCGACCCAATCACACCGTAAAACAGAAACCAGGTTGTTGGTGAAGATAAAATATAGCCTTTCACTAAAACATATACAAAAGGCGCATTATATGTGTTTCAGACACACCAGTTTTTGCAATGGACTTGCCAGCCATGCTGCGATGTATCCATCCTCCTGCATACCCCACCACACTGAAATGCTCCATCTGATTCCCTTCCCTGCACTACCAAGCCCATTCAACTTGTGCCTCCCTCAACAGCTCAGCTCAAAGCGGCAGCCACCTTTTTTCATTTACTTCAGCAACCCAATCTGAAGCAGACGATAGTTTCCTGCAATGGTCAGGCAGGGAGCTGAATCAGTAACGAGATCAATCAGCGAAGCCAGATCGAGACAAAAGGCTAAAAATGACATACAAAAGCAACTCAAGTTCCCATCGCTGAGTCAAACATGGAAGAATTGATCAGGTTGAGAACAATCAGTGATCTGACAGGCAGGTGATGTGTTCAGATCAGGACACTCAGATTCGAGGCCCAAACTAATCCAAAATACAACTAGCATTGATAATCAAATAAAGATCAGCAAGAAGAAGAATGTGGTGCGGGGATTAGATTCTTGCTAACTCGGTAGGATGACAAGAAGATTCACAATATGCTGCTGGGAGAAATGGCATCTCGCGAGAGTAACCAGCTATGGCGCCGATATGGTTTTTGATCTCATGCACTAAACTACAGGTCTCATCTTGGTTAAGCTATAGGCACTGACCTTCACTTATTGGCTTCTTTGCCCACATGGCATCTCTTTCATCCCTGCAGCACTTATTTTTCTTGTCCACAACATCGTAAAAGAAGTTTGATACCTGCAAAATGGTGTCTGGATGTTTCCCCAACATCTAGAGAAGTCACCCAGGGGGCAGGGGCTTGCTGGTTTGCACCATGGTCGATGGGTTAGCCAGCCTCGGTTCGATCCACAGCCCTACCTTAATAATATTGATGACTAGTTCCTCCTGGGTACAACTCCTTTTTCCTTCTCCCAGCATCTATCAGCATGTTTGCAGCTCTCTTTCCCAGCACATTTTCATCATGTGCTTCGTAGCTCCACAAAAGTGAATTCCAGACCTTGGGACAAAGGAAGCCATAGGAATTCCACTTGGCCTCACTGAGCATGGAGCATGGAACCACGGCTGCAGGGTGCCATGGAAGCGCCACCTCCTTTGTCTACATTTTCAACCCTGAAATGCCACAGAAAAGAAACCACCAGAGTTACTGGGCAGGCCTGTTCAGCAATCTATATGTCCCATCCAGACTTCAGCCTACTTACCCTCGGAGTTACTGGGCTGGCCTGTTCATTAACATGGCAACAGGTCACAGAACTGCAGCTTGGGAAACAAGGGCGGCCATGCAGATTACACGAGAAGAACATGGATACCATTCACTTCCATCAGTTCGATCTCCACCTGGACTATGTGTGTGATGAATGTTATCGTGTGAAGAGGAGCTCATTTCCAGTGAGCCAACTGGTATTCATCAGTGTGACACAACTGACCTTCTTTTCCTGATAAAGTAGCCATTGCTCTCAGAAGATGAGCATGAGTAATCTCTCTAACTCAAATGGCACATCGAAGAGAACAGAGGATACCTTTGGCAACTGGGAATCACGATCTGAAAGCTAATCTGAAGATGAAATAGTATTATGTTTTAGTGTTTCCTCATCCTTCAAGCTTTACACCAGGACCAGCGCCTTACAAAACGTTAATCACCAAAAATCATTGCAAGAACATGCTCCACCCCTGAAGTGATGGAACCGACTCCGGTCTCTAACAATGATTTCCCGGTTCCAAAGCCTTGAGATCAACTTGATTGCAGAGTGGCAGTCCTCACAGACCCGGAGATTCTTTATGATATGAACCGGTAGGTTTGGTGCTAGACTAATGAGGCCAAATGCAATGGCCAACTTCTCACTGTGTGCTAAAAGTGCCTGTTCTTTCTCTTCCTCATCGACATCCACTGTTATCTGCGACGTGATAGGTGAATATCCTACTGACTTTAAACTGCGTCTAATCTCCTCTAACATTACAATAATCTCCATTATGCGTGGATGCGATCGGTCACCAACTACAAACTTATGCACCTGCCCAGCCACGGCAATCGAGCTGTAACCTGCAGTCTTCTTCACACCCCTTTCTTCCATCAATCTCCTTATTTTTGATGCATCTTCCCATTGTCTAGAATCAATGTAAATGTTATACATCTGGACATAGACAGCATCCTCAGCTGGCTCTAGCTTCAGAAGATGATCTGCAGCATTTTGAGCTAGATCGACGTTCTTGTGGACTCTACAAGCACTCAAGATGGAGCCCCATATCACAGCATTTGGCTGCATTGGCATGGTCCGCACAAGATCCATAGCTTCATCCAGAAGTCCACTGCGGCCCAGCAAATCTATCATGCAGCCATAGTGCTCAATTTGGGGGCGTATATTGTGCACCAATCTCATCTCGTCGAAATACAGACGGCCTTCATCCAGTAGGCATGAATGACTACATGCAGTCAAAACAGCAATGTATGTAACTGAATTGGCATGAAAGCCATCACACTTCATCCAGAAGAAGTGCTCCAGAGCAGTCATACCCATCCCATTGAATGCGAGACCTCCAATCATGGCGCTCCAAGTGTGAACATCTCTCACACTCATCTGTTTGAAAACAACAGTCGCCTCTTCCACCCTCCCACACTTCATGTACATGTCCAAGAGTGCAGTACCAAGGTAAACATCTCTTTCCACCAGCCTCTGCTCAATGCAAGCGTGCAAGGCCCTGCCCTGTGGCAATGCACCTAAACTTGCTGAAGCAGTTAGAAGGCCCACCATGGTAAAATTATCAGCACGCAAACCATGTCTCCTCATCTTTGTGAAAAGAAGTAGCGCTTCTCTAAGCCAGCCACCATGGATGTACCCAGTGATCAACGAGTTAAATGTGATGATGTCATGGTCCGCCATCTGATCAAACAGAGAGCGTGCAATGTCAACATGGCCTACCTTGCAGTATCCATCAATCATAGCATTCCATGGCTGGGGTCCTCGGCCCCTACCTAAAGCATCAAAAACCTCCCTTGCACAGGCAATGTCACCACACTTGGCATACATGTCGATGAGCGCAACTACAAGTTTGTTACTCATCAACATCCTCTTGTCCCCAACCAGCATGTGCAGTGAGCGTCCAAAATCCAAATCCTTCAGCTGAGCACATGCCAAGAGCACGCCAATCACGGTAACCTCATCGGGTGCAATGCCATCAGAAAGCATGCGGTTGAAGCAATCCACAGCCTCAGCAGCCCGACCAGCACGCGAGTACCCCGAAATCAAACCAGTCCAAGCGACCACGTTCCTCGCCGGAGCCCGCGCCAGAAGGCGGCGCGCATCATCGAGCAGCCCCGTCTTGGCCAGCCCGCTGATGACCGTCGTCCAGGCAACCGCGTCCTTCACAGAAGCCTCGTCGAAAGCCCGGCGGGCATCGCTGGGGAGCCCAAGCCCAGCGTACATATGGATGAGAGGGCTCGCGATGAGCGGCACGGCGGAGGGAAGCATGGTACGGAAGCACGCGGCGTGCAGCATCCGGCACAGGAGGACGTCCGCGCGGCCGCGGGAGCAGCACTTGAAGAGGAAGTGGAACGTGAAGGCGTCGGGGGGCACGCCCCCGAGGCGCATCCGCCGGTAGAGGAGGATCGGGTGCTCGGGCCCCGAGGAGGCGCGGAAGCAGGCGCGGAGCGCGGTGTCGAAGAGGAAGGTGGAGCAGGGCATTCGGTCGAACAGGCTGAGCGCGTAGCGGAGGTGGAGCGGGTCGCCGGGAGAAATGCAGCTGGCGAGGGAGTTGAGGAGGTGCGCGGCGGAGGGCTGGTTGAGGAGGCGGCCGGATGCGGTGAGGACAGCGTGGAGCTCCGTGGCCTGCCGGACGGAGCGAGGGGTCGGCCATGGCGCCCGGGTCATCTCACGTCGCGGCTGCTCGCGACGAAGAAAGACGGCCGTGTTCTTTTTATTTTATGATGATGAAGTGGGCTCGTGCTTCTGTTTAGCTGCCCATCTGAATACGTCTCTCATTGTGATACTCGACCAAACGCACAGGCCGGACCATCTGTCTGTTTTCAACCGGACTTTTTATTTCGATATCACTAATTGCAAAGATCACCTCATCTTCTATGCTGCCCCGCCTGGGACTTGGGCCGGAAGAAACAACTCAAATGGAGTTGCCCTATATGCGCCGACCTACTTTCATCCTTCGTTGGTGATATAAATAGCATCATCTTGTATACATTTAATCTCTATTTGTCCAAAATTAATACTAGATGGGTGGTTTTTTGCCTATCACGTACTGTTCCAATGCTTTGGACAAGCCTAGGACGATCCAGCGGCGCATGAAAGAAACCGGCTCGCTCGTACGTGAAACAGACAAAACCAAAATAGCTAGCATACGTGAAAAATCAATCAAAGTGGAACGAAACAAAGCGGGATGAAAAAAAGAATATTTCCTTCCTTTATTAGTAAATATAGATTCATCAAAAAAATAGCTAGCATACTCGCCATATCGGTGATTCATAGCTCGTTATTTGCTCAACAATGCATGAGAGGGTAGAGGTGCACTCGAAGACGTGGCTCAGCATGTAGCACTAACGGCTTCTCTATGAAGAGGTCGTGCTTGGACTCGCCGAGATTGATGACCGACACCCCAGTCGGTTTGGTCCAGGTGAAGCCATGCAGGAGCCTGCCAAAGAGCATGACACTCATGGTTGTTCCTAATGATGCCGCGATGCATCCCCGCCGTCCGGTGCTGAAGGAGATGAACCACAATTCGCTCTCAGTAAGCACCACATTGATGTTGTCTCCCATATAGCGCTCCGGCTTGAAGCGGAGCGGTTCATCCCAGACGGTGGGGTTCCGGCCCAGGGCCAGCCGGCTGAGGATGACGTTGCTACCCTTGGGCACGCGGTAGCCCGCAACAATGGTGTCGGCAATCGCAACGTGCGGCAAGTTGAAGGAAGCGATTGGGTGGAGGCGAAATGCCTCACGTATGCACGCCTTGAGATAGTTGAGCTGCATGATGTCCGACTCTTGCACTAGTCGCTCGCGACCGACCACCCGGTCCATCTCCTCCACCGCCTTGGCCAGCAATTCTGGGTTGTTCACCATCTCCGCCAGAGCCCACTCCACTGCGTTTGACGGGTTATCTATGGCCGCTAATATTATGCCCTGCATGCATTCCATGGAGATAAATGTAAGTTATTACAATTTATACCTTTGCATAAAGAGAGATTATATTGAATAATTGGAAATTTAAATAAAAGTTAAGTTGAAATCACATCAAAATGGTAGAAAATTACAATAATGCTATGTTTAAACTATTAATTCATAATTTCTTATTCTATTGTTTCCATTTTCTAACACCTGTGAAATACGGTATAAGATCTAGTATTTAATAGTGTGAGCTATTAACTTTTCTCATGGATGACGTATTAGTACCTTGTAGGACTATGAGGCAATTGGTCACTAAATTCAATCTAGGCCCTTGAACCATCTTAAAAAATTTCATTAATTAATATTTTGCTTACCTTGGACTGTGCTTTGACCTCATCGATGCTGAGCAACGGCTTGCCGTCACCGTCATCGAGCGTGATGAGAACGTCAAGGAAGTCCTGGACCCCGTCCTGCCTCTCGCTGTTGTTCCACTGCCTCCAACGCTCTTCGATGACCACGTCGTGCAGTCTATCCACTTTTGTGTTGGCCTCCTTAATAATTTTCTCGTGGCCGTCGAGATCTAGGCCAAGTAGACACGGGAGGTAGTCGCTGACGCAGAACGCGAAGGTGAACCCTAGGAGGGCGAAGGAAGCGTCCATGTGCTCCACCTCCATCGGCCCCGGCCCGCCGTTCGGCTGAGGCTCCCCGAAGTACCGTTGGCCGAAGACAAGCCGGCGGATGACGTTGCCGCAGTAATGCCGCGCGACGTGCCTGACGTTGACGTTGGCTAGTCCCGACGTTGAAGATGGCAACCCCCCGGCGGTGAGGGTGTAGATGTAGCGTGTCAAGTTGTCAGCTTCGTCGGCGCGCTTGTCGTGGAGCCACTTGTGACGGGAGGGGCAGATGATCTCAGAGGTGAGCACCTTGTGCATCTTCATCCACTGGTCACCGAACGGCTAGAGCACGGCGTCCTTGTACCCGCTGCTGATGGTGCCGGAGGCGAAGGTGAGTGGGCGGGGCGAGAAGTTTTTGTCCTGCTTCTTGAGCACCTCCCTTGCAATCTTGGGACATGTGATCGGGACGACGTGGACGCCGCCGAGGCGGAAGCAGGCGGTGTCGGTGCCCATATCCTTCATCACGCGATGGATCCAACGGAACGCCGGCTTGTTGACCACCATCTTGGGCAGGCTACCCACCACTGGCCACGGCCATGGCCCTGGCGGAAGTGGAAGCGGCACCGTCGCCGATGAGCACGTGCCACAGCGGACCTTGATCTTGGTAATGACAAGGTATATGAGTGTTATTATGATGAGCAGCTGGGACACAACAAAGCAGTAGCAAGCCAGCATTATGGAGACTGTTGCTTGCAGAGTGCACACAGGTTTGCGAGGTAGCTACCCTTGTTATCGTTGCGTAGGGAAGCCAACTTTGCTCTCCATGCTGCTCTGCCCATGAGGGCAAGACCCCTCTTTATATGTTACCTCCGTCTCAAAAAATTGGCTTAGATTTATTAAATACGAAGGTATTTACGTATCTAACACTAAAACATGTCTAGATATATTCCTCATGTGTGGATCGACCGTTTACCACATTTATCACATGCATTTCAAATGTATTTATCCTGAACTAATAATAATAATTGTCTACAAAATGAAAATTCTTCTGTTTGTAGATTGTCTTATATTTATTTAGATACGAAGGATGATACTAATAATAATAATTGTTTATCCAAACGTAGTTAAAACAGAATAAAAACTTCTATTTATAGATTGCCTTATATTTATCTAGATACGAAGGCTAATACTAATAATAATAATTGTCTATCCAAACTTAATCAAAACAGAATAAAAAATCTTCTATTTGTAGATTGTCTTACTTTATCTAGATACGAAGGATGATATTAATAGTAATGATTGTCTATCCAAAAGTAATCAAAATACAATAAAACATCTCCTATTTGTAGATTATCAAGAGTACTTATCCGAAAACTAACCATAATTGTCTTTCCAAAAGTATTTTAGACGCCAGGATGATGGACCATATGGGCAGTTTTCGGTTTGAAGAGATGGTCGGACCATGCATCCGGGATTCAATGAGATGATACATCGAGACCTCCCATTTAGCGCTGTACGCGCCAGCGAACGACGGAGCGCGTAACCCCCGCTCCCCCGCGCCGACTCATGGGCTGGCCCATGTGTGGGTAGGGAAAGCGGAAGCATCTTTTTTTTTTTGCTTTTTTAAAATTGTTTTCTATTGTAAGGCTAATTCGGGATTTCAATATAGTTACAACTTGTGAAATGTTGGTGAATTCGAAAATTGTTGATGATTTGAAAAAAATGTTCGCGAAATGATAAATGCTGACGGAATTAAAAATGTTCACCAAATTCCAAAACAATTCTTGAATTCAAAAAATGTTCGTTATTTCAAAGGAATGTACATTTTTTTGAATTTGATGAACATATTTTGAACATCCATAAACAAATTTGGCATTTTATAAACATTTTTTAATGTGATGAACAAAATTTGTATTGAAGAACATTTTTGAAAAAATTATGAAAAAATTTGAATTTGATGAACAGATTTGTAATTCAGTGAACAAATTTTGGATGTGATGAACATTTTTGAAAACAATGAACAAAAAAAGAATCCGATGAACATTTTTTAGTTCGATGAACAAATTTTGAACTTTTATGAACATTTTTAAATTTGATGAACAAAAATTATATTCGATGAACATTTTCTAGATTGTTGAACATTTTTTTACATGGTTGAACATTTTTAGAATTCGATGAAAAAAAGGTGTTAACGAATTCAAAAATAAAAATTGCAAAAAATAGTCAAAAAGTGAAGAGGAAGAAAATAGAAAATAAAAAGGAAAAGAAAAAAATGAAAAAATGAAAGAAACAATAAGAAAAGAAATAAAAAATTTAAAAGAAAAGAAAAACGAAAAACCAGTATAGAAAACATAAAAAAAACAAAAAAAACGGTTCTGGGAAGGTTCTAGAGCCTTCCGAAAACCGCTGGCACAATAAACCGCAAAACGGGCCGGCAGATACGCTGAACGGGGAGCCCGACCAGGCGAGGGGGGGTTTGCGTGCTATGTTGCTAGCGGGCGACCTACGCGCTGTATAGGATCCCGCTGCTACATCATGCATGGGACATGCATGCACGACGCAAGGAACAGTGGGCTCATGGGCCTCCTTGTAGCAGGTTAAAAGATGTGTCCAAGCACATGCAGAACTGGGCACGTACGTACTGACTTCGGTTCGGTGTGGCTTGAAAAAGACCTGCATGAACTCTACGGCAGAGAAGAAGGTATGCATCGGCTGGAGGGGCGACCGCAACACCAAGTTCTTGCAAAATAGGGCATCACATAGGCGCCATAAAAACACGATTCTAAGAGCATCTCTAACAGGTGCGCAACCGCACGACGCACAAAAACTTTTTTACAACGTCGAAATAGTGTTTTTTTGCTTGAAGCAGGGCGCTGGCTCCAGCAGCAGCAGTAAAATATGGCACGGGCGAGAAGCTTCGGAAGGCGCGCTAATTTACAGAGCGCACGAGCAGCCGACGCTTGCAAATATGATTTTCACATGTCCATTTGATAATATGATGATGTTTCAAACATTAAACAAATATGCAAAACAAAGACATAGCATAGTTCACTTACACGGCATAGTTCAAAATCACCCAACCAAGTTCATGACAAATAAAAGTTTGCACAAACAAATGGCACATCAACAATCATGCCTCATCACTCATCATTGTCCTCTTCTTTCTCTGATTATTCCTCCTCATCCGAAAACGATTCTTCCTCCTCCTCTTCATTTTCGAGCGTCGCATCATCATCCGGAGCTCGGATGGTGTTCGTAAGATCTCCAACGGGATAATGAGAAGGTATGTGAGGCACACAGGAAGACATGCGTCCACCTATGTCACCCGGAGTTGCTCCCATGCCTCACATGAGAGACCCAAAACTCATGCCTCCCATGGTAGCTCTGAAGCCACCCATGCCTCCCATGGTAGCTCCGAAGCCACCCATGCCACCCATGCCACCCATGCCTCCCATTGGTAGCTCCCATGCCTTCCATGTCCATGTCTCTTTTTTGGACTAAGACTTCTTCAGGGGAAAGAATGACGTACTCCTTTTGCCTATCATCGAGTTTAGATGTGTCCATGAAGAACAAGTGCTTCTCCCATTTCAATAATCTAGATCGCTCCTCCATGACCAATTTCTTCTCCTCCAATGCCATCTTCCTCTCCTCGGCAGCCACCCTCCTCTCCCCGGCCTCCGCATCTTGGCTCCTTGTCATCATCTTCACCTCGTTTGCTTCCTTTCGTGCCTTCACAATAGCTTCCATAGCATTCTTTAAATCATCATCTTTCTTTTGCATCTTTCTTGCCTCCATTTGGTCTCTTTGGTTTGGAGTAGGCAACCGAGTTTGGTGTAGGGCTTCTCTTGCCGCCATCACTTGATGCCTCCTCCTCCTCATCATCATCCAAATCAATAGTTGCCTTGCTTTTCTTGCTCTCCTCTTGGTCATCACGGGGCTTCCATTTCTCTTCATCCTTCAACACATTGTAGCAACGGGCCAACACAAATGGTCTCCCTTTCTTGACCTTCCCTTTGTTGGTCTTCTTCTCTTCTCCTTGAAATAAGTTTTATGCAATAGTGACCTACAAACAAAAGAACAAGTTAGCACTTGAAACACCAAAAAAGAAGCATGAACATGGAAGGAACATAAAGACATGACACTTACCCTATCTCTATCATTAATGCCAATTGAGTTTATCGTGTCAACCGCCTTCTCAGGTTGACAACTGGCATGCATCATTTGTCACAACATGTGAGTTTTCTCTTTTTTCGTAGATCCGTTTATTCAAAATATTTTATCTCTTAAACCATGCGTCCAAATCTTGAACCATTTTCACCATTCGATTCCTCGTGTCGAGATCTTAAAAACTAGACACCATGTTGATAGGTTTTAACAAACTTTTTTTCATGAAAAAACTGGACGAAAAAACCGAACTAGGAGCATATTTTTTCCCTTTTCGAAAGAGGCATGGTCGTGCTTCTAGCGGAATCCACAACTGTGCCTCTCGCGGAAGCAAAACCGTGCCTCTCAAGGAAGGAAAAAAAACAAAAAAAATGTGTTTTTTCCTTTTCTAAAGAGGCACGGCCATGCCTCTCGCAAAATCACAACCGTGTCTCTTGCGGAAGCAAAATCGTGCCTCTCGCGGAAGGAAAAAAAAATAGAAAACACGTTTTTTTTATTTTCGAGAGGCACGGCCGTGCCTCTCACGAAAGCACAACCGTGCCTCTCGTGGAAGCAAAACTGTGCCTCTCACAAAAGCACAACCGTGCCTCTCGCGGAAGCAAAACCGTGCCTCTCGCGAAAGCACAACCGTGCCTCTCGCGGAAGCAAAACCATGCCTTTCGCGGAAGAAAAAAACACGCTTTTTCGCGCAATTTTGATTTTTTTGGCCTAAAAGCTGTGGAAAACCAAAACGTCAAAAAAACCACAAAAAAACATTTAAAAAGCCGAAAAACGCATGCAAAAAAATTAAAATACGAAGGAAGCGTCTTGAGCGCGACACGTGGCGAGGCGGCTGAGAGTGCGCCAAGTGACGCTGATCGTTGTGAGGCTCCCGAAGGAGCCCTCGTCAACTAGTTGCTCCCTTTTTATCTGTTGCTTTCGTTGTATTTGGTTCGACTTTTGTTGTGCTGATTTTCTGGCTTTTTCTTCCATGGTTTGATTCCATTCCTGTATTACTTGGGCTTTTTGTTGGGTTTTTTTCCTTGAGGTTTTCATTTTTTATTTTCTTTTTTCCTTTTGATTTACTAGCACATATGCCTGTGTATTGCAACGCGGACAAATATTAGTCTTTATCATCAAAATTAATTGCAAGAAATAAAAGATCCCTAGAGAGAGAGGTAGCTCCCTGGTGGCACGGGCTTTGGTGGACACCTCGGCGTGTCATCACCCATGATTTCATGTTTTGTGAGTGTGGCGACGAGCTGGTCGTATGCGTCAAGTGTGGAAATTGCGAGTTCCTCCTCGTCCTTAAATGCCTCCTCGGTCTACCCCACCCATCTGCTTCTCGCCTTTGGTGTAAATTATAATGATTTAGCCCACGAGTCCTTTTATTATGCACCATGCACATCGGCATGAGTTTGCAAGTTTAATCACGTCTTTATTTCTTCCATTGGCCCATAATAGTCTTGAATCTTTAATCGGGTCTTCATTTCTTACATTGGCCTACAATCTCAGATATTTAGTTGGGTTTTCACTAGTTCCATTGGTCCATAATCACAGATCTTTAATCGTGTCTGTATTGCTTTCATTGGCCCATAATCTCATATCTGATCACCCTCGAAATGAGCGTCCTCATTGCATACCTCACTCTCAGAGTTTTCTAATGTTTTTTAGGCTGCTTATTGATTCCCATGGCAATTTGCTAGCGTATATAAACTTGTAGGATTAAAAGTAAGAAAACTATGTGGTACTATTTAATTGATGAACAAAAATGGAAAGACTATTATAGGCTGCTATGCTGCCCCGCCTGGGACTTGGTCCGGAAGAAACAACTCAAATGGAGTTGCCCTATATGCGCCGACCTACTTTCATCCTTCGTTGGTGATATAAATAGCATCATCTTGTATACATTTAATCTCTATTTGTCCAAAATTAATACTAGATGGGTGGTTTTTTGCCTATCACGTACTGTTCCAATGCTTTGGACAAGCCTAGGACGATCCAGCGGCGCATGAAAGAAACCGGCTCGCTACAAAACCAAAATAGCTAGCATACGTGAAAAATCAATCAAAGTGGAACGAAACAAAGCGGGATGAAAAAAAATTAATATTTCTTCCATTATTAGTAAATATAGATTCAAAAAATAGCTTTGATAATCGCCATATCGGTGATTCATAGCTTGTTATTTGCTCAACAATGCATGAGAGGGTAGAGGTGCACTGGAAGACGTGGCTCAGCATGTAGCACTAACGGCTTCTCTATGAAGAGGTCGTGCTTGGACTCACTGAGATTGATGGCCGACACCCCAGCCGGTTTGGTCCAGGTGAAGCCATGCAGGAGCCTGCCAAAGAGCATGACACTCATGGTTGTTCCTAGTGATGCCGCGATGCATCCCCGTCGTCCGGTGCTGAAGGAGATGAACCGCAATTCGCTCTCAGTAAGCACCACATTGATGTTGTCTCCCATATGGCGCTCTGGCTTGAAGCGGAGCGGTTCATCCCAGACGGTGGGGTTCCGGCCCAGGGCCAGTCGGCTGAGGATGACGTTGCTACCCTTGGGCACGCGGTAGCCCGCAACAATGGTGTCGGCAATCGCGACGTGCGGCAGGTTGAAGGGAGCGATTGGGTGGAGGCGAAATGCCTCACGTATGCATGCCTTGAGATAGTTGAGCTGCATGATGTCCGACTCTTGCACCAGTCGCTCGCGACCGACCACCCGGTCCACCTCCTCCACCGCCTTGCCCAACAATTCTGTGTTGTTTACCATCTCCGCCAGCGCCCACTCCACTGCGTTTGACGGGTTATCTATGGCCGCTAATATTATGCCCTGCATGTATTCCATGGAGATAAATGTAAGTTATTATAATCTATACCTTTGCAAAAAGAGAGGTTACATTGAATAATTGGAAATTTAAATATAATTTAAGTTGAAATCACATCAAAATGGTAGAAAATTACAATAATGCTATGTTTAAACTATTAATTCATAATTTCTTATTCTATTGTTTCCATTTTCTAACACCTGCAAAATACGGATAAGATCTAGTATTTAATAGTGTGAGCTATTACCTTTTATCATGGATGACGTATTAGTACCTTGTAGGACTATGAGGCAATTGGTCACTAAATTCAGTCTAGGCCCTTGAACCATCTTAAAATTTCTTATTAATTAATATTTTGCTTACCTTGGACTGTGCTTTGACCTCATCGAAACTGAGAAACGGCTTGCCGTCACCATCGGCGAGCGTGATGAGAACGTCAAGGAAGTCCTGGACCCCGTCCTGCCTCTCGCCGTTGTTCCACTGCCTCCAACGCTCTTCGATGACCACGTCGTGCAGTCTATCCACTTTTGTGTTGGCCTCCTTAATAATTTTCTCGTGGCCGTCGAGATCAAGGCCAAGTAGACACGGGAGGTAGTCGCTAACGCAGAACGCGAAGGTGAACCCTAGGAGGGCGAAGGAAGCGTCCATGTGCTCCACCTCCATCGGCCCCGGCCCGCCGTCCGGCTGAGGCTCCCCGAAGTACCGTTGGCCGAAGACAAGCCGGCGGATGACGTTGCCGCAGTAATGCCGCGCGACGTGCCTGACGTTGACGTTGGCTAGTCCCGACGTTAAAGATGACAACCCCCCGGCGGTGAGGTTATAGATGTAGCGCGTCAAGTTGTCAGCTTCATCGGCGCGCTTGTCGTGGAGCCACTTGTGACGGGAGGGGCAGATGATCTCAGAGGTGAGCACCTTGCGCATCTTCATCCACTGGTCACCGAACGGCGAGAGCACGGCGTCCTTGTACCCGCTGCTGATGGCGTCGGAGGCGAAGGTGAGTGGGCGGGACGAGAAGTTTTTGTCCTGCTTCTTGAGCACCTCCCTTGCGATCTTGGGACATGTGATCGAGATGACGTGGACGCCGCCGAGGCGGAAGCAGGCGATGTCGGTGCCCATATCCTTCATCACGCGATGGATCCAACGGAACGCCGGTTTGTTGACCACCATCTCGGGCAGGCTACCCACCACTGGCCACGGACATGGCCCCGGCGGAAGTGGAAGCGGCACCGTCGCCGATGAGCACGTGCCACAGCGGACCTTGCTCTTGGTAAGGACAAGGTATATGAGCGTTATTACGATGAGCAGCTGGGACACAACAAAGCAACAGCAAGCCAGCATTGTGGAGACTGCTGCTTGCAGAGTGCACACAGGTTTGCGAGGTAGCTACCCTTGTTATCGTTGCGTAGGGAAGCCAACTTTGCTCTCCGTGCTGCTCTGCCCATGAGGGCGAGACCCCTCTTTATATGTTACCTCCGTCCCAAAAAATTGGCTTAGATTTATTAAATACAAAGGTATTTACGTATATAACACGAAAACATGTCTGGATATATTCCTCATGTGTGGATCGATCGTTTACCACATTTATCACATGGCATTTAAAATGTATTTATCCTGAACTAATAATAATAATTGTCTACAGAATGAAAATTCTTCTATTCTTAGATTGTCTTATATTTATTTAGATACGAAGGATGATACTAATAATAATAATTGTTTATCCAAACATAGTCAAAACAGAATAAAAACTTCTATTTATAGATTGCCTTATATTTATCTAGATACGAAGGCTAATACTAATAATAATAATTGTCTATCCAAACTTAATCAAAACAGAATAAAAATCTTCTATTTATAGATTGTCTTACTTTATCTAGATACGAAGGATGATATTAATAGTAATGATTGTCTATCCAAAAGTAATCAAAATACAATAAAACATCTCCTATTTGTAGATTATCAAGAGTACTTATCCGAAAACTAACCATAATTGTCTTTCAAAAGTATTTCAAACGCGGATGATGGACCATATGGGCAGCTTTCGGTTTGAAGAGATGGTCGGACCATGCATCCGGGATTCGATGAGATGCTACATCGAGACCTCCCATTTAGCGCTGTACGCGCCAGCGAACGATGGAGCGCGTAACCCTTGCTCCCCCGCGCCGCCTCATGGGCTGGCCCATGTGTGGGTAGGGAAAGCCGAAGCATCTTTTGTTTTCTTTTTTAAATTGTTTTCCATTGTAAGACTAATTCAGGATTTCAATATAGCTACAACTTGTGAAATGTACATGAATTCGAAAAATTGTTGATGATTTGAAAAAAATGTTCGTGAAATGATAAATGCTGACGGAATTAAAAATGTTCACCATATTCCAAAACATTTCTTGAATTCAAAAAATGTTTGTTATTTCGAAGGAATGTACATGTTTTTGAATTTGATGAACATATTTTGAACATAGATAAACAAATTTGGCATTTTATGAACATATTTTTATTTGATGAACAAAATTTGTATTCAAGAACATTTTTGAAAAAATTATGAACAAAATTTGAATGTGATGAACAGATTTGTAATTCAGTGAACAAATTTTGAATGTGATGAACATTTTTTGAAAACATTGAACAAAAATGAATCCGATGAACATTTTTTAGTTCGATGAACAATTTTTGAATTTTTATGAACATTTTCTAAATGTGATGAACAAAAAATTGAATTCGATGAACATTTTCTGGATTGTTGAACATTCTCTTACAGGGTTGAACATTTTTAGAATTCGATGAAAAAAAGGTTTAACGAATTAACAAATAAAAATTGCTAAAAATAGTCAAAAAGTGAAGAGGAAGAAAATAGAAAATAATAAGTAAAAGAAAAAAGAAGAAAAGGAAAAAGGAAAAGGAAAGAAAAAATGAAAGAAAAAATAAGAAAAGAAATAAAACATTTAAAAGAAAAGAAAAACGAAAAAATAATATAGAAAACATAAAAAACCAAAAAACCGGTTTTGGGAAGGTTCTAGAACCTTCCGAAAAACGGTGGCAAAATAAACCGCAAAACGGGCCGGCACATACGCTAAACGGGGAGCCCGACCGGGGGTTGCGTGCTATGTTGCTAGCGGGCGACCTACGCGCTATATAGGATCCCGCTGGTACATCATGCATGGGACATGCATGCATTACGCAGGAAGAGTGGACTCATGGGCCTCCTTGTAGCAGGTTAAAAGATGTGTCCAAGCACGTGCAGAACTGGGCACGTACGTACTGACTTTGGTTCGGTGTGGCTTGAAAAAGACCTGCGTGAGCTCTACGACAGGGAAGAAGTGATGCAGCGGCCAGAGGGGCGACCGCAACACCAAGTTCTTGCAGAATAGGGCATCACATAGGCGCCGTAAAAACACGATTCTAAGAGCATCTCTAATAGGTGCGCAACCGCACGACCCGCACAAACTTTTTTACAACGTCGAAATAGCGTTTTTTGCGTGAAGCGGTATACCGGCTCCAAAGAGTCAAAGTAAAATATGGCACGCGAAAGAAGCTCCGCATATGCGCTAACTATCGAAAGCGCCATGAGCAACCGATTATTGCAAACATGATTTTCACATGCCCATTTGACAATATATATGATGATGTTTCAATCATTAAACAAAATGTGCAAAACAAAGACATAGCATAGTTCACTTGCACGGCATAGTTCAAAATCACCCAACCAAGTTCATGACAAATAAAAGTTTGCACAAACAAATGGCACATCAACAATCATGCCACATCACTCATCATCGTCCTCTTCTTCCTCCTCATCCGAAGACGATTCTTCCTCCTCTTCATTTTCAAGCGCCGCATCGTCATCGGGAGCTCGGATGGTGTTCGTAAGATCTCCAATGGGATAACGCGAAGGTATGTGAGGCACACTGGAAGACATGCGTCCACCCATGTCACCCGGAGGTGCACCCATGCCTCCCATGAGAGACCCAAAACTCATGCCTCCCATGGTAGCTCTGAAGCCACCCATGCCTCCCATGGTAGCTCCGAAGACACCCATGCCTCCCAACCGCCCATGGTAGCTCCGAAGCCACCCATGCCTCCCGTAGGTGCTCCCATGCCTCTCATGCTAGCTCCAAAGCCACCCATGGCCATGGCTCTTTTTTGGACCAAGACTTCTTCAGGGGAAATAATGACGTACTCCTTTTGCCTATCATCGAGTGTGTCCATGAAGAACAAGTGCTTCTCCCATTTCAATAATCTAGATTGCTCCTCCATGGCCAATTTCTTCTCCTCGAATGCCACCTTCCTCTCCTCGGCAGCCACCCTCCTCTCCTCGGTCGCCGCATCTTGGCTCCTTGTCATCATCCTCACCTCCTTTGCATCTTTCTTGCCTCCATTTGGTCTCTTTGGTTCGGAGTAGGCAACCGAGTTTGGTGTAGGGCTTCTCTTCCCGCCATCACTTGATGCCTCCTCCTCCTCCTCCTCCTCATCATCATCATCATCCAAATCAATAATTGCCTTGCTTTTCTTGCTCTCCTCTTGGTCATCACGGGCCTTCCATTTCTCTTCATCCTTCAACACATTGTAGCAATGGGCCAACACAAATGGTCTCCCTTTCTTGGTCTTCTTCTCTTCTCCTTGAAATAAGTTTTATGCAATAGTGACCTACAAACAAAAGAACAAGTTAGCACTTGAAACACCAAAAAAGAAGCATGAACATGGAAGGAACATAAAGAAATGACACTTACCCTATTTCTATCATTAATGCCACTTGAGTTTATCGTGTCAACCGCCTTAAGTGTCGCCGCCCACCTTTGATAATCTTTGTTGATTGTCGACCACTGGGAGTGAAGAGATCTACTCGTGCGGTCAATTCCGCTCTTGTTGTGTAAATCAAAGTGTTCCTTCATCCAGTCCCAATATGCATCTCTACTGTGGTCCCCTCCAACGTTGGCATCCATAGACACATGCAACCATGTATTGCATAGCAAGATGTCTTCGTCCATGGTGTAGTTGCCCGCTCTTCCTTTCGGTGCATCGATGAATACCCTCACCTTCCTCGTCCACCTCCCACTCAACATGATCATCTTCATGCATTTCATTGGTTTGAGACCAATGAGAATTGTTGGAGCCAACCACTAGTGCAGAATCGGGCTATTGTCCCGGTTCGTAAGGGCCTTTAGTTTCGGTTATGCAACCGGAACTAAAGGGTGGGGACTAAAGACCCCCCTTTAGTCCTGGTTCAACACGAACCGGGACCAAAGGCCCACCACTTGGCATGAGCCTGCGCCGGGGGGTTGGGTGCCTTTAGTCCCGGTTGGTTACACCAACCGGGACTAAATGGTTTAGGGGTTTATGATTTATTTTTCCTTTTAGTTTTGTGTTTTCCATTTAATTCTTTTTCATTTCAAACATATTTTACGCTACTTCTATATATATATATATATATATATATATATATATATATATATATATATATATATATCATCGAATTTCTCGCAGATCATACAGCCCGTCTATTACGGTTTAATATAGTTATTTTGATAACATTTCGGCACTGCATGGTCAACGCGAGGGCACTGCACTTTCTTTAGCAAGAGCACTGCATTACAGAGACTTGTGAACTTCGTGTCGGAAAAAACTGCGCGTAGTGTTTTTTTGGTACTGTTTTCCCTCTAACTTCTTAACCGTTTATCGGAACAAGGCATGTAATATACTGTTGGAAAGCTACGGATTAGGCGCAACTTCACCATGTTGAACACTTTTCGAGATTCCCCGCGGTTTCAGAGCAGTTTCAAAAACGGTGCGGCCCACAAAGAGTGGCAGCGAGTGCTTTTTCGCGTTTTTTTAAACCGCTCGTCGGAATGAGGCAAATGATACACCGTTGGATAGATATCGTCGAGGCGCATCTTTTTCATAAATATTGTTTTCTCTAATTCGTTATGGTTTAAGAGCAGTTTCAAATTTACTAAATCGTGGAATTATGTTTTTCAATTTTTTTCAAATTTCCGATACTGTTTTCACTCCAGTTTTTTAACCGTTTGTCGAAAAGAGGCGTGTAATATACTATTGAAAAGCTATGGACAAGGTTCAACTTTCATATGTTGAAATATTTTTGAGATTTCCTTATGGTTTTAAGTTAATATTGAAAATCATGCGGCGGACGACGAGTGGCAGCGGCCGTTTTTCATGAAATTTTTACAAACCGCTAATCGGAATGATTCAAACGATACGCCGTTGGAAAGATATCGACGAGGCGCAACTTTTTCATTTAGAACACTCTCTCTAGTTCTTTACGGTTTAAGAGGAATTTTGAATTTACCAAAATGTGGATACTCTGTTTTTCACGACACCCAAATCGACATGGGTACTTCATCCGACTGAAAATCGCACTGCATCGGACGAAAAAGCGCACTGCATCAGACGGGTAAGAGAACTGCATGGTTTTTTTTATTGAAACGTAATTTTTTCAAGGACAAGAAAGTAGAGTGCACTTCACATCGGGTGTAAATGAACCACTGCATTACTTTTTTTGTTTCCGTAACAATTTTTTTGCACTTACGGGATGAACAACATCATACAGCCGACCGCACTGCTTCATAATGAAAACCGCACTGCATCGGACGGGCAAGTGAACCCCGTAAGTTTTCTCTTTTTTCTAACTTTTTTACGCTTATTTGTGAACCTCATATTCAAAGTTAGTGAACCGCGTGGCCCAGACTAGAGAACTGCATTGTTTTCGGTTGGTGAAAGTGAATCGCAGGGCAGAAACTAGTGGACTTCATCTAAAAAGAAACGAACTTCTTTTCTGTGTTGATTTTTTTATTGTTTTACAAAGGGAATATTTTTACAAAGGGAACCACAGGAGTGCACTGCAAACGTACATACACCGCATTGCAAGCATACAGAAAACAAGTGAAACGGCCACATGCGACAATACAAATTGTCTTCTAAAAAAACACATGACCGATGGGGTGTACTGCAGACAGGCATATACAAAAGGAACCGAAGATAGCAAATTTTCCTTCAGTTGGTTTACAGTCAGATAGCAAAAAAATTGGATGACCCACACGAGGGCGCGGGGGCGCACTGCTCGTGGGATCCACTTGCACTGCACCAGGTGCGAAGCCGAAGTGCACGAAGAGGTGGTCGCCCCTCTCGTCCTCATAGCAAGGGGATTGGTGGCCGTGCATTGCCGTGCTGCCTCCCCTACCATGGCAGCCAGCACAACTATGTAGGGTCGCCGGATCCGCAAAGATCCGCCAGTGCCCGCGCTGGATCCGCCAAGATCCGCCAGTGCCCGCGCTGAATCCGCGCGGGAATCAGGGAGGCCACAACGACTATGTCGGGGAGGCAGGGCCGTGCATCCCCCCTTGATGCGGAGCATCCCACGATCATCCCCATGGACCTACAACCGTCTCATCAAGAGCCAAGAGGACCCATGACACGAGCTAGAGCTAGAGCTCTCGAGAACGAGGTGACCTCTTTCCTTATTAATATCACATATGATCCACTCGAGACATGGCTACTACCTAAGTCCGATATGCTATGCATGATTAGGTGTCAAGGGGAACCTCCCGAGGGTGCGCGTGAAGACGGACAAGCCGCCAAGTCCATGGATGAAGAGAACCAATGGAAACAAGCAAAATCACCTTCCAGGCCCCGGACATCCGGCCATGACCCCGACATCCGCCTCGAGACGCCACGTCGCCTCACCACCCCGCCAAAGTACACAGGACCGGACATCCGCCTCCCCGCCCGGACATCCGCCCGCCCCGAGGCCCCGGATATCCGGCTCCGCAGCCCGAAATCCGCACCCCTTCCCGTTCTCGCTGAACGCCGCTTAGCCCGGACATCCGGCCGAGAGCCGGACATCCGGCGCCTCATGGCCCGGACATCCGCCCGACGCCTGGACGTCCGGCCTCCCCTGCCTGCGCGCAGTGTCTCAGGGCCATGTCCCTTGTACCCCTTCGCCCGAGATTACATATACTTGATCCCCTCCTCATTCTAGGGTTAGCTTTGGATTTGCTCATGTTTAGGTGAGAGAGCCTTTGCTCATCCACTTGGCTACTTCTCCTCGGAGATCAGGACCTCTACGGAGAAGATCCCCAAGCGGATTCAAGACCCCCTTCTAGGGTGGACCCATCAAGACCTCCTCTCGGAGAAGAACGGCTACTCGTGTATCCTTACCTTTGTTGATTTTGAATCTTGTGCCACTCTATGTGTTTGATAATCTAGCACTTGTGTGATCGTTTTCTTGTCAGTTGAGTGACCTCTCTCTCGTTTTCCCCGTGTTTTCCCTCTTGTTCTTCCGCGTGTTCGTCTTGATTCACCGTAGGATCCGCTCCAACGTGAAAGATCGCCCACGTAGGGTTCCGCCCTACATCACCCCTCCTCTGACTTCCTCCCGTCGTCGACAGATGGGGGAGGAGATGCTCAATGAAGGGTCCACCGGCGACGGTTCCACGGTGGTCCGGACGGCAAGGCGGAGGTGGTCCGGCGACGGGGGCGGGAGGTGGTCTTGATAGGGCGGGCGGGAGGTGATGCGCAGAGGGCAGAGGGGCGGGAGGTGGTGCCACGAGGCGGGGCGGGAGGTGGTGCGGCGATAGGGGCGGTAGGGGCGGGAGGTGGTGCAGCGGGGCGGGCGGGAGGTGGTGCGGCGGGGCGGGGCTGGATGGGGTGCGGCGGCGCGGGGCGGGAGGTGGTGCGATGGCGGAGGAAGGTGATGCGGTGGCACGGGGTAGGATTCAGGGGCGGCAAGGCGGCGCACGTCCAGTCCGGCAGCGACAATGAGGGTAGTTGGTAGGGTGGCGGGGGCACTAGGTTGCAGGGGCTGCGGGGGAGGTGGAGGTTGGGGGTGGAGCGGGAGGAACGTGGGAGAGAGGTGGGGGTTGACCGGGAAGAAGGTCGGTTAAGTGGGGGAGGTTACTCGGTTTGTTTTGTGAGAGGAGTTCGGTCTGTGGGTTTGTTAAGTGCGAAACTGTTAGCAGAATAAGGCTTTGGTGTTATGATAATAAGGTCTTAAGGGGTGTTATTAGAAACGGTCGTGATGAAATTGTGTTTTTTTTTGCAATTTTACTGCCTGAGTTGTTCGACTTGAACTTCTTCTAGTGCTAGGTTGAACTTCTGCCAACATTTCCCAAATGGGGCTTGCGATATACCGTTGGAAAGCTATGGACACCAGTATCATAACCGAAGTTAATTTTTTGGCAAAATGTAAGCGGTTTAAGAGCAGTTTTGAAAACCGTTTTTTTCCATACAAAAACGTGAATCGTATTTTCGATTGCATTTCTAAATCGTTTAACGGAATAAGGAAAATAATATGGCGTTCGAAAGCTAGTGCAAAACCGCTCCTTCCACATGTTGAAAGTTTTCTCTAATTCTCTATAGATAAATAATAATTTGGAAAATTGTAAAATTTTGCAAACTGAACAGCCGAGTTCGTATTTTCGAGACCATTTCTAAACGGCTAATCCAATTGAGGCAAATGATATGGCGTTGGAAAGCTTATGAAAATGCGCTACTTTTTTATGTTAAAAGTTTTTTCTAATTTTGAACGGTTTAAAAGTAATTTAGAAAACAATACAAGTTCTACCGAGTTCGTATTTTCGAGCTCATTGTTTAACCGTATGTCCAAATGCAACAAATGATATGGCGTTGGAAAGCCTGAGGAAATGCGAACTTTTTGGTATATATTATTTCTCCCAATTCCTTACGGTTTTAAGTCAATTTTGAAAATGGCTAAAAAGTTATTTTTGCCATAATTTCTACAGACTTTACCGGAATGGGGCAAATAATATAACGTTGAAAAGCTACGGAAAATGCGAAACTTTTTCATGTTGACGGTTTTCTCTGTTTACTAGCCGTTTTCAAGTAATTTCGAAAATGGCGAGATTGTTCGTTCTGCCTTTACCGCGAAACAGATTTGTCGAAAATGCATCGCGTGAAGAACGTGAACTTCTCTGCATGTGTACTTGAACTTCACTCTGTTTTCACGTGCTTTTTTGGCTCGTAGCTCTCCATCCACTCACCGGAGCACTCACCGGAATTGAGCAAGTGATATACCGGTGGAAAGCTGTTGTAAACACGCAACTTTTCCGTGTTGATCATTTTTTCATACTCGCGACGATTTTAAAAGTTTTTCATCTAAAATTCATTCAGTGTAATAGTTGAACTTCCTACTGTTTTCACGTTGAACTTCTGTGACGTATTTTTGTTTGTAATTTTCTCATCTGTTCGTTAGTGTTACACAAATGATATTCCTTTTGTACAAACCTCTCTAACAATAATTTTTTTAACTTTCTCCGATCGAGGACTTGAACTTATAACAACAAAAAAAATTAGTATTTGCTTTTTATTCTTTTTAATACAAAATGCACACCGTGTAGTACGTGGACTTCTCGCAGTTATCAATCCGAACTTCTCTCGGTTACGTGAAAATATCCGAGTTTTTTATGAATATTAATCTGAATTTCTTAATCTTTTTTATGAATTTTCTGCTCTATTTTTAAAAGTTGAAGTTCTTGTTATTTTACTTTTGAACTTCTTGTTTCCATTCATTAATAACGAGGAAAATCTGAGTTTTACTATAATGATCGAACTTCTCCATCTTTTTAATATGGACTTCCTGGTTTTATTTCTTAATCATTTTGTATGAAATTTAGAAGCGTTATATTTTTAAAAGTTGAACTTTTTATTTTTTTATTTTTGAACTTCTTGTTTCCATTCTTTAATAACGAGGAAAATCTGAGTTTTCTATAATCATCGAACTTCTCCATCTTAATAATATGGACTTCCGGTTTTATTTCTTAATCCTTTTTATGAATGTTTGAAGCGTTATATTTTTAAAACTTGAACTTCTTGTTTTTTTTGAACTTCTTGTTTCCATTCTTTAATTTTGAACTTATTAGTTATTCTTTAGAACGATAATCTGAGATTTTATCAAATTTAAACTTTTTGTTATTTTAATTTGAACTTCCTAGTTTTATTAGTAACGAGGAAAATCGAGTTCTTAACCTCTTTGTTTTAAAATTTTGAGCTTCTTGTTTTTTAATAATGTGAAAAATCTAAAAAATTATAGACATCGATCTTCACCATTTTTAAATTTGAACTTCTTAGTTTTATTAGTTAGTAACAGGAAAATGCTTTTTTTATATAAACAATGATACCGCGCCATTATTTTAATTTGAACTTCTAGTTTTTATAAAGTGGGGAAAATCAGTTTATATACAATCTTTTGAAATGCTCCTCTTTTTAATTTGAACTTCTCTGATATTTTTACAAACGGGGAAAATCCGTTATAAGGATTTTTGAACTACTTTTTTTTAACTTCTCGCTCAAAATTTTTTAACTTCCAAATTTGTCTTTTTGATATTAAAAACTTTATTATTTTAACGTTGACCTGCTTCACTTATTAAATTTGAACTTCTTATAGAATTTTGTCGCGACATTTTTTGCATTTTTTGCTTTTAGGTGAAATGGGCTAGGCGGTCCTTTTTTTCATTTGATCATTTTTCTTCTGTGCATGGTACACGTGAACTTTGAAATTTCTGAAACATGAACTTCGCGTGCTACTAATTTTTTTCATGAAACTCCATAGTTTTTATTCTTTGAATTCCATGATTTTTTTGCATTTTTTGGGTTTGAACTTCGATGTTCGTTACACCTGAACTTTTGAAATCACACCCTTTTTATACACATTTTTCCTTGAATCCAACATGTGCAAAAACAATAGGAAAATTTAGGTCAATTCTCATTAGCAATGAAATATGTTTTTAAAATAGCATCAAACATTTTTTATAACACTTTTACTTTTTAATTAATGTGGAAAATCAACGAGCGCCAAATATAACTGAAACTGTGATCATATGTCATTGACAAGTGACATTGGAAGGAATCTAAAAAACAATTTGAACATATCATACAATATAAGATTACAGGGGTTGTACACTTTTTTGAGGATTCTTTTTGATGGAGCACAAGATCACTAAAGAAATATAAGGTTTCATGGAATCTTTTTTCTTGTTTTTTTTGCAGATTCATGAATAAAAATCTTGTGAGGAATTATCTTTGAAACCCCTTGATCAGTAAGTAGATGAACTTCTAAAGTATAGTGTTGTTGAACTGTAAAAAAGGTGGCTCCAGGAGCCTGATGACGAATTAGACCACGGGCGGGGCTCCATCGATCAATTATGAAGGTCACCGCTGGCACCCCATGAAGGTCAGGGCAGCGTCCCCGTGAAGGTCAGGTGTCGGGGATAGTGTAGATCCGCGTCTACGGCGCCCGGTTGGCCGTATTGGCCGAGGAGCAGGGCCTTCGGATGATGTAGCTTATGGCAACAACACCACCGGGTGTCAGAAACCGTCATAGGAAACAATGTCCGTGCCACGCATGTGGGTTGGGGACAGCGAGATCAGCAGGATCCAGGAGCTCGCCGTCCGCGGTCGGTGGCTTCTTGTTGCGGAGATTGGGGAGAGGGACGTGGCCTGCATCGCTGGCGCGCCCCTAAGGTGCTCGCTGGATCCAAAGCTAGGGTGAGCGCCACAGACGACGTCAGGGATGGCCAGCCGGCGGCGGGAGGTGGCTCTCTGACGCTGCCGGGTGTGCCATCCAACTGCAAGCCGAGTCCTCCTCTACATGCGATGGCAAGATAGCCACCTGCACCCACCAGTGCTCGCGCAACATGGAGGCGATGGGGATGCTGGGCGCCAGATCCTGGCCGCGAGCAGCAGTGCCCAGGCGTACGTGGGGTACAACGTCGGAGATTGGGTGCAGGGTGTCCAATCTGCAAGCACGGATAGCATGTAGTTTCAGAATTCAGATAACGGTTTTACACTTTTTCTGACGTCCAAATACATATGTGCAATTTCTAGCCTACTAGATGCAGAGCAAGGGCATATGAAGAGGCGACCTTCATGGCTGTGGCGCTGGTAGGTAGAGCGGTGTGACCTGCAGCAGGAAGACTCCCTGAACTGCATCTGGATTTGGCACGGGCGACCGGAGCGATGGGTGGCTGGTTCCCTCGTGGGTGCGGCAGGCAATGGCCGTAGGGGGAAGCACGCAAGTCGCGTGGTGAGGGAGGGTAGAGGGTCGGTAGGAGCGAGCTAGGCGCGTTGGACGATGGGGCGCTGGGCCTCATGACAGATCATCAACGAGGTCCTGGCAAACAGTGGCGGGATCTGTTTTGGCAACGACGATGGTGGAGGATGGCGCACAGAGGAGGGGCGGGCCGCCGAAAGAAGGGGAGAGAGGCCATCCCCGGAGTGGAAGCAGGGGGGAGGTAGGTCGTGGCCGGGGTGGAAGCAGGGGGGAGGCCGGCGAGGGGGTGGAAGAAGGGTAAGGGAGCCCAGCGCGGGGTGGAAGCACGAGGAGGAAGGTGGCGCTGCGGCGGAAGCACGGGGTGGGAGGCCGTTGCCGCGGTGGAAGCACGGGGACGGAGGCTGGCGGCGCGGCGGAAGGACGAAGTGAGAGGCCGGCGGCGCAATGGATGGGAGGGAATCTGGAGGTTAGGGAAGGAGTGGGTGAGTGCGGCCCTGTTTTTTTCTCTCTGTCATGTCGGTTCGGCTGGGTTCAGGAACATCCGATCGCCCTATATATATATATATATATATATATATATATATATATATATATATATATATATATATATATATATATATATATATATATGTATATATAACGCCTGTGATCCAAATAGTTATTCTAATCCTGGGATTAGAATAATGCTACTCTCTCTCTCTCTCTCTGTATATATATATATAATTTGGTATATAGAATTTCTCCTATAATTTGCAGATCATTACATGGAGGCATTACAGCTTGTAATAGTATTCTCCTTTGGGATCTATGACCTGGTCGAGCAAAAATCCCGCTATTTCCTCTTGAATTGCTCGTACGCGATCCTCTGGTAGGAGCTTATCCCACCTCTCCTTCATCTTTAAAGAAGCAGATCAATATATGCATGTATTAGTTGTGTGTATATATATTAGATAATGATGTAAACATTGTGAATAGTGTTCTGGAAAACGCACCCATTGCTCTCTATCATTTCTGCTCCCTTCGGACGTCATCATGCGAATGTTCTCGCAAACATAGTATGCGCATAAATCAGTCCCCGGCGCCTGCTTCAGGGCCTTTACGAGAATATAATTCATTCTGATAATAATTAATCAATCATGATAATGGTATTGAAACTAGAATTAAAGAGATGGTAGCTAGCTAGTACTAGCTACTTAATTAATTACCTTGGGTCGAATCCATTTCAGCTTTTCTTTCCATTGGCCTTTAACCTATGTGATGAACTTTTCCCAAGCCCTGCCCGCGGGCAAAGAAAATGAATAAAGAAGTTGATATCAGGAAATGACGAACTAAAGAGGCCGACATATAGTTCGATAATGATTGAAATAACCTTTCGACCATCCCCCTCATGATTGCATAGTCATTAACGTCTTTAAGTAGTGAGTCCAGCACTTGAACTTTTCCCTCGTCAACTTCAATGATTGGCAGGATCCAGTGGAAACTGCATGCGCACACGTTTGTATAATTAAGCGGGCATGTGCATAACTCATCAACTACACTTATTAACATCTAGTAAGCAAAAAAAAATTGTAGTACAAGACAGCGTGGCTCACCCAAAGTTGTAAGGAATAGTATTTCTGGTTGGGTATTTAGGTGCTTAAAGAACTGTAGCAAGCTTCTCTCTGTGTATGGTCGATCATATTCTTGTAACCATGTCTTTTCATTAATGGTATTTGGGTCAATGAACCCAATGCCATAGCGTCCAACTTTTTTCATTTCATACATATTCATTCTGCATAATACCACATAAAAGAATATAGTGAGGATAACTACAGCTAATGAATGAGCACTACAGCTAGCTAGAGACTTAAATTATAGAAAGAAATCACTTACACACAATAGAAACTGATGATAGATTTGTCGAGTGTGTCTTGATTGAATAACTGAAACAGTTCTTGAAACTCAACCCATAGATCTTTTTCATGGAAGTAATGCTATGCCTTGACTCTCACCATGAGGGACTCTTGATCGGTATTCTTGGCTTCTCTCATGTACCTTTGATGCAATTCATACATTCTCTTTGATAGACGCGGGATCTCCTCAGGCTTGACCAGAGGTTTGCCGCGGGCATACTTCCGTTTTAGTTCCTCCTCTTTAAACGTTTCCATGGGCTCGATGCCTAGGAGTTGTTCTAGAGTGCATCCGATCTCTTCAGCCTGCCTTCTATGATCGTCGGTTATTACCAGCTGATCGGTGCCGGTACTCACATGTGTTGGTACAATGAGCGGGGGGGTCGATTGCACTGCCTGTTCTCCCATCTAGGGAGCAGTTTTCCCACTTTTTTGGTAGCTGCTTGGCTCGAGCTCGAGCTCGACTCCTTCTCTCTGTGTGCTTCATATGACTTCTTGATAGAGCGCTCATAGTCTGAGTCCATATGCTTGGGAGTTGGTGGTTCAGCCATACGAATAAAGTGCTGAATGACATGCTCAGGTACTTTCTCCTCTGGGGGGGGTTTCGGTCCAAAATGGGCCTTCACTTGGGCACTCACTTCGACTTTGTTTTACGCATCAGTCAGGTCGCAAGGCAACCTTGGAAGAGGCTTGAGGCTTCGACCATATTTGAATTTCTTGCCTCATATTGTACCCTTAGACGCCGTAGCTGCAGCGCTTCTCTTCCGCTGTTGCTTAGGCGGCGTGATACGTCTCCAACGTATCTATAATTTATGAAGTATTCATGCTATTATATTATCCATCTTGGATGTTTAATGGGCTTTACTATGCACTTTTATATTATTTTTGGGACTAACCTATTAACCCAAAGACCAGTGCCAGTTTCCGTTTTTTCCCTGGTTTCAGTGTTTCGCATAAAAGGAATATCAAACGGAGTCCAAACGGAATGAAACCTTCGGAAAAGTTATTTTTTGGAAAGAAAGCAATACAGGAGACTTGGAGTGCATGTCAGGGGATCAACGAGGAAGGCAGGGGGGCGCGCCCACCCCCCTGGGCGCGCCCTCCACCCTCATGGGCCCCTCGTGGCTCCTCTAACGTATTTCTTCCTCCTACATATATACCAATATACCCTAAACCCATCGGGGAACAGAATAGATCGGGAGTTCCGCTGCCGTAAGCCTCTGTAGCCACGAAAAACCAATCGGGACCTGGGCCGCACCCGTCGGGGGGGGGGATCCTCACCGTGGCCATCTTCATCATCCCGCGCTCTCCATGACGAGGAGGGAGTAGTCCACCGGGGGGCTGAGGGTATGTACCAGTAGCTATGTGTTTGATCTCTCTCTCTCTCTCGTGTTCTTGAGGTGATACGATCTTGATGTATCGCGAGCTTTGCTATTATAGTTGGATCTTATGATGTTTCTCCCCCTCTACTCTCTTGTAATGGATTGAGTTTTCCCTTTGAAGTTATCTTATCGGATTGAGTGTTTAAGGATTTGAGAACACTTGATGTATGTCTTGTCGTGCGTATCTGTGGTGACAATGGGATATCACGTGATTCACTTGATGTATGTTTTGGTGATCAACTTATGGTTCCGCCCATGAACCTATGCATAGGGGTTGGCACACATTTTCGCCTTGACTCTCCAAGAGAAACTTTGGGGCACTCTTTGAGGTTCTATGTGTTGGTTGAATAGATGAATCTGAGATTGTGTGATGCATATCGTATAATCATACCCACGGATACTTGAGGTGACATTGGAGTATCTAGGTGACATTAGGGTTTTGGTTGATGTGCGTCTTAAGGTGTTATTTTACTACTTAACTCTAGGGCTGTTTGTGACACTTATAGGAATAGCCCAATGGATTGATCGGAAAGAATAACTTTGAGGTGGTTTCGCACCCTACCATAATCTTTTCGCTTGTTCTCCGCTATTAGTGACTTTGGAGTGACTCTTTGTTGCATGTTGAGGGATAGTTATATGATCCAATTATGTTATTATTGTTGAGAGAACTTGCACTAGTGAAAGTATGAACCCTAGGCCTTGTTTCCTATCATTGCAATACCGCTTTACGCCACTTTTATCATTAGTTACCTTGCTGTTTTTATATTTTCAGATTACAAAACCTATATCTACCATCCATATTGCACTTGTATCACCATCTCTTCGCCGAACTAGTGCACCTATACAATTTACCATTGTATTGGGTGTGTTGGGGACACAAGAGACTCTTTGTTATTTGGTTACAGGGTTGCTTGAGAGAGACTATCTTCATCCTACGCCTCCCACGGATTGATAAACCTTAGGTCATCCACTTGAGGGAAATTTGCTACTGTCCTACAAACCTCTGCACTTGGAGGCCCAACAACGTCTACAAAAAGAAGTTGCATAGTAGACATCAAGCAGTTTCTGGCGCCGCTGCCAGGAAGGTGAGTGCTTGAAGGTATATCTTTAGATATTGCAATCAAATCTTTTAGTTTCTTGTTTTATCACTAGTTTAGTCTATAAAAGAAAACTAAAAAAATGGAATTGAGGGTGCCTCATATGCTTCATCTTTTTAATGTCTTCCATGAAAATAAGGATTCCGATAATTGTGCTCAATTGCTAGAGGAAGAATGCATTAAAATGTTTGGCACTAAATCTTTGAATGATGAGCATGATTGCAATGTTGTTAGTATGAATTCTTTGAACATCCATGATGCTAATGATATGCAAAGCCACAAGCTTGGGGAAGCTATGTTTGATGAAGATGATATTTTTTGTCCCCCAAGCTTTGGTGAGCAAATTTACTATGATGAAAGCATGCCTCCTATCTATGATGATTATTGTGATGGCACGTATGCTTTAAAGAATAATGATAACCATGAAACTTGTCAACTTGATCTTAATTCTCAATCATATGATAGTTATTTTGTTGAGTTTGCTCCCACTACTATTCATGAGAATAAATTTGCTTATATGGAGAGTAATAAAAATTCTATGCTTGTAGATCATGAAAATAATGCTTTAGGTGCTGGTTATATTTTTCAATTAATTCATGATTCTACTGAAAATTATTATGAGGGAGGAACATATGCTTGTAGGAATTGCAATAATATCAAGTTTCATGTCTATGTGCTTAAAGTTTTGAAGTTATGCTTGTTTTGCCTTCATATGCTAGTTGATTATTGTTCCCATAAGTTGTTTGCTCACAAAATCCCTATGCATAGGAAGTTAGTTAGACTTAAATGTGCTAGTCATATTCTTCATGATGCTCTCTTCATGTTTCAATTCTTATGTCTTATGTGAGCATCACTGAAATCATCATGCCTAGCTAGGGGCGTTAAACGATAGCGCTTGTTGGGAGGCAACCCAACTTTATTTTAGTTTCTTGCTTTTTGGTTCTGTTTAGGAATAATTAATCTATCTAGCCTCTGGTTATATGTGGTTTTATGTTTTAATTAGTGTTTGTGCCAAGTAGAACCTTTGGTAAGACTTGGGTGAAGTCTTTATGATCATGTTGTAAAAACAGAAACTTTAGCGCTCACGAGATTAGCTAAAACTTTTTAATGGAGAGTGATATTTAGTTGATTATTTTTGCAGATGATTACTAGACAAATTTCTCAGGCCCACCAATTTATTTTAGAATTTTTGGAGTTCCAGAAGTTTGCGTTAGTTACAGATTACTACAGACTGTTCTGTTTTTGACAGATTCTGTTTTTCGTGTGTTGTTTGCTTATTTTGATGACTCTATGGCTAGTAAAATAGTTTATAAACCATAGATAAGTTGGAATACAGTAGGTTTAACACCAATATAAATAAAGAATGAGTTCAATACAGTACCTTGAAGTGGTGTTTTGTTTTCTTTCGCTAACGGAGCTTACAAGTTTTCTGTTAAGTTTTCTGTTGTGAACTTTTCAAGTTTTGGGCAAAGATTCGATGGAGCATGGAATAAGGAGCGGCAAGAGCCTAAGCTTGGGGATTCACAAGGCACCCCAAGGTAATATTCAAGGACAACCAAGAGCCTAAGCTTGGGGATGCTCCGGAAGGCATCCCCTCTTTCGTCTTCGTTCATCGGTAACTTTACTTGGAGCTATATTTTTATTCACCACATGATATGTGTTTTGCTTGGAGCGTCATTTTATTTTCTTTAACTTTGCTTGCTGTTATTTATAATAATGTTTTGCATCTCTAGTTTCAATAAAAATTTCAAGGATAGCCTTTACCATGCTTATTTTGCAAGTCTACACGTTGCTGTTTGAAAAACAGAAAGTTTACCGCTGTTGCAAAAATTCCCTAGAAAAGTCAGAATGTGATAAAATGTTGAAACCTTTTGCATAATAAGCTCTGATAAATTTAATACAGTGGGAATTTTATTTCATAATCTTTGGAGTTAGGGAAGTATGATGAATCTTGCATTCTTTACAGACTGTACTATTTGGCAGATTGCTGTTATGTTTGCATTGTTTGCATATGTTGGTTTGTTTAATGATTCTATTTGAGGATAGGAGTATTAAATATGCAGTGTCATTTAGTATGCAATGTTTAATAATAATTTTAGTGATTTGCTACAGTAGAGTATGATAAAGTTTTTTGCATTGGTTTATACTAACTTATCTCACAAGTCCTTGTTGACTTTTGTGTGGATGAAGCTTTTGAGATTTAGGGAGACCGTGATATGTGAGGAATTAAGGAGACACAAAATCTCAAGCTTGGGGATGCCCAAGGCACCCCAAGATAATCTTTCAAGAAGTCTCAAGCGTCTAAGCTTGGGGATGCCCCGGCTGGCATCCCACCTTCCTTCTTCGACAACTATCGGTTAGTATCGGTTGATCCTAAGTTTTTGCTTCTTCACGTGACGTTTGCTATTCTTAGAATGTCGTTTTATTTAGCTTTGCTTGCTGTTTGAATAAAATATCAAGATCTGAAATTCTTAAATGAGAGTGAGTCTTCACATAGCTACATAATTATTTAACTACTCATTGATCTTCACTTATATCTTTTTGGAGTAGTTTGTCATTTACTCGTGTGCTTCACTTATATCCTATGAGTAAATAGTTGAATGATTTGAATGTCATAAATCTGAAATTATATATGTTTCATATGCCTTTCCCATGGGGAGTAATGCCTTAACATATAAGAAGTAGAGGTGGTAAATTTTTTGAAGGTTAGAAAACATTGTATTGGTCACTCGAACAATTCATGAAAGAATATTGAAGGAAGAGAGATTTCACATATAAATATACTATCTTGGACATCTTCTATGATTGTGAGCCCCATTAATTATTTTCAAACTTGAGCAAATTAGTTGAAGTTGGACAAGCAAGACAACATAATGAGTTATGCTTGGGTATATTTGTATAGAAGTTATATTGTTATGGATCCTCTAACATGTGGTGCTTGCTATTTAGAATCCTTTGCTAGCCAAAATACCTGTACTAAGCGGGAACACTGCTTGTGCATCCAAATTCCTTGAACCAAGTTTCTTACATGAGTGTCCACCATATCTACCTATATACGGTATTGACCTGCCGTTCCAAGTAAATTTGCATGTGCCAAACTCTAAACCTTCAAATAATAATCTGTTTTGTATGCCCAAATCGCTCATGTAGCGACTAGGGGCTAGCAGTATCTTCCATGCTAGGTGGGTTATTCTCACGATGAGTGGACTCCGCTCATCATTCATGAGAAAATGGCTGGTAACTGGGATGCCCATTCCTATGATCAAAAGATCAAAAACAAATTCGCAAATAATTTAAACAAAACTCCCCCAGGATTGTTGAAATTTGGATGACACCCGTTGTTTCGGACAAGCCGTGAGTGTGATCGTTGGTGGAGGGGGAGTAAAATCTTTACCTTTCTGCGTGGGAACCGCCTATGATGTATCTAGTATGGAAGATATTGGGAACTCTTGGTCGTCATGTTGACAATGAAAGCATACTCTCAAAATTATTTTCATATCTGTTTTTGCTTCGAGCTCTGGCACCTCTGCAAATCCATGCTTCCCTCTGCGAAGGGCCTATCTTTTACTTTTATGCAAGAGTCAGTAGTATTCCTTCTCATTCCAACCTACTCTTTAGTTGGCAAGCATCATGTGACGGAAAGATCTAAGCATATATGGCCATTCAAATATATTTGAGCATGAATTATTATTGTTGACATTACCCTTGAGGTAAAAGGTTGGGAGGCAAAACATTAAGCCCCTATCTTTCTCTGTGTTTGATGAATACTATTTGTTCTAAAAATATGCTTTGAGTGGTAGCAATCATGGAAGACTAAATGATAGTTGAGTATGTGAAGTTTGCTAAATCAAAGCTCTGACATAGACTCTTCCTGAAAATAAGATGAATTGCAATTATTTGATGACTAATAACACGGTTTGTTAGTTTTCAAGAAAGTTTATGATCTATACTTTAATATGTGAATAGCTTGTTACTTGACCATGAAAGGTTCTATGAGTTGAACTACCGTTATGACATATAATGATGCTAGAAAAGGTGATTGAAATTATCATTGATCAAACTTTCGCACCTACTAGCATTCACACTTCATAAATTCTTTCTTCTATCATTTACCTACTCGAGGACGAGCAGGAATTAAGCTTGGGGACGCTGATACGTCTCCAACATATCTATAATTTATGAAGTATTCATGCTATTATATTATCCATCTTGGATGTTTAATGGGCTTTACTATGCACTTTTATATTATTTTTGGGACTAACCTATTAACCCAGAGCCCAGTGCCAGTTTCTGTTTTCCCCCCTTGTTTCAGTGTTTCATAGAAAAGGAATATCAAACAGAGTCCAAACGGAACGAAACCTTCGGAAAAGTTATTTTTGGAAAGAAAGCAATACATGAGACTTGGAGTGCACGTCAGGGGATCAACGAGGAAGGCACGAGGCAGGGGGCATGCCCACCCCCTTGGGCGCGCCCTCCACCCTCATGGGCCCCTCATGGCTCCCCTAAAGTATTTCTTCCTCCTATATATATACCAATATACCCTAAAACCATCGGGGAACAAAATAGATCGGGAGTTCCGCCGCCGCAAGCCTCTGTAACCACGAATGACCAATCGGCACCCTGTTCCGGCGCCCTGCTGGAGGGGGATCCCTCACCGGTGGCCATCTTCATCATCCCGGCGCTCTCCATGACGAGGAGGGAGTAGTTCACCCTCGGGGCTAAGGGTATGTACCAGTAGCTATGTGTTTGATCTCTCTGTCTCGTGTTCTTGAGGTGATATGATCTTGATGTATCGCGATCTTTGCTATTATAGTTGGATCTTATGATGTTTCTCCCCCTCTACTCTCTTGTAATTGATTGAGTTTTCCCTTTGAAGTTATCTTATCGGATTGAGTCTTTAAGGATTTGAGAACACTTGATGTATGTCTTGCCGTGCGTATCTGTGGTGACAATGGGATATCACGTGATTCACTTGATGTATGTTTTGGTGATCAACTTGCGGGTTCCGCCCATGAACCTATGCATATGGGTTGGCACACGTTTTCGTCTTGACTCTCCGATACAATCTTTGGGCACTCTTTGAGGTTCTATGTGTTGGTTGAATAGATTAATCTAAGATTGTGTGATGCATATCGTATAATCATACCCACGGATACTTGAGGTGACATTGGAGTATCTAGGTGACATTAGGGTTTTGGTTGATGTGTGTCTTAAGGTGTTATTTTACTACAAACTCTAGGGCTGTTTGTTACACTTATAGGAATAGCCCAATGGATTGATCGGAAAGAATAACTTTGAGGTGGTTTCGTACCCTACCATAATCTTTTCGTTTGTTCTCCGCTATTAGTGACTTTGAAGTGACTCTTTGTTGCATGTTGAGGGATAGTTATATGATCCAATTATGTTATTATTGTTGAGAGAACTTGCACTAGTGAAAGTATGAACCCTAGGCCTTGTTTCCTATCATTGCAATACCGTTTACGCTCACTTTTATCATTAGTTACCTTGCTGTTTTTATATTTTCAGATTACAAAAACCTATATCTACCATCCATATTGCACTTGTATCACCATCTCTTCGCCGAACTAGTGCACCTATACAATTTACCATTGTATTGGGTCTGTTGGGGACACAAGAGACTCTTTGTTATTTGGTTGCAAGGTTGCTTGAGAGAGACTATCTTCATCCTATGCCTCCCATGGATTGATAAACCTTAGGTCATCCACTTGAGGGAAATTTGCTACTGCCCTACAAACCTCTGCACTTGGAGGCCCAACAACGTCTACAAGAAGAAGGTTGCATAGTAGACATCACGGCGGAGCCCGCTGAGGCAGCAGAGATAGCTGACGCAGTGCCTGACTTGGAGGAGGAGTCGGCTGACGCAGTGCCTGACTTGGAGGAGGAGTCGGCTGACGTGGTGCCGGACTTCGAGGAGGAGGAGTGGGCTAACGTAGTGGCGGACTTGGAGGAGGAGGAGTGGGCTGACACGGTGGCGGACTTGGAGGAGCAGGAGTCTGCTGAGGCGGTGGCTGAGTTGGAGGAGCGGGAGTCTGCTGACGCGGTGGCGGACTTGGAGGAGGAGCCGGCTGACATGGTGTCCGTGGACTTGGAAAGACGATGCAATCCTTTCTCCATAAAATGATATGATGTATGGACTCTCCCAGTGTGCGCTCGTCGTCACTGTCGGTGTCAAAACCGACGGATCTCGGGTAGGGGGTCCCGAACCGTGCGTCTAAGGCGGATGGTAACAGGAGGTGGGGGACACAATGTTTACCCAAGTTCGGGCCCTCTCGATGGAGGTAATACCCTACTTCCTGCTTGATTGATCTTGATGATATGAGTATTACAAGAGTTGATCTACCACGAGATCGTAGAGGCTAAACCCTAGAAGCTAGCCTATGACTATGATTGTTCTTGTCCTACGGACTAAACCCTCCAGTTTATATAGGCACCGGAGGGGGCTAGGGTTACACAGAGTCGGTTACAAGGGAGGAGATCTACATATCCGAATTGCCAAGCTTGCCTTCCACGCAAAGGAGAGTCCCATCCGGACACGGGACGAAGTCTTCAATCTTGTATCTTCATAGTCCAACAGTCCGACCAAGGGATATTGTCCGGCTGTCCGAGGACCCCCTAATCAAGGACTCCCTCAGTAGCCCCTGAACCAGGCTTCAATGACGATGAGTCCGGCGCGCAGATTGTCTTCGGCATTGCAAGGCGGGTTCCTCCTCCGAATACTCCATATAAGATTTTGAACACAAGGATAGTGTCCGGCTCTACAAAATAAATTCCACATACCACCGTAGAGAGTATAATATTTCCACAAATCTAATCTGCTGACAACTTTTCATAACGTGACATCACGCCACTGCACGGTCATTATTCGAACCGTTTTTCTCAACCAACTACTGCACATATTGCGAGGCGGTTTTCTTGGCACGTCTTATCGAAGTAGAGATCGTGTCCCCTTATCACGGGATTCTCATCAATACGGGTTTGGGTAACCCAACCGCGCCATCAATCACGGCACTTGGGGAATAAGCGAGTTTACCAGGCAAGTGGGGAGGCGCACAGTTTCTACCGCCCTTATAAAGGGACAAGGACTCCTCCTTTTTTCCCACGCCTTCTTCTTCCCTGCCCATCCACTCTCGCGCACTCGAGCTCCAACGCCCAAGTTCGCATTTTCTCCGTAAAACCACTCCAAACATGTCCGGAGCGGGAGGCAAGTGGATGGTCTCCTCCGTTACGGAGGAGAACATTATGAAGCTCCGGGAAGCCGGATACCTGGCCGCAGATATCGCGCACCGGCTCCCAGATGCGGGGCAGATCGTCCCCACCCCCGAGCCTCATGAAAGGGTCGTGTTCCTTACCCATTTCATCCGCGGACTGGGTTTCCCCTCCACCCATTTGTCCGCGGGCTCATGTTCTACTACGGGCTGGACTTCCATGATCTGGCCCCCAATTTCATCCTCAACATCTCGGCGTTTATCGTCGTGTGCGAGGCCTTCCTCCGCATCAAGCCCCACTTCGGCCTGTGGCTGAAGACCTTCAATGTTAAACCGAAGGTGGTGGTCAGCCAGCAAGCAGAGTGCGGAGGCACCATGGTGGGCAAAATGCCCAACGTCACCTGGCTTGAAGGCTCCTATGTGGAGACCATAAAGGGGTGGCAATCGGGGTGGTTCTACATCACCGAGCCGCACGACACCAACTGGGTGGCGGCCCCTGAATTTCGATCCGGTATCCCCATGCGGCTCACCTCCTGGAAAGAGAAGGGCCTATCCCGGGTTCATCGGTGGAGCTGACCGACTCTGCACTCGCGTCAAAAACATGATAAGCAAGAAAATCAAGCTTGTCAACGTGATCCAAGTCATGCTCTTCCGCCGGATCCTCCTGTGTCAAAGACGGGCATTCAATTTGTGGGAGTTTGACCCGGCTAAGCACCAGACGCTGCGAGAGCTCTTCGACACAACGCACCAAGACATCTTGTAGGTGCTGTTCAAGTCTGCCGAGGTACCTCCTCCCTTTACCGAGGATCGCGGACTCAGCGCGAAGCGCCATGCCAATCCGGTAAGCTCCTTATATCTCATAAGATGTTTCTTTCCCCAGTATAATCATGTGAGGGATCTAAGCCTCCACGCCATTTATCAGGACTGTGTCACGATAGCGGAGCAGATCGATTGTCCGGTCCTCTACCTGAAGATCCGACAGATGCTCTCTTAACGGAGATGCTGGTCCAGCGCCTTATGAGGCACCGAAGAAGAAGGCCAAGAAGAAGGCCGCGGGGACCAGGAAAGGTTTCCGGCGCAAGGTCATGTCAGACTCATCGTCCGATAACACCAAAGCGCCCTCCTCCCATGAAAACGAGGAGGATGAAGAGGAAAGTTCTCCCTCCCAGCCGGGGGAGACAATAAAAGGAAGGCTGCCCCGTCAGGGGAGGCCGAAGGGTCCAAGAAGGGAAGGACTCTCCTTCCGGACTGCTCCACGGCGGCCGCTTTTGGCGACGAGGAGTGGTTACCCAGGGACAAGCCCCTGGCAAAGTCGTAAGTATTCGGATACCGTAATAGTTCTTGGTATGTTTTTATTTTATTGCTTCTTCTCATGCCGAACATGATCACGCAGTCCGCCCAAAGCCCATATCGACGTATCCTCTTCGGAGGAGTCTTTGAGCTCGTCGGAGATGAAGAGCGATTCACTCCCGACCGCCTCCTCCCCCCACCCTACGGACGACATCGAGGTGTTGTCTCAAAGGGCACTGAACCAAGGGGAGACAGTTCCAGAGGCGCCCCAAGGCAACATTCCAGACGCTGGGCGCATGGGGAGCAAGATTCCCATGGGCTCCAATGACGGGGGCAGCAAGTTTGGCCCCAGCCGACATCACACGGAACCTCCAAAGGTTCCGGACTCACAGCGACCCCTTGCTAAGAGGGGCAAGCCTTCCGGTTGATGGCCTCTGCCCATCCAGAGGCATCGACAACTTGTCGGAAGCGCTTGCGCGCTTCCATCGACGAAGAGCACCGCACTATCATGAGTGCGGTGGTCGAGAAGGTTCAGTCCGCCAAAAGCGGGCTACCTGAAGCCTGTGCCAGCCTCCTAACAGGATTTGAGGTAAGTAATCAAATTATAAGAAAATGTTACAACATAGACAGTAGCCCCTGATGCTCTATTTCGTGTTCGCAAAGAAAGGCCGAACAGAGGATCAAATAATCACAGGAGTCTAATCAGAGTATGTCTATGTGCATGAGCAAGCTTCGTTGCTGGCTGCTACCGCACGTACTGCGGAGGTCTCCGTACTGAAGCGGGACCTTTAACGGTCCAAGGAAGAGCTCGGCCTTACAAAGAGGCAGCTCGAGGAGAACAAAGGTAAGTGATACCCCGTCTGTGTATCGAAAAAAAGAAGAAGGTTGTTAAATAATAGAATCATCATGAATTTTGCTAGGGCCACGACCGAAGTGGCGGCCCTGAAGAAGGCGTTGTCCGAGGCCGAAGACAAAGCGGCCGAGGAGCGATCCGAGCGCGAGAAGCAAGAGGCCCGAGTCGGCGAGGTTCAGCAAGAGCTCCAGGACTTCGTCAAAAAATACGAGTCATTGGAGCGTGACTCAAAGACGCAAGGGTCCGAGCTTGCGAAGGCCCTCGAGAACGCACAAAATGCCATGGCCGAAGCCCAAAAGGCCCTCCAGGAAATTGAGGCGGTCAAGAAGATAGCGACGGGTAAGGCATTCATTATGCAAAGCAAGCATGTGAAGGAAACTTTCATTTTACTTTCCTGAATTCGGAGCTCTCCAGGAGCGTTCGCAGATCTGCCCAGCAGTGTGTCGGATGCCGCGGAGTTCTACCGGGCCGAGGAAGGGAGCTCGACGGAGAAGTTGTTCTGGTCTCAGTATACTGGGACTGAACATCCGATGCCCTTGAGCGACCAGTTGAAGGAACTGGTCGAGCTTCACAAGGCGGCCGAACTGGCCTTGAGGGGCCTCATAGTCCGGATGTGGCCTAGCGAGCCTTTGCCTGGCAGCTATTTCGGCCTGGTAAGGCAACTTGTGAATGCCTACCCATGGCTTGAAGTCATAAAGCGGTCCGTCTGCATTGAGGGTGCGCGCAGGGCTTTTGCCCGGGCGAAAGTGCACTGGGCTAAGATGGACGCCGAAAATCTGGTGAAGGAGGGGCCGCCGGAGGGCAAGGAGCATCGCCACCCCGAAAAGTATTATGACAAAGGTCTCAAGGGTGCTTGCCTTGTGTAGGAGGAATGTACTAAGGATGTAATATTTGAATGAATGTACTCATGTGATCCTGTAATATGAAACTAGTTCATGTGCGCTATATAACGCTTGCTAATTTAAAATATTACCTTCTGTGCGACCGTTTATAAAATTTGAGAGTTGGCGAGTCGTCGGCTTCTGCCCCCATGTAACTAGTACTGAGGTGTTCGGGATAAACCTGATCACTCTTTATCCCAATATTGGGTCCTTTGAAGGAGGTGTTCAGCACAACGAACCAGGCAATCGGACTATAAAGCTTTATCACTCTCACTTAGCCATAGAAGTCTACAATTTTAAATTTTGGCGAAGCCCCTAGTATTCGGAAGGCCGAACTTGGGGCGCTATGTACTTAAATCGGAAAAGGCCGACTCGCCCAAGCGAAAAAATCTTTAAAGATTTGGGACCTCTCGAACAGCGACCAGCTCTTGCCTCAGTTTTCGGCTTTCTCTACTGAGGTGTTCATCTGGAAGAACCGGGACACAATCGCAGTAGTTCTCCCAGCGCTACCTTAGCCGATATAGCGGAACGTAAGGTACCAAAACATGGGAGCCGGGCAAACCCAACTATTGACCCAAGACATGATTCGGAGATGATGCATATAATATTATAAGTTCGGGGTGCCGCACTGTCGAAAGTGTTCGGACTTTTCATGCCGTGTTATGGGGTACACCGAAGCCCCTAGCGCACTCGTCGTACCAGAATGTACGGGTGCAACTTGTCGTAAATAAACGGACAAGTAAAAAAGATAAACGAATGCAATAATGAGCTAATGCTGTACATTGTTATTTAAATGATACGTCAAAGCATATGCATACATGTAATGCAATAAGTGAACAATAGGACTATTTGACATGTCCTATCCAAGGGCAAGCTGCGTGTGGGTATGCAAAACAGGTATATCGATCGTTATCAGAGACCACCTGAGGATTCCCTTGTACGTCAAAGCTTCTAGCTTCCTTGGTGTTTCCTTCCCATGACGAGTTCGACAATCAGACGATCAGAGAGGGCCTTCAGAGAATAGGGGCCTGAAAGGAAGAAAATGTTAAAGGTATACAGGTCCTGAAGCAGTTGAGCCGCATTGTGGGCCGTGCCATGGTCGTGCCTCCGCCTATGCCCATGGTATCTTGAGTGCGTAATTATGTAAGCGCAGCATAAATTTTGCCGCTTCACTGAGGCTGGGACGGAGGCCGAATTGCTAGGCGATCTCTAAACATGCCTGGGGATCCTCTTGCAGGGTACTCCAGACTCGCTAGAAGGTGTCCGGGATCTTTTTCGCCGAATTGGCGGTTTGCCTCATAAGGCTGCTTTGTGCTTCTGCTGCGAGGGCCACAGTGTGCTCTTTCGTGCGGAGCGAGTGTTCTGTGTTTCCATTAACTGTTATAACCCCGCGAGGTCCTAGCATTTTGAGCTTGAGGTATGCATAATGCGGTACCGCATTGAATTTGGCAAATGCGGTTCGTCCGAGTAGTGCGTGATAGCCACTGCGGAAGGGGATGATATCGATGGTTGACTCCTCGCTTCGGAAGTTGTCCGGGGATCCGAAGACCACTTCCAGTGTGATTGAGCCCGTGCAACAAGCCTCTACACCTGGGATGACACCTTTAAAGGTGGTTTTGGTGGGTTTGATCCTTGAGGGGTCTATACCCATTTTACGCACTGTATCCTGATAGAGCAGGTTCAGGCTGCTACCACCGTCCATAAGGACTCGAATGAGGTGAAATCCGTCGATGATGGGGTCAAGGATCAATGCGGCAGAACCGCCATGACGGATACTAATGGGGTGGTCCCTGCGATCGAAGGTGATCAGACAAGAAGACCATGGGTTGAACTTTAGGGCGACAGGCTCCATCGCATAGACGTCCCTCAGTGCACGCTTCCGCTCCCGCTTGGGAATATGGGTTGCGTATATCATGTTTACCGTTTTCACTTGGGGAGGAATTTTCTTCTGTCCTCCTATGTTCGGCGGCCGGGGCTCCTCCTCGTCGTTGCTATGCAGCCCTTTTTCCTTGTTTTCGGCATTCAACTTGCCGACCTATTTGAACACCCAACATTCTCTGTTGGTGTGGTTGGCTGGTTTATCGGGGGTGCCGTGAATTTGACACGAGCGATCGAGTATGCGGTCCAAATTGGACGGGCCCGGATTGCTTCTTTTGAATGACTTTTTCCGTTGACCGGATTTAGAGCCACTGAATCCGGCATTGACTGCCGTGTCTTTGGCGTTGTCGCCGTTGTTGCGGCACTTATGTCTGCTGCGACGCGGCCTTCCGTTGCTGTCCTTGGCATCTGAGTTGCCAAGGTTTCTTGATGTGTTGTTGTTGCGAGCTAGCCAGCTGTCCTTGCCCGCACAAAAGCGGGTCATGAGTGTCGTGAGGGCTGCCATGGACCTCGGCTTCTCTTGGCCGAGGTGTCGGGCGAGCCACTCGTCGCGGATGTTATGCTTAAATTCCGCTAAGGCCTCGGCATCCGGACAGTCAACAATTTGGTTCTTTTTAGTTAGGAACCGAGTCCAGAATTGCGTGGCCGATTCCCCCGGCTGTTGGATTATGTGACTCAAGTCATCGGCGTCCGGTGGTCACACATAAGTGCCCTGGAAGTTGTCAAGGAATGCGTCTTCCAAATTCTCCCAACTGCCAATGGAGTTTGCCGGCAGGCTATTCAGCCAATGCCGAGCGGACCCTTTGAGTTTTTAATGGGAGGTACTTGATGGCATGTAGATCGTCACCGCGGGCCATGTGGATGTGGAGGAGGAAATCTTCAATCCATACCGCGGGGTCTGTTGTACCATCATATGATTCAATGTTCACGGGTTTAAAACCTTCTGGGAATTTGTGATCCATTACTTCATCAGTGAAGCATAGGGGGTGTGCGGTGCCTCTGTGCCGGGCTATATCACGACGCAATTCATACCAGTCTTGTCTACTGTATTCGGCCCGGCCGGATTTGCTTTTAGTATATCCGGCGTGACGGTTGTTGTCGCGCGTTGGGGCGCGCCCCCGTGATCCATAGATCGATCTTGCATGTCCTGCTTTGTTTTCCAATACATCTTGCAGGTCCTGCGTGTTACCCCGGGCCTTGGTATTTTTGTTTGACTGGCGACGGGGTGCGGGCTGGACTTTGGCCTGATATGCTGCTTTGTCTCGGCCACGAGGTGGCCGGTCAGCCGCATCATACGCTGGAGGCGTAGGCTTTAATGCTTCCTCCTCGAGTTGGGGGTAGCAACCTGCGCTTTGGGTAACTTTTGGTTGGGCGCTCGAGTTCGTATTCCTCGGCCGCTAGGACCTCAGTCCATCTATCCGCTAGCAGATCTTGGTCAGCTTTAAGCTGCTGTTGCTTTTTCTTTAGGATTTTTGCTGTGGCTATAAGCCGGCGCTGGAAGCGCTCCTGTTCGACGGGATCCTCAGGCATGATAAATTCTTCGTCGTCGAGGCTCACCTCGTCTTCGGAGAAAGGTATGTAATTGTCATCCTCTGATTCTCCGTCTGCTGGCTGTTCCTTAGGGCTAGCTTGCCCATCCTCCCGCTCGAGGTCTGGCTGGAGGGGTTTGTCTTCGTCTTCGGCACTATCCGCAACGTTATTGTTTCTTGTGCCAGTATCACCGCTTTTTCTATGGTGGGGCTTAGAGTGGCGCTGTTGACGCCGGTGCTTAGATTGCTTGTCGAGGGGATTATCCTCTGTTGCCTTATTGCCCTCGCTCTCTTTGGGGGTGTCCACCATGTATATATCATATGATGAGGTGGCAGTCCACCGTCCTGTGGGCGGTGGTTCCTGTTCGTCTCCTGCATCATCGTCCATACCGTCGATGTCCTCGGAGCCGAAATCGAGCATGTCGGTTAAGTCATCGACAGTGGCTATCAAGGGGGTGGTGGCTGGGGAGCGAATTTCTTCGTCGTCCGCTTCCCACTCAAGCCGGACATAGTTCGGCCAAGGGTCTCCTGACAAGGAGAGAGACCTTAATGAATTTAGCACGTCACCTAGGGGCGAGTGCTGAAAGATATCCACGGAGGAAAACTCCATGATCGGCGCCCAATCAGATTCGATAGGTACGGATGCAGGCGGTTCGGAGCCCGTGGCCGGGGACGAATCCAAGTGTCCAACAACGCAGGTCTCATAGGAGGTGAAATCAGTATTCGGCTCTATCGCCACCGAGTGTGCGGCCTCCATGGCGGGGTCCATCCACCCATCCTCGGACGGCGCACTCTGCTCCGGATTTAGGGCCGGAGTAGCCACAGGTGTGATCTCTTGAACACCGTCCGACGGCAGAGTTAGGTCATGCTCGTCGTGACTGTGCGGCGCACCTGACATAGGCTCGAATACGTCAAAGATCAAGTCTCCGCGGATGTCAGTAGTATAGTTTAAATTTCCAAACCTGACCTGACGGCCAGGGGCGTAACTCTCGATCTGCTCCAGATGGACAAGCGAGTTGGCCCGCAGTGCGAAGCCGCCGAATACAAAGATCTGTCCGGGGAGAAAAACCTCACCCTGGATCACATCGTTGCCGATGACCGAAGGAGCCATCAAGCCTTATGGTGACTGCACAGTGGAACTCTCAATGAAAGCACCAATGTCGGTGTTAAAACCGGCGGATCTCGGTAGGGGGTCCCGAACTGCAGCGCCTAAGGCGGATGGTAACAGGAGGCGGGGACACAATGTTTACCTGTGTTTGGGCCCTCTCGATGGAGGTAATACCCTACTTCCTGCTTGATTGATCTTGATGATATTAGTATTACAAGAGTTGATCTACCACGAGATCGTAGAGGCTAAACCGTAGAAGCTAGCCTATGATTATGATTGTTCTTGTCCTACGGACTAAACCCTCCGTTTTATATAGACACCGGAGGGGGCTAGGGTTACACAGAGTCGGTTACAAGGGAGGAGATCTACATATCCGAATTGCCAAGCTTGCCTTCCAAGCAAAGGAGAGTCCCATCCAGACATGGGACGAAGTCTTCAATCTTGTATCTTCATAGTCCAATAGTCCGGCCAAGGGATATAGTCCGGCTGTCCGAGGACCCCCTAATCCAGGACCCCCTCAATCACCTCCAGGAATGTCAAGCTCTAGCCCCGAATATTGTGCCACCACTTCCTCAACCCTGACACGAGCATAGCCAGCTGGAATCGGATTGCAATGGAAGGTTACTTCAGGGGGATTTGTATAAGCAACGCTGTCAGTGTCAAAACCGGCGGATCTCGGGTAGGGGGTCCCGAACTGTGCGTCTAACGCGGATGGTAACAGGAGGCGGGGGACATGATGTTTACCTAGGTTCGGGCCCTCTTGATGAAGGTAATACCCTACTTCCTGCTTGATTGATCTTGATGATATGAGTATTACAAGAGTTGATCTACCACGAGATCGTAGAGGCTAAACCCTAGAAGCTAGCCTATGGTATGATTGTTGTTGTCCTACGGACTAAACCCTCCGGTTTATATAGACACCGGAGGGGGCTAGGGTTACACAGAGTCGGTTACAAGGGAGGAGATCTACATATCCGTATTGCCAAGCTTGCCTTCCACGCCAAGGAGAGTCCCATCCGGACACGGGACGAAGTCTTCAATCTTGTATCTTCATAGTCCAACAGTCCGGCCAAAGGATATAGTTCGGCTGTCCGGAGACCCCCTAATCCAAGACTCCCTCAGTAGCCCCTGAACCAGGCTTCAATGATGACGAGTCCGGCGCGCAGATTGTCTTCGGCATTGCAAGGCGAGTTCCTCCTCCGAATACTCCATAGAAGATTTTGAACACAAGGATAGTGTCCGGCTCCGCAAAACAAATTCCACATACCACCGTAGAGAGAATAATATTTCCACAAATCTAATCTGCTGACGCATTTTGTAGCATGACACCACACCACGGCCCGGTCATTATTCGAACCGTTTTTTTTTCACAACCGGCCACCGAACATATCGCGAGGCGGTTTCCTTGGCACGTCTAGTCGAAGCAGAGATCATGTCCCCTTATCACGGGATTCTCATCAATACGGGTGTGGGTAACCCAATCGCGTCATCAATTACGGCGCTCGGGGAATAAGAGGTTTTACCGGGTGAGTGGGGAGGCGCATCGCCTCTTCCGCCCTTATAAAGGACAAGGATTCACTCTTTTCACCCACGCCTTCTCCCCAATTCATTCCCTTCTGCTCAAGCTCCAGCGCCCAAGCGTTCATCTTCTCTGCCCACTAAAGGTCTTCTAAAGATGTCCGAATCCGGAGCAGGAGGCAAATGGATGGCCTCTACCGTCCGAGAGAAGGATATCAAAAAGCTTCGGGAGGCCGGGTACTTGGCCAAGAAAATCAACCTCTGTCTCCCGACGGCGGGACAGATCGTCCCTACTCCGGAACCCCATGAGAGGGTTGTATTCCTCCCTCACTTTGTCCAGGGGCTAGGGTTTCCCCTTCACCCGTTCGTTCGCGGAATCACGTATTTTTATGGGATCGATCTTCACGATCTGTCCCCTAATTCCTTCCTCAACATCTCGACATTCATCGTCGTGTGCGAGGCTTTTCTCCGTATTTCACCGCACTTCGGTTTATGGCTGAAGATCTTTAATGTGAAGCCCAAGGCAGTGAGCGGCGAGCATGCCGAAAAGGGGCGCCATGGTGAGCAAGATGCCCAACGCCATATGGCCAACGTGAGCCTTTAATGATTCTCGCTGTGGAGTGGCAACAACGGTGGTTTTATATCATCGAGCCGCAGCAGCACCGAGTGGGCCGCCTCCCGAAGTTCCGATCCGCGCTTCTTGCGGCTTACATCCTGGGTCAAGAAAGGCCTGGACTAGTCCTCGTCCGACGAACTGTCGGTGCTCCAGATGTGCGTTGAAGATATGGGAGACAAGAAAATTGAACTTGTCAATGTGGTCCAGGTGATGTTAGTTCACCGGATCTTGCCTTGTCAGCACCGGACTTGCAATTTATGGGAATTTGATCCGGCTAGGCACCAAACCTTGCGAGAGCTTTTCGGCTCCTCGCACAAGGACATTTGTAAGGTGCTTTTCAAGTCCAGCAAATCGTGGCCGGACTCCGCCGAGGACCGTGGGTACCATCTGTCCCGCCCGGCAAGTTCGATGAGTTATCAAACTTTTCTATCCGCATAACCCAAAGGAAGCGCTTAACATGCTTTATACAACTCTCCCAGGGCTGGACGAAGAAGGCGGAGCGGATCCATTGTCCGGCCCCACTGCCCGAAGAACCGGCCATCCCACTTCTGATGAAGGTGCTGGTCCTGGCGCCTTACAAGGTGCCGAAGAAGACGGCCGAGAAGGAGGCCAAAGACCAGGCGGCCTTCACGCCGCTGCACTTCGGACACAATATCCAAGGCTCCAATGCCCATTCCGGCCCGAAGAGGATGAGGAGGAAGATGAATTTCTGGGGGGAAGAAAGAAGAGGACGGCCTCCATACACTTGGAGGCCGAGCTGCCCAAAGGGGAAAGGCTCTTCTTCGAGGAGTCCATCGCCACGCCGACAATGCCGGACATGGGATCCCAGGCCCAGCCTCGTGAACTCGTAAGTGTATAAAATCCGAGTATGTTTTAGGCGTCCCGACTCATCGTGGCTTAGTATGTTAACCCAAGCCATTTTTGTAGTCCGGCGAGGTCCGACCAAACAATCCTCATCGAGGACTTGCCGAGCTCAAATGCTATGGAGAGCGGACGCCTCAAAAGGCCCTTCCTCCAAACAGTGCATAACACCGAGGCTTCGGCCCCGTAAGGACCCCGCCAAGGAGGAAAGGAAAAAACCGTGAAGGCGGCGCCGGAGGTCAAACCTCGAGGGGCGGGCACGGGGGAAAATATTCCCATGGGGGCCGACGGCGGGCGATCTGAGTTCGGCTCCCAGCCGGATGCGATTCCAGAGATTTATACGGCTCTAGAATCAAGTAGGCAGCCTCCTTCGGCTGGAGGGGGCAGGCCTGTTCCATCGGAGACCTCTGTCTATCCAGAAGTGTCGGATGCTTTGTTGGTGGCGTTCAAAGACGCCTCCATCGTTGATCAACACCGTGCCCTTATGGGTGCGGTGATTGAGAAGATTCAGCCAACTGAGAGTGGACTGAACGAAGCCTGTATCAGCCTTATAAAGGGCTTTGAGGTATGTTTTATGGGTTGTCGAAGAGTGTCATAGTATAGATAGTAGCCCTCGATACTGCTCGTGAAAGAAAGAACCGACGAGAGGATCGATTTTTATGTTCGCAGGAAGACTCATTGAATGGCATCTATTTCGCTCGTTATAATCAGTGTCTGTAACGGCTGCTACTTCTCATATCATGGAGATCTCCTGCTGAATCAAAACCGAGCGGGCCACGTAAGAACTTGGCCAATTGAAAATGCAGTTGAGGGATAAACAAGGTATGCACAAGTCTTGTTCGCGTTTATTGCGAATGAATTTTCAGTATGAACTGAGCTTTATGACTTGCGCTAGGGATTGTGACCGAAGTCGAAGCCCTTAAGTGTGGCCGAGGCTGAGAAAAAGGCAGCCACTGAGCAGGCTCTTCGTGAGAAGCACGAGGCCAGGGTTATTAAAGCTGAGCAGGAGCTACAAGAGGCCGTGAGGAAATGCGAGACTCTTGGAGCAGAGTTTAGCGGAGAAGGAAGCCGAACTCACCAAGGCGCATCAGGTCATAAGTGATGCCCGGGAGGAAACCCAAAGCACCCTGCAGGAGATCCAAGAGGCGAGAAAAATCGCGGCTGGTAAGGTTTTTTCCCTATAGAGTAAGTATTTGAGGGGAAAACTTATGTTTCTAATTTTGAATCCGGATTTCTCAGGGGTATTTGCCGAGCTACCTCGCATCATATCAGATGCCGCTCAATTCTACTGAGCCAAAGAAAGGAAAACTGCGGATAAGCTCTTCTGGTCGCAGTATTTGGCACCGAATTATCCGATGCCTTTTACCGATCAGCTGAAACAGCTGGTCGAACTGCATAAGGCGGTGGAACTAGCCATGAAAGATTTGGTTATCCGACTATGGCCTGCTGAGCCGATCCCAAGCAGCTACTTCGGGCTCGTGAAGCGGCTCGTAAGCGCTTGCCCTCGACTTGACGTCATCAAGTGGTCGGTCTACATAGAAGGTGCGCGAATGGCCTTCGCCCGCGCAAAGGTGCACTGGGGAAAGATGGATGCCGAAAAGCTGATGACCGAAGGACCGCCAGAGGGGGAAGGTGCATCGCAAGCCCGAATTATATTATGAGAGTGTCCTGAAAGGATCCTGCCTTGCAGCGGGGCTATGCCCCAAGGACATTATATTTCCATGAGTGCCAATCATGTTGTCCTTTGTAGTGTTTGAACAAGGTCGTTTATTTGTCGCCTGTTATATAAAATTTTACCCTCCTCATGCGGCCGCTTTTATATGTTAAACCCGAGAGTTGGCTGCCGTCACCGCCCCCACGTAAGAAGTAGGGGTGTTCGGATAAACCCGAGCACTTTTATCCCGCTTTTGGGTCCTTCAAGGAGGTGCTCAAAGACAACGAACCGTGCAATCGGACTATAGGGCTTTATCACTCACTTAGCCATAGGAGCTTTAGTATGGTAGGCGCAGCCCCGGTGTTCTAAGACCGCATTAGGGGCTCTATAAGCACCGATCGGAGAAAAGAACCGATCCATCGCACGCTGCATTAGTTATGGCATTATGCGGAGAAATCTTAAATATATTGTGACCTCTCGAACAGCCGACCAGCTCTCGCCAGATCATGATGATCAGTTTTCGCTTTCATCGAGGTGCTCGTCCGAAGAACCGAGACACAATCGCAGAGTTCTCCCAAAGGCTACCTTAGCCGATATAGCGAACGTAAGGCACCAAAACATGGGAGCCGGGCAAACCCAACTATTGACCCTAGACATGATTCGAGCTGATGCATATAATGCTATAGGTTCGGGGTGCCAAGCTTCCATGAAGGTGTTCGGACTTTACTGCCGTGTTATGGGTAAAACGAAGCCCTCGGCATATTTTAAGGCATATCGCTGTGTACGGATGCCACTTGACAGAATGATTTCAATAAGAAATAACAGCAGGTAAACGTCATATAAATCCATATGTTGTATTTGATAGTACGTCTATGCGTATGGGTACAAGTAATGTGATAAAAAAAGGGATATGATTGCGGAACCTGCTGATACCAGGGGGAAGAGGCTGAGTGCGGATCCGTAATATAGCCGGACGGTTACTACGGGGAATGTCTAAGGATTCCCTTACGTGTTCAAGCTGCCTCCATGTAGCCCGTCCTGGTCGGCGCAAAGGTGAACCTGCGAAATGTAAGGTATATTTATGTGTCGGAGGGCGGTTGAGCCGCTGAGTTCGGCCCATCCTGGCCTTCGCCGGAGTGTTTAGTTGAGCCCTGGACGGGTCGGGCTATCCTTCCGCGAAGTAGTTCGGAGTCCCTTGACGGTGTCCGGAAGCTTGGACGTCAGCTCGAGGTTCGGCTGCAAGGTGATGCTCGTTGTTTCTACTGCTAAGGCAGTGGTGTATATGTTGGTGCCGAGGGAAGGTTCGGCCTTGCCATTAACCGTGATGACACCGCGTGGACCGGGCATCTTGAGCTTATGGTAGGCATAATGTGGGACCGCTTTGAATCAAGAGAATGCGGTTCGTCCGAGCAGTGCTTGATAATCACTGCGCAAAGGGACGATTTCGAAGATTAACTCTTCGATACGGTAATTTTCTGGAGATCTGAAGACTACCTCAAGGGTAATGGAGCCTGTACAGCGAGCCTCCTCACCTGGTATAATGCCTCTGAAAGTGGCTTTAGTGGGTTTGATTGCCGAATGATCGATGCCCATCATGCGCACCGTGTCTTGGTAAAGCAGATTTAGACTGCTACCGCCGTCCATAAGGACTCGAGTGAGGTGGAACCCGTCTATTATTGGGTCGAGGACTAGTGCGGCTAGATTGCCCTGATTGGCGTTACCCAGACGATCTGTGCGGTTGAAGGTGACCGGCCCTAGTTTAATTATGGGACGACTGGTTCCGTTGAGTCCGCCATCCCTAAGGATGCATATCCGGTCCGAGTTGGTAATTTGGGTGGTATTTACCACATTCACCGATTGAATATGCGGGGAAAATTTCTTTTGCCCTCCTGTGTTCGGTGGTCTGGGCTCTTCGTCGCTATCGTCGCTTTGAGACCCCCTTTGTCTTTGGCGCCTGCCCTGCCGGCTTGTTTGAAGAGCCAACATTCTCTCACTGGTATGGGTGGTCATGCTTCGGGTGCCATGAATTTGGCATTGGCGATCGAGTATGCGGTCCAGACTGGATGGACCAGGATTTTTATTTTTGGGTGGCCCTTTCCGCAGACCAGACTTTGAGCCCCTGAACCCGGCATTCACTGCCGTATTTTCGGCGTTTTCACCATATTTGTGTCACGACCGGATTTTCAATAAAAATATTTATTGAACAACCGACCCATGAAATCCAATATGAGGATAAATCCTCCATATCAGTAGACAAAACTTGGATACAAGAAGCCAGTAGCATTACAATATTACAAGGGTTGGACTAAAGATGCCCAACCAATTATTACAACATGCCAATAATTATACATGATGGCGGATATGGCACAAGGTGTAGGGTGGAAATACTACTGACTTGGAGTATGCGTGGAACTTCAACCCTTCAAACTCGATAACCACATCCTGGCAATAATTCTAGGTAACTTGCTTGATTCCAGGGGACTTGACGATCATAGATTTTCCCAAGGGAAGCATCGAAAAATTATTTTGCAAAGCAAAACTTTTCAAACGAACGAGTGAGAAGCTCCGAATCAAACAAAACCATGGCAGGTATTGTGTTGACAGGAAACGCATCGAGTACGATATCTGGGGCATTTTGTGCTTCCTCTTTGGTCACGTGGTTCGATGACCCTTCCTGTGGTTGTTATTTGGGTTGAAATTGTTGCGGTTTGATGTCAATTATTGCCTCCGTTGTTCGGCTTTGGGGCCGAAGTTCTTGGCTTGGGGCACTGCTTGGCATAGTGCCCTTCTTCTCCACAAGCGTGCAACAGGTAACGCTCGGGCGGTATGTGAACTCCTTGTCCTTGCGTGGAAATTCTTGCTTGGGCGTGAGACGCTTGTCGGGTTTGGGTGTCCAGTTTTTCTGAACGTCTGCCTTGTTGCGGTGGTTGCGGGTGTGTTTAGACTGGTCCTCTTCCGCTTATGGAAATCTTCTAAGTTGTGTCTCTCATTTTCCAAGGTAATGGCCTTATCTACCAGCCGCCTTAAAATCTGAAATGTGTGTACGACCAACCGACATTTAAGCGCCGGTGTCAATCCGCCTAGGAACTTCTCCATCTTTTGTTTTCTCGACATTCGCTCTCGTTGGCGAAGCGAGACAGCAGGGTAAACTGACTGTTATATTCGGACACTGCCATTGTTCTTGCTTGAGGTCATCAAATTCTCTCTTTTGATCTTCATCGACTCTTAGGAATATGTGCCCCACTAAATTCCTCCCATGATATATTATTTTCGCTAGTGCATGTGTAGGAAATTTTCCCACCACGATGCGGCTGCTCCAAAGGAGATAGTGCGGAGCATAAAGCACTTTCTCCGTGTCTGAACATCGGGCGATAATTAATTTTCTCCATGTCTCAAGCCTGTCCTCGGCTTCCAGAGGTTTGTCGCAGGAGAAAATGTTTGGGGACGCGCTTTCAGTAGCTCGGATAACTTGGATTGCTGCTGATACTGTCCGCGGTGATTCCCTTATTGATGACTTGGTTCAGTATTTCCTGATGTTGCTGCTGACTTTGTTCATAAAGACGGCACATCTGGGAAAGTGCCGTTTCACTGTCCTGTTGACTTGTCTGTCCCTGTGCGAAATTGTTGCCTGGGGGTGTGCCATAATTTTCCTCTGTCGGAGTTGGCATGGAGCGCGTCCAAGGACTAATTTACTCTGGGGATATATTTTGAAACACTCATAAGAAAGTGAAAAAAGGTCGCAAAAATTAAGTCCATAAACGCATAAGGATGGCAAATAAATTAAAAGCCCAAGATTTTTAAGAAAACAAGTCGATTGCGCACGGAGAAGGACTGCTCATTACATATCTTACACGCAAGCAGTAATTATACAATACATCACTCAGGATATGCGTACATAAATCCTGACATGTTATTTAGTCTAGTGCACTCCTCCGCATCCTACATGATGCGCAAACAAACTACTTCTCACAGCCTATTTACATATAAACATATCGCATAAGTCGGTACATCGCATGGCTGCTAAGCGCATTTAGTCGAAGATGGTAAGGATTTCCCTTGGCCTGCCAAGGGTGAGGCATAGAGAGGTGGGGACTCAACCTCCTCTTCGGAGATAGGCTCTGCACGAGAGGTGCTGCACGGAGTTGGTGGAGCAGGTGCCTGTGGGGACAACTCGAATCTGAGCGGGCACGAGGGTGGTGCAGAATCGAACCGCGGAGTAGGTGCAATGACATGGTTGAATTCCTCCGTGGTAGGCAGGCTGACGAGTAGCGGGCGAGCAGTAGGAGCGAACGATGCCGATGACGAGACGAAAGTCGCTGGCGGTGCAGCACGCAGGAGCTCCCTCCTGTTGGCGGCACAGCCATGGACCGAGTCCATGCGGCAGCTACAAAGTCATCCACCAGGTTGTCGAAGGCTGCCTCCAAAGCCCGGAGATACTCGGCGAGCATCTCAAAGCTTCGCCCCGCTTCTCCTCTCGGGGCAAGAGAACACGAGTGGCAGGTGTATGGCATGTGACATGGCAGGTAGCGGTAGCGACGAAGTCTTCATTGAAGGCAGGATATCCTCGATACGGGCTATCGCCTCACGGGCTGCCATCTATAGCGCGTGCTTCTCTCAGGCATGGCTCTCCCCACTAACCGTAACGCCAACTCGCCCTCTCTTGAATTCCACCGCTGCTTGGTGTATGGTTAGACGGTCATTGACCTTGTGCCGAGAGAGAGAGAAGATCAGGCGCACATGTGGCCCCATCGCGACTTGGACGATGAAGGAGAGAAGCTTGACAAACCCATCGGGCATGTTGGCGAACATTTGTGACTCGCAGTCGTTGCTGGTCATCTACAAAAGTAGGCAAAAATCCTGAGTAGTCAAATCATAAATTTATGCTGACTGTCAGAAATTGACTACATTTGTAAAAAAAAGTAACTAGCTCTATTATGCTAATAACCAATTAGCGATCGCACCTAGTGGCTTCCTACAGTCAGCCTGGCTCCGGTACCAAGCTTGTCACGACCGGATTTTCAATAAAAATATTTATTGAACAACCGACCCATGAAATCCAATATGAGGATAAATCCTCCATATCGGTAGACAAAACTTGGATACAAGAAGCTAGTAGCATTACAATATTACAAGGGTCGGACTAAAGATGCCCAACCAATTATTACAACACGCCAATAATTATACATGATGGCGGATATGGCACAAGGTGTAGGGTGGAAATACTACTGACTTGGAGTATGCGTGGTTGGTGGAATAACACGAAGGTGGTTAATAAGTCTCTCAGATCGGCGGCTCATCGAGGCCGAGGTGAGGCTCGATGAATTTATTTGGGTAGCGGAAGCGGATATTTTACAAGGACTAATCCAGGGTCGACAAGACTGACCGATTCCTCTAGGCGCCGGACTCGCTATCGAACTCTTCATCCAAGAGATCACCTTCACAAGATTCCGCCAAATCAATAAGCCGTGAGTACTATGAAAGTACTCGCAAGACAGTTCGGACAAAAGATACAACAAATGGAAGCATGAATGCGACATAGTTAATCTTAACAATGCTCAATTAAAGCAGTATAGAAAAATAATTAAATGGGAGTCGGCGGTAGTCCGCTCGAAACCCAAGGAGGCAAACTAAAAAAAAGCGATCGGTGTCCGGGCGACGCCTCGAAGGTGAATAAATAAGCAAAATATTGCCACAAATCGGCGTCGGCGACACCTCATAAAGGGCTTATATTGAAATAAAAATGCATGCATGCCGCAGTCGGACGTCTGAGCGACATCACAAAAAGGGCTTATAATAAAAATAAGTAACATCAATGCCGCAGTCGGACGTCTGAGCGACATCACAGAAAGGGCTTATAATAAAGATAAGTAACATCAATGCCCCAGTCGGACGTCTGAGCGACATCACAGAAAGGGCTGATAATGAAAATAAGTAACAGCAATGCCGCAGTCGGATGTCTGAGCGACGTCATAGAAAGGGCTTATAAGAAAAATAAGTAACGGCAATGCCGCAGTCGGACGTCTGAGCGACATCACAGAAAGGGCTTATAATGAAAATAAGTAACAACAATGCCGCAGTCGGACGTCTGAGCGACACCACAGAAAGGGCTTTCATCACAAAGTTATAGCACTCATAATAAATATTCAACACATGAATTTAAACGGGTTAGTCCATCCACAGGAATAAACATTTAACCGGACTTAGTACTCTTGTGATTCACCGGAGTATCTGTCACCAAAACTGACACTTGTCAGGATAAGATAATACGGAACTTGTACATGGATAAGATAATTCGAGGATTTATGACTCTGCAGAGTTTGTACTAAAATTACCCACAGCCAACGGATTTCGTAGTCCTCAAGGACTAGTTCCGCTTATGGTATTTCGGAAGAAACACAGCTAACCAAGACACACCCATCCTACCTCACGATGCCAGGAATCACCCCAGACGCCGCCCAAGAAAAACTTTTGAGACGGGAGATCACAATCTCGAATAGCATGGGATCAAATTTATATTCAGCGCTCTAAGGGTGCCCCTCTCGTCCCAACCGAAACACCCATGCCCCGACCGGATGACTGCCTTTAATCCAGGCCATGGAACCATCATCACGGCCTCTCCATTTGGTGTGTACCAGAAAGCGGTTTGCTACTTACTAAGCCATATCCTTATGGAAAACATGTGGTAGTACGAAGGAAATGGATGGGAACCAAACTGATACGGGTTGACACAAGTCAAATAGTATGGCATAAGACTGGCATGCTACAACACTGCCATCTTACCCATCCTCATGCCAACACATGGTCAGTGCACATTCACATCCAACACGTATGGATTATCGAACTCACTTGCCTCAACTTTGCATGAAAAATAACATTCATCAAGATGCTCACAAACATGCCATGAAACTACTTAATGCAAACCTGCCGAACACTCATCATATCAAAAGTTTAAACATGCTTGCCTGGTTCAGAGTAGTCGGAGCCTAGCTCGGTGAAGTTTATGGTCCCGCACCTCCTTCGGTACCTACGGTATAAAGAAAATATACGCGCTAACGTGAATACCGTGAGGTGCACAAAAATTACTCCAAATATTTTTCAAATAAATCTGATAAAAAACTAGACAAAATTTTAAAGAGGACAGAAAAATAATCAATCAAAAATACTTTTCTGATTAAAAGTTATAAGAGTTTTGGTCCAAGGACCCATCTGTAATGAAACAGAAAGTTTCTAGGGGGTTCTGCGGAAAAGTCCAGATAACGTTTCGTTTAAAAGAAACGGCTGAGAGACTGACAGGCAGGCTCCACCCGTCAGGTTTGAATTTTCAAACAAGGGAAAATAGAGCGCGACGGCGCCGAGAGGTGCGGTGGTCGCCGACGGCGATCCACGGCGAGGTAAGGTGATCGGGGTGTACCTTCGTGATCAGTGCGCCCTTTCGCGCCTGTGGGTGGTGTCGAGGTCGTCGGCGAGCACCTGTCGACGGCGCCCTTGTTCCGGCGGACGGCGGTTCGGACGGTCGTGGATCTCGCCGAGAGAGCTGCGGGCCAAAATTGGGGTGGGGTTATCCTACTAGAGGTGGTACGAGGCTACAAAGTAAAGTAGGGCGGCGGAGGAGTTCTCACCGGAGAGAACGATTCCGGAGCCCGAGGTGGACGGAGGTGTCCGGAGTCGAGGAAGAAAGGCCCGTCGAGGCCCCTCCAAAGGGCTAGGCGGGTCCGTGAGGTGGGGAGTCGTGCGGAGGCGAGAGCAAGCTCGGGTGCTATATATAGCCGCCCGAGTCGGTTGCCGTGAACGGATAAGTCCGCGAAGTTGATTACGGCGGCGCTGTGGCTGGATGGTCGGCTTAGGAGCTTGAGCATCGCTTAGGAAGAGTATTGGAGCCGCTCCCATGTCCAACTCAGCACGGGAGGGCTGGTTACGGTCTGCCCGACGGAACGGCCGCACGCCCGCCGGGCGGCAGAGAGCGCGCTTATGCTGTGCTGCCACGGCGATGGTGCCGCATGCGCACCGGCAAGGAGGTGGCCACGCTGAGCCACCAGACGCTTACGGCGCCCGAACGGCGTTATGCCGCAGTTTTGCCCCGCCGCCGTTACGATGGTGCAGCCGCCGCAAAGCACGCCGGCCAGCAGCGGCTGTGGCGCCACCGACGCCAGAACGCGCCAAGCGCCGTGTGAAGCTCCTGACAAGAGGGATAGGTTGCAGCAACGTGCCAAGGGCACTATGGACTCGTGATGAAGTTACCGACGGAGATCGACACTGAACTTCTGAATTTTCCGAAAGTGAACAGTACTAGTGTATGCAAGGTGTTCACGTAATGATCTAGGCATGTAGGGATTTTTCCTAGGGCTGGTTTTTGGTGGAGGGGCCTCTCATTGCATCTAGAGGCTGCCTGAATATTTGTGGAATTTTTGGAGTAATGTAGATATGAATTTCACCAAATTTGGCAAATCTAGTCCAAACTTGTGGGACTATAATTTGAAATTTTTGAATGAAGAGGAGTGGATCTTGATAGTTCTAGGTTGTGGGTACCAAGGACTATCCAAGGGAGTTGGTTTGAGGTCAAAATTCAAATGCATTAAGGTACTTGCTTTGCAAATTACCTAGGCTCAAAATAATAGACAAAAAAGATTTGGGAGAGAAATAATTGAAATAAAAATTCAGAAGAGAGTTGAACTAGTAGAGATAGAGTGTTTGGATTTCCCAAAGTGGAAGGAGATATATTTGGGAAGATTTTACCATGTGGTGTATGGCCAAACCATAAATGATCTCAAATATGGGAGAGGATGAAAAACTCCTAGAGTTTCTTTTTTGAAAGAAAAATAAACTTCAATTTTTTTTCTTGAATCCTTGAGGAGAGAGCAATCAGAGGAAAAATTTAAAAACCAAACACCAGAGTTGAAGGAGATACAAAACTAAAATATTTGCTAGAGGGAAAAAGCTTTTGATAGAGATTTTTTGGAAGGGTTTTGGTGACCTCCTTCAAATCCAACAAAATTTTGAAGAAAACTTAAGGAAAATTTTTGGAGTGTCACAATTTGCGGCGCTTGTGTTTGTTGCATCTTGATTTGCCGTTGCTATCCCTGGCTTCTGATATGCCAGGTTTGCTTGCTGTATTGGTACTACAAGCCAACCAGCTATCGCCCGCACAGAAGTGGGTCATAAGTGTCATGAGGGCTGCCATGGATTTTGGCTTCTCTTGGCCGAGGTGCCGGGCGAGCCATTCTTCACGGATGTTATGCTTAAATGCCACTAAGACCTCTTCATCCGGACAGTCGACTATTTGGTTCTTCTTGGTTAGGAACCGGGTCCAGAATTTCTTGGCCGATTCCCCTAGCTGCTGAGTTATATGACTTAAATCGTCAGCGTCCGGTGGTCGCACATAAGTGCCCTGGAAATTGTCCAGGAATGCCTCTGCCAGGCTCTCCCAACTTCTGATGGAGTTTGCCGGCAAGCTATTGAGCCAATGCCGAGCCAACCCTTTGAGTTTTAGCGGGAGATACTTGATGGCATGTAGGTCATCCCCACGGGCCATGTGAATGTGGAGGAAGAAGTCTTCTATCCATACCGCGGGGTCTATAGTACCATCGTATGATTCGATGTTTACGGGTTTAAACCCTTCTGGGAATTCGTGATCCATTACTTCATCAGTGAAGCATAGGGGGTCTGCGGCGCCTCTGTGCCGGGCTATATCACGATGCAGTTCATACGAATCTTGTCTGCCGTGTTCGGCTCGGCCGGATTTACTTTTAGTGTATCCGACATGACGATCATCTTCACGTGTTGGCGCGCGCCCCCGTGGTCCGTGCATCGATCTGGCATGTTTTGCTTTGTGTTCCAATACATCTCACAGGTCCCGCGTGTTGCCCCGGGCCTTGGTATTTTTGTTTGATTGGCGGCGGGGTGCGGGATGGACGTCGGGCTGCAACGCCTCTCTGTCTCGGCCACGAGGTGGCCGATCAGCTGCATCATACGCTGGTGATGTAGGTTTCAATTCTTCCTCCTCTAGTTGAGGTAGCAACCTGCGCTTTGGATAACTCTTGGTCGGACGTTCGAGTTTGTATTCCACGGCCGCAAGGACTTCGGTCCATCTGTCTGCTAGCAAATCTTGATCAGCTCGAAGCTGTTGTTGCTTTTTCTTCAGGCTATTTGCTATTGCTATAAGCCGGCGCTTGAAGCGCTCCTGCTCGATGGGTTCCTCAGGCAGATAAATTCTTCGTCGCCGAGGCTCACCTCGTCTTCGGAGAGAGGCATGTGATTGTCATCCTCCGTTTCTCCATCTGTTGCCTGTTTTGGAGGGCTAGCTTGTTCACCCTCCCGCTCTAAATCGTGCTGGAGGGGATTGTTGTCGTCTTCGGCACTATCCAGAGTGCTATTGTCTCTTGTGCCGGTATCACTGCTTTTGCTATGGCAGGACTTAGAGCGGCGCCGCTGACGTCGATGCTTGGGTTGCTTCTTGGAGGGGTCATCCTCCGCTGTCTTGTCACCATTGCCTTCTTTGGGGGTATCCACCATATATATATATCATATGATGAGGTGGCGGTCCAGCGCCCTGTGGGCGGTGGTTCCTGTTCGTCTCCTGCATCGTCGTCCATACCATCGATGTCTTCGGAGTCGAAGTCGAGCATGTCGGTTAAATCATCGACAGTGGCCACTAAGTGGGTGGTTGGTGGGGAGTGATTTTCTTCGTCGTCCGCATCCCATTCTAGCCGGACATAGTTCGGCCAAGGTTCCCCTGACAAGGAGAGAGACCTTAATGAATTTAGCACATCGCCGAGAGGCGAGTGTTGAAAGATGTCCGCGGAGGTAAACTCCATGATCGGCGCCCAATCGGATTCGACAGGCACAGACGCACGTGGCTCGGAGTCCATGGCCGGAGATGAATCTAGTGGTTCGGCAACACGGCTGTCGTAAGGGGTGAAGTCAGTATCCGGCTTTATCACCACTGAGAGTGCGGCCTCCATGGCGGGGTCTATCCACCCATCCACGGATGGCGCAATTTGCTCTGGATTGAGGGTCGGAGTAGTTGCAGGTGTGATCTCCCGAACACTGTCCGACGGCAGAGCTAAATCATGCTCATCGTGATCGTGCGGCTGACTTGACATGTGCTCGAATCCGCCGAAGATCAAATCTCCGCGGATGTCGGCAGTAGTTCAAGTTTCCAACCTGACCGGTGGCTGTGGGCGAGCTTCGATCTGCTCCAGATGGCTAAGCGAAGAAGCCAGCGGTGCGGCCGCCCGAATATGAAGATCTGTCCGGGAGGAAAACTCGCCCCGACCGCATCATTACCGATGATCGAAGGAGCCATCAAGCCTTATGGTGACGCACAAAGGAACTCTCAATGAAAGCACCAATGTCGGTGTCAGAACCGGCGGATCTCGGGTAGGGGGTCCCGAACTGCGCGTCTAAGGCGGACGGTAGCAGGAGGCGGGGGACACGATGTTTACCCAGGTTCGGGCCCTCTCGATGAAGGTAATACCCTACTTCCTGCTTGTTTGATCTTGATGATATGAGTATTACAAGAGTTGATCTACCACGAGATCGTAGAGGCTAAACCCTAAAAGATAGCCTATGGTATGATTGTTGTTGTCCTACGGACTAAACCCTCCGGTTTATATAGACACCGGAGGGGGCTAGGATTACACATAGTCGGTTACAAGGGAGGATATCTATATATCCGTATTGCCAAGCTTGCCTTCCACGCCAAGGAGAGTCCCATCCGGACACGGGACGAAGTCTTCAATCTTGTATCTTCATGGTCCAACAGTCCGGCCAAAGGATATAGTCCGGCTGTCCGGAGACCCCCTAATCCAGGACTCCCTCAAACGCCGTCCGCCACCTTCATGGATATGTTCTTCATTTTAAAGTGTGGCTCACAAGTTCTCATATCTATGATATCATCCACAGGGTATCTATCCAGCAGTGCATCATAGCCCGGGGCGGAACCCATGCTGCTTCTCGGCATGGATGGGACAGTGCTATCCAATGCTGCATCTGCTAGCTGCTGCTGAGACCCCCTTTCCTGGCTAAGTGAGTCGATCTGCTGATGCTGCCGCTGGAAAGCGAGTTCCAACTCCGCGTGCTTTGATTCTATGATGCGAAGGCGGTCTACTTCCTGCTTCCTATCATCCTCCTCCAGCTTCCTCTTTTGCTCCTCTTGCTGCTTCTTTCTTACACAACTTCTGTAGTCGGTGTTCCAGTCCGCAAACCCCTCAAACCATGGAACAATGCCTTTGCCTCATGTTCTTCCCGGATGTTCAGGATTCTTCAGGGCGTGCGTAAGCTCGTCGTTCTCTCTGTTGGGCTTGAACACCCCCGTTTGAGCCTCTTCTATTGCAACAAGTAAATTGAGATCGGCTCTTTTAAGACTTGCCCGCTCCAAAACCTCGCCCGTCTTTGGGTCCAACTTCCCCCCATGCGCATAGAACCAAGTCCTGCACCTGGGGGGCCAGTTCAATGTAACTGGAGTGACCCCTGCATCCATCATTTGTTTCTCAGCGTGATCCCACTTAGGCTGGGCCACCTCGTAGCCACCTGCCCCCAGCTTATGGTGCCAATGCTTTTTCGTGGCATTGATCTTGTTTATTCGTGACCGTTCCTAAACTACTTCCAATTCCTTGAATTTCACGAAAGCGTCCCAGTGATCTCTTGCCTTCTCCAGTGTTCCCTTGAATTCTGGAGTCTTCTTTGCTGCATTGACGTACGTTGCCCATATATTTTTCTTGTGGTTGTTTAATGCTATCGCCATCTTCCTAAGAGCAGAGTTCTTGACTTTGTCCACATCTGCATCTGTGAAATGATCCGGTAGGGTGAAATGTGACATGAGAGATTCCCAAAGTCGATCTTTTGCTCTTTGGTCGACAAAAGTAACATCTGGATCTTCCTTTGCTGCCTTTTTCCATTCTTGAATGGAGATCGGGATTTGGTCCCTGACAATAACTCCGCATTGACGAATGAAGGTTCGCGTAGTTCGCCATTAGGTTTGATGGCCTCGATGTTTTACTTCATGCCATCCTTCAACTCTTTGGTCGGGCCTCAAACTATCCTGCTACTTGTAGAAGATTGCTCAATCCGGAGGGCTAAAATAAGAAAGATTGATTCGTTAATATATATACAAATAAATTAAAACATGTGATGCTCACGAGATGCCTGCTTATATAAATATACCTCGCCGGTCTTTGTTATTTCAAGAACAACATTTCCTTCATCATCATTGTTCTGTACTTCATCGATTCGTTCGCCTTCATCAAATATCATACCCTCACCGGTAGGGTTCAGATATTGCGATCCATCATGTTCTTCATTCCCATCTAGGCTCGGTGTGGCACCCCGGCTCATAGAGACCGGAACGCCCCGTATTCTAGCCCAGAGATCGAGGTGAAGTCTTCTAGAATACGACACTACTTGACATAGAACAAATCAACTCTTATTACAAAGGATAATGAATACAAGGGTCTAATGTTACAAAAGATCACATCAGTACGGTGAAACTACGCATGCCAAGATAACTCTATGCTAGCAGCGGAACAACTCGTAGCAGCGGAAAACTTCTAGCAGCGGAACAACGGCGAAGGTGGTGAACTCCACTCCGCAGGGACTCTGGCTGGGACGCGATCTAGCTCGCTCGAACGGAAACCTCGACAAACAATCAATCATGGCATCACCTGCAATCTGGCATGACACGCCAGGTCAGTACATTTAATGTACTTGCAAGCTCACAACAACCAAAAGCATCAAGGAAAAACAACAACATAGCGTTAAACATGTTAATTAATTAACAACTACTATGATACGAAAGCAACTACTAAGCATGATATGATACTACTAGGATTAATACTGAACCAACATCTCAAGAACCACATGAATCATCTCACACTTGGCTATCCGGCCAAGTAATATATCACCTCGATCACCTCGTGATCAATGCCTCCACATGATCACCGCGTGACCACACCACAAACTGAATGATCATCCTCAAGATCATCCCATCATCACCAACATCATGCCAAACTATTACTGCTCATAATATATCAACATATAAATCATCTATAAGTCATTCCGTCATGTGAGTGTTGATCGAATGGTGTGACCTAGTACGAACTTGTGCCCATGACCAAGGACGCGGCTATCGAGATATTAAACACACACTCTGCAGAGGTTAGCACACTGTACCCACATCACAAAACCCATGGCCTCTTGCTCCCATTCTGATAGAGGCGGGGTGTCCCGATCTTTCGATGAGATGATAACTATCGATTTGGTAGAGATGACTTTGACGATCCGACTACAAACGTGCACGACGTCGCGCCTTAGCAATCACTAAACCAACTTCCGAGGGTTATTGACCACGCCAGAGCACGATCAACCTGACCACGAGGGCCTGTTTCCTGCAAGCAAATGAAGAACAAGCAAGAAACTAAGATTGCAATATGGATATTGCGAATATAAGAGGAAAGCTTTATTAATGAAGGTGGGGTTTTGTGACGCCTTGGTCTGGTCGTTGAACACAAACGAAGTACGCGAAGTTGCAGCTATGGCGAACTTTTAATCTAAACAAAACCCAAGGTAAAAGCTACTAGATGGATCTACTTATATAGGAGCAAGGGGTGGCGGCTAAGGAGGTGGGAGGACGTCCCAAGGCAGCCTAAAACTAACCCTAGGTCATACAAGGCCAATGGGCCCAAGTGGAGGTGACGTAACACCTTTGGACTTGTAGTTTGACTCGGATTCTGGTGCAGCGTCAGATTGTTTCGTCCATAACTCAACGCTCCGGATGGATTTTAAGGTGATTCCAATTGGGTTGGAAAGAGCATGAAGTTTACTTTTCAAAAAAAAAAGAATCACCCAATTCGGAGTCCGTATGAAAAAGTTGTTGGCGTTTTGAGTCAGGTATGTCTGTGCAGTCCGAATCTGAATCCAGGACGTGAGAGACTTGGACTCTATCTTCTCTTGGCCCAAACGTGATGTGGGAGGACTTTTTGAACAACACCTAAACTTCTCCTTTTCCCTTATCTTCATATGTGTATTGTACAAATGTCCCATACACCTGCAATTAGACAAAACACAAAAGTATGTGAAGTATTTTTGTTCTGGATAACATAAATAGATTATTGAATAGTTTGCACTAGAAATCACCTGACAAATATGCAAGTATGCAATATTTTTGGTCTTATCCAAGGTATTCATGTCAGATCACATTCGGGTGGACCAATGACGTTTCGACAAAACCAATCAACTGCCATGACACTCTCCCGGCCACTCTGACCAACTCCCCTTTGGGCTAAGTCATGGGTGGCCCTGATGTCAACTCGTGACATCCGCCACCTACGTGGCCGGCCATCGTCGTGGCAGAACAAAAATGGTCCCAAGTGGGGACAAAAAGGCGCCTACAACAACTACGGGCACACAAGGCTTATGTCCGCCTACCTGATCAGGGTAGCGTGCGCCCATAACATTCCCTCGTTGGAGGCACCAGTGAGAGACATGTGAATAGATCGCATTAGGGCCTTCCCATAAAGGCAAATGTGGTTGCGCTGGAAAAGCCCGGTTCGGTGGCACCTGACCAACTTAATGACATAATTTATCCCCAAAGTATATCTACGATAACTGATACTCTGATATCATCTATCAACCTATGATCCAAGCCATAGCAATATCCAACAAACAATCCAGAGAATAATATAGTCATATCATAGTACTCCGAGGGTGGCATAAAAACTAAGAGCATGATGAATCCAAGAATGATGATACTACTACTCCAATAGCAAGAACAAGCTATCCCGCTAAGATCCACTTGTAAGCATCATTTCCGAAATCTTACCCCAAAACATAATATCAACTACCATCATGATGAAAATAATACTAGCAACTAATAATCCAATGGCAACATGACATTAATCAACTACAAGCATAAATCCTAGTAATCCAAACAGTAGCATGGCAACATCAAGATCAGAACAACTCCAAGAAATGCCATGCACGTTGTCATGTAGCTAAAGCAATATTTTAACTGATTTTAAATAGATAAACCATGTTGTTGCATTGCAGTCATGCAAGTGGAGGGTGTGGCTTGCCTGGGGTGGAGGGATTCATTGGGAAGAAGTGCGAGAAGCTCGCGGAAAGAATCACCGGAAAACGTTCTCTCTCGGAGGGGGCTGAATAAGGGCAAGGGCATAATGGTCATTTTCGTAATGGTAACACATGGTGAAAATGACACCAATAGAACGGGCTCAACGAGACAAAGAAGTGGGCTTTGGAATCACCTCATTTGGAGTTACGAGCAAAACAATATGATCAGAGAAGTGCCAGGGACTAATCTATAAAAATACATCTACAAACAGGCCCCTGAGTGGTTAAACTGAAAACACATTTTCTGAAAATACGCTTTCCCAAAAGGAAGCGCCTTCTGGCCCAAAGAAGAACCAGAATACGCCTTTGGAAGATGAAAGCATACATGGGAAAAACCCGTGTCCACTTAGCCACGTCAGCAGGCCCACGGGGTCAACGAGCAGAGCCTGACGAGTGGGGTCCGCAGGCGGTGGGGCCCGCCTAGCCACTGTCGGTGTCAAAACCGGCGGATCTCGGGTGGGGGGTCCTGAACTGTGCGTCTAAGGTCGATGGTAACAGGAGACAGGGGACACAATGTTTACCCAGGTTCGGGCCCTCTCTATGGAGGCAATACCCTACTTCCTGCTTGATTGATCTTGATGAATATGAGTATTAGAAGAGTTGATCTACCACGAGATTGTAATGGCTAAAACCCTAGAAGTCTAGCCTGTATGACTATGGCTATGAGTATTGGTCTCTACAGACCTAGCACTCCGGTTTATATAGACACCGGAAGGATCTAGGATTACATAAGGTCGGTTACAGAGAAAGGAATCTTCATATTCGATCGCCAAACTTGCCTCCCACGCCAAGGAGAGTCCCATCCGGACACGAGTGGAGTATTCGGTCTTTGTATCTTCACAGCCCATCAGTCCGGCCCATGGCTAACAGGCCGGATGCCCGAGGACCCCTTAGTCCAGGGCTCCCTCAGTAGCCCCCGAACCAGACTTCAATGACGAGGTGTCCGGCGCGCAGATTGTCTTCGGCATTGCAAGGCGGGTTCCTCCTCCGATGACTTCAAAGTGATGTATTCAGCATTCCATTTAATGCCGTACCCCTCGACTTCTGTGTATCAATAACTTCAGCTTACACGTGTCAAGCGAATGCGAGAGGTTAGGGTATTTTTGCACATAACACCCCGGCCAGGCGAGGAAGAGCGTCTATTTAAAGAGATTGGATCTCAGATCCATTCGGCAACACGCGGAAAATTCCTCAGAGATTGCTAGGAAAGACCATTCCAACATGGCTAACGCTCCCAGCTCCTCCTCCCGTCCCTGCGGCCCAGGAAAAGGCGAGTGGGAGAGGTGCTCTGTATCCCATGATCAGCTGGAGAAGCTGCAAACAAAGGGATTTCTTCCTCCTGGGGACTTGGTCCCTGTTCGAGCAGGGTTGACCTCCTTCAATGGTGAGGCCCAGGCGGAAAATTTGCCCAATCCATCTGAGGGGGAATGAGTGTGTTTCGTCCCCTACCTACTAAGAGGCGTCGGGTTTCCAATTCATCCGTTCCTCAGAGGGCTTCTGGAGTACTATGGCCTACAACTGTACAACTTCACTCCGGCCTCCATCCTGCATATCGCGGGTTACGTCGCCCTTTGCAAGCTATTACTGGGCTATGAGGCCCACTTTGAATTGTGGAGAAAGCTATTCTGTCTCGTCCCACGCAACCACGAGGGATCATATTTGAAGTGGGCGGAGCCGAAATATGGCACATTGCCAAGACTGGATACCTATCCGGCACACCAAAGAAGGCATCCGAAGAGTGGCCTTCCGAATGGTTCTATATTGAGGACGTCGCACTTCCAGACCCAGTTCGGAGGGGTCTTCCCGAGTTCACAAGGTTCCTCTGAAGAAACGCCACAGCTGGCGCCCTCGAAGCCTCGAGGAGGAGGATAGTGCGGAAGTTCGTCAACTCCTGAGCAAGATAAGGACGCTCGCTCAGTCCGGATTATCAATAGTCGAAGTAATGGAGACTTCCATAGTATGGGGGGTTCAGCCACTCCAATACATAGGGCTTCCCTTGTGGCACTACAATGAGGAGGATGACGCCTCCCGCTGCGGCAGAAAGGGTCCTGACACCCCCGCAACTCTGGCCAAAATATTGGCCGAACTGTTCAAAGGGGAGGAAGAGGAATTTCTACGTATCAAGCGCAGAGATGGATTTTCCATGTACATTCCTCCTAGCTGGGTAAGTCCCAACTCCTCTGCTCTTCTCACTCCACTCCCTGAGATACTTTCAACGAATATTAATCCGTCCATTTATAACAGCATTGGCGAAAGATTTTTGAAGGGCTTCACAGCCCCGCCCCACAGCCTGAGGGCCACAATCGGGACCTTGACCCTGGATTCTAATAGGATCCGGATATATTCGTGGTGCTCGAGGACGGGGTGTTTTACCAGGCAAGCTATGACGGCACCGAAGTGGCCATCACCACCGATTATCCCGGTCTTCTCCCTGCTTCATACGTAAGTAATCAGGAGACATCTCATTCGAGAGAGTTCTCTCATTCTGCCTCACCCACCGCACCGTCCTGTGCTCAAAAGGGGAGGCGTTCGACGCACCATGCTGCCCCGGGGGCATCACCAAAGAGAGCGGACCCCACGCCGGGCAAGCCTTCGAAGAGGAAGGCAAACGAAGATACGGCCGGGCCTTCATCGAAGAGGTATAGATTTGCAAATGTGTTCTTCAGCAGTCGCATCCAATTGTGACTTTTATGTTTGCCCTGTATGAGGAAAAAAGTGTGCCGGACTATGTCCAGGGGACCGGCTGGTCATACTCCCCACAGCCGGGATCTAGATCCTTCCATAAAGATGGGGGCTGATACGGGGGTGACGCCGGATTGTCCTCCAGCCGAGGATTCGGATGATGTATCCGTCACCAACTCGGAAGTGCAGAGCGCCATGAATCATCGGCGCTGAAGGGCCGTTCTACGAGACCCCATCTTTTTAGAAGACGCGTTTAATGCCTTCAGCTCGGCTGATGCATACATCCGAGCTGCTCGAGATGGGCTTACCAGAGCCACCAATCAACATTTAAAAGATGTGCAGGTAAATTTACTTTGTCCGAATATGATAACCATATGCCAGTATCCCCCGAGACTTGAAGCAGTTGGTACAACTGATTTGAGGATCGTTGTATAACCAGGTTCTTACGGAGAAGAACGACCTGCTAACAAGAGCTAGAAAAGTGTCGGACACAGCTAACTGCGGTTACCACCGAACTAGAAAAGTCCAAGAAGGCGTTATCTGGTAATATGTCCCTCCATCGAGAAATAATAATTATATACCAGTTATGCTATCAGTGTTGCTTATCTCATGACAGGATCGTCAGATCAACTGGAGGAGAAGTTCAGAACCGCATAGGCGGGAGAGAGAGAGAGGCCGAAAGACTAAACGCCGCAGGCGAGCGTGTGCTGATCCGAGTCAGGGAGGAGAAAAACAAGCTCCAAGATTTCAACACCCAGCTGGGCGAAGAACTGAAAGATGTGCGGGCCCAACTGGCTGACTCCGTAAAGGAAAATAAAAGGCTGCAAGGCGGCATATTCAGTATGTGGCCGAACTTACCTTATAGTAATTCAGAGATGAAAGGATCTGACAGAGTTATGTTTGTAGGTATGCTGACGGGCCGTCCCGAAGAGGAGGTGTCCGGATCATCGAGCGATCTATTGCAAGGGCTGTCGCAAATGCACGAGCAAGTTCGGCAGGCAATGCGGAGTGTTGCCAAGGCTTTATGGCCATCCGCCTCCCCTCCAAGAAGTATGGAGGAGCTTGTAGAGCTACTCAAGGGAGCGCGGCGGCGTATCCGATTATGGAAAATATCGGCCTGTCGGGAGGGTGCGCGAGAGGCTCGGGCCATGGTGAAAACACGGTATACCAAGCTTGATCCGAATCACATGGCCCGGGTCGGACCCCTAGGGTCAATGGGAAAGAAGTTCCCGTTAATTTGGTATATGACCAAGTAGCAGTAGCCGCCAAATATTCCCAACAGGATTGTAAGTTAGAAGCCTGTTGGATGGTATAGAGGAGGAAATTTTTGAGTCCAAGTGACTATGTACTTTCCTCGACATGTGTAACTCTAGCTGAATTGTAAAACGATTGTCATGGCAGACCTTTTCGCTTCAACCTCTGGACCCGAAGGTGCGGAGTGTTTTCGAATACCAGAGCGGCCGAATAGACCGGGGTATGCGTGGAAACCAGGCGTAGGGGTCATAGTTGCTTGAACACACAAGTTGTATCCGGATAGTTATGTTATATTACATTAAGATTGTAAGAAACATCTTCCAGAGGGAATAGTTCCGTTAAGGGTTCCTTTCCCTGGGTGTGCATGTGTTAATGTGCATGTCCAAACCGTGATTGAAAAATCGCAGTGCATTTAATTTCTGGGGGTTCACAATGGAGTGAATGCGAAAAACATCTTTAGTTCACCGACCGAATATTCCCTTAAGAATGCTAGCTTTTGACTTCACCCAGTCTGAGGTACACATCCGGATGACCCGGCAGTAACAATCACAGAGGTGCTCCCTTTATGCCCTAGCCGAACTAACAGGAACGTAGGGCATAAGCATAGGAGCCAGGCTGTGACGCCCCCGATTCAATCGTACACTAATCATACACGCAAACGTGTACGATCAAGATCAGGGACTCACGGGAAGATATCACAACACAACTCTAAAACATAAATAAGTCATACAAGCATCATAATACAAGCCAGGGGCCTCAAGGGCTCAAATACAAGTGCTCGATCATAGACGAGTCAGCGGAAGCAACAATATCTGAGTACAAACATAAGTTAAACAAGTTTGCCTTAAGAAGGCTAGCACAAACTGGGATACAGATCGAAAGAGGCGCAAGCCTCCTGCCTGGGATCCTCCTAACTACTCCTGCTCGTTGTCAGCGGGCTGCACGTAGTAATAGGCACCTCCGATGTAGTAGGAGTCATCGTCGACGGTGGCGTCTGGCTCCTGGGCTCTGACATCTAGTTGCGACAACCAGGTAGAAGGGAAGGGGGAAAAGGGGGAGAAAAGCAACCGTGAGTACTCATCCAAAGTACTCGCAAGCAAGGAGCCACACTACATATGCATGGGTATATGTGTAAAGAGGCAATATCGGTGGACCGAACTACGTAATGCCGTAATAAGAGGGGATAGCTAATCCTGCCGAGGACTACGCTCGCAGCCTCCGCCTTGCAAAGATGTAGAAGAGAGTAGACCAAGTCCTCCAAGTAGCATCGTGATAGCATAATCCTACCCGCGATCCCTCCTCGCCGCCTCTGTTAGAGAGCGATCACCAAAGTTGCATCCGCACTTGGAAGGGTGTGTTTTATTAAGTATCCGGTTCTAGTTGTCATAAGGTCAAGGTACAACTCCAAGTCGCCCTGTTATCAAGACCACGGCTATTCAATAGATTAACTTCCCAGGGTGCACCACATTACCCACACGCCGATCCCATTTGGTCGGACACACTTTCCTGGGTCATGCCCGCCTCGGAAGATCAACACGCCGCAGCCCCACCTAGGCATAACAGAGGTCAGACGCCGGTCTAAAACCTAAGCGCACAGGGTCCGGGCCCATCGCCTTAGCACACCTGCACGCTATGTAACGCGGCCGAAGCGTAACTAGCCCTCAATACAAGAGCAGGCTTACGTTCCAATCCGGCGCGCGCCGCTCAGTCGTTGACGTCACGAAATGCTTCGGCTGGTACCACTATGCCGGTTGCCCATATCTTGTCCCAAGTGGCGGTTAGTGCGTATAAGGTCAATGACCCAACTCAGATCAAATACCAAGATCTCGTTAAGCGTGTTAAGTATCCGCGAACGCCGACCAGGGCCAGGCCCACCTCTCTCATAGGTGGTCTCAACCTGCCCTGCAGCCCGCCACAAAAGTAACAATGGGGCCGTCGGGAACCCAGGCCCACCTCTACCGGGATGGAGCCACCTGCCCCTTCAGCCCCAATCTCCAAACATTATCACAAGTAATGTAATAGTATAAAGTATATAGTATATGCCCGAGATCGCCTCTCGAAGTGATCACGGCCCAGTAGTATAGCATGGCAGACGGACAAGAGTGTAGGGCCACTGATGGAACACTAGCATCCTATACTAAGTAGTAGGATAGCAGGTAAGGGTAACAACTGTAGAAACAATGACAGGCTATGCATCAGAATAGGATTAACCGAAAACAGTAACATGCTACACTAGTCTAATGCAAGCAGTATAGAGAAGAATATGCGATATCTAGTGACCAAAGGGGGGGCTTGCCTGGTTGCTCTGGCAAGTAATGTTCGTCAACAACGTAGTCGGTCGGGGCACCAGCAGCAGCGTCGGTCTCGTAGTCTAGCGGATAGAAGAGGGGGAAGAAACAATGAATACAATGCAAACAGATGCATATCAATGCATGACAAAACAAGTAACGGTGCTAGGAGTGCCCTAACGCAGTAGTAGGTGATACCAGTGAAGGGGAAAAAATCCGGGAAAGTATCCCCGGTGTTTCACGTTTTCAGACAGATGAACCGGAGGGGGAAAGTTGCGTGCTTGCTATTCTAGGGATGTGTGGTGGACAAACGAGTTGCGTATCCGGATTCGTCTCGTCGTTCTGAGCAACTTTCATGTACAAAGTTTTTCCATCTGAGCTATGGTTTATTTTATATGATTTTCTAAAATTTTAAATCATTTTTAGAATTAATAGAATTAATTTAATTCGAAAACATTTATTAAGGCCAAAGACAATGTCAGCATGACGTCAGCAATTAGTTGACCCGGTCAAACTAACGCGTGGGGTCCATTTGTCATTTACAGAGTTTAACTAAACATGATTAGTTAGTTTAATAAGTGATTAGGTTAATTTTAACAGTTTTAATTAAGTTAATTAATTGTTCATCTAATTAATTAATTAATTATATTAATCCTTTTTTATTCTTTTTTTGGTTCTATAAAAGGGCGGGGGGGCATTAGGCAAAGGCCCATAGGGCCAAACGGGTGCGGGGCGAGCGGCACCGGCGTGGACGTCGGGCGACGCCACAGGCACGGGCGCGAGCACACGAGTGGGTGAACCCGGGACACAGTGGAGGTCACCGGGCGCGCGGGCGAGGCCTAGGCCTCGGCGAGGTCGCGCGGCCGCCACGACGGCCGAAGGTAGACAGAGGGGCGACGCGGTGGCGGAGGCGCGGGCTGGCGGCCTCCGATGAGCAGAGCGCGCGCCAGGCCGGTGATGCGACGGCGCTTGGCAGCAAGGCACGCACGCCGCGACCACGAGGGGGAAGGTCAGGGGCGAAGCAGCTCGTGCTAGCGCGCGGGGACGAGCGGGAGGCGGCGCCGGTCAAAGAGGGAAGAGAGGGGGAGGCGGGCCTCACGTTCGAGTAGAGACCAGGGGGCGGCGAGGCTCGAGGGAGCCGTTGTGGAGGAGGACGGGGACGACCGACGAGACGAGGAGGAGATCCGCGAGGGAGCTGCCTGGCGAGGCGGCTCAAAGTGAGGTCCAAAGGGCGACGGTGGCCACGGCGCTCGCAGCCTTCAGCGCGATCTTGAGCGAGGGGGAAGGGCGAGGAAGAGACGACGGGACGGCGTCAACGGGGTCGATGAGGGAGGAGCTGCGTGGAGGCCGGGAGGGACGGCGCTTGGCGCGGATCTAGTCCGGCGAGGGGCAGCGGCGGCGTGGCAGGCCGACAGCACCGGGGTGCCTGCTCTGGCGAGAGAGGAGGGCGGTGGGGAGAGGGGGATTGACCCGATCCAGGGAATCCGGGTGGGGGGGAGGGAGCTGTGGGGAAAGTGGGGAGGGGCGCTAGGGTTTCGGGGAGCCGGGGTTATGGAGAGAGTGTGGTGGCCGGTTGGGCCGGTGGGTTGGCCCAAGAGGGTTTGGCCTGCCGGGCCGAGCCCAGCTTGGGGGAGTTCTTCCTTTTTCTTCTATTTTGCATTTTCTTTTATTATTTCTTTTTTATGTTTTAATTCATTTTAAAATATTCAGACACTTTCTAAAAATATGTTTTCTTTATTATAATTACCTTGTAATATTCGCACCCAATTTAACATTTTTGTTTCAACTTTTGAAAACGCTTGTTGTTTGACATATTTAGAATTTAAATTTCAAAACGGTTTCGAATCATTACGAGGTTAGCAACAGTAACCGAGGTGACGTGGCATGATTAGGGTGGGATTACTGTAGCATGATTATCCGGGTGTTACAAATCTCCTCCACTACAAGAAATCTCGTCCCGAGATTTAAGAGGGGGGGGGGGGTAAGGGGGAAAGTTCTGGTTACGATATTCTAACGGATCTTCTTGGTCTTGGTTGCTCTTCTCGAAGCGGTCGACCCACTATGTTGATGTCTCCATTTCTCTGCTTCATATCATCATGGTGAAGACGACATCCTTTCTTCGGAAACTCCATCGTACTTACGAAAGGATAAGGGGCAGCTCAGCTACGACAGAATGCTTTTGAGGGAAACAATCTGGGGTTAACCCATGAATGAGCATAAGATTATCTCTCGAGTTGAACATATAACATACATCGAGAGTAAGGTACGAAGGTACAATAAGAGGTTCCAAGTGGATAGATACTTGCTCGAAGTCTGAATCAGAGTGAGAAAGGGGTTCAGAGTAGCGAGAGTAAGTATTGCGTCTGATACCAGTATAGAGCACTAGGAAGGTGGCTCGCGAATTACCTATGAAACCAAGAGCAAGGGATAACTGTGTCAACGAGGTGTACATGAGAGTCAGGTTTCGATCCTGTGGAACTGTGGGTTATGGGCCCACCATGTGGGTTAAAAGTAGGAAGGGCGGTGATGATTGCACGATCATGTAAGCAAGGCATGCCAGAGGATAGCCTGTCAGTATGTCGGCAACAACATCGGTACCAAGGGCGAGGGACGAAGAGAACCATTTTCCTGCTCATTGAAAGAGGCGGACCATTAGGCAAAGTTCTCGTCCATGGTGGATACCAGAATGTCATCAACAATAGTAACAGGTTCTTACTGACAGAGTTGCACACCGAGGTGCTTACAAAAGCAGGAGAATATTACTACTTAGATCATATAGATCACAAGAAAGGTTAAACCAAACAATGGAAAGGAGGATATGATTACCAGATTTAAACAGAGCAATGGAAAGGAGAATGTGTTTAAACACATACTTCAAGGGTATATCCTTCCCAAGGACAAACATAGCATGATATCCATGACAGGATATAACGTAGAAATCAATTTAGGTTAGGGAAGAGGAAGTTCATGACATTACCCAAACAAGGGTGTTTGACTAATTGATAAAGGAAATTTAGCATGGCGCTTCAAATGTTCTTATCGATGATTAGAGTACAACAGACCTGCTTCAAGATAACATTGACATGGTCATCAGGCGAAGATCAAACTTTGGAAACACAAAGGATCCATCAGGAATAACGTGTAGAATAAGTCTTACAATTTCCTCATGGAAGAATGGATAACCTTGCTGAAAAGGAATCTATCTGTACCACTATATAGTACACATTTTTTCGAACTTGGAAGTGCCACTTCAACTTCCCACCAAATTCTCACTGGATTGATCTGAGACGTTTATTTGCAAGTTAGGGTTGCTATCCACCGCTCATCACAACACCACTCAACAGATCAGACGGTTGAAAATGACTGGATTCGCCACCATCCCTTCGCGCGCGCATACTTCTTTGTTGAAGCCGCTAGACACTTCTGGACGGAAACATCACGTCAGCAATAAAGCTCCACCTTCTGCCATTAGCATAGGTGAACCGGGCTTGTGAGCTGGGAGACTGACACAGTCATACACCCCTCAAGATCTTGTGTGCATGGTGACATTATGGCCTACGGTACAACCAAAGTGCATGGTGATATTATCTACTACAATAGTTTTGTAAATTAACTACTATGATAGCTCTCTCAGTGAAAAAGAACTAATACGTTTGTTGTGGAGACATGGCATTTTATTGTTCTCAAACTAAAAACGTGACTATTTAATCATACATTGTTTTTTTCTGACGAATATTAACATACATAGATTACAAAAATGTGAGATTGATAAAATGATATCAAACTGCCATGCATTTGACAGTTCGCCTACGGCTCGAACCATTCGACGTGTGATACTTTACAAAAAATAAAATTTTTGTTCCCTCCTACATGACAAAAGGAATATAGAATCACACTTACCCCAATGTGATTACAAATATGAGAGAGTGATAAAATATTATTTGTAATACTATATTTAATAAATTTTCATTGTTCGTCGCATACCGAACAAAAGAAAATGTTGACTGGGTGGCAGTTCTCATTTCCATGTTCATGTCACTTTCTTATTTAGTTAATTAGACTAACGTGCATAGCACGTGCAATTTACTAGTAACAATAGGGCCTCCGACCAGGTGTGCTAGGCACGACATCACCTTACCGGGTCACATAAATACCATTGTTATAACTCTTGGAAATATGCCCCAACCATCATATTTGACCGAGATTCAGATCTGATGGGTGTCAGGATAACTCGGACTCAGGATACCTGAGAAGAAAGGTGCAACACAAATTGTTGAGATGACACTGTAAGATTCTCGGGAATTGAACTATGGGAGCGAGTTCCGACACAAGATTTCATCATTAAACCAAGGAGAGGATGAGGAGGTGGCTAATGAACTCAGCGACAACTCATTGAGATTTTCAAAATATGGATTTCCACAAGTAGGTGAACAAGGAGATAACATTTGTTAGATCCAATTATATAATGATGTATGCTCGAGGAAAACATACACAATTAAACATTGGTTGAAAGGTGCACTCGAAATATGGGTTGGGTTGCACGACCAAAGTTAGAATGGTGATTCAACTATCGAAAGACTTGGAATGAAACTATCGCCCATTCACTTCAAAGCAATAGGGTTGCTAGAAGTTTTGAATTCACACGTCATAGCTCAATTGTCGGTATTCCGGTTAAGATCAACACGGGGACCAAGGAATGAACGGAGATGGCGAGAAGTATTATTATATCAAGAATTCTTAAGAGGTGGTGAAATTCTCACCACATTCTTATCAAAAGAGATGGTAATACTCCAAGGTAAAACAGAACATGAGCTAGATAGCGAGGAGCTCAAGGTATAACACGAAACACAGACAAGTTTGTGTTGAACGAAAGGCAATAAAGTGGTCGATGATAATACAAATCATCGAGAGAAAGGATGGTATTTCTCATCATGAATTCAATTGATACCCTGGAAGAGCTCAGAATGTTGATGATGATCATGACACATTTGTTAAGAGAATTCATGAAGATGTAATTGATCGGTGATGACATCAGGTCAATGAAATGATGAGGCAAAAAGTTATTGGAACCATGGGTGCGTCCTAACTCGGAATCAAGCTTGTTGTTCAAGGCGAAATGATATGACGAGGAAGATCACGGAAGATTAGCTTACCATCTAAATCTGTGCTCCGGAAAGAGGGGCCAGGTAGCACAGTTAAAAAGTTGCACGATAATGATATAGCCGATCAGGCTAGCAATGACTTGAAGGATTAATAAACTCATAAGCAATGAAGAATACCTAGAGTTATTGAATCAAAGGGCGGAATTGATTCACTTATCAGTGTTCTTAGTTGATGACAACCCAGAACCCAGGAAAATTGGAATCGGTGAGAAATAACAGTTGATGAAGAACCCAGAAAAAGTTATGTAGTTCCATGATATTCTCGCGGTACCAGAGGGTATACTCAAGGGTAGAGCGGGATAGAGGTTGGACAAGTGAAATCATTTGCAGAAGGCAAGCACTTAAACTTGTCCAAGAAATGGGATCAAAGAAGAACAATATGGTCGAAACCACGGTCGCAAAGGACCAATCATAGATAAGAGAAGAAGTTATAACAAGGGGATTATTACTACTACGAGAAGCTTCCATGATAAGTCATCGTGTCCATGGGCATGAACGCAAGGTTCAAGGTCGACTCCCACTTCTTCAATGTATAACCTTCCATTCACTTCTCGCTTTGATAAAGGCATTAGTGTTGAAAGTTTTACCTGGTGAAATACCAGATGAGTATGACTCATGAAAAATTCCGAGTTCACACATATTAAGGAAGGAATATGTTCAAACCGTCAGGGTATCGTGGAAACATATACCACAAGCTTCAATAGTAAATATCACTAGCTCGAAAGCAGAGCATGGTTGGCCAAATCAAGAAATGTGATTTACCAAAGGCATTATGTATCAAGGAAAGAACTTCCAAAGTGATTGAATATGAAGGACATTGTCGGATAAAATCCAACAAGGTTACGATAGTCCATAAAGGATCTGATGTGAGTATCAGCTCACAACCAGAGGAAGAATCAATGCAAAGACATTGGATTATAGAAACAACTGAGTAACTTAGAGCTCAATTGCAAAGGAATTATGATTTAAAAAGCGAAGGATCAGAAGCAGATGCTCTGATCAAGGATGGATAAATTCAATATACTTAGGGGCACAATCGACGACAATTTGATTGGCAAGAACCATCTCACGTTTAAAATGACGTCTGAGCCGGAAGGATGAATTCTAGAATCTGATTGAGGATTGCGAGCATTTGCAACAAATTGATTCAATGGACTCAAAATGATAATGACAAGGGATGCCAATAAGATTATAGAATTATGGGATTAACCATAATGCAAGCAATTAAGAATTTTAAGTGCAATAGGCTACTCAGGATTTTTGGAAGTTCAAATAGCATTTTGAAGACTTTTGTGAAATACATGAATCAACTGGGGATGAGCAAATATCCGGTTAGTGCTAGAAATTATCCATAGTGGTATTCATGTGGCAAAGAACAGCAAGGCAGTAAGCTCAAAGGATTCTCGAAAAAACAGAGAGAATTTCAGGGTATCTTGTAATAACAAGATCAACTGGGAAGCATCGTATGAATGGCGAGTATACGTGGTTATCCACAGGGGTTTATCAATGGAAGGGAAATGCAAAAGCGACGCCATAAAGTCTCAAGAGAACATCAGAGAGTATCTTCGGATTCTTCTGGTGCAACAGACGGTCATCTGTAATAAGGGGCTCTCCGGGAGAAAGTATTATCGAGAACTAGAGTCAGAGTTAGTAAAATCGTTTAACCCGAGTAGAAAATAGTTTAGAGTCCCAGAGTAAAGGTTGAGGAGTAAAAGATCCTAGTACCACCCAATGGTGACGTGGGCCCGTAAGCCACACAACCATGTTAGTAAAAGTTTTGCAATCGACTAGACTCGACTTCGGCCAAGGGGTGTGGAAGGGGGATTCCTACAGGCAGTCGGCTCTGATACCAACTTGTGACGCCCCCAATTCAATCGTACACTAATCATACACGCAAATGTGTACGATCAAGATCAGGGACTCACGGGAAGATATCACAACACAACTCTAAAACATAAATAAGTCATACAAGCATCATAATACAAGCCAGGGGCCTCGAGGGCTCGAATACAAGTGCTCGATCATAGACGAAGTCAGCGGAAGCAACAATATCTGAGTACGCATATAAGTTAAACAAGTTTGCCTTAAGAAGGCTAGCACAAACCGATATCTGACGAAGAGGCGCAGGCCTCCCGCCTCGGGATCCTCCTAACTACTCCCAGGTCGTCGCCGGTGGGCTGCACGTAGTAGTAGGCACCTCCGATGTAGTAGGAGTCGTCGTCGACGGTGGCGTCTGGCCTGGGCTCTGACATCTGGTTGCGACAACCAGGTAGAAGGGAAGGGGGAAAATGGGGAGAAAAGCAACCGTGAGTACTCATCCAAAGTACTCGCAAGCAAGGAGCTACACTACATATGCATGGGTATATGTGTAAAGAGGCAATATCGGTGGACCGAACTACGTAATGCCGTAATAAGAGGGGATAGCTAATCCGTCAAGACTACGCTCCGCAGCCTCCGCCTTGCAAAGATGTAGAAGAGAGTAGATCAAGTCCTCCAAGTAGCATCAGATAGCATAATCCTACCCGGCGATCCTCCTCGTCGCCTCTATTAGAGAGCGATCACCGGGTTGTATCGGCACTTGGAAGGGCGTGTTTTATTAAGTATCCGGTTCTAGTTGTCATAAGGTCAAGGTACAACTCCAAGTCGCCCTGTTATCAAGATCCCGCTATTCAATAGATTAACTTCCTGCAGGGTGCACCACATTACCCGACACGCCGATCCCATTTGGTCGGACACACTTTCTGGGTCATGCCCGCCTCGGAAGATCAACACGCCGCAGCCCCACCTAGGCACAACAGAGAGGTCAGCACGCCGGTTCTAAACCTAGGCGCCAGGGTCTGGGCCCATCGCCTTAGCACACCGCACGCTATAACGCGCCGAAGCGAACTAGCCCCTTAATACAAGAGCAGGCTTACGTTCCAATCCGGCGCGCGCCGCTCAGTTGCTGACGTCATGAAATGCTTCGGCTGGTACCACGACACCGGTTGCCCATATTTTGTCCCACGTGGCGGTTAGTGCGTATAAGGTCAACGACCCAACTCAGATCAAATACCAAGATCTCGTTAAGCCTGTTAAGTATCCGCGAATGCCGACCAGGGCCAGGTCCACCTCTCTCCTAGGTGGTCTCAACCTGCCCTATCGCTCCGCCACAAAGTAACAATCGGGGGCCGTCTGGAACCCAGGCCCACCTCTACCGGGATGGAGCCACCTGCCCCTTCAGCCCCCATCTCCGAACAGTATCGCAAGTAATGTAACAGTATAAAGTATATAGTATATGCCCGAGATCACCTCCCGAAGTGATCACAACCCAGTAATATAGCATGGCAGACGGACAAGAGTGTAGGGCCACTGATGGAACACTAGCATCCTATACTAAGTAGTAGGATAGCAGGTAAGGGTAACAACTGTAGCAACAATGACATGCTATGCATCAGAATAGGATTAACCGAAAATAGTAACATGCTACACTACTCTAATGCAAGCAGTATAGAGAAGAATAGGCGATATCTGGTGATCAAAGGGGGGGGGGCTTGCTCTGGCAAGTAGGGTTCGTCAACAACGTAGTCGGTCGGGGCACCAGCAGCGGCGTCGGTCTCGTAGTCTACCGGATAGAAGAGGGGGAAGAAACAATGAATACAATGCAAACAGATGCATATCGATGCATGAAAAAACAAGTAACGGTGCTAGGAGTGCCCTAACGCAGTAGTAGGTGATACCGGTGAAGGGGGAAAAACATCCAGGAAAGTATCCCCGGTGTTTCACGTTTTCAGACAGATGAACTGGAGGGGGAAAGTTGCGTGTTCGCTATGCTAGGGATGTGTGGTGGACAAACGAGTTGCGTACCTGGATTCGTCTCGTCGTTCTAAGCAACTTTCATGTACAAAGTTTTTCCATCTGAGCTACGGTTTATTTTATATGATTTTCTAAAATTTTAAATCATTTTTAGAATTAATAGAATTAATTTAATTCAAAAACGTTTATTACGTCAGCATAATGTCAGCATGTCATCAGCAATTAGTTGAAACGGTCAAACTAACGCGTGGGGTCCATTTGTCATTTATAGAGTTTAACTAAACATGATTAATTAGTTTAATAAGTGATTAGGTTAATTTTAACAGTTTTAATTAAGTTAATTAATTGTTCATCTAATTAATTAATTAATTATATTAATCCTTTTTTTATTCTTTTTTGGTTCTATAAAAGGGGCGTGCGGGGCCCACTAGGCAATGGCCCATAGGGCCAAACGGGTGCGCGGGCGAGCGGCTACCGGGCGCGGACGTTCGGGCGACTGGCCCCAGGCACGGGCGCGAGCACCCGAGTGGGTGAACCCGGGACGCAGTGGAGGTCACCGGGCACGGCGGGCGACGCTGTGGCCTCGGCGAGGTTTCGCCGCCGCCGCGCAAGGGCAAAGTCGACAGAGGGGCGACGCTGGTGGCGGAGGCGCGAATGGCGGCCTTCGATGAGCAGCGAGGCGCTGCCAAAGGCCGGTGATGCGACGGTGCTGGCGCGCGTGCAGCAGACGGCGGGGCCACGAGGGGGGAAGGTCAGGTCGGCAGCTCGTGCTAAGCTGCTGGGGACGAGCGGGAGGCGGCGCCGGTCAGAGAGGGAAGAGAGGGGGAGGCGGGTCTCATGTTCGAGTAGAGAGCAGGGGCGGCGAGGCTCGAGGGAGCCATTTTGTGAGGAGGACGGTGACGATCGACGGAGACGGGGAGGAGATCCGGCGAGGGAGCGTTCCGGCGAGGCGGCTCCAGTGAGGTCCAGGCGGGGCGACGGCGGCCACGGCGTCTGCGGCCTTCGGGCGCGATCTTGAGCGAGTGGGAAGGGCGAGGAAGAGATGACTGGACGGTGTCGACGGGGTCGATGAGGGAGGAGCTGCGTGGAGGCCAGGAGGGGCGGCGCTTGGCACGGAGGTAGTCCGGCAAGGGGGTCCGAGCGGCGGCGTGGTTGGTGTCGATCGGCTCCAGGGGCGCCTGTTTGCGGCGAGAGAGGAGTGGGCGTGAGGGGAGAGGGGGATCGATCCCATCCAGGGAATCGGGGGAGGGAGCGTGGGGAAAGTGGGGGTGGGGCGCTAGGGTTTCGGGGAGCGGGGTTATGGAGAGAGTGGTGGCTTGTTGGGCGATGGGTTGGCCCAAGAGGGTGTGGCCTCTTGGGCCGAGCCCATGGGGGGGTTCTTTTTTTCTGTTTTGCATTTTCTTTTATTATTTCTCTTTTCTGTTTTAATTCATTTTAAAATATTCGATACTTTCTAAAAAATATGTTTTCTTTTTATAATTACCCTTGTAATATTCGCACCCAATTTAACATTTTTGTTTCAACTTTTGAAAACGCTTTGTTGTTTGACATATTTAGAATTTAAATTTCAAAACGGTTTCGAATCATTACGAGGTTAGCAACAGTAACCGAGGTGAAGTGGCATGATTAGCATGGGATTACTGTAGCATGATTATCCGGGTGTTACACCGGCAACCCAGCTTGGCCAAAACTTAAGTCATACCGATGCATATAATGGCGAAGAAAAGGTACACATGGGAAAAAACGCATATGTGATGAGCTTGATGCTCGGAAAATAATAATAGCAAGCTTCTGTCCAAGAAGCCCCCAGGTATAATGGACGTACATACTCGAAGATGTATACGTCAGGGGTGTATGGTCTAGCCGCACAAAAGCTTTAAAGCCAAAGAGAAAAAACGAAAAGAGAAAAAAATGATGGAACAACAGGGGGAAGGAGACGAACAAAGAGTTCGGCGCTAGGCATAGAATCTTTGGAGTCTGGCCGCATTCCAGGGGTTCGGCTCTAGGCGATTATCCGACGCATCACGTAAGCGGTACGCTCCTCCGGTGAGAACTTCATCAATGATGAAGGGACCCTCCCACTTGGGCTTGAGTTTGTCCTTTTTCTTCTCCGGCATGCGTAGAACGAGTTCGCCAACATTATAGGTCTTGGCCCGCACTTGTCTGCTTTGGTACCTGTGAGCCTGCTGTTGATAAAATGCGGAACGGGCTTTTGCGACGTCAAGCTCCTCCTCCAGGGCATCTAAGCTGTCCTGCCAGTCAAGCTTGGCCTCTCTCTCTTCGTACATGCACACTCGAGGTGAGTCATGAATAATGTCGCAGGGTAACACTGCCACTGCGCCGTACACCATGAAGAAAGGTGTATATCCGGTAGTGCGATTGGGCGTGGTCCGCAGCCCCCAGAGCACGGAGTCGAGCTCCTCAACCCAGTGCTTGTATGATTCTTTCAAAGACCACACTAATCTAGGCTTGATGCCGCTCATAATAAGACCATTGGCTTGTTTGACTTGACCGTTTGTTTGCGGGTGATAGACAGAGGCGTAATCGAGCTTAATGCCCAGATTAGCGCACCAGGTTTTCACCTCGTCGGCTGTGAAATTGGAGCCGTTACCGGTGATGATGATGTGTGAAACACCATAGCGGTGCACAACACCGGATATGAATTCTATCACTGGTACGGCCTCAGCCATTTTAACTGGTTTGGCCTCTATCCACTTAGTGAACTTGTCCAGCATGACCAACAGATACTTTTTCTTATGGCTTCCTCCTTTAAGGGGTTCGACCATATCGAGCCCCCAGACCGCGAAAGGCCAAGTGATGGGGATTTTTTGTAGGGCGGTGGGGGCATATGGCTTTGGTTGGCAAAAAGTTGGCATCCGACGCAACGTTGGACAAGGTCCTGTGCATCTTCTCGGGCCGTCGGCCAATAAAAACCTGTACGGAAGGCCTTGCTAACAAGGGCACGAGCTGCGGCGTGGTGCCCGCCGAGACCGGCATGAATTTCGGCCAAGATATACCGCCCCTCTTCCTCGGAGATACATCTTTGAAGGACTCTGGTAGCACTTTTCTTGTAGAGCTCTTCGTTGTTAACCTTGTAGGCCTTGGAACGCCGGACAATGCGGCGGGCCTCATTCTGATCCTCAGGGAGTTCTTTCCTATTAAGATAGGCCAAGAAGGGTTCGGTCCATGGGGCAATGACTGCCATAATGAGATGGGCCAACGGTGTTATTTCGGTGGCTGAGCCCCCGATGATATCGGTGTATTCAGAATCGGGGGTTGTATTCGGATCCGGACTGGTGTTGCCGCTCTCCCCTTGCCACACCACAGACGGCTTAAAAAGCCTTTCCAGAAAGATGTTAGGTGGGATGGGGTCGCGCTTGGCACCGATGCGAGTAAGGACGTCCGCCGCTTGATTACAAACCAGGGGGAGACACTGCTGTATGTTATTGTTCAATGAAATCATTCGAGCACAATCTTTGATGGAACTTCTTGTCAAAGGCTGATCGTATACTTGGAGCAATATGCAGGATGATCCTTTACTCGAACAACTGGATTGGTCATTTTCATCGTTGAATTGGACCACTTCATTCCCGAACACGATGGTTTTACCTCTCGGCAAACCTATGTCCGATCATATTCCCTGTGTAGTGGCCATTGAGTCCAAAATCCCCAAGTCCAAACTATTCCGGTTTGAAAATTTCTGGGTCAATCATGTGGGATTCTTGGACGTGGTAGCTGGTTCTTGCCTTCTTGGTCCAAGCCTTGCCATGCTCCTAACTCCGCTGCCCTCATCTGCAAAAAGCTGAAAAATCTACGCTATGATCTCAAGCGTTGGAGCTGTGGCATTTCGAAGCTGAAAATCATGATTCAGAATAGTAATGAGACTCTTGCTCGATTTGACGATATTGAGAATAAAAGAGTTCTCTTCACACAAGAAAAGAACTTCAGGCGCATTCTTAAGTTACACCTCAATACACTGCTCAAGTATCAGAATGAATACTGGAGGAAAAGGTGCACTGTTAGGTATTTCAGATTCGCTGACGAAAACACTAAACTCTTTCAGTCCCTTGCAACTAAGAGGTTTAGGCATAAATCCATTGCCAACCTACGGGATGGTGATGTGATCATTAGTGACCATGTTGGTAAGGAAGGAGTGTTGTATAAAACATATAAAGACCGCTTGGGCTCTCTAAGCCTACCTGCATGCGTTTTGACCTCTCTCGGATCATCAGATGGATTGACGGCTTGGATGAACTGTCGGCACCGTTCACAAAAGATGAGATCGATGCTGTGATCAAAGAAATGCCGGCTGAAAGGGCTCCTGGCCCCGATGGATTTAATGGTTGCTTCCTTAAAAGTTATTGACAGATCATCAAAGAGGATTTCTATAGGATGTGTCAGGATATCCATGAGGGCAACCTTGATAATATCCAGCATTAGTGAAGGGTATATTACCCTGATCCCGAAGATCTCGTCCCCATAGACTGCCAATGATTATAGACCAATAATGTTGCTCAATTGTTGCCTCAAAATTGTAACAAAAATATTGGCTAATCGTCTGCAGAAAGTCATCCTGAAAATTATCCATAGGAATCAATATGGCTTTCTTAAAGGGAGGACCATCCAAGACTGTCTCGCGTGGACATTCGAATACATCCATCAATGTCAGACGTCGGTGCGACAGGTTGTGCTGCTCAAACTAGACTTTGCCAAGGCCTTTCACACAATTGAGCATGCACCAATGTTGGAGATAATGCGACACATAGGGTTTGATGACAAGTGGCTTGGCTGGATGGAAACTATTTTTGGCTCTGGTGTTTCTTCTGTTCTCCTTAATGGAGTCCCTGGCAGAAAGTTTCAATGTAAATGTGGGGTGAGGCAAGGAGATCCCCTGTCACCGCTGATTTTCATCCTCGTTGCTGATATTTTGCAAGCTGCTATTAATGATGCTTTTGCTCGATGTTTGATTGACCTGCCAATCCCATGCAACCGCCGTGGTGATTATCCCGTGGTGCAATACGCGGATGCCACCATCTTGGTGATGCCAGCTTGCCCGGATCAAGCTGCCCGCATGAAGAACATTTTGGAAGACTATGCTGCATCGGTGGGATTGAAAATCAACTTCCACAAATCTACGTTGATCCCTATCAACATTGATCAGCGGTATGCGATGGAGTTGGCGCAGGTTTTTGGCTGTTCGGTTGGCTCACTCCCATTCACGTACCTTGGCCTTCCCATGGGCACGACCAGGCCAACGCTGTTGGAGCTCATGCCACTTGTGCATGGTGTAGAGAGGAAGATGTCCACTACTTTGTCTCCGATGTCGTCCGGGGCCAAACTCACTTTGGTCAACTCGGCTGTGACGTCGATGCTAATCTATGCCATGTGCACGATTAAACTACACCCTAGAGTGATTGAACACCTGGATAAACTGCACAGATACTGCCTTTGGGATAAAAACTCTGAGGATGGAGTTAAGAACAATTCGTTGGCTGCCTGGCAGTTGGTTTGTAGACCAAAGGGCAAAGGTGGCCTCGGGATCATTGACATCAAAACCCAGAATGTGGCCCTTCTCCTGAAGCATCTCTTTAAATTCTATAATCACGATGATGTCCCCTGGGTGACCCTCATCTGGGATGCATATTGCATAGACAAGATTCCGCATGCTATGGACCCAGTTGGCTCCTTCTGGTGTGATACGTCCATTTTGTATCATGCTTTTATATCGATATTTATTGCATTATGGGTTGTTATTACACGTTATGTCACAATACTTATGCCTATTCTCTCTTATTTTACAAGGCTTACATAAGGAGGGAGAATGCCGGCAGCTGGAATTCTGGGCTAGAAAAGGAGAAAATATTAGAGACCTATTCTGCGCAACTCCAAAAGTCCTGAAACTCCACGGAATATCTTATAATAAATAATAAAAAATCCTCGCCAAAGATGAAGGCCAGGGGGCCCACACCCTGTCCACGAGGGTGGGGGGCGCCCCCCCTACCTCATGGGCCCCCTGGTGGCTCTCCGATGCCCATCTTCTGCTATATGAGGTCTTTCGTCGAGAAAAAAAATCAGAAGCAACCTTTCAGATTTAAGTCCGCCGCCACGAGGCGGAACCTTGGCGGAACCAATCTAGGGCTCCGCAGAGCTGTTCATTGGGGACACTTCCTCCGGGAGGGGAAATCATCGTCATCATCACCACCAACGCTCCTCTCATCGGGAGAGGGCAATCTCCATCGACATCTTCACGAGCACCATCTCATCTCCAAACCCTAGTTCATCTCTTGTATCCAATTCTTGTCTCCAAGTCCGGGATTGGTACTAGTAGGTTGCTAGTAGTGTTGATTACTCCTTGTAGTTGATGCTAGTTGGTTCATTTGGTGGAAGATCATATGTTCAGATCCTATATGCATATTAATACCCTCTGATTATGAACATGAATATGCTTTGTGAGTAGTTACGCTTTGTTCCTGAGGACATGGGAGAAGTCTTGCTATTAGTAGTCATGTGAATTTGGTATTCGTTCGATATTTTGATGAGATGTATGTTGTCTATTCTCTAGTGGTGTTATGTGAACGTCGACTACATAACACTTCACCATTATTTGGGCCTAGAGGAAGGCATTGGGAAGTAATAAGTAGATGATGGGTTGCTAGAGTGACAGGAGCTTAAACCCTAGTTTATGCGTTGCTTCGTAAGGGGCTGATTTGGATCCATATGTTTCATGCTATGGTTAGGTTTACCTTAATACTTTTGTTGTAGTTGCGGATGCTTGCAATAGAGGTTAATCATAAGTGGGATGTTTGTTCAAGTAAGAACAGCACCCAAGCACCGGTCCACCCACAGATCAAATTATCAAAGTACCGAACGCGAATCATATGAACGTGATGAAAACTAGCTTGACGATATTCCCATGTGTCCTTGGGAGCGCTTTTCATATTATAAGAGTTTGTCCAGGCTTGTCCTTTGCTACAAAAAGGATTGGGCCACCTTGCTGCACTTTATTTACTTTTTTTACTTGTTTCTCGTTACAAATTATCTTATTACAAAACTATCTGTTACCACTTATTTCAGTACTTGCAGAGAATACCTTGCTGAAAACCACTTATCATTTCCTTCCGCTCCTCGTTGGGTTTGACAATCTTACTTATCAAAAGGACTACGATAGATCACCTATACTTGTGGGTCATCAAGACTCTTTTCTGGCGCCGTTGCCGGGGAGTGAAGTGCCTTTGGTAAGGAAAAATTTATATAGTGTGCTGAAATTTACTGTCACTTGTTACTATGGAAAGTAATCCTCTGAGGGGCTTGTTCGGGGTATCATCACCCCGACCAGTAGAGCAAAGAGTTGCTCCTCAACCTAATGAACCTATTGAAAATGATTATGAAAATATTCCCTTTGATTTCCTTCGGGTATGATGGAAAAACTGCTAGCTAATCCTTTTGTAGGAGATGGAACAAAGCATCCTGATGAGCACCTAATATATGTGGATGAAGTTTGTGGATTATTTAAGCTTGCAGGTATACCCGATGATGTTGTTAAGAATAAGGTCTTCCCTTTATCTTTGAATGGAGATGCATTGACATGGTATAGGCTATGTGATGATACGAGATCATGGAACTACAAAAGATTGAAATTGGAATTTCATCCAAAATATTGCCCTATGCATCTTGTTCATCGTGATCGCAATTATATATATAATTTCTGGCCTCGAGAAGGAGAAAGCATCGCTCAAGCTTGGGGGAGGCTTAAATCAATGTTATATTATTGCCCCAATCATGAGCTCCCAAGAGAAACAATTATTCAAAATCTTTATGCTCGATTTTCTGAAAACAATCGCACCAAGCTCGATACTTCTTGTGCTGGCTCTTTTATGATGAAGACTATTGAATTCAGATGGAATTTATTAGATAGAATTAAACGCAACTCTGAAGATTGGGACCTCGACGAAGGTAAGGAGTCAGGTATGATACCTAAGTTTGATTGTGTTAAATCTTTTATGGATACCGATATTTTCCGTAAGTTTAGCACTAAATATGGACTTGACTCTGAGATAGTGGCTTCTTTCTGTGAATATTTTGCTACTTATGTTGATCTCCCCAAGGAGAAGTGGTTTAAATATCATCCTCCCATAGAAGTAAAAGTAGCTGCACCTATTAAAGTTGAAGAAAAGATTGTCACTTATAGTGATCCTATTGTTCCTACCTCTTATGTTGAGAAACCACCTTTCCCCGTTAGAATAAAGGATCATGCTAAAGCTTCAACTGTGGTTCGTAAAAGCAATATTATAACTTATACACCTCCTGAGCAAGTCAAAGTAGAACCTAATATTGCTATTGTTAAAGATCTCTTGTCTAATAATATTGATGGGCATGTTATTCAATTTTGTGGCGAATCTGCTAGAATTGCCAAACCTAGTGCTAAAGATAAACATAGACCTGTGGTAGGCGTGCCTGTTATTTCTATTAAAATAGGAGATCATTGTTATCATGGATTATATGATATGGGTGCTAGTGCTAGTGTCATACTTATTACCTTGTATGAAGAAATTAAGCATGAAATTGCACCCGCTGAGATAGAAGATATTGATGTTACAATTAAACTTGCCAATAGAGATACTATATCGCCAGTGGGAATTGTTAGAGATGTTGAAGTCTTGTGTGGGAAAACTAAATATCCTGCTGATTTTCTTGTTCTTGGTTCTCCACAAGATAGCTTTTGTCCAATTATATTCGGTAGACCCTTCTTGAACACTGTTAATGCTAAGATTGATTGCAATAAGAATGTTGTTACTGTTGGCTTGGATGATATGACTCATGAGTTTAATTTCTCTAAGTTTAGTAAACAACACCGTGAAGAAGAATTCCCTAGTAAAGATGATATTATTGGTCTTGCTTCTATTGCCATACCTCCTAGTGATCCTTTAGAACATTATTTGCTAGACCATGAAAATGATATGTTTATGAATGAAAGAAGGGAAATAGATGAAGTATTCTTTAAACAGGAACCTATTCTGAAACACAATTTGCCTGTTGAATTCCTAGGGGATCCTCCTCCACCCAAGGGTGATACCGTATTTGAGCTTAAACCGTTGCCTAATAATCTTAAATATGCTTATCTTGATGAAAAGAAAATATATACTATTATTATTAGTGCTAACCTTTTAGAGCATGAAGAAGAGAGATTATTGAAAACTCTGAAGAAGCACCGTGCTGCTATTGGATATACTCTTGATGATCTTAAGGGCATTAGTCCCACTCTATGTCAACACAAAATAAATTTGGAAGAAGATGCCAAACCAGTTCGTGATCATCAATGAAGGTTGAATCCTAAGATGAAAGAAGTGGTAAGAAAAGAAATACTAAAGCTTCTGGAGGCAGGTATAATTTATCCCGTTGCTGATAGTCAGTGGGTAAGTCCTGTCCATTGTGTCCCTAAGAAGGGAGGTATCACTGTTGTTCCTAATGATAAAGATGAATTGATTCCGCAAAGAATTATTACAGGATATAGGATGGTAATTGATTTCCGCAAATTAAATAAGGCTACTAAGAAAGATCATTACCCCTTACCTTTTATAGATCAAATGCTAGAAAGATTATGCAAACATACACATTATTGCTTCCTAGATGGTTATTCTGGTTTCTCTCAAATACCTGTGTCGGCTAAGGATCAATCAAAGACTACTTTTACATGGCCTTTTGGTACTTTTGCTTATAGACGTATGCCTTTTGGTTTATGTAATGCACCTGCTACCTTTCAAAGATGCATGATGGCTATATTCTCTGACTTTTGTGAAAAGATTTGTGAGGTTTTCATGGACGACTTTTCCGTCTATGGATCCTCTTTTGATGATTGCTTGAGCAATCTTGATCGATCTTTGCAGAGATGTGAAGAAACTAATCTTGTCTTGAATTGGGAAAAGTGCCACTTTATGGTTAATGAAGGTATTGTCTTGGGGCATAAAGTTTCTGAAAGAGGTATTGAAGTTGATAAAGCCAAGGTTGATGCTATTGACAAGATGCCATGTCCCAAGTACATCAAAGGTATAAGAAGTTTCCTTGGTCACGCCGGATTTTATAGGAGGTTCATTAAGGACTTCTAAAAAATTTCTCGGCCTCTGACTAATTTATTACAGAAAGATATACCATTTGTCTCTGATGATGATTGTGTAGAAGCATTTGAAATACTTAAGAAAGCATTGATCTCTGCACCTATTGTTCAGCCACCTGATTGGAATTTACCTTTTGAAATTATGTGTAATGCTAGTGATTATGCTGTAGGTGCTGTTCTAGGGCAAAGAGTTGATAAGAAATTAAATGTTATCCATTATGCTAGTAAAACTTTAGACAATGCTCAAAGAAACTATGCTACTATTGAAAAGGAATTCTTAGCAGTTGTATTTGCTTGTGATAAATTCAGACCTTATATTGTTGATTCTAAAGTAACTATTCACACTGATCATGCTGCTATTAAATACCTGATGGAAAAGAAAGATGCTAAAACTAGACTTATTAGATGGGTTCTCTTGCTACAAGAATTTGATTTGCATATTGTTGATAGAAAGGAGCTGAGAACCCTGCTGCGCATAACTTGTCTAGGTTAGAAAATGTTCTTGATGACCCACTACCTATTGATGATAGCTTTCCTGATGAGCAATTAAATGTCATAAATACTTCTCGTAGTACTCCATGGTATGCTGATTATGCTAATTACATTGTTGCTAAATTTATACCACCTAGTATCACATACCAGCAAAAGAAAAAGTTTTTCTATGATTTGAGGCATTACTTTTGGGATGACCCACATCTTTATAAAGAAGGAGTAGATGGTGTTATTAGACGTTGTGTACCTGAGCATGAACAGGAACATATCCTACACAAGTGTCACTCCGAAGCTTATGGAGGACACCACGCTGGAGATAGAACTGCACATAAGGTATTGCAATCTGGTTTTTATTGGCCTACTCTCTTCAAGGATGCCCGTAAGTTTGTCTTATCTTGTGATGAATGTCAAAGAAACGGTAATATTAGTAGACGTCAAGAAATGCCTATGAATTATTCACTTGTTATTGAACCATTTGATGTTTGGGGCTTTGATTATATGGGACCTTTTCCTGCCTCTAATGGATATACACATATTTTAGTTGCCATTGATTACATTACTAAGTGGGTAGAAGCTATTCCAACTAGTAGTGCTGATCATAACACTTCTATTAAAATGCTTAAAGAAGTTATTTTTTCTGAGGTTTGGAGTCCCTAGATATTTAATGACTGATGGTGGTTCACATTTTATTCATGGTGCTTTCCATAAAGTGCTTGCTAAATATGATGTTAATCACAGAATTGCATCCCCTTATCACCCACAGTCTAGTGGTCAAGTGGAATTGAGTAATAGAGAACTCAAATTAATTTTGCAAAAGACTGTCAATAGGTCCAGAAAGAATTGGTCCAAGAAACTTGATGATGCATTATGGGCTTATAGAACTGCATATAAAAATCCTATGGGTATGTCTCCATATAAAATGGTTTATGGAAAAGCATGTCACTTACCTCTTGAACTAGAACATAAGGCATATTGGGCTATTAAAGAGCTCAACTATGATTTCAAACTTGCCGGTGAGAAGAGGTTATTTGATATTAGCTCACTTGATGAATGGAGAACCCAAGCTTATGAAAATGCCAAGTTGTTTAAAGAAAAGGTTAAAAGATGGCATGCCAAAAGGATACAAAAGCGTGAGTTTAATGTAGGTGATTATGTATTGCTATACAACTCTCGTTTAAGATTTTTTGCAGGAAAACTTCTCTCTAAATGGGAAGGCCCTTACGTTATCGAGGAGGTCTATCGTTCTGGTGCCATAAAAATCAACAACTTCGAGGGCACAAATCCGAAAGTGGTAAACGGTCAAAGAATCAAACATTATATCTCAGGTAATCCCATTAATGTTGAAACCAATATTATTGAAATCGTAACCCCGGAGGAATACATAAGGGACACTTTCCGGAATGTTTCAGACTCCGAAAAGGAATAGGTATGTGGTACGGTAAGTAAACCGACTCCAAAACAATTTTAAGGCAATATTTCTCCGCTTTGGAATATTTAGAAAATAGAAAATAAGTAGCAGTCCGGGAAGGACACGAGGGCCCCATGAGGGTGGAGGGCGCGCCTACCCCGGGCGCGCCCTACCGGTGGGCACCTCGTGCCTTCCGGACTCTGTTTTCTTGCACGATACGTATTTTGGTCGGTAAAAATTCATTATATATTCTCCCGGAGATTTTGACTCCTATATCACGCAATTATCCTCTGTTTTCGTTACGAGCTGTCCCGCTGCAGATTAGATCAACATGTTTTCCCAGTATTCGAAAGGAGAAAGCTATGTGGATGATTACTTGGCCAATCCTAAGGTCTATGGAGATGTGGAGCACAATGGTTGGACCACGGAGGAAGAAGAGGACTATGAACCCAAGGGGAAGGAGGAGACGAGCTCAGATGAAGATGAAGCCCCATTACCTCAACCCGGGGACATGCACGTGGAGTTCAAAAAGTCAAGTCTCCCTGACAGGGTAAGGAAACCAAAGTTCGAGTTTATCCCTTTTCGTCTCTTGCAGGAAAATAAGCAGGACCTATGCAAAAAGATATTAACCCTGGAGTGGGAGATTGATGATCCGAGGGATCAAAATGCCGTACTCAAGCGAAAATTAAGGGAGAAGTCTATGCCATCAACTAAGTCAACATCACCACCACCTTCTTCACCAACAAAGGAGACATAATCACATGGGTATGGGCACTCCCCTTGGCAACTGCCAAGCTTGGGGGAGGTGCCCCGGTATCGTATCACAACCACATCTCCTATCTTTACCGTTTTTCTTAGTTCGATCCTATTAGTAGTATCTTGATCTGGTAGAATAAAGTTTATGGCATGATCTAGTTTTGAGTTTTTGCTTTATGATCTCTCTATGTAATCGAGTCCATGAGCTATATAATAAAGATTAGTGTTGAGTCAAGGGCTTGATTATTTTGCCATGATCTTGAGTGAATAAAATAAAAGATTAGAGAAAAAGAATAAAAAGAAACAAAGAGTTCATATTGATCTTATTGAAAGTGATGACTTCACATAGAAAGAGTATGATTATTGAAAGTTGTTGGGAGTCGACAAACATAGCTTTGGTCATCGTTGCAATTAATAGGAAGTAATAAGGAAAGAGAGGTTTCTCACATATAGATATACTATTATTGACATCTTTTGTGATTGTGAGCACTCATTAAAATATGACATGCTAAAGAGTTGATGTTGGACAAGGAAGACAACGTAATGAGTTATGTTTTCTTATATCTGAGATAAAGTATGTTTTCATGGATCTCCCAACATGTTGAGCTTGCCTTTCCCCCTCATGCTAGCCAAATTCTCAGCACCAAGTAGAGATACTACTTGTGCTTCCAAAGATCCTTAAACCAGTTTTGCCATGAGAGTCCACCATATCTACCTATGGATTGAGTAAGATCCTTCAAGTATGTTGTCATCGGTGCAAAGCAATAAAAATTTCTCCGTAAATATGTATGATTGATTGGTGTGGGAGAAATAAGCTTTATACGATCTTGTGATGTGGAAGAAATAAAAGCGACGGACTGCATAATAAAGGTTCATATCACAAGGGGCAATATAAAGTGACGTTCTTTCACATTAAGATTTTGTGCATCCAACCATAAAAGCACATGGCAACCTCTGCTTCCCTCTTCGAAGGGCCTACCTTTTATCATTATCCTCTACCTTATGCAAGAGTCATGGTGATCTTCACCTTTCCTTTTTACATTTTATCCTTTGGCAAGCACAGTGTGTTGGAAAGATCCTGATTGATATATCTAATTGGATGTAGGGGGCATGAGTTATTATTGTTGACATTACCCTTGAGGTAAAAGGTTGGGAGGCAAAACTATAAGCCCCTACCTTTCTCTGTGTCCGACTAAAACTCGTAACCACAAGTATCACGTGAGTGTTAGCAATTATGCAGGACTAAATGGTAGTTGAGTATGTGGACTTGCTATTAAGCTCTGACATAGACTCTTTTCGATGTTATGATAAATTGCAGTTGCTTCAATGACTGAGATTATAGTTTGTTAGTTCTCAATAAAGTTTATGATTCGTACTCTGCATTGTGAATGCATTATTACTTGAACATAAGAAATCATATGACAATATCTATATATGTTGCTGTTATGAGAATAATCATGATGCCTTCATGTCCGTATTTTTATTTTTATCGACGCCTCTACCTCTAAACATGGGGACATGTTTATCGTTATCGGCTTTCGCTTGAGGACAAGCCAGGTCTAAGCTTGGGGGAGTTGATACGTCCATTTTGCATCATGCTTTTATATCGATATTTATTGCATTATGGGATGTTATTACATGTTATGTCACAATACTTATGCCTATTCCCTCTTATTTTACAAGGTTTACATAAGGAAGGAGAATGCCGACAGCTGGAATTTTGGGCTGGAAAAGGAGCAAATATTAGAGACTTATTCTGCGCAACTCCAAAAGTCCTGAAACTCCACGGAATATCTTATAATAAATAATAAAAATCCTCGCCAAAGATGAAGGCCAGGGGGCCCACACCCTGTCCACGAGGGTGGGGGCGCCCCTACCTCGTGGGCCCCCTGGTGGCTCTCCGATGCCCATCTTCTGCTATATGAGGTCTTTCGTCGAGAAAAAATCAGAAGCAACCTTTCGGGACGAAACTCCGCCGCCACGAGGCGGAACCTTGGCGGAACCAATCTAGGGCTCCGACAGAGCTGTTCTAACGGGGACACTTCCCTCCGGGAGGGGGAAATCATCATCATCATCATCACCAACGCTCCTCTCATCGGGAGAGGGCAATCTCCATCAACATCTTCACCAGCACCATCTCATCTCCAAACCCTAGTTCATCTCTTGTATCCAATTCTTGTCTCCAAGTCCGGGATTGGTACTAGTAGGTTGCTAGTAGTGTTGATTACTCCTTGTAGTTGATGCTAGTTGGTTCATTTGGTGGAAGATCATATGTTCAGATCCTATATGCATATTAATACCCCTCTGATTATGAACATGAATATGCTTTGTGAGTAGTTACGTTTGTTCCTGAGGACATGGGAGAAGTCTTGCTATTAGTAGTCATGTGAATTTGGTATTCGTTCGATATTTTGATGAGATGTATGTTGTCTATTCTCTAGTGGTGTTATGTGAACGTCGACTACATAACACTTCACCATTATTTGGGCCTAGAGGAAGGCATTGGGAAGTAATAAGTAGATGATGGGTTGCTAGAGTGACAGGAGCTTAAACCCTAGTTTATGCGTTGCTTCGTAAGGGGCTGATTTGGATCCATATGTTTCATGCTATGGTTAGGTTTACCTTAATACTTTTGTTGTAGTTGCGGATGCTTGCAATAGAGGTTAATCATAAGTGGGATGTTTGTTCAAGTAAGTACAGCACCCAAGCACCGGTCCACCCACATATCAAATTATCACAGTACCGAACACGGATCATATGAACGTGATGAAAACTAGCTTGACGATATTCCCATGTGTCCTCAGGAGAGCTTTTCCTATTATAAGAGGTTGTCCAGGCTTGTCCTTTGCTACAAAAAGGATTGGGTCACCTTGCTGCACTTTATTTACTTTTGTTACTTGTTGCTCGTTACAAATTATCTTATCACAAAACTATCTGTTACCACTTATTTCATGATTTGCGAGAATACCTTGCTGAAAACCGCTTATCATTTCCTTCTGCTCCTCGTTGGGTTCGACACTCTTAGTTATCGAAAGGACTATGATAGATCCCCTATACTTGTGGGTCATCATGGTGGCACGATGTAATGCACCTCAGCGATGTGTTTCGTGGGATCACCAATGTCACTCTGGGTGACAGATCTTCCTCTCTGTTCTAGAAAGAGGCCTGGTTTGACTACGATCGTCATGCCCCCCTCATGGAGCTCTTTCCCAGGACTTTCTCATTCTGCTTAAACGAGGATGCATCCGTCGTCGACGTTCTCACATCCACAGACCCAAACATGCTCTTTCTTCTGCCGCTGTCAGCTCAGGCTAGGGAGGAGGTGCGAGAAATCCAAAGTGGATCGATGCATATACTCCTGGAGAGAGATTGCAGGGACACCTGGGAGTGCACTCTCGGTGGGGACTATTCTTCCAAGAAATTCTATGACCACTGCTTCAGGGAGATGGTTGCTGATGAAGCTTTTGGTTGGCTCTGGAAGACTAAAAGTCCAATCAAATTCAAAATGTTCGGCTGGCTGCTGTTGGTTGATCGTCTAAACACAAGAAACATGCTAAGACGTAGGCATTATGTCGTGGCTGACAATAACTATGCCTGCATGCTATGTCAGAACCCCCCAGAGGAAACGATTGAACATCTCTTCTTTACCTGCCCATTTAGCCAGCGTTGCTGGGCTAAAGTTGGCATGCTTTGGCTGACGATGGGGAACATGATCTATTTGATACACGGGGGCAGAGATAGCTGGCGCCGACCTTTGTTTATGGACATCTTCCTGATGGCAGTGTGGAGTTTGTGGAAGGAGAGAAATAATGTTTACTTCAGAGGAATCCCACACTCTTTTGAATCATGGCTGGTTAGGTTCAAAAACCTTTTGGGCCTCATGATACACAATTGTAGAGAGGATCTCCATCCCTTCCTAGATACCTACTTACAAAACTTGTAACACTTGTAACTCTTGTTTTGTTTTTTGTTCTTTGGAGGTTGGCCGGGGGGCCACTAAAAACCCACCTATAACACTGATGTAACTGTTTCTGTGTGAGTAATACAAAAGTCAGTGGGAGCCTCTCAACTGTCGTTAACTATCAAAAAAAATCCGAGCCCCTCGAACCGAGCCGACATTTTTTGGACGGCGTTGCAATAAGTCGCCATCTTCGGATCTTTGGCATCGAAGTCTCCATTTATTTGAGATATTGCGAGGTTTGAATCTCTGCGCACTTCCAGGCGTTGTATGCCCATGGAGACAGCCATCCGAAGACCATGTAATAAGGCCTCATAGTTGCTGCATTATTGGAGTCTGTGTACAATATCTGCAGTACGTACTTGACGACTTATCCAATGGGGGATGTTAAAACGACACCCGCTCCTAGCCCTGCCAGCATTTTGGAACCATTAAAATACATAACCCAGTTGGAATATGTGCCGTACTCTTTAGGGAGCTCGGCCTCTGTCCATTCGACGATGAAGTCAGCTAGTACTTGGGATTTAATGGCTCGACGCGGCTTGTATGTTATGTCAACTGGAAGGAGCTCAATGGCCCATTTGGCGATCCAGCCCGTAGCATCACGGTTGTTTATTATGTCATTGAGTGGTACTTCAGAAGCCACCATGATCAAACATTCCTGGAAGTAGTGCCGTAGCTTCCGGGATGCCATGAAGACCGCGTACGCTATCTTTTGATAATGAGGGTACCGGGATTTGCATGGTGTGAGGACAGTGGATACGTAGTATACTGGCTTCTGAAGCGGGAATTTGTGTTCATCCTGTTCTCGTTCAACGACGAGCACGACGCTCACCAATTGGTGGGCTGCCGATATGTATAATAACATTGGTTCGCTGACGTTTGGCACGGCCAGGATTGGGTTGCTCGCTAGAAGGGCTTTTATTTCTTCCAGTCCGGCCGTTGCCGCATCCGTCCACTCGAAGTGATCGGTGCTCCGTAGAAGGCGATAGAGTGGTAATGCCTTTTCTCCCAATCGGGAGATAAAGCGGCTTAAAGCTGCCATGCAACCGGCGAGTTTTTGGACCTCTTTAAGGTCCGTTGGCGTAGCCAATTGTGATAAATCTTGGATTTTGGCTGGATTTGCTTCAATTGCTCTATTGGAAACGATGAAGCCCAGCAGTTTTCCAGTGGGGACGCTGAAAACACACTTTTCCAGATTGAGCTTGATGTCATATGCACGGAGGTTGTCGAATGTGAGACGTAAATCGTCTATGAGTGTTTCGACGTGTCTGGTTTTGATGAGAACGTCGTCCACATATGCTTCAACTGTCTTACCGATCTGTTCTCCAGGCATGTTTGAATCATGCATTGGTAGGTGGCACCGGCGTTTTTGAGCCCGAAGGGCATGGTGTTGAAGCAGAATGGCCCATATGGGGTAATGAATGCTGTTGCGGCTTGATCGGACTCCTTCATTTTAATTTGATGGTATCCAGAATATGCGTCGAGGAAGCATAGTGAGTTGTGTCCTGTGGTAGCATCAATGATCTGGTCGATGCGGGGGAGGGGGAAGGGATCCTTGGGGCAAGCCTTATTAAGGTCTTTGAAATCGACGCACAAGCGCCAGGATTTATCCTTCTTTGGCACCATCACCAGGTTTGCCAACCAGTCCGGGTGTTTTATTTCTCGAATGAATCCAGCCTCGATTAGCTTGGCTAGCTCCTCCCCCATAGCTTGCCGTTTGGGTTCAGAAAAGCGCCGCAATGTTTGCTTGACCGGTTTGTGTCCCTTCAATATATTGAGGCTGTGTTCGGCCAACTTGCGTGGGATTCCTGGCATATCAGAAGGGTGCCAAGAGAATATATCCCAGTTCTCGCGCAAGAACTCTCGTAGCGCGGCGTCAACCGTTGGGTCTAGTTGTGCTCCAATAGATTCTCTCTTCTTGGGGTCCGTTGGATGGACTTGGAATTTTACTATTTCTTCTGTTGGTTTGAAGGAGGTGGATTTGGGTCGTTTGTCTAGGATTACATCGTCCCTGTCCATCGTGGAGCGCAGTGCGGTTAATTCTTTGGCTGCAAGGGCTTCAGATGATGCCTTAAGGGCCAGGGATGCGGTTTTATTTTAGGTGCGGAGTGCTATGTCCGAATCACTGGCGAGAGTGATTATGCCGTTGGGCCCGGGCATCTTAAGCTTCATGTACCCGTAATGAGGTATAGCTTGGAAGCGTGTAAATGCATCTCACCCCAAAAGGGCGTGATATCCGCTGTTGAAAGGGGCCACTTGGAAGGTTATCTCTTCGGACCGATAATTCTCCCGTCGGAATACCACGCTGTGTGATTTTTCCCTTTTACCGCTGTCGGTGTTCTCGGGAACGGGGTCCCTGACTTGCTCGCCAAGCAGCCTGCAAGGCGTGGCTCAAAGGAGGCCCAGACGGCCCATCTTCATCAACGAACTCAAGACCTCGCGAGGGGCCAAGACTCATGGGCGGACGACCAAGAGCTTCCTCGTGCACGGCCTCGCCAGGCTGGCTCATGTGGAGGCGGAGAGTTCAAGGCAGGGTACTCGCGAGGTGCCCATGACGTAAGCCATGATGACCAAGGGCGCCAACAGCGCCAGCCCCAAGCAGCGCCCTCCTTTCCTCTTTGGTGCAAAGGAGCAAGCGCAGCGAGAGCATTAACAAAGGCACCCGCTTGTGCAACAAGACCAAGACCAGCCCCAACGGCTGGAATGCAATCATCGTGGAGCCCAAGCAGCGCCATTACCAGAGCCTTTGGCAAAGCGAGGACCAACTTTAGTCAGATAAGTGTACCATGTTCCCCTTCAAATGGCTAATTGTTGGCGCCCTTCCCGCTCAATATTTGGGAAGAGGCCCAGAGCCTTCGTCTATATAAGTAGAGCTAGCCACCATAGTAGAGTCTCTCCTCGAAGGGCAGGCATTTTGGAATCCAGAGAGAGAGAGAGAGAGACCCGATCCTCAAGCTAGAGCGACGGGATACCACTTAGCAGTTCATCACACCCACCAAGAACAGACCCTCGCGAGGCTGTTCTTCCCTGTACTGTTCCTCATCAGCCCAAGGGGCAATCCACACACCACACACTGGAGTAGGGTATTACACCACGATGGTGGCCTGAACCAGTATAAATCTCGTGTCTCTTGTGCTGTTCTTTCGAGTAGTTTTAGATCCTTGCGATTCGGTGAGGTACGAGGCGGTGGAGGGTTGGATCTCCGTGTGCACCCCAGAGTTCGAACCTTAAGGGTCTGCCGGAACCCGAAATCCGACATTTGCCGCGCCAGGTAGGGGTGCGCCGCAATCTGCCTTTCGTCGCCTCGTTCTTCCCCGACCACCGCAACCATGTTCGACGCTGCCGGGCCTGCCGAGCACCGAGCCGCCGCCTCCCATGTTGCCTAGACGGCTCCCGCCAGCGGGCGCCCTCGCTGCTCCTCGTCACCGCCGTTAACGCCGCCATCGCCCGGCGGGAACGAGCAGCAAGCATCGCCCCAAAGACTCGGCCCATGAGGCGGGACGGCCGCACCGCCACGCTTTCGCCACCCCGCTGGTTTCGCGTCCGCGCGCTTCGCGGCTGCCATGGAGGCCCGAGCTGCACTCATCGCGCTAATGAGCTCTGCGCTACCGCCGCCGATGACGCTTACGAAGAATGGCTCACTGCTGCGCCGAGCTCGTTCACGCTGCGGAGGCGACTTCGCCGTCCGCCTCGCTGCACCGCACCCGCTTCGCTGGCGCGATGAAGCTCCCGGCGCCAGCCGCCTCCTCCTCAAGACGGCGCCGGCCCCAAAGCGCTGCTGCCCTCGGGCGGAACCTGCTCCGCCAGCGCCGCGCGACAAGAGCAGAGCTGCCAAGAAGTTCTCGCCCGCAAGAAGCTGCCCGAGCGCCTCGCCCGGACGCCAAGACCCCGTGATGCCCCCACCAAGGCGCAGGAGGCCTGCAAGACCAAGCTTTCGCCGCCCGAGGCCCCTCGCGCCACGGCGGGCTGCCGCGCTTTCACCACCGAAGCTGCGCAGCGTCGCGGGTTCGCCAAGTTCAAGCCGACCTGCTTCCACGCCACGACGGCACGACCGACCTTATCGAGTTCCTCCAGCTTATGAGCTGGGCATCGAGGCTGCCAACGGAGATGAAAAGGTCATGGCGAACTGGTTTCCCATGGCGCCAAGGACGGAGCCCGCACTGCTCTCGAATCCGCCCCGCACGATCTCTTCCTGGGCCGAGATGCGCACTCGCTTCATCGCCAACTTCCGTGGTACTCGCGACCGCCACCCCGTGGAGCGACATGCGCCGAATCAAGCAGCAGCGGGGAAACCCTGCAAAAGTACATCCAGCGCTTCAACAACGCACGCCTCAAGATCCCTGTGGTAACGGAGGAGGCCATCATCTCGCTTTCTCGACGGGCGCGGCGCGACGCCAAGATGAAGGAGCAGCTGGCGATGCATGAAGATCTGTGCACCTCCTCGAGCTGTTCAACTTGGCGACCAAGCGCGCCAGGCTGAGGAGGGGCGCCCCTCCTCGAGCTGCCCGCCGCGATCCCAAGAGAAGAAGTCCAAGGCAAAGGACGGAAGCGCAAGGGGCTGCCGTGCTCGCAGCCGAACCGCACACCAAGCGAGGCGTAGATCAGCCCGAGTCCTCTAAGGGCAGCCGGTACTCGTGTACCACGACCTCCACACCCACAACACCAATGAATGTCAAGAGCTCCGGCCGTCTGGTGAAGGAAGGAGTCAGAGACGCCCGAGCGCAGCGACCGGGCTATGGCCGAGGAGGAGGAAGGAATGCAGACGCTGGAAGACCGCAGCCCTCGCCAAGGGTGGCGCGACCAACCTCGCGAGACCACTGGCAAGACCCACTCGCGAGGGGGCTGGAGGATCAGCCTCGTGAGGATCGTCCGCAGGGAACGCAGGCTCCCTCCGCCGCCGCCGCCACCAAGGAGAGTCAAGACCATCATCGGAGGACGAGGGGCTGGGGCTTCCAGAAGCGCGCGCGATCGCTCAGATCCCGGGCGGAGCTCAAGCCCCACCTATCACCGCATCTTCAAGCAGTTCGCCTGTGAAGTGAATGCAGTCCTCCCAAGCTCGAGTCCACGCGCCTCTCGTGGTCGGCGTGCGCCATCACGCTCAGCTCAGCGGATCAGCCTGGCGCGCAGCCACAGCCGAGTTCTCCCAATGCTTTGCTCCCCAATCATCGCGAACGTGCTGGTCACCAAGACCTCATCGACGGTGGAGCAGGGCTCAACGCCCCGTCCGTGGAGACATTCAACAATCTTCAAGTGCCCTATACCAGCTTCAACCAACCAAGCCTTTCTCCGAGTCACCGACGGCTCCACGGTCCCGATCGGGCAGGTCCGCCTTCCCGTCACCTTCGGGCCCGCGACAACTACCACACCGAGCTCATCGACTTCGACGTCGCCCACATTCGCCGCCAGACAATGCCATCCTCGGTACCCAGCGCTGGCTGTTCATGGTCAGAACTCCACCATGGCTACAACATCCTCAAGATGCCAGGAGCGGCGGGTCATCACGGTGCCCTGTGAAGAGAGAGATGCAGGTGCTCCCCGCGAGCGAAGCCAGCCGCATCACTGGAAGACCTGCACCACAAGAGCAGGATGCCTCCCGAGGCAGCACACAAGAAGAAGAAGACATCGACCGCCCGGCTCTTCGAGAGACAGGCCCCTCCGGTCCACACCGGGCCGGGGGCCTCCTTCCATCACATAGGGAAGCGCGCCGGCGCCTCCTCGTGCAGGCTCTCGGGCTCTCCCGAGGGCCGCCGACCTCGCCAAGGTCTCGAGGAGGCGCTTGGGCACCACGGGAGGCGTGTTTGAAGCACGCTTCCATAAGCAGTGAGCAGGACCAGGAGGACAGGACCTCAAGAGTTCATCAGCAAGGCCATTCAGAGCTACAGGAGTCAAGGGTCATGAGGGGCAGCCGCCGCCACTCACTGTGGCCCCCCATCCAGCGCGAGGATGGTGGGCTGCGCGCCTGCATCGACATACCAGGGCTCAACCGAGCCGATCTCAAGAGCGCCTGCCCTCGCGAGTGGGACGCTATGAGGTCCGCCCCACAGCCAGACGCATGCCTTATGGCCTGCCAAACGCGGCCGAGGCACACCAGCGTCTCATGAGGACCATCCTGGAGGCTCAAGAGGTCAGGTACGCCGCAACCCTGGCGGAGATGGAGATGGCCCATGTGGAGCCGCTGGCGCCCGAGCCTCCCGAGGCCCCGGGCCTCGGGGCTCGTGAGGATCGCTCCCGCAGCCCACCGAGTCTGCTACATCAACAACCCTTCATCCCCAACATCACCAGTGACATCATTAAGTTTTATTTACGGCCGGAGCACCTTCAGGTCAGATATTCCCAGGCCGCGTGGGTCCGCCCCGCGGCATGTATCCCTTTTATTTCATGTCTTTAGCTTATCCTGTTGGGGGCGCCTCGGCTGCATCATCCCCAAGCCGCCGGGCCAGTCCCAGGCATGTATCCTTCATGCGCTTCCTTAGGATTATGCTCGCTCCACCATGCTTGTTATTTGGTGCCTTCTCCGGTGGCTAAATCTTGCACGTTAAAGGGGGTGCCTACATCGCGACTCGTGGATCCTACCGCCTCCGCCCTCACCCTCTGGTCTTGTCCATGGCATTGCGACCTGGCTTGCCAACGACGGCCGAGACCAGCCCGAGAGCCGGACCCGAGGACGAGAGTTTTGTCATCCAATCCAGCTTGCGCGCTAAAGGGGGTGCTCGAGCATCGCGACTCGTGGATCCCACCGACTCTCCGCCCTCAACCTCTGGTCTTGTCCATGGCATCGCGACCGGCTTGCCAATGACGGTAGAGACCAGCCCGAGAGCCGGACCCGAGGACGAGTTGCCGCTGTCGACCCAGCTTATGCGCTAAAGGGGGGTGCCCGAGCATCGTGACTCGTGGCTCCTACCGCTCTCCAGCCCTCACCCTCTGGTATTGTCCATGGCATCGCGACCTGGCTTGCCAGCGATGGCTGAGACCAGCCCGAGAGCCGGGTCCCGAGGACGTAGAGTTGCGTCATCTAACCTAGCTTGAGCGTTAAAGGGGGGGGGGTGGTGCCTGAGCATCGCGACTCAGTGGCTCCTACCGCCTCCGCCCTCACCCTCCGGTCTTGTCCATGGCATCGCGGACTGGCTTGCCACCGACGGCCGAGACCAGCCCGAGAGCCGGACCAAGACGAGAGCACCGCATCCGCCAATTTGCAGAACACACTCAAGATAAGGCCCAGAGCCGTGCAACCCGCCTTGAGGTAGGGCCTCATGAGTCCCGCCTCGCTCACGGGTGCCCAGATACACCTCGTCCAGCCCTACCGTGCAGCCACGTGTCGTGGTGGGGCTAGACGCCTGGGGCTCCTCCCGAGGGGAGCCCTCCCACGCTCCAAAGAAGCACCATGTTCGCTACTGGTGACGACACCGCCGAGGAGCGGCTATGCCCAGACGCATGCGGAAGCGCTTATGTCCGTGCTGGTGATAAAGAACCGAGGGTGGCCTCCTGGTCGCATCAACCTCGTGGAGCCCAGAGCTCAGTGTCTGCCTCGTCGCAACGCCTCCCTCGAGCGCCGCGAGGGGCTGGGCACGGGCTGCGCCTGGTCATGCCTGCACGCAGTTACCCACCAGCCCCCGGCCTGGTTCGTCGCACGCCACTCCCCGAGCGGAGCCAAGGTACGATGCCATTTGAGCTGCCAAGGGGACTCTGAGCATCGCGACTCAGAGCCTAACTGGTCACGTAGCCCTCACCCCTTAGTTCCGAAGGCTAACGGCGGTTGAGGTATGCATGGCCGGGCTCTGCAGACGAGAACGGTGGGTCCGCCTGCTGCTCACACCTCCCTACTTGCTATTCAGGCGCTAAGGGGACTCCTGAGCATCGCGACTCAGAGCCTAACTTGTCACGTAGCCCTCACTCCTTGGTCCCGGCCCTGTTTCCTAGGGGCTAACGGCGATCGAGGTATGCGCGGCCGGGCTCTACCGCCGTAGAACATAAGCAAGTAGGAAGCACAAATTTCAAGGAATTCAAAAGCAAATATTACAGTCCACACTGTTACCGCAGTACCAAACGCAAGTTTAAACGCCTCCCCGAGGCATGATACAAGTGCAGGAATTAAAAGCAAGACAGGAGCCGCAACAGAGTCACTTGTCGGCGATGGAGCAGCACGGAGTGGGCTCGCCTCGTGAAGCAGCAGGGCCGGTAGCGCCTCGCTTCAGCTTGGTGCTGAAGGCCCGGAACTTCCCCAACAGAGCCTCCGCGCGACCCTTCACAGCCTCGGCAACGGCAGCTGCATGCTCGCCGCTTGCCGCTCCAAAGAGCCATCCATGTCGACTGGGATCGTGAAGATAGATGTGGTGAGGATCCGCCAATGCCGCAGAAGACAAGACTCGTGCCTCGCCTCACCGTGGGGGCCAAGACCAAGGGAAACATCTTCAAGAGCATGGATCAGAAGGGAAGCAGCTTGGTGGGGCCTGCCTCTCGCGCCGCCAAGGCTCTCCAGTCAGCGCTGTCATAAAGCTCCTCACAGGGTTCGAGCCTTCACCTCCATATCCTTGAAGGCCACGCGATCTTCAGAAGAACCCGCGCTTTACGCCCAGCTTGACCTTCCTCGCCTCCAGCCTCCTGCCCAGCGCCTAGGCGGTCACGACGCTTCTTCAGTTTGGCCCCCTGGTCCTTGACGGCCGCCATGAGCCTTCATGCTTTCCTCCTGCTCTGGCGGAGGCGGGCCTCCTCGGCAAGCTAGTTTTGCAGGCCCTTCAGCTCGCCTCCAGCGCCTCGCAATGACCTTGGATGCTGGCTGCCTCCCCCAGTGGCAGCATCGCGGCTACCTTCACCACGAACAGCCCATTTCTCCTAATCGAAGCCGCCGAGGCCTCGGACCAGCCGCCTCAATTGAAGCGGCCGCGCAATCCAGCCAGAGGCCAGCTCCAAGTGTCCGCCACCAAGCGAGGGTCGGTGCCCAGAAGATCCTGCCGCAGCCGGTCCAGTTCAGCGGCAGCACGATCCAAGACCGTGGGAGGAGTCGGAGAGACATCATTTGGTGGAGCAGGAGGAGATGGCGGCGGCGTAACCACTACGCCCTGAGGCGGAACCAGCAACGCCACGACAACAGTGGAGGCAGCGCCAAGCAAGGGCACCTCGGAGGTCGCCTGGACCAAGGGGCTGAGTCGCTTCAGCCTGGCTCACCCGAGGCCTCGCGAGGACGCCGGGCAGGAGAGGCCTGGGCGCCGGATCATCTTCTTTTTCGGGCACAGCACCGCCATAGATGGGGCCTCAGAGCCCCTTCAGCTTTTCGCAAGGCGCCACCGGCCAAGAGCTTGGACATCGATCTCGCCGATGTAACAATAATCAAGACGGAAGCGACACTTACAAGTCGTCGCCGGTGGACTCGAGCAGCCTCCGCCATACTTGAAGCCCGAGAGCCGGCTGCGGGATAAGCTTCAAGGGGACCAGGAGCGGGAGGCGTTGTCTGGATCGCCTGGGGTCAAGGCGGACCTGCTGGGACCAGCCCATCCGTCCTTCTTCGATCGGGGCAGGCTTCGCCCCCGCCACCTCATCCTCGCTGCTGCCACTCTCGGGAGGCAGAGAACGCTGGGCCTGCGCCGCAGGGAGGAGCCCTTGACTCGCCTCCTGAATCAACCCCTCTCCCGGCTCTCTTCCTCCACCTCCTCGCCGAGTCAAGAGGACACGCCCACCAGGTCCCCGAGCCTCCAAGGGCACGAGCCCGCCCCATTGAAGGCGGGCATGGGCCCCACAACCTGCTCCAATCTCGCGAAGGAATAGGGCGCTGGGCGCCTTCGGTCTCGCCACATCGCCTCAACCAAGGACTGAGGACTGCCGCCAGATCCTCACCGCCAGGCCACGGGCTCGGTGAGGCCTCCACATCGAAGCGAGTATCGCGGCGGAGCCAGCTTGGTGCTACAGAGCTCCTCAAGAACGACGACTGGTCAGCCTCGCCACCGCAAGATCGTCTCGGCCAGATTCTGCATCCATCCTCTCCAAAGACTACCACATGAGATCCCGAAGCTTCGCCCGGGACCAGTCGTCGGAACTCTCGGCGGGTTTCGTGGGCAGGATCAGTTGAGGGTGGATCCGCTCGGCATCCACCAAGACCTACTTGCTCCTGAAGCCCTCAATCCGCTTCCCAGTGTTTGAAATGGCGATGGCTCCGCCGTAAGCAATGAAGCTCGCGCACGCGGAGACGGGACCACGGGAGAGTCGGAGGAAGAAGTAGTGGCGCAGCAAGGCCACCGAGGGCTTCACCCCAACATGGGCCTCACAATAGTAGGCGAAGATTGCCACAAGAAGGACGGAGTTGGGATGAAGGTGCAGAGCGTGAATGTTGTAATGGCGAAGGACGAAGAAGAAGAACTCAGAGAAGGGAGGCGCCAGACCAGCAATAATGGCGCCCGCGAAGAACGGGTAGAAGGTACTCCCCCGACCCTCAGGGGCGGAGGAGCCGGCCTTGAACACCGCTGCCGCTGACGCCTACGCCCCACCACCGCACATCGTAAGGCTCGCCACGACACATTCGGTGGGTCCAAGGCAGAGAGTACCAGTTCGGCCGGGTTTGACGAGGAGCCATGACTGGCTAGGGCACGAAGGCGGAGTGGATCTCAAGGTCTTGGAAGCAGGGAGGAGAGGCGCAAGAAAGGGGATCCGAGCAGAATCGCGAAAGTAATGGAGGCAAGGAAGATGCCGCTTATTATCAACACGCTGCTGCAGCAGAGGCGCCCACGCCTAATCAACCGCCACGCGGCGCCTAAGGACGCAGCTGTTAGGGCCTATGACGCTCGCACTTGCCCTTTCGCCTCAAAGACGACAAAGGTCGGTCGCGCCATGGCTCCGAGGGCTACTGCCGGGCGCTCGGGAACGGGGTCCCTGACTTGCTCGCTCGCGCCTGCGGCGCGGCTCAAAGGAGGCCCAGACGGCCCATCTTCATCAACGCAAACTCAAGACCCTCGTGAGGGGCTGACTGGGGCGGACGACCAAGAGCTTCTCGTGCACGGCCTCGCCAAAGGCTGGCTCATGAGGAGGCGGAGAGTTCAAGGCGTGGTACTCGCGAGGTGCCCATGATTTACCAAGGGCGCCAGACGGGCGCCAGCCCGCAGCAGCGCCCTCCTTTCCTTTTTGGTGCAAAGGGAGCAAGCGCAGGCGAGAGCATCAAGCAAAGGCACCCGTTTCGGTGCAACAAGACCAAGACCAGCCCCAACGGCTGGAATGCAGTAATCATGGAGCCCAAGCAGGTGTCATCACCAGAGCCTTTGGCAAAGCGAGACCAACTTTAGTCGATAAGTGTACCCGCTGTTCCCCTTCAAATGGCTAATTGTTGGCGCCCTTCCCGCTCAATATTTGGGAAGAGGCCCAGGCCTTCGTCTATATAAGTAGAGCTAGCCACCATAGTAGAGTCTCTCCTCGAAGGGCAGGAATTTTGGAATCCAGAGAGAGAGAGAGAGAGAGAGAGAGAGAGACCCGATCCTCAAGCTAGAGCGACGGGATACCACTTAGCAGTTCATCACACCCACCAAGAATGACTCGCGAGGCTGTTCTTCCCCAGACTTGCTCCTCATCAGCCCAAGAGGCAATCCACACACCACACACTGGAGTAGGGTATTACACCACGATGGTGGCCTGAACCAATAGAAATGGCGTGTCTCTTGTGCTGTTCTTTCGAGTAGTTTTAGATCCTTGCGATTCGGTGAGGTACGAGGCGGTGGAGGGTTGGATCTCCGCGCGCACCCCAGAGTTCGAACCTTAAGGGTCTGCCGGAACATGAAATCCGACAATCGCGCCTCCCGACTGGGAATGATTCCTTGGAAGGTCGTGCTGCTTTGCTCGATGCGGCTCCTGTCTATTTCCGTTTTGTGGAGTGTATCCTCATAGATGAGGTTTAGTCCACTGCGACCGTCCATGAGAACCTTGGTGAGCCGAAAGCCGTCCACGATTGGACTGAGGACCAAGACGGCTGGTGCTCGGACTGCCCTGTATCTTGGTTCATCGCCGGCATTAAAAGTTATAGCCGTGTCGTTCCAAGGGTTTATTGCTGCGATTTGGTAGACTTCGGTGAGTTCACGGAGTGCCCTTTTGCACCTATTGTTTGAAGCAAAAGTCTCGAAGACCGTCAATACTTTGAGGTCGTTGTCTTCTGGGGGGTGTTGTTCTGGGGTATTCTTGGTGAGGATATCCTCGCCGCTCTTGGCCACTTGCCGGAGTATCCAACATGCTCTAAGGCTGTGGGTTGGTATGTTATCCGGTGCTGTGTGTATTTTGCATGGCCCATCGAGCCATCCTTCCAGAATGGTTCTGCGCCCCATAATGGGCTTATATTTCTTTACTATTGGACCGAGCGTGCCACGAGGGTGCTCCCTTTTCGCCTGAACGAGGGGTTGAGTGGGGACCGATGGTTCCCAGCGGGCTGCCTGAGTTTTCCAGGCGCTTTCCATTGCGCTGTACTTCTGTACGATATTTGCCAAGTCGGCGAAGTGTAATACGCGATGGCGGTTGATGGCATTGAGGATTCCTTCATCCATGCAATTTTTGCGGAACACTGAGATCGCGTCTTTGTCGCGACAATCTTTAATCTTGTCTTTGACAAGGAGGAATCTGGCCCAAAAGTGATGGACCGTTTCCTGAGACTGCTATTGTATGCTCATGAGAGCACTTATGTCTGGGTGGGTGGGTGGATTTAAATCTGAACCCTGACCCAATTTTGGATCCGAAGTCTGAAGATCTTCCGGACTTAACAGTTCGGGCTCCAGGATATCAATTGATTTTTTAGGCTTGTCGTCCGATTCTATGTTCGGAGGACAAGGCGCCTCTTTCTGCCGGTGGGTGTCCGGCTCTTCGAGATCGGAGATCCAAACATAGTTCGTCCTTAATACGGAGGAAGAGTTGTCTTGCTCCTCGACTACCGCTATCTGGTGGGTGATCGGCGGAGTTTTAATTTCTCTCTGGTCGGGTTTAAGGCCAATCCGATCTAGTCTGTAGCGACCCCCAAGGCGGCAATGCGATCTAGGAGTTATTTTAAAGATGACAACTCCGTCGGATCCATCTATTTGGAGTATTCGAAATCGACGCAGAGGCGATTTTCGATGACTTGAGAGGTCACCGTTGGCTTAAGGGCCAAACGGGCGGTCATGACGAAACTGCCCAGCCGAAGGGTTTGGCCTGGGGCCAGGGCTCCTCTGGAGGTGATATTTTCCTTGACGACAAGGCAAGCCATCAACTCTTTTGACGACGACACAGTGGAACTCTCAATGAAAGCACCAATGTCGGTGTCAAAACCGGCGAATCTCGGGTAGGGAGTCCCGAACTATGCGCCTAAGGTCGATGGTAACAGGAGACAGGGGACACAATGTTTACCCAGGTTCGGGCCCTCTCTATGGAGATAATACCCTACTTCCTGCTTGATTGATCTTGATGAATATGAGTATTACAAGAGTTGATCTACCACGAGATCGTAATGGCTAAAACCCTAGAAGTCTAGCCTATATGATTATGGCTATGAGTATTGGTCTCTACAGACCTAGCCCTCCGGTTTATATAGACACCGGAAGGATCTAGGATTACATAAGGTCGGTTACAGAGAAAGGAATCTTCATATTCAATTGCCAAACTTGCCTCCCATGCCAAGGAGAGTCCCATCCGGAAACAGGTGGAGTCTTCGGTTTTTGTATCTTCACAGCCCATCAGTCCGGCCCATGGCTAACAGGCCGAACGCCCGAGGACCCCTTAGTCCAGGACTCCCTCAGCCAGGTCTTCATCTTCCTCTTCGATCGCCCGCGCTTGGCCGCGGCAGAGGCGAGGCTCGATGGCGACTGCCGGTGATTCCGGCCACCGTTCGAGGTGCCCGACCTACCGGCGAGCTCAGCAGGATGAGGCGGTCCCGACCAGGTAGGTCACAACCACCGACAAGCATGGAGAAGGGCGGGGCACTGGCTGCAGCAGACGGTGGCTGCGGCCGGAGTTGGGCATGGCACCCTGGTGCACTGGAGGAGGGGCTGAAGAGCAGGAGAGGTGTACCTGGTTATGTGTGGTGCTATATATGATGGAGGAATGAGGGGGATGGGAGGCTCGGCCTGAGTGGATTTAGCCGTCGGCCTAAGCGGATGTGGCGATCTTGGGGGAGGAAGAAGGGGATCCGGTGATGGACTGAGGAGTCGGTGTGGCTTCTGGGAGTGAGAGGGAGCTGCTGGTGCGGTCGGTAGGGGTCGGGGACATCTTATATAGCCAGGAGAGGAGGTGCTCGAGCTAGAGATCACCGCGGACGCGTGGCCGGAGTCGCAGACACATGGGCATGCGCGCGAGCTCGAAGGTAGGCGAAGGGGAGGCACAAGGGAGAGTTCACGGGGGCAGAGGGAGCCAAGGGGCACGGGGAGGAAGACGACATGCGCGGACAGAGCTGAACGGCTACTATGCGTCCATGGGCACGCGGCGGCCAATGCCAACGAGCAAGTTGACGAAGGGGGAGAGGGGTCCATGGTGAAGGCGACAACGAGGGGAAGCGGCTAGACATGGTCACGCGCGCGAAGACGACGAGAGGGAGAGGGGCCGGAGCTAGGAGACGTCCTGGACGCGACCACATCGAGCAGAGCGCGTGTACAGGCGTGCCAGCTGCGCGGTCACCACCCGACATGTCATGGGGAGGAATTAAGGGGATGGCTAAACTTGTGTGGGGTGTTGTCTCTCTTCCCTGGAGGTTGTAGAAAAAGAAACCTCGAGAGAAGGGGCTCTATAGCCAAGTGAGTCATGGATGAAAGTTTGCTGCATCAATCTTGATCAGGCCACTGTGCTCGACAGAGAACTGATTGGGGCCAAAGTTGTTGTCTGGTGTGTTTAACTTAGGAAGGACTATAATACTGGGGGTTATGAGTGGAATTGGAGCACAAAACAACAGGGTTGCTTTGTAATTTCATATTTGTTCCAGAAACTTGATCTAGATGATGCACTCACATGGAGTATAAACTTGAGCTGAAATTTGGCAAGGCAGGGTTATTTGGACATATATATAGATGCTGTAAAAATTTCATACCATTTGGAGCGTCCAAAGTGGTACTTGTTTCACGAATATACTCTCTGTCCAGAAAGTAGAAATAATATTGGTGATAAAATGGCTTGATGAAATGGTCCCAAATTTGGTGGAGAGATGTTATACGGGTAGGAGCATGATCTGGTAATTTTTCATAATTAATGAAGCAATATGAAATATACTTGCTTTACAACCTGAAAATTTTGCCAGAAGCAATTTGATCATGTGCTCACATAGTTGATTGGATGAAGCTAAAAATTTGAGGAGTGTGATAATATGAGCACATGAAGAGGCATGCAAAATTTCAATTCATCTGGATACTCCTAGCTAGTACTTCCTTCACAATGGCTTCTATCTGACAGAAACTTTGAAAAATCACTAAGGAAGGTTGGCTAGGCAAATGAATTGATTTTTGGCATGAGGCAAGGATTTGGATGAGATAGCATGCTCAAAATGTTTGGGAGCAATCAAGAAAAGATAGATGGCACTTCCTTCATAGAAAGCCACTTTGGACAAAAATGAAGAAATAATATTGGGGAATTATTTTTGGGCTAGGAATAGAAAGTTTGGGCATATTTGAGCAATATATGACCGAAAGGAATTATGAGAATTATTTTGGGATTTTGGGAGTGACAGAAATATACGTTGCTTCACAACCTAGGACAAACATGACTATTCCTTTAATAGAAAAAGGAATATTCCTTAGAAAAGAATTTTAGGGTTGGGCTAGAATGGAAATGACATGATCTTGGTAAAGTTTTGAGAACGATGAGCCACATGGGAGAAGAAATGATGATGATCTCCTAGGTTGCAAGGCCACAGATCCACTACAAAAATAAAATCAAAGCAAAAACCAATAAATAAAAAAGAAAAAGAAAAGGGCCAAAAACCAAGGTGTTACACTCGGGGAGCGTATGATGTCGAACAGAGCCTCTTCTCCTTCTCTGCCGGCATTGTCCATAGCTTTTAGGATGCATGCCTGCAATCAATAAGGAAAAACCGAATCATAGTAGATAATATGCATCTCGAATAATCTAGATAATTAATATGCATCATCGAATATAATCTCGAATACATCGTCTCGAATATTATTAAATAATATCACTACTGCAGGATGCTGCTAACGTGGCACTACGATCATAGACCCTTCGATGAAACTATGTGCGATGCCATAATCGCAAACGGTGGTGTAAAATAACCGTAAAAAAAGGTGCAAAACATTTGCGATGGAGGATGCATCAAACACGGTTCAGATTTTGGTTGCGTGTGTGATGCAGGGCATACGGTTCAGCTCAATTAACTGTTTGCGATGAGGAGGAACAAAAGAAACGGGCAGCCAGATGAAGGTGTGTGTGATATACAACATTCGGTTCACTCGGATGAACTGTTTGTGATTAGGCAACACAAAAGAAACGGTCAGCCAGATGAAGGTGTGTCCGATATACGGCATGCGGTTCACTCGGATGAACTATTTGCGTTGAGACAAGAGAATAGAAATGGTTCAATATAACAAGATGTGTGTGATACGCAACAAACAGGTCTGTAATCAGAAATGTGTGCGAAGACCGATAATAACACAGACGGTTGCGGCTAATAAGACGTATGTGATATGCTCTGTCTACACAACATCTATTGGCCATTGGGGGACGGGTGGTCATACGGATACGCCATAAGGATGCGAAGAGGCATCCTATCAGCAAGGACTAGCTGTTCCACCAGTAGCTCATGCAAGAAAACTCTCAAGTTAAGTGTGCTCAGGCTGGAGCAGCCATGAGATGGGTGACTGGATGGGAAGTTGTGTTGATGTTAAATTAACTGATAGGATGGGTCATATCTGTCAAATTAAATGACCGATACGACCCATCCCATGAGTTAATTTAACCTCGAGATCCTTGTTTTTATTTTTATTTTTAACACATGTTAAAGAAGGTCTACCGCATTACTTCTTGACAATGTGAGATACGTGGCATACAGTTGATCCATCCGACCTGTTTGTGATGGAATAGACCGTGTGTGTTGTGGGAAAATGCTTGCTAGTATTCAACTATTTGGGATTGATGAATTCATCACCGATGGGTTCCCGAGTGTGGCCCGTGTTCATCTGATCATCATCTACTTCTTGTGCTAGCTCGATGTTCCTTCTATGCTAAGTTTCATTAATTGATGGCGTTTTGTGAACACGCCACCGTTTTCGCCATTTCCTCACCTGTTTCCCACCACCCAGATATATTGCGCATAGGCGGCACGCGACGGACGGGGGTGACAAGCGCAGCCTGTAGCACATCCACCTTTTCCAAGCATGCCAACCCACCAAAGCGCCGCGTCTGCCATCAACCTCGTCGACGAGGAAAACGAGCAGCCGCCATGGCCCTTCAAGGCCGAGCCGCTCCCCGGCAACGTGATGGACAATGCCGTGATGCGCGTCATCGCCAGGGTTGATCAGACCTTTGGCGTATGGTGCTTGAGCGTCGCGGATCAAGATAGGCATGTCAGCACCGACAGGCTGCAGCTTGCCACGCAACATGATGGATGGCGCGCCGTAGAGCAAGCTAGGCGCGTACGCGCCGATAGGCCGCGGCTCGCCGCACGGCGGGACTGTTGGAGCGCCGTAGAGCGAGAGGCGCGGTGCACCGCACAACAAGAGCGGATCCATCGGCGCTTGCCTGCTGTCGACACGGCATCGTAGTTGGGTACACATCCCGTCAGTACTCCCATTCCTCGCCAGGAGTGGGCAGAGGCCCTCAGCGCCGTACTTGCACCAGAGGCCGGCGGCGCCGTACTTGCACTGGACACCTGCCACGCCGTTTGCATGGGTGCCGTTGTTCGCCTTGTCGGCAGCCCGCTAGATGCCAATGAGCTGGTCCGTAGGCTCGACCGCCTCCTTGGTCCAGGTGTCCACGTGGGTGCAGTAGAGGAACATGGCCGTCGCATCCTCGAGCTGGTGTTCTCCGATGAAATAGCCAACTTGGAGCTCGAGATCGCGCTCCAGATGTACCGCGAGCGTGTTGACCGCTTGGACGAACGCTTGCACGAGTTCAGGCAGAGCCAAGAGCTACCCTAGGCAAGGGCTGCTAGTCATGGCCTCATGGACGCATTTTGTTTTGAAAAGTCGTTTCGACATGCATAGCTATGTATTCACAGCAATCATAGTAGTGCTCTGTTTATTGCTCTGCTTTAGTGTGTGTAGTCTGTTTTCCATTGTTATATGTTCTGTTTCAATGTGTGTATATACGCTTTCCATTCTGTATATGTGGATGATAACAGCTAGATTCAATTTAGTATACAAAAAACAGATAGAGAATGGAATTCATAATATATATATATATAAATATAATATCATATACGTGATGATACTTAACTACTAGGTACAATGCATAAAATTGAAAACGAACAATACTAAAACTAATAATCCCTCCCAGGGCCAGATTCCGCAGCCCTCGCCAAAGAGCTCCTCAGTGCGCGGCATCTTCCCAAGGCGGAGGCAGTACTCGACTCCTCCGCCTCAGGCGCTTGACGCCGATCTGCCTCTTCTTGTGGCGGGCGCGCTACCGATCTTGCCATTTCGTTGGGCGCCCACCGGAGCTCCTCGTCGGTGGCAAGCTGGAGCTTATTGGCCCACCTCCATGCAGCGACGAGGCGCCCAACACCTATGACCTTCCTCATGAAGTACCCATATTCGTACACCTCCTGGGCATGATGACGCGCCCATCCCCAAAGCTCCGCCACCTCCTTTTTCCAGGCGGCATCACGGGCTTCACAGGCCGCCTAGTACCTGGCTTCCTCCTCCGCCATCTCCTTCTTGAACGCCACTTGCCTGGCTTTCTCAGTCGGCGGCAGCGACTTCCATAGACAAAGATTGTACTGGCCCCAAAACAAATCCAAGGTTGGGGGGTCCGGTGCAACCTCGTCAGGCGGCGCGTAGGGGTCCTCGTCGCTGCTAATCGAGTGAGCGTCCTCGGGGGGCGGCGACTCCTCATCGGCGTGTGGGCAGACCAGCGGCGCCATGGCAGAGATTTGAGAGAGAGAGAGAGAGAGAGAGAGAGGGCGAGCGAGGGGAGGATGTAGATGAGAATGCATGCGGGACGACGTGAGCAAGGTAGTATTTATTGGCGGCCGGAATCTAGATCGACGGGGACAGTACACACGCTGGTCGCCGGAATTTATGAGTACTGTAGTTTGAATTACACACGATTCCCGCAGCAAAATCCGTGTGTGAACATAATAGCTGACAGTTTCCAATACATAACCGTGTCTGATTAATGATCCCCACCAATCACCTACCAAACCTTGAGCCGCGAGATAGAGTGCCAATCGTATGGGGGCCGGTTGTCTTGCCAGATCTTTACATTTTCTTTTTTGAACACTAGATATTTACATCGTCTAATGATTTTTTAACTCGCACACAAGTACACAAAAATATGATTTTTCAAACCGTTTTGGTTAGGCGTTGCATGTAGATGTATTTCAAATTTGAATTACGGTCATTAAATGGTTAGAAAATCACTTAAATGTCTTTAAAAGGTCAAATGACCCCTGAAATTTTCCAAATTTACACATGAGAGTTGTATTAGTGCACGTTAAACGTAGGAAAAAAATTTGAAGGCCGTAAGAGGAAGCTATCTCCCCGTTCGTCATCAAACATGCATTGTTCCCCCTCGAAACCATGAACCTTCTAGTGAGTTGCTCTGGTTTGTGAGTGGTGTGTGTCCAAACTTTCGTCAAACAGGCCAATTTTTTTACCACATCATCTTGGTGGCATGACATTAAATCAAGCAAGGTTTCATGTTTTTGTGATCATTTTTTAAATTTTTGGAATTAAAATGCCATGGCATGCACTCCATGCATGTGCCCATGCCTTGGGACCAATATGTTTGAAAATTCCTTTTAATTTACTGCACATGGCATTAACTCGCTCACAAGTACACAAATATATGATTTTTGAAACCGTTATGGTTAGGCGTTGCATGTAGATGTATTTCAAATTTGAATTACAGTCATTAAATGGTTACAAAATCACTTAAATGTCTTTAAAAGGTCAAATGACCCCTGAAATTTTCCAAATTTTCACATGACAATTGTATTAGTGCACGTTTAACGTAGGGAAAAAATTTGAAGGCCGTAAGAGGAAGCTATCTCCCGTTCCTCATCAAACATGTATTGTTCCCTCTCGGAACCACAAACCTTCTAGTGAGTTGCTCCGGTTTGTGAGGGTTGTGTGTCCAAACTCTCGTCAAACAAGCCAATTTTTTACCACATCATCTTGGTGGCATGACATTAAATCAAGCAAGGTTTCATGTTTTTCTGATCATTTTCTTATTTATTGGAATTAAAATGCCATGGCATGCACGCCATGCATGCGCCCATGCCTTGAGACCAATATGTTTGAAAATTCCTTCTAATTTACTGCACATGGAATTAACTCGCACACAAGTACATGCTACCTCTTGAGCATGCATTGGTTTTCCCTTGAAGAGGAAAGGGTGATGCAGCAAAGTAGCGTAAGTATTTCCCTCAGTTTTTGAGAACCAAGGTATCAATCTCGTAGGAGACAACGCACAAGTCACCTAGTACCTGCAGAAACGATCAAGAACCTTGCAACCAACGCGATAAAGGGGTTGTCAATCCCTTCACGGTCACTCGCAAAAGTGAGATCTAATAAAGATAATAAAGTAAATATTTTTGGTATTTTTGTTGTATAGATTGGAAAGTAAAGATTGAAAAATAGTAAAGGAGATGCGATGTAAATAAAGGAGATGCAATATAATAAGAAAGAGACCCGGGGGCCATAGGTTTCACTAGTGGCTTCTCTCAAGATAGCATGTATTACAGTGGGTGAACAAATTACTGCCGAGCAATTGATAGAAAAGCGCATAGTTATGAAGATATCTAAGGCAATGATCATGAATATAGGCATCACGTCCATGTCAAGTAGACCGAAACGATTCTGCATCTATTACTATTACTCCACACATCGACCTCTATCCAGCATGCATCTAGAGTATTAAGTTCATAAGAACGGAGTAACGCATTAAGCAAGATGACATGATGTAGAGGGATAAACTCAAGAAATATGATATAAACCCCATCTTTTTATCCTTGATGGCAACAATACAAGACGTGCCTTGCTGCCCCTACAGTCACTGGGATAGGACACCGCAAGATTGAACCCAAAGCTAAGCACTTCTCCCATTGCAAGAAAGATCAATCTAGTAGGCCAAACTAAACCGATAATTCGAGGAGACTTGCAAAGATATCAAATCATGCATATAAGAATTCAGAGAAGAAGCAAATAATATTCATAGATAATCAAGTTCATAAATCCACAACTCATCGGATCTCGGCAAACACACCGCAAAAGAGTATTACATTGAATAGATCTCCAAGAACATCGAGGACAACTTTGTATTGAGGATCAAAGAGAGAGAAGAAGCCATATAGCTAATAACTATGGACCCGAGGTCTGTGGTAAACTACTCACGCTTCATCAGAGAGGCTATGGTGTTGATGTAGAAGCCCTCCGTGATCGATCCCCCCACCGGCAGATCACCGGAAAAGGCCCCAAGATGGGATCTCATGGGTACAAAAGGTTGCGGCGGTGGAAAAGTGATTTCGTTGCTCCCACTGATGTTTCTAGGGTAAAAGAGTATATATAGGCGAAATAAGTACGTCCGTGGAGCTACGAGGGGCCCACGAGGGTGGGGGGCGCGCCTACCCCCCTGGGCGCGCCCTCCTGCCTTGTGGCCGCCTTGTTGCGTCTCCGACTTCATCTCCAAGTCTTCTGGTTTGCTTTTAGTCCAAGAAAGATCATCGCGGAGGTTTCATTCCGTTTAGACTCTGTTTGGTATTCCTTTTCTGCAAAACTTTAAAATAGGCAAAAAAACAAATATTCACTGGGCCTCCGGTTAATAGGTTAGTCCCAAAAATAATATAAAAGAGCATATTAAATCCCATGAAACATCCAAAGCAGATAATATAATAGCATGGAACAATAAAAAATTATAGAAACGTTGGAGACGTATCAAGCATCCCCAAGCTTAGTTCCTGCTCGTCCTCGAGTAGGTAAATGATAAAAACATAATTTTTGATGTGGAATGCTACCTAACATATTTATCAATGTAATTTTCTTTATTTTGGCATGAATGTTCAGATCCGAAAGATTCAAGACAAAAGTTTATATTGGCATAAAAATAATAATACTTCAAGCATACTAACAAAGTAATCATGTCTTCTCAAGATAACATGGCCAAGGAAAGTTCATCCCAACAAAATCATATGGTTTGTCTATGCTCCATATTTGTCACACAAAATATCCAAATCATGCACAACCCCGATGACAAGCCAAGCAATTGTTTCATACTTTAGTATTCTCAAACTTTTTCAACTTTAACACAATACATGAGCGTGAGCCATGTACATAGCACTATAGGTGGAATAGAGTGGTGGTTGTGGAGAAGACAAAAAAGAGGAAGATGGTCTCACATCAACTAGGCGTATGAACGGGATATGGAGATGCCCATCAATAGATATCAATGTGAGTGAGTAGGGATTGCCATGCAACGGATGCGCTAGAGCTATAAATATATAAAAGCTCAACAAAAGAAACTGCATCCAACTTGCTTTCTCACGAAGACCTAGGGCATTTGAGGAAGCCCATCGCTGGATATACTATCCAAGTTCTATAATGAAAATTTCCCACTAGTATATGAAAGTGACAAAATAAGAGACTCTCTATCATGAAGATCATGGTGCTACTTTGAAGCACAAGTGTGGAAAAAGGATAGTAGCATTGTCCCTTCTCTCTTTTTCTCTCTCTTTTTTGTTGGGCTTCTTTGGCCTCTTTTTTCCATTGGCTTCTTTGGCCTTTCTATTTTTTTTTATTTCCTCACACGGGACAATGCTCTAATAATGATGATCATCACACTTCTATTTATTTATAACTCAAGGATTACAACTCGATACTTAGAACAAAAATATGACTCTATATGCGTGCCTCCGGCGGTGTACCGGGATGTGCAATGAATCAAGAGTGACATGTATGAAAAAATTGTGAAGGTGGCTTTGCCACAAATACGATGTCAACTACATGATCATGGAAGGCAATATGACAATGATGGAGCGTGTCATAATAAACGGAACGGTGGAAAGTTGCATGGCAATATATCTCGGAATGGCTATGGAGATGCCATAATAGGTAGGTATGGTGGCTGTTTTAAGGAAGGTAAATGGTGGGTTTATGGTACCGGCAAAAGTTGCGCGGTACTAGAGAGGCTAGCAATGGTGGAAGGGTGAGAGTGCGTATAATCCATGGACTCAACATTAGTCATAAAGGACTCACATACTTATTGCAAAAATCTACAAGTCATCAAAAACCAAGCACTACGCGCATGCTCCTAGGGGGATAGATTGGTAAGAAAATACCACCGCTCGTCCCCAGCTGCCACTCATAAGGAAGACAATCAAATAAATACCTCATGCTTCAAATTTGTTACACAACGGTTACCATACGTGCATGCTACGGGACTTGCAAACCTCAACACAAGTATTTTTCAAATTCACAATTAATTCACTAGCATGACTCTAATATCACCATCCTCATGTCTCAAAACAATCATCAAGCATCAAACTTCTCATAGTATTCAACACACTTTATATGAAAGCTTTTATTATACACACCTTGGATGCCCATCTGTCGGTGTACAAAAGTAGGGGCTCTGCTTTTGACCCCTTTACTTGTGCACGTGCAGTCAGAGCCTCCCGCCACGGGCACGCATAGACATAGCAGGAAAGGGGAGCTAAAGAGAAGACGAAGCCACAAGGACAAACGAAGCAACGACAAGGACCAAGGCCACAAGGATCGGATGGGTGAAGCAGTTTTTCCCGGCAAGGACACTTGCCGGGGGCAGCCTCAGTGGCCCCGGCAAGACCCTTGTCGGGGCAGCCCGCGCACGCCAGCCGAGCGAGCCACCCTTGATCCCACCAATGCTCAAACAAACACATTGGGACAGGGCTCGGAGGCACCTCCGTGGTGGCATGCAGATCTTTGTGAAGACATAGAATGCTCAAGATCAAATGAGGATAAGAGGCCAGCATGCCACGTCAAGACCCTTGCCAGGGAGGCCAGCGTGCCACGGAAAGACCCTTGCCGGGTCACCCGACAAGGCCCTCGCCGAAGTACATCGGCAGGGCCACGCCAGGCCCGCACCAGATAAGTCTTCGCCTCCGTTCGCATGCAGCTGCCGACCCAACCAACTAGGTAGGCACCTGCGTGGCGGCATGCAATCCCTTGTGGAGGCTCCACCACTGCGCCACCTCAGCTGCCTGCCTGCCTACATGGCACCGCATGCATCGCTGGCTAGGGCGCGTGTCGAAGCATGAAGGAGCGGCGATGGATGGGACAGGCCTCGCTCCTGTCAACAATAAAGCGAGAGGACACCTAAGCGATGCATTAAATGCATCTTGTCCTGTAATACGAGGGATAACCTTGCAGCACTGTACCCTTTCCACCTCCTGCTTGCCACTGTGGCGACCCCTTTCCCTATAAAAGGAGGCCCGAGGCGACCAGGAAAAGGATTCGACTCTTTCGAAGCTCGCAGCACCTAGAGCTAGTTCGAGAGCTCAAGAACACTAAATACATCCAGCAAAGCAGGATCGTAGGATTTTATGCACCTTTGCGGCCCGAACCTGGGTAAAATCCCTTTGTGTTGTCTGCTAGTCCCACTCTTCTCACGATCCCCGCGCCCCGCAACCGTAGAAGGGATTCCAGTGATCCCATATCTTTGGCGCGCCAGGTAGGGGGCGCAATTGTGAGAATCTGGTCCAGCAGTCGACCTAGCTGTTCTTCATCGCCCTGGCCCCTGCGGAGAAGGCGGCCAAGGAGGCGGCGCTGCCCGTGGCGCGAAAGACACCGAGGCGGCGACGAGAGAGCAAAGTCATGCTGAACTTTAAGTTCTTCTCTTTAAACATAAGGTTATTATCCTCGATGGTTCGGCCTATGTATGGGAAGCCTGTACGCAGAGGGGCCCTCCTGCGATCGGCAATGCCTTTGTTCTGTTTCGAGCCCGCTCAACAGTTCTAGCGGCCGCGTCAAGAGCGGCAGGGTAGCCTTTCGCCATCAGCAACGCTCTCGGTTCTGACTCGAGTCAAGCTCGACAGATCGAGCGGCCGCGCCAGGGGGGGGGGGATAAGGTGCTTTGCCTGGCGACAAGCACACCCGGCAGGCTAATGAGGATCCGTCCTCAAAACACCGCCCTAGGTTTACGTGCCGGCAAGCTTACCCAGTTGACGTGGGGTAGACATAAGAAGGAAAATCGAACAGGAAAATAACCTGCATAAGTTTCAGGGGCATTACAGAGTTATATTACACAAATTTCCGCCGCGGTTCTAACTAAAGATAGTTTTGTCTTGGTCATGAACCCGCAGCGGCGACGGAGAACGGGATGCCTAGTCCCGGCGCTGGCCCTCAACCCTCTTGATTTTGTCGATGTGGCTGAGGATGGGCTGGATACGCTCATTGAGCGCCGCGATGTCGGCATCCTCTGGCAAGCTCTTCAGCACAGCTCCGAATTCGAGGTTTGGGTGCCAGTGCGCAATCTTGGTGAGCACCCTGGTCATGGTCCCCCTGCAGAGTATCCGGGATTCCTCGGCTAGGGAGGCTGCCCGGTTGAAGTGAAGCCGCTTTAGGGCGTCGACAACCTTCTCAAAGTATATGGTCAGGTTGGCGTTGGGGCTCAGGTTCGCCTCTGGGGCGTACCCCATCTCCGGCATCCCCATGATCCTAGTTGATCGGCGGCCGAGCTTGCGACGGCAGCAAGGCGCCCAAGCCAACGTTTCTCGCCCGCCCTGTAGTCATCGAGGTTGGCAGTCTCGTTCTTCAGCAGTTGCCTCTCCGTCTCCAGCTCCTTGGCCAGGATCCCCTCCCGGGTCATGGCCCCCGACAACGTCTCCTCTAGCTCTCCGAACTTCAGCTTGAGATCTGTGATGGAGGTGTTGGCCTCGGAGAGCTCTCTAGACTTGCTGATGATCTCACCCTGCGCCACCATCAAAGCACCATTGAGCATGTGCTTCTCCTGGGCCAGCTTCAGAGCTTCCTCCTCCAGCTCCTTCACCTTGCCGGTATGGGCCTGATCCAGGGCGTTGAGTGCCTCCTGATGCCTCCGCTCCAGTTCTTGGGTCCGCTGCAGGACAAGCTTGTCCACCTCTTCGTCCTTGCCGTGGAGCGTGGCGGTAAGTTTCTCCTCGCGCTCGGCAAGGTCCTCCTCCTGGGTCTTCAGGGCGGCCTTGTGCTGGGACCGGACGGCTTTGACTTCATCGGCCAGCCACTTTGCCGTCTCCTGGGCCTTCTTGATGTCGGCCAGCTTCAGAGCGAGATCCACCTCACGGTTGGCCAGCTCACCCCGGGCGGCCTTCAGCTCGTCCTGAGCCTGGCGGAACCAGTCCTGCGCCTCGGCGACGCCCCCCTCAAAGTCCTCCTCCATCCTCTCCACCACCGCCGTCCTGGACTTGACCTTGTCCAGGCGAGCGCGGTGGAGCGCCTGGAGCTTCCGGAAGCTGGCGCCCATGGCCTGGAGCAGCTCCTCCTCCTTGGAGCCAGCGCTGCCAACGCCCGGCTCGTCAACAACCCCAAGCCCGGCGGTGGCAAGCGCCTCCTTGTCGAACACCTCTCCCTCAAAGGGAGCCCTGGTGCTCGACGCGCCAAGGAGATGGACGAAGAGGTTGTCGCTGACCCTCAGGTACCTGCCAGAGCCCGAGGCAGCGGAGGAGGAGGGCAGGTCGTCAAACGCCCCCCGGCAGCGGCCTTGCCGGCTCCCTCGGCAGGCCCTTTGCCGGGCTCCTTGGCGGCATCCTCGGCGGCACCCCTGGCTCCCTCCTCAGCAGCGATCTTCTCTGCTTCCGTCGCGGCATCCACGGCGACATCCTTGATGGTGGCGTCGACATCCTCTAAGGAGAAGTCTGGATGCCACGAAAGAGATGGGGCGGAGCCAAGGTCGAAGGTCAATAAGGGAAAAAGAAGAACGCAAGCGGAAGTGGAGAGTGAGTGGTTTACCCGTGCCGGGCCGAGAGGCGGAAGCCCCTTCTCGGACAAGGTCTGGCGTCGAGGCAAAGCCACCGGCGCCTGCGTTCCCCTCCCCCTCCTCCGTGTGCACAGCCTCGGTGCTCGGTGTCCTTGCCGGGGACGCCCCTTGGGGCGGTGTAGTCGACAGGGGCAGCACAATCGGAGAAGCCCCTGTGGCTCCCCTTGGTGCTCCTCCCCTCCTGCATCCACGACACGGTTAACACTGAAGCATCACACGCGACACATGTTGATTGAGGGTGGGTGGTGGACTCACGCTGGGGGCTGGGCCGAGGGCTGCTCTCCGGACTGCTCGACACCACCAGTGGCGTACTGGAGGTACCTGCCGGGAGCTGGCCGCTCGCCGAAACCATGGCCCTCTTGATCCTCTAGGCCAGAATCTCCACATCCCTGCAAGACGAAGACAGGTAAGCAACGCTGTCAAGGGGGGGGGGGGTGCAAGGAATGAGGGAGGAAAGCAAAGGCTTACTCTTCCTCCTCTTCCTCCTCCTCCTCTGTTGCTTTCCTCTTCCGCTCCAGGCTGGGAGGCCCGAGCTCTCTCTCCGGGCTGAGAGGCCCGAAGTCAAACAAGTCACCCCAATCCCTGCACCGATGTTTGCCAGCGAGGGGGGAGGCGATGGCGTCCGGGCGCGCTTGGACGACGAAGAAGCAGGCGTCTTCTTCTTCGACGCCACAACTTTCGCTGTTTTCTTCGCCGCCACCGCCCTCGTCTGGCGCACGGGCACCTCCTGGGCTTGCTGCAGCTGCACAGCCCGGTCGAGGCGGACCGGCTCGCCGGAGGTGGCCCGCCGCAGGACCCGCCTCCTTCCGGTGGTCGGAGGGTCGGCGGTTGAGGTCCTCACCTCCTCGCCCTCCTCCTCCGACGACCCGTCAGTGGCATCCTCGACGAGGGGAGCCCCGATGTCGACACCGTTGGCCTCCCCAGTGGTTGCTGCCCACCGGGCGAGCTCCACCTCCTCCGCCTCCGCCGCGGCCTTGTCCACCACGCCGCCGGTGCTGCCGGCCTCCTTGACAAGCCTTGCCTCCTCCTCAGCAAGCCTCGCCTCCTCCACCCTGGCGGCAATATAGTCCAGCTCCGCCGGGGAAGTGTCCTGGATGAACCGCAGCTCGTCAGTGATGTATATCTCGTGCAGAGTGTCGAAGAACTCCTGCACCGCGAGCTCGTCCAGCTCAGCCCAATTTGGGTCGAGGTCGTGCGCGTTGAAGAGTGGCATCATGGCGATGATCTCATTCCGACGGGAGTTGTTGCTCAGCGGAACCACTCCTGCCGACAGCTTGAAAATAGGCTCCTTATCGACCTTGCCGGCCTTCGCGGCGGCCCTGGCAAGCTTGCCGGACCGCTCGACCTTGCCCACGTCGTCGACCTTGAGCTGGAAGATTCGCTGGCAAAGATGGGCGTTCCGCAGCACCGTCAGGTTGTTGTCGAGGCCGGGACGAAGCCTCATGATGTCGGCGGCGTTCACGTAGAGCCAGGCTGGACTCCCCTTCTCATGCAGAGGCGCAATCCGGCGGCGGATGAAGTCCGCCCCGATCATCTCGAGGGTGAGCCCGGCCTGGGTAAGCCGAAGAATCCTGGTGGTGGCGATCGTGAGCTTCACGTCGTCGGCGTCGACATCACCCCAATTGCCGCCACGAACCGGCGGCTTCTGGCGAACCTCGCAGAACGCTGGCGGGTCTTTTTCCTCAATCCAGCACCACCGGCCCCGCCATTCTTCCCACCTCTCCTTCATGGCACCATCGGGGTACGCCCCCTTGGCCCTCGGGATCCAGGCGATGCAACCAACAATGGTGCCCCCTGCCTGAATCCGAGGGGAGAAGTAATGGCGGAAGAGCGCTGTGCTAGGGCACACCCCGACGAAGCCCTCGCAGAGATGGGCAAAGAGGTCCATACACGCCATGACATTCGGAGTAAAATCCAGGAGGTGAAAGCCGTAGGTGTGCATGATGTCCTTGAAGAAATCGGAGAAGGGGGGATAGAGCCCGCAAGAGAAATAGTCGACGAAGAAGGGGTACCGATGCGGGGAGGGGGCGGCACTGGCAGGGACGACGGTCGTGGCCGGATGCCCCGTCTTCTCTCCCCCCATCTTCACACCCCAGAAACACTTGAATATATCCCGAAGCTCGGGCATGCCAACCGGCGAGGGGGAAAAGAAGGCGGATTGCGTCCGCTGCACCACCAGCGCACCCTCCGGTGCCTCCGTCACTCCGACGTCCTTGGCCCCTCCTTTACCCCTGGTGGATTTGGGCGCCATGGCTACTGTGGGAAGAAGAAAAGCAGAGGACGGCGAAAGCACGGCGGCGATGGGCGAAAGCAGAGAGGCTCGAGAAGAAGGGGGCGGCGGTTCTGAGATTGGAGGAAGGTGCAGGCAAGGGGTAAAAGTGAGCAGCACGCCCGCGGTTATTCCTTTTTATGGGGAAGGCGCGGGCCGCCTCCTTTCCCATTAACTGCGATGCGACGCATGCGTGCGGGCGCTGTCCCACGCATGCCTCCCACGTCATGTGCACACGCACGATCCCCACATCACGCGTTCAACGTGGGTCGTGGGGAAGCGCAGCAGACGGAACAGTGGCTGCGGTAAAAATCCGCCCCAACTGCCCGCGCACCGTCCTGGGCCTGGCCCAACAACGTGCTTGCTTTTGTGTGGCCCAGGCCCGGGGGCTCCTGTCGGTGTACAAAAGTAGGGGCTCTGCTTTTGACCCCTTTACTTGTGCACGGGCAGTCAGAGCCTCCCGCCACGGCCACGCATAGACCTAGCAGGAAAGGGGAGATGAAGAGAAGCAGAAGCCATGAGGACAAACGAAGCAACAACAAAGACCAAGGCCACAAGGTTCGGATGGGCGAAGCAGTTTTTCCCGGCAAGGACCCTTGCCGGGGGCAGCCTCAGCGGCCCCGGCAAGACCCTTGCCGGGGCAGCCCGCCCACGCCATCCGAGCGAGCCACCCTTGAGCCCACCAATGCTCAAACAGACGCATTGGGACAGGGCTCGGAGGCACCTCCGCGATGGCATGCAGATCTTTGTGAAGACATAGAATGCTCAAGATCAAATGAGGATAAGAGGGCAACCATCCTCACCGAAGAAACCAACAAGACCCCCGGCAAGACCATTGCCGGGGAGGACAGCGTGCCACGGCAAGACCCTTGCCGGGCCACCCGACAAGGCCCTCGCCAAAGTACACCGGCAGGGCCACTGCCAGACCCACACCAGATAAGTCTTCGCCGCCGTTTGCATGCAGCTTCCGACCCAACTAGCTGCGCAGGCACCTGCGTGGCGGCATGCAATCCCTCGTGGTGGCTCCACCACCGCGCCACCTCAGCTGCCTGCTTGCCTACATGGCACCACATGCATTGCTGGCCAGGGCGCGTGTCGAAGCAAGGAGGAGCGGCGACGGATGGGACGGGCCTCGCTCCCGTCCCCAATAAAGCGAGAGGACACCTAAGTGATGCATTAAATGCATCTTGTCCTGTAATACAAGGGATAACCTCACAACACTGTACCCTTTCCACCTCCTGCTTGCCACTGTGGCGACCCCTTTCCCTATAAAAGGAGGCCCGAGGCGACCAGGAAAAGGATTCGGCTCTTTCGAACCTCGCAGCACCTAGAGCTAGTTCGAGAGCTCAAGAACACTAAATACATCCACCAAAGCAAGATCGTAGGGTTTTACGCACCTTTGCGGCCCGAACCTGGGTAAAATCCCTTTGTGTTGTCTGCTGGTCCCGCTCTTCTCACGATCCCCGTGCCCCGCAACCGTAGAAGGGATTCCAGTGATCCCATAGGTGTCGTTTCCCACCGACACCATCATATTAGGACTAAATTTTATAGCCAAAGCAAATTACCATGCTGTTCTAAAAGACTCTCAAAATAATATAAGTGAAGCATGAGAGATCAATAATTTCGATAAAATAAAACCACCATCGTGCTCTAAAAATATATAAGTGAAGCACTAGAGCAAAATTGTATAGCTGAGAAGATATAAGTGAAGCACATAGAGTATTCTAATAAATTCTGATTCATGCGTGTCTCTCCCAAAAGGTAAACTAAAAATCAAAGCTCAAATCATACAAGACACTCCAAGCAAAACACATATCACGTGGTGAATAAAAATATAGCCTCAAGTAAAGTTACCGATAGACGAAAACGAAAGAGGGGATGCCTTCCGGGGCATCCCCAAGCTTAGGCTTTTGGTTGTCCTTGAATTTTACCTTGGGGTGCCTCGGGCATCCCCAAGCTTAGGCTCTTTCCACTACTTATTCCAAAATCCATCAAATCTTTACCCCAAAACTTGAAAACTTCACAACACAAAACTCAATAGAATATCTTATGAGCTCCGTTAGTATAAGAAAATAAACCACCAGTTTAAGGTACTGTAATGAACTCATTCTTTATTTATTTTGGTGTTAAACCTACTGTATTCCAACTTCTCTATGGTTCATTCCCCCCGATACTACTCATAGATTCATCAAAATAAGCAAACAACACACGAAGAACAGAATCTGTCAAAAACAGAACAGTCCGTAGAAATATGTAATGTTCGAATACTTCTAGAACTCCAAAAATTCTACCAAATTAGGACGATCAGGGTAATTTGTATATAAATCTACTGCAAAAAGAATCAGGGAAAAATCTATTCTCTGTTATTTAGTAAAATTATTTTCGTGAGCGCAAAGTTTCTGTCTTCTTCAGCAAGATCAAACAACTATCATCCAAGAAGATCCTTAAGGCTTTACTTGGCACAAACACTAATTAAAACATAAAAAACAAAAATCATAACATGAATTATTTATTACTAAATAGTAGCAAAAAGCAAAGAACAAAAATAAAACTGGGTTGCCTCCCAACAAGCGCTATCGTTTAACGCCCCTAGCTAGGCATAAAAGCAAGAATAGATCTAGGTATTGTCATCTTTGGTATGCAATTCTTCAATATAACACACATAACCCTTAGGAGGTTCTTTGGTTTTGTTAGTGATCAAACTCTAAGGCAAGAAATCAAGAAATTCATTTGTAGCAAAAGGTTCCTTAATGATATCGAAAAAGTTGGGGTGAATACTTATTGATTTGAGGTCTTCATTTTCCTTACTAGAAGATTCACCCTTATTTTTAGGAACATAGATAAACTTGGCAACTTTGGTAGGCGGAGTATTTGAGGTATTTTTAAAGGTAGAAAAAGCGGTCCCCAAGTTGGTAATAATATCTTCGAGTTTATCAATTCTAGTGGAATCTTGATCTATCTTCTCATTAACAATGGGTTCCTTTTCCCTATGATTTTTCAGAGTAACTCCTACCTTAGATCCGTATTGGGTAATTTGGTTGTGGATCTTTTTATCCAATTTTTCGATTAACTCTATAGTGGCAATTTTATTTTCAATAATATCAAGCCTTTGCATCACATGTTCCAAAGTTAAAATAGTTCCATTGACCAAAAGAGGTGGTGGGCCTACCAAATCTATCATATCATTATAAGAATCAAAAGTATGGCTTCCCAAGAAATTCCCTACGGTAATGGTGTCAAGAACATATCTATTCCAAGGAGTGATGACTACGTAAAAATCGCGAAGAAGAACGGAAGTAGATTGCTTTCTAGTAGATCTATTTTGAGCATTGCATATTCTATACCAAGCATCTTTTAGGTTTTCTCCCTCCCTTTGTTTAAAATTAAGAACTTCATTATCGGGAGTATTAACAATGATAGGAGGACTAGCCATGAGGGCACAACAAATGATCCAACACACGGAAGCACAAGAAGCAAGCGAAAAGAGAAGAACGGAAGAGGCGCGAAGAAAAGGAAAAGGTTTTCGAATATCGTTTTAGAAGTGGGGGAGAGGAAAACTAGAGGCGAATGGCAAATAATGTAATGCGAGGGAGAAGAGTTTATGGTAGGTACTTGGTATGTCTTGACATGGTGTAGATCTCCCCAGAAACGGCGCCAAAAATCCTTCTTTCTACCTCTTGAGCATGCGTTGGATTTCCCTTGAAGAGGAAAGGGTGATGCAGCAAAGTAGCTTAAGTATTTCCCTCAGTTTTTTAGAACCAAGGTATCAATCCAGTAGGAGACAACGCACAAGTCACCTAGTACCCGCACAAACAATCAAGAACCTTGAAACCAACGCGATAAAGGGGTTGTCAATCCCTTCATTGTCACTCGCAAACGTGAGATCTAATAAAGATAGTAAAGTAAATATTTTTGGTATTTTTGTTGTATAGATTGGAAAGTAAAGATTGCAAAATAGTAAACGAGATGTGATGTAAATAAAGGAGATGCAATATAATAAAAAAGAGACCCGGGGGCCATAGGTTTCACTAGTGGCTTCTCTCAAGATAGCATGTATTACAGTGGGTGAACAAATTACTGCCGAGCAATTGATAGAAAAGCGCATAGTTATGAAGATATCTAAGGCAGTGATCATGAATGTAGGCATCACGTCCGTGTCAAGTAGACCGAAACGATTCTGCATCTACTACTATTACTCCACACATCGACCGCTATCCAGCATGCATCTAGAGTATTAAGTTCATAAGAACGGAGTAACGCATTAAGCAAGATGACATGATGTAGAGGGATAAACTCTAGCAATATGATATAAACCCCATCTTTTTATCCTCGATGGCAACAATACAATACATGCCTTGCTGCCCCTACTGTCACTTGGAAAGGACACCGCCAGATTGAACCCAAAGTTAAGCAGTTCTCCCATTGCAAGAGAGATCAATCTAGTGGGCCAAACTAAACCGATAATTCGAAGAGACTTGCAAAGATATCTAATCATGCATATAAGAATCCAGAGAAGAATCAAATAATATTCATAGATAATCAAGTTCATAAATCCAATATTCATCGAATCTCGGCAAACACACCGCAAAAGAGTATTACATTGAATAGATCTCCAAGAACATTGAGGAGAACTTTGTATTGAGGATCAAAGAGAGAGAAGAAGCCATCTAGCTAATAACTATGGAACCGAAGGTCTGTGGTAAACTACCCACGCTTCATCGGAGAGGCTATGGTGTTGATGTAGAAGCCCTCCATGATCGGTTCTCCCTATGGCAGATCGCTGGAAAATGCCCCAAGATGGGATCTCACGGGTACAGAAGGTTGCGGCGGTGGAAAAGTGGTTTCGTGGCTCCCCCTAATGTTTCTAGGGTATAAGAGTATATATAGGCAAAAGAAGTATGTTGGTGGAGCTACGAGGGGCCCACGAGGGTGGGGGCGCGCCCTCCTGCCTCGTGGACGTCTCGTTGCGTCTCCGATTTCATCTCCAAGTCTTCTGGTTTGCTTTTCGGTCCAAGAAAGATCATCATGAAGGTTTCATTCCGTTTGGACTCCGTTTGGTATCCTTTTCTGTAGAACTCTAAAATAGGCAAAAAAAACTGAAATTGGCACTGGGCCTCTAGTTAATAGGTTAGTCCCAAAAATAATATAAAAGAGCATATTAAAGCCCATTAAACATCCAAAAAAGATAATATAATATCATGGAACAATAAAAAATTATAGATACGTTGGAGACGTATCAATCATCCCCAAGCTTAATTCTTGCTCGTCCTCGAGTAGGTAAATGATAAAAACAGAATTTTTGATGTGGAATGCTACCTAACATATTTATCAATGTGCCATGGCACTCCATGCATGTGCCCATGCCTTGAGACCAATATGTTTGAAAGTTCTTTCTAATTTACTGCACATGGAATTAACTCGCACACAAGTACACAAAAATATGATTTTTCAAACCGTTATGGTTAGGCGTTGCATGTAGATGTAGTTCAAATTTGAATTACGGTCATTAAATGGTTATAAAATCACTGAAATGTCTTCAAAAGGTCAAACGACCCCTGAAATTTTCCAAAATTTCACATGACAGTTGCATTAGTGCACGCTAAACGTAGGAAAAAGTTTGAAGGCCGTAAGAGGAAGCTATCTCCCGTTCGTCATCAAAACATGCATTGTTCCCTCTCGGAACCACGAACCTTCTAGCGAGTTGCTCCGGTTTGTCAGGGGTGTCTGTCCAAACGTTCGTCAAACATGCCAATTTCTTTACCACATCATCTTGGTGGCGTGACATTACATCAACCAAGGTTTCATGTTTTTCTGATCATTTTTTTATTTTTTGGAATTAAAATGCCATGCCACTCCATGCATACTTATGCATGTGTCCATCTCGTGAGACCAATATGTTTGAAAATTCATTCTAATTTACTGCACATGGAATTAACTCGCACACAAGTACACAGATATGATTTTTCAAACCGTTTTGGTTAGGCGTTGCTTGTAGATGTAGTTCAAATTTGAATTATGGTCATTAAATGGTTAGAATATCACTTAAATGTCTTCAAATGGTCAAATGACCCCTAGAATTTTCCAAAATTTCACATTACAATTGTAGTAGCGCACGTTAGACGTAGAAAAAAATTGTAGGCCGTAAGAGAAAGCTATCTCCCGTTCGTCATCAAACATGCATTGTTCCCTCTCGGAACCACGAGCATTCTATTGAGTTGCTCTGGTTTGTGAGGGGGGTGTGTCCAAACTTTCATCAAACATGCCAATTTCTTTACCACATCATCTTGGTGGCATGACATTGCATCAACCAAGGTTTCATGTGTTTCTAATTTTTTTTGGAATTAAAATGCCATGTCACTCCATGCATACGTATGCATGCATATGTCCATGTCGTGAGACAAATATGTTTAAAAATTCCTTCTAGTTTACTGCACATGGAATTAACTCACACACAAGTACACAAATATGATTTTTCAAACCGTTTTGGTTAGGCGTTGCATGTATATGTAGTTCAAATTTGAATTACGGTCATTAAATGGCTACAAAATCACTTAAATGTCTTTATAAGTTCAAATGACCCCTAGAATTTTCAAAATTTTCACATTACAGCTGTAGTAGTGCATGTTAGACATAGAAAAAAATTGAATGCCGTAAGAGGAAGCTATCTCCCGTTCATCCTCAAACATGCATTGTTCCCTCTCGGAACCACGAGCCTTCTAGTGAGTTGCTCCGGTTTGTGAGGGGTGTGTGTCCAAACTTCCGTCAAACATGCCAATTTTTTTACCACATCATCTTGGTGGCATGACATTACATCAACCAAGGTTTCATGTGTTTCTGATATTTTTTATTTTTTTGGAATTAAAATGCCATGTCACTCCATGCTTAATTGTGTCATAGCCGTTAGACCAACTAGGTGGTACCTCACGCGTTGCTGCGGGTCTTTGTGTGGATGAGAGCTGGTGCAATGAGAAATGTTTTATAATCATGAAAGCAAACATATGCTTGCTAGCTAGCTAGCTTGTACTCGCGTGCTCCATGCTGCTATATACTCCCTTTGTACCAAAATGTATGTCGTTGAAGCAGCTGTAGTTCAACTTCTCCAATGACATATACTTCGATATGGAGGAAGTACATGTTGTCTTGCCTTAAGGCTTTGTGTAAATTTTTGACAACTTCTATTGATATGAGAAGATTTTGGAAGCAATTTCACTGGAAATTTTTACATGGACTATATTTATTTTTTTACAATTTGCACATGTAGCAGGAAAATATTATATATTGTCAAAAATTATAGTAAAATCTAAATAATCATCTCAATACAGTGGATAGTAGCCCATATATACTTCACAACTCAGATTTTCAATGGTGAATCCATATCTCATTACATGCATAAGATCATCATGTAATTACTAATGGAAGTCCGACTGGGTGCCACATTATAACTAATTTAAAAGAAGGCTCTGCAGTTTTACACATATATAGTTGCATAAGCTCAATCCATATAGCAATACGTACATAGGATCATCCTGAAGTAGTACTAATGCGATTTTGACTGGATTAAAATTTAAGCCACAATATAACAATTTAAATAGAAGGTAGTGTAGTTCGTTGCTGATTGCATGTGTGCTTGACGATGTCCTGCATGCTTTAGAAAAAAAGAGCACTGATGATACGATTATGCCTTTTAACAACCTGAAGATTAAGTTCTGCAGCCTTAAGATCCAACTCTTTTTGGCTGTAGTATGTAAATATTTCATTGGTGATAAATTCCATGGCAGATAAGAGTATTCTTATCTGTTCATACCTCTGTTTTATGGCGGTTTCATCATTTGTAAACTCAGTGATCTCTTTAGCTAAAGAGTAATTGCGGAACAACATTTGAATTTCATGTTAAATTTTAACCGACTGATTTATACGGAGACTTTTAAAATTATTACTTATTTTGGGTTTTCTCGGTTGTGGTTTCGCAAGAAGGCATACTATTATTTGAGTCCTCTAGTGTTTTGATTATTGGATTGTGAATAACAAAACTTTAGTCAGCGGTGCTTAGATAGAGCTTGTAACTTCTGGTTTGTGATTGATGGCAAACCTCTCAATACTTACGTAGAAGATGGATGGGCCAAGTTAGCATAGTGAATATCATACTACAGCAAGCACCAACTGAACCGTAGATGTGATTTGCTCTCTACAATCCATATAAAGTTTTTTATCAGTTTTCTATAGAGTATACTGATCAATAGCAAGCAATGGGAGAAATCAGTTTGCTATTGAATAAAAGTTGTTTGCTAATCTAAGTTGCTACAAACTGTGGAAAGTCCATGTCTAATTCCATGATACTCTTCAATAGTATGCAAAAAAAATCTTACCCCTAGCCTCTTTCCGGTCAGTTGATCTAGTAGGCAGAGGTACTGATTTTGCCGTCTTCAAAAAGCTGCATATGTCAGATCGGAGGGCTGGAGCAGAAGTGTAGGACACGAGGAATTGTGCGTCCAAGACGTCGTTTTAAAGACAAAGGCAGCGACGAGTGGAAGAGAGAGCGGTGGGGTAATGGAGGGCGGAGTAATGATCCGCGTTGAATGCTGCCGTTTCATGTGTAGTAGTGGTTGCCGTTTCATGGCGATTAGTAGAAGAGAAAACGGCGGCGGCGAGGGGAAGAGAAGATGAAGCCTCAGATACCTAGTTTTTTTGAGAATTACCTCAGATACCTAGTGTGATGAGTTACATGGGCTAACAACAGGACCAACTAAGAAAGTTGCATGCCTGCCTTTTAGATGGGCTAGCTAAAAACACTATTGGGCTTGTTCTAAAAACACTATTCGGTTGGGGGCCAATGAGCAAAATCAGCGTACCGGTTGGTTTGACTAAATCGTGCGGCCACAACCTTGAATTTTTTTTGGTTCATCTTCAACCTTCGGCACAGGCATACTGAGATACACAACAACTAAAAAATCCAACCATATTGAACAATTTAGGCCATGTATTGATTCTGCTATTCATGGCGAACCCATTCCACCAGAGCACACAAGATATTGTCCAGTAATCAAGGAGATCGAAAAAGGAGCTAGGCCGGCTATGGGGAGCGACCGAGCGCACTGTACAGAGATTGTCAAGTAATGAAGTAGATCGAAAAAGGAGTTAGGACATCCATGGGGAGCGACTGAAGCACTGTCCAGAAATTTTCTAGTATTGAAGGGGATCGACAAAAGGAGCTAGGACAGTCATGGGGGGCGATCGGGCACACTGTCGAGAGGAACAACGCGGGGGGAGTGACGGCGGCCGCCTCGAGCGCCGTCATAGTTTTTGTGCTATCACTCGAGGTAGGTTCAGGAAACCTCACGTCCGGATGAGCTATCGGAAACGATGAATGCCTTTTTTCTGTGGGCACGAGATGAATGGTTGTGGTGTGTATGCCCGGTTCAGTCGGAGAAGAAAGAACATATGCGAGAGAAGGAACAAAGCGTTATTTCCACTTAGCGGTGGCAACTCTTGTAAATTTTGTCAATCTCTGATCAGACGACTGCGGGCTGCAGAGGGATGCCGCATCAATGGCTGTAATAATTCGGGTGACGTGGCTTCACGAGAAGCTAGGAAAATTAGCTAGTGGGGTGCCCCTATTTAGATATAGAAGATATGTTTGAAAATTCCTTCCAATTTACTGCACATGGAATAAAATCACACACAAGTACACGAAATATGAGTTTTCAAACCGTTATGGTTAGCTGTTGCATGTACATGTAGTTCAAATTTCAATTACCGTCATTAAATGGCTAGAAAATCACTTAAATGTCTGAAAAGGTCAAATGACCCACGAAATTTTCCAAAATTTGACACGACAATTGTATTAGTACTACAAAATTTCTCGTTCATTTAAAACACAATCCGTTGGCACTTTACTCCAAATTCGTCTTTTATAGGTAATAAAAAATATCTACAACATCACACATAGTTGTTTTCTAGGAACCGTTTGCGATGAAAATATCAGGGTCTATTTAAGTCTCCCTTCTTAAGCTTTGCCGACGCGTCTGCTCCAGTGCCTGCAACCCCCGAATCCCTGAATCCCGATCCCCATTCCCGCACCACCTTCTTGCAAAGATGACGCTGTGGAAACGCTTCGTGAAGGCCCGTACGATGGCCACGTCCCCCCGAGCGCTGCCGCCTGCGTGAGAGCACGGCCGCCTACGCCGAGAGTGCCGCCGCATCCACATTGAGCGCGGCCGCTTCTGCCGAGAGGGCGTCCGCGGCAGCCGACAGGGCAGCTGCAGCAGCCGAGACGGCTGCAGCAGCTGCTGCGATGACGGCTGCAAACGCTGAGAGCGCTCGAGCTACCGTCTGTGCCGCTGATGTCTCCCTGGCCCGGGTCGAGGCCATCCACGCCAAGATCGAGGATGCACACGCTAAGATATTCCAGGCCACCTCGGACTCCAGCATGCAACCCACGCTGAAAAGGTGGCAGTGGCCATGGAGTACTTGCTTCCTCATGAGGTCGCCGAGCGGGAGCTGGAGATGCAGGAGGCGGCGGAGATCGAGGAGCACCGGGAGGAGGAGTTGCGCGTGGCCGAGGTCGAGGTAGAGAAGAGTCTGTCCGTCGAGGAATTGGCGGTGGATTATCAACGCGAGCTCTGGCGCAGCCACTACTGCGAGTACTACAACTTTGAGGGTGGCGCCGAGGACGAGGACGAGGACGCGGTCGTCTTCAGCAGGGGGGACACGGAGTCCACCAACGGTGACATGTCACCAGGACAAGTCATCGATGTCTCATCTCACACTGGCGATGCATAGGCCGGCGTGGCGGCGGATTTGTTAAAATTATGCGTACTTAGACTTTTTTTAATGATGGTCTTTTGTTAGAGCAATGTTTAGGTCAACTGGCTTTGTTTAATTACTGAAATTGCTCGATTCAGTAAGTGTGGTCTGCTGCTATACGCTCTTTTGTGTGCCCAAATTAGCAAGCGATGTTAAATATGCAATGACGTACCCGGGGAAAAATTTGAATTATCAAACTGATCCCATGCGCATAAAGCAGAAGAATCGTTTGCGATGCACACAATCGTTCAAAGTGAATGGTGCGGCAGCACCGTGCGCAAAGTTTCCCTCCACATTTCCAAAATTTTGGCCTACCGCCAGAATATCTACCCCTGCACCCCTTTACCCTTCCCCACCCCCTTTTCTCTCCGACCACAAGTCACATTTACCCTGTTTCCTCGTTCCTTCCTTCCTTGTTAAGCTATAGCCGCTTCCTCGCTCTCGCCATCTCGCATCCTACCGCCGGGGTCGCCATGGTCTTCTTCAAAGACCTATCCAGCGGTTCCTCCTCCGGCGACTACTCCTTCACCACCCGGGTATGCCTCTCTTCTCTCTCTCAGGCTATGACTTGGAATGAAAGATTTTTACCTGGTGGACGATTTGAGTCATTTTTTCCTCTTGTAGCTCCCTAGTACCATAAGTGGCAACAAATGGAAAGGGGTGGCTGAAGATCTATCTGCTCATTGTCACCATCAATCTCCATGCGTGAAGCTAGTTGCCTTTGATTCTGTGGACAGTGGGAGGAAGTTTCTGGCATGTGCAGAGAAGGTTAGACCCTCTTTCATTGTCACAAATCATTTGTTAGATGTGATTCAGGCACTGTCACGGTCCCAATCCATTCATACCATACCTTCAACCAAACGCATCCTAAGACAGTGTCACAGTTTGAACCTAGTATCTTAAATTGTTGCCATCTCACCAGCGGTGCCATTAGAAAAATATTTGGCACCGCTTCAGCAGTTTGTGCAACCAACTTTGGTCCACACATCCGAGCAGCCAAGCAGTAAAATACTATATCTTTATGGCACGAAGGAACTGGGCATCGGAGCAACTACGTGCTCCGGAGTCTGGGTCCCTAATTTTTTTTCCGCTGCATCGGCTCGCTAGTGCAGGGCACCGGCACGAGATGTAGCAAAAGTTGTCTTTACCCCAATTTTGGCATACATAGTGGACGACCTTAATGCTATTAGTTCTATGTTTCCCACCTGGACTTGGTCCCGGATGGAATTGAAGCATCTCTTGATGTGCTTGGTCCTCTCGTGAAATCTGGATTCCTTTGCCAAGGCAATTGCACCAGTATTGTCACAGAAGATCTTCATTGGTCCCGATGCACTAGGTATGACACCTAGATCGGAAATGAACTCTTTCATCCAGACTCCTTCATTTGCTGCTTCCGAAGCAGCTATGTACTCCGCTTCACATGTAGATCCTGCCATGGCGCATTGTTTAGAACTGCACCAACTTACAGCTCCACCGTTTAATAAAAACACGTATCCGTTTTGCGATTTAGAATCGTATGGATCAGTGTCAAAGCTTGCATCGACGTAACCATTTACGACTAGCTCTTTGTCACCTCCATAAACGAGAAACATAACCTTAGTCCTTTTAAGGTATTTCAGGATATTCTTGACCGCTGTCCAGTGATCCACTCCTGGATTACTTTGGTACCTACCTGCCAAGCTTATTTCTAAGCACACGTCAGGTCTGGTACACAACATTGCATACATGATAGAGCCTATGGCTGAAGCATAGGGAACATCTTTCATTTTCTCTATCTTCTGCTGTGGTCGGGCATTGAGTCCGACTCAACTTCACACCTTGTAATCGGAAAGAACCCTTTCTTTGCTCGATCCATTTTGAACTTTTTCAAAACTTTATCAAGGTATGTGCTTTGTGAAAGTCCAATTAAGCGTCTTGATCTATCTCTATAGATCTTGATGCCCAATATGTAAGCAGCTTCACCGAGGTCTTTCATTGAAAAACTTTTATTCAAGTATCCCTTTATGCCATCCAGAAATTCTATATCATTTCCAATTAACAATATGTCATCTACATATAATATCAGAAATGCTACAGAGCTCCCACTCACTTTCTTGTAAATACAGGCTTCTCCAAAAGTCTGTATAAAACCATATGCTTTGATCACACTATCAAAGCGTTTATTCCAACTCCGAGATGCTGCACCAGTCCATAAATGGATCGCTGGAGCTTGCACACTTTGTCAGCACCTTTTGGATCGACAAAACCTTCCGGTTGCATCATATACAACTCTTCTTCCAGAAATCCATTCAGGAATGCAGTTTTGACATCCATTTGCCAAATTTCATAATCATAAAATGCGGAAATTTCTAACATGATTCGGACAGACTTAAGCATCGCTACGGGTGAGAAAGTCTCATTGTAGTCAACCCCTTGAACTTGTCGAAAACCTTTCGCAACAAGTCGAGCTTTGTAGACAGTTACATTACCATCAACGTCAGTCTTCTTCTTGAAGATCCATTTATTTTCCATGGCTTGCCGATCATCGGGCAAATCAACCAAAATCCATACTTTGTTCTCATACATGGATCCCATCTCAGATTTCATGGCCTCAAGCCATTTTGCGGAATCTGTGCTCATCATTGCTTCCTCATAGTTCGTAGGTTCACCATGGTCAAGTAACATGACTTCCAGAATAGGATTACCGCACCACTCAGTGCGGATCTTACTCGTAGACCTCGAGGTTCGGTAGTAACTTGATCTGAAGTTTCATGATCAAAATCATTATCTTCCTCACTGATTGGTGTAGTTGTCACAGGAACCGGTTCTTGTGATGAACTACTTTCCAATAAGGGAGCAGGTACAGTTACCTCATCAAGTTCTACTTTCCTCCCACTCACTTCTTTCGAGAGAAAGTCCTTCTCTAGAAAGGATCCAAATTTAGCAACAAAAATCTTGCCCTCAGATCTGTGATGGAAGGTGTACCCAATAGTCTCTTTTGGGTATCCTATGAAGACACATTTCTCAGATTTGGGTTCGATCTTATCTGGTTGAAGTTTCTTCACATAAGCATCGCAGCCCCAAACTTTAAGAAACGACAACTTTGGTTTCTTGCCAAACCATAGTTCATAAGGCGTCGTCTCAACAGATTTTGATGGTGCCCTATTTAATGTGAATGCGGCCATCTCTAAAGAATAACCCCAAAATGATAGCGGTAAATCAGTAAGAGACATCATAGATCGCACCATATCTAGTAAAGTACAATTACGACGTTCAGACACACCATTTTGTTGTGGTGTTCCAGGTGGCGTGAGTTGCGAAACTATTCCGCATTGTTTCAAATGTAATCCAAACTCGTAACTCAAATATTCTCCTCCACGATCAGATCGTAGAAATTTTGTTTTCTTGTTACGATGATTTTCCACTTCACTCTGAAATTCTTTGAACTTTTCAAATGTTTCAGACTTGTGTTTCATCAAGTAGATATACCCATATTTGCTCAAATAATCTGTGAAGGTGAGAAAATAACGATACCCGCCGCGAGCCTCAATATTCATTGGACCACATACATCAGTATGTATGATTTCCAACAAATCAGTTGTTCGCTCCATAGTTCCGGAGAACGGCGTTTTAGTCATCTTGCCCATGAGGCACGGTTCACAAGTACCAAGTGATTCATAATCAAGTGATTCCAGAAGTCCATTAGTATGGAGTTTCTTCATGCGCTTTACACCAATATGACCCAAACAGTAGTGCCACAAATAAGTTGCACTATCATTATCAACTCTGCATCTTTTGGCTTCAACATTATGAATATGTGTATCACTAATATCAAGATTCAATAAAAATAGACCACTCTTCAAGGGTGCATGACCATAAAAGATATTACTCATATAAATAGAACAACCATTATTCTCTGATTTAAATGAAAAACCGTCTCGCATCAAACAAGATCCAGATATAATGTTCATGCTTAACGCTGGCACCAAATAATAATTATTTAGGTCTAAAACTAATCCCGATGGTAGATGTAGAGGTAGCGTGCCGACCGCGATCACATCGACTTTGGAACCATTTCCCACGCGCATCGTCACCTCGTCCTTAGCCGATCTTCGCTAATCCGTAGTCCCTGCTCGAGTTGCAAATATTAGCAATGTAACCAGTATCAAATACCAGTGCTCTGCGAGCATTAGTAAGGTACACATCAATAACATGTATATCACATATACCTTTGTTCACCTTGCCATCCTTCTTATCCGCCAAATACTTGGGGCAGTTCCGCTTCCAGTGTCCAGTCTGCTTGCAGTAGGAGCACTCAGTCTCAAGCTTAGGTCTAGATTTGGGTTTCTTCTCTTGAGCAGCAACTTGCTTGCTGATCTTCTTGAAGTTCCCCTTCTTCTTCCCTTTGCCCTTTTCTTGAAACTGGTGGTCTTATTGACCATCAACACTTGATGCTCCTTCTTGATTTCTACCTCCGCAGCCTTTAGCATTGCGAAGAGCTCGGGAATAGTCTTGTCCATCCCTTGCATATTATAGTTCATCACGAAGCTCTTGTAGCTTGGTGGCAGTGATTGAAGAATTCTGTCAATGACACTATGATCAAGAAGATTAACTCCTAGTTGAATCAAGTGATTATTATACCCAGGAATTTTGAGTATATGTTCACTCACAGAACTATTATACTCCATCTTACAACTATAGAACTTATTGGAGACTTCGTATATCTCAATCCGGGCATTTGCTTGAAGTATTAACTTCAACTCCTGGAAGATCGCATGTGCTCCATGACGTTCAAAACGTTGTTGAAGACCCGGTTCTAAACCGTAAAGCATGGCACACTGAACTATCGAGTAGTCATCAGCTTTGCTCTGCCAGATGTTCTTAACGCCGCGATTGCATCTGCGCAGCAGCACTGGCACCCAGCGGTGCTTCCAGGACGTAATTCTTCTGTGCAGCAATGAGGATAATCCTCAAGTTACGGACCCAGTCCGTGTAGTTGCTACCATCATCTTTCAACTTAGCTTTCTCAAGGAACGCATTAAAATTCAACGGAACAACAACACGAGCCATCTATCTACAACAAACATAGACAAGGAAAAAATACTATCAGGTACTAAGTTCATGATAAATTTAAGTTCAATTAATCATATTACTTAAGAACTCCCACTTAGACAGACATCTCTCTAGTCATCTAAGTGATCACGTGATCCATATCAATTGAACCATGTCCGATCATCACGTTAGATGGAGTGTTTCAATGGTGAACATCACTATGTTGATCATATCTACTATATGATTCACATTCGACCTTTCGGTCTCCGTGTTCCGAGGCCATATCTGTATATGCTAGGCTCGTCAAGTTTAACCTGATTATTCTGTGTGTGCAACTGTTTTGCACCCGTTGTATTTGAACGTAGAGCCTATCACACCCGATCATCACGTGGTGCCTCAGCACGAAGAACTTTCGCAACGGTGCATACTCAAGGAAAACACTTCTTGATAATTAGTGAGAGATCATCTTAAAATGCTACCGTCAATCAAATCAAGATAAGATGCATAAAGGATAAACATCACATGCAATCAATATAAGTAATATGATATGGCCATCATCATCTTGTGCTTGTGATCTCCATCTCCAAAGCACCGACGTGATCACCATCGTCACCGGCGCGACACCTTGATCTCCATCGTAGCATCGTTGTCGTCTCGCCAATCTTATGCTTCTACGACTATCGCTACCGCTTAGTGATAAAGTAAAGCATTACAGGGCGATTGCATTGCATACAATAAAGCGACAACCATATGGCTCCTGCCAGTTGCCGATAACTCGGTTACAAAACATGATCATCTCATACAATAAAATATAGCATCACGTCTTGACCATATCACATCACAACATGCCCTGCAAAAACAAGTTAGACGTCCTCTACTTTGTTGTTGCAAGTTTTACGTGGCTGCTACGGGCTTAGCAAGAACCGTTCTTACCTACGCATCAAAACCACAACGATAGTTCGTCAAGTCAGTGCTGTTTTAACCTTCACAAGGACCGGGCATAGCCACACTCGGTTCACCTAAAGCTGGAGAAACCGACACCCGCTAACCACCTCTGTGTAAAGCACGTCGGGAGAACCGGTCTCGCGTAAGCGCACGTGTAATGTCGGTCCGGGCCGCTTCATCCAACAATACCGCCGAACCAAAGTATGACATGCTGGTAAGCAGTATTACTTGTTTCGCCCACAACTCACTTGTGTTCTACTCGTGCATATAACATCTACGCATAAAACCAGGCTCGGATGCCATTTGTTGGGGAACGAGTAATTTAAAAAAATTCCTACGCACACGCAAGATCATGGTGATGCATAGCAACGAGAGGGGAGAGTGTTGTCCACGCACCCTCGTAGACCGAAAGCGGTTGATGTAGTCGTACGTCTTCACGACCTGACCGATCAAGCACCGAAACTACGACACCTCCGAGTTCTAGCACACGTTCAACTCGATGACGATCCCCGGACTCCGATCCAGCAGGGTGTCGGGGAAGAGTTTTGTCAGCACGATGGCGTGGTGACGATCTTGATGTTCTACCGTCGCAGGGCTTCGCCTAAGCACCGCTACAATATTATCGAGGACTATGGTTGGAGGGGGGCAACGCACACAGCTAAGAGATCTCAAGGATCAATTGTTATGTCTCTGGGGTGCCCCTCTGCCCCCGTATATAAAGGAGCAAGGGGGGTGCGGCCGACCATAGGAGGAGGCGTGCCGGAGGAGTCCTAATCCCGCCGGAGTAGGACTCCCTCCTTTCCTAGTTGGATTAGGACTTGGGGAAGGAGGAGAGGGGAAGGAAAGGGGCGCCCCTCCTTGTCCAATTCGGACTTGGGGGAGGCGGCTGCCCCTTGGCCGCCTCTCTCTTCCTCCTCTTGGGCCCATAAGGACCAATAGCCTCCGGGGTCCCGTAACCCTCCAGACTCGGTAAAATCACTATTTCACCCGAAACACTTCCGATATCCAAACATAGGCTTCCAATATGTCAATCTTCATGTCTCGACCATTTCGAGACTCCTCGTCACGTCCGTGATCATATCCGGGACTCCAAACAAACTTCGGTACATCAAAATTCATAAACTCATGATATAACTGTCATGGAAACCTTAAGCGTGCGGACCCTACGGGTTCGAGAACTATGTAGACATGACCTAGAACTGTTTCCGGTCAATAACCAATAGCGGAACCTAGATGCTCATATTGGCTCCTACATATTCTACGAAGATCTTTATCGGTCAAACCGCATAACAACATACGTTGTTCCCTTTGTCATCGGTATGTTACTTGCCCGAGATTCAATCGTCTGTATCTCAATACCTAGTTCAATCTCTTTACCGGCAAGTCTCTTTATTCGTTACGTAATGCATCATTCCGTAACTAACTCATTAGTTACATTGCTTGCAAGGCTTATAGTGATGTGCATTACCGAGAGGGCCCAGAGATACCTCTCCGACAATCGGAGTGACAAAACCTAATCTCGAAATATGCCAACTCAACATGTACCTTTGGAGACACCTGTAGAGCTCCTTTATAATCACCCAGTTACGTTGTGACGTTTGGTAGCACACAAAGTGTTCCTCCGGTAAATGGGAGTTACCTAATCTCATAGTTATAGGAACTTGTATAATTCATGAAGAAAGCAATAGCAACATACTAAACGATCAAGTGCTAAGCTAACGGAATGGGTCAAGTCAATCACATCATTCTCCTAATGATGTGATCCCATTAATCAAATGACAACACATGTCTATGGTTAGGAAACATAACCATCTTTGATCAATGAGCTAGTCAAGTAGAGGCATACTAGTGACATTAAGTTTGTCTATGTATTCACACATGTATCATGTTTCCGGTTAATACAATTCTAGCATGAATAATAAACATTTATCATGATATGAGGAAATAAATAATAACTTTATTATTGCCTCTAGGGAATATTTCCTTCAGAATCTGCAAGCATTCAATACAAGGGAGAAGACAAAGTAATATGGGCTCTTTGTTAAATCAACAATAATTCATAGGAGAGCCACCCAACATTTTCATCATGGTCTTCTCCTCTCGACCCCAAAGAATAAGAAAAGAAATAAAACTATTTACACAGGAAAGCTCCCAACAAGCAAAAAGAAGGACAATAAATCTTTTTGAGTTTTCATTTTAATTACTACTATTACAGGCATGGAAAGTAAACTAGCTAAAAGCTACAACTAAATTTTTTGGTTTTTCTTAAGGTTTTTCAAACACACAAGAAGAAGGCTTAGAAAAGAAAATAAACTAGAATGGATGGTACAATGAAAAGGTATGAGCACCGACAACTGAAATGAGTGTGTGAACATGAATGTAATGTCGGTGATAAATACGTACTCCCCCAAGCTTTGGCTTTTGGCCTAAGTTGGTGTATGGCCACTGCCGGCCTGGCGGATATCCAAAGTTGTAGTTGGGGTCGTACTGAGATGCAGCAGCTACTGCCTGAAGGGCTGCAACTTGGAGGTGAGCTGCCTCCTCATCCTCTCATACTCGTTCGCCTCCTCCCTGGTTATAACATATCTCCTTTTTGCCTGAAAGTTAAAGAAAGTAGGAGCAGGGAGGGAAACATGGACAGTGAACTGTCTGTAAAAGATTAGTCGGTACTGGAGGAACTATTCATTCCTCTCGAGAAACTGATGGTGCACCATAGCACTATAATCTAGATAAGCAGGGGGTAACTCCATATCATTTTCATGTATGGGTACACCAAGATAATTAGCTACACAAGCTGCATAAAGTCCACCAAGCAAATCTCCACTTGTACCATTAAGATGCAACCTTCGTGCAACAATGGCCCCCAAGTTATATTGTTTATCACCTAATACCGCACTCTTGAGGATACAAAGATCTGGAACGCACATGTGGCAAGGCTCATCTTTACCGTTAATGCATCTACCTATAAAGAGAGCAAAATAATGTATGGAAGGAAAATGAATGCTCCCTATGGTAGCTTGTGTGATTTCCCTAGATTCCCCCATAGTGATACTAGCAAGAAAGTCTTTATATTCAGATTTGTGAGGTTCACTAACATTACCCCGCTGCGGGAGTTTACAAGCAGTATTAAAATCTTCTAGGTCCATGGTATATGATCTATCATAAAGATCAAATAAGACAGTGTGAGAATTGCGCGAGGATGTAAATGTAAACCTCCTCACAAAGGAATCAGTTAGGTACTAGTATTGTAAGCACTTATCTGACACGAAGTTCTCAAGATCAGCATTACGCACATACGCGTCAAATTCATCCTTGATACCTTCTTGGACAATAAACTCCTCTGACGGCCATACACAAGGCCGCACTTGAGCTTCCCTCGGCGGTTCATCGTGGCTCACGTATCGCGAGCCTTGGTCCTTGCTTCCTTGAGGAACCACCTTGGTACATTTTCCTATGCATTTTTCTTTATCTGAAAAATTTCTAAAATTTTAGTGACTCAAAATAAAAGTGAACCAAACTCAACAAGATTGATAGCAACTACCCCTACAAGTGCCTAGAGGCTATATCATGTATTAGAACTACTTTTGGCCATATAAATTTGACATGCAAGCTCAAGAACAGGGTCACCTTAGCAGCAAAAAATTGCAATAAATATAGCACTAGAATAAAAAATAATTGGACCATTGGAGGAGTCACATACCGAAGAACAATCTCCTAAACAGTTTCGTGAATGGAGCTTTGAGCAAGGAGATCGAAAATGGCAGCAAGATGAGCTAGAACACGGGTTTGAGCCATGGGAGTATTTTTTTTCTGGAGGAATACGAAGTGAGTGGGTGCTGGAATAAGTGGAGGGGGTCCACGTGGGGTCCATGAGGCAGGGGGCGCGCCCTGTGCCCTCGTGTCCAGATGGTGGGCCCCCTGATGTGTTCTCAGTGCCAGATATTATTAAATATTCTACAAAAATTCATATTTCATTTTTAGGACATTTGGAGAACTTTTATTTTGGGGTATTTTTATTGCAAGGATAATTCAGAAAATAGACATAAAATACTATTTTTGCTTTATTTAATCTAAATAACAGAAATTAAAAGGAGGGTACACAGAGTTGTGCTTTCTAACTTCATCCATCTCATGCTCATCAAAAGGAATCCACTAACAAGGTTGATCAAGTCTTATTAACAAACTCTTCCCGAATAACATGAAACTGGAGAATTTTCAATAACACTAGGTTACCTCAACGGGGGTATGCATGTCCCCTACAATAAGAATATCATATTTCTTGTTGACAGTAGGAAGAGGGAACTCAAAACCTCCAATAGTAATCATTGAAAATTTTCCAATAGAATCAATACTGTTGACTTGAGGTTGTTTCCTCGGAAAGTGTACCATATGCTCATTACCATTAACATGAAAAGTGACATTGCATTTGTTGCAATCAATAACAACCCTTGTAGTATTTAAAAAGGGTCTACCAAGGATAATCGACATACTATCGTCCTCGGGAATATCAACAGTAACAAAGTCCGTTAAAATAGTAACGTTTGCAACCACAACAGGCACATCCTCACAAATACCGACATGTATAGCAGTTGATTTATCGGCCATTTACAAAGATATTTTAGTAGGTGTCAACTTATTCAAATTAACTCTATGATATAAAGAGATAGGCATAACACTAACACCGGCTCCAAGATCACATACAACAGTTTTAACATAGTTTCTTTTAATGGAGCATGGTATAATTGGTACTCCTGGATCTCCTAGTTTCTTTGGTATTCCACCTTGAAAAGTATAATTGGCAAGCATGGTGGAAATTTCAGCTTTCGGTATCTTTCTTTTATTTGTAACAATATCTTTCATATACTTAGCATAATGATTCATTTTAAGCATATCAGTCAAACACATACGCAAAAAGATAGGTCTAATCATTTCAGAGAAGCGCTCAAAATCTTCATCATCCTTTTTCTTAGATGGTTCAGGAGGAAATGGCATGGGTTTCTGAACCCATGGTTCTCTTTCTTTACCGTGCTTCCTAGCAACGAAGTCTCTCTTATCATAATATTGATTATTTGATTGTTGGTTATCAAGATCAACAGCAGGTTCAATCTCTACATCATTGTTATTTCTAGGTTGAGCATGAACATGGACATCATCATTAACATTATCACTAGGTTCATGTTCATTACCAGATTGTGTTTCAACATCAGAAATAGAAATATCATTGGGATTCTCAGGTGTGTCAACAATAGGTTCACTAGAAGGATGCAAAGTCCCACTACTGCAGGATGATGCTAACGCAACACTATAATCAGAGACCCTTCATGAAACTATGTGTGATGCCATAATCGCAAATGATGGTGTATGAAAACCGTCAGAAATGTATAAAACATTTGCGATGCCGGATGCATCAAACACGGTTCAGGGTTTAGTTGCGTGTGCGATGAAGGGCATACGGTTCAGTTCAATTAACTGTTTGCGATTAGGAGGAACAAAAGAAACGGGCATCCAGATGAAGGCGTGTTGATGCACAACATACGGTTCACTCGGATGAACTGTTTGTGATTAGGGAACACAAAAGAAACGGACAGCCAGATGAAGGTGTCTGCGATATACAGCATACGGTTCACTCGGATGAACTGTTTGTGATTAGGCAAGAGAAAACAAATGGTTCAATATAACAAGATGTGCGTGATAAGGATGTGAAGAGGCATTCCTATCAGCAAGGACTAGCTGTTCGACTAGTAGCTCATGTAAGAAAACTATCAAGTTAAGTGTGCTCAGGCTGAAGTAGCCATCGGATGGGTGACTGGATGGGAAGTTGTGTCAATGTTAAATTAGGTGATGGGATGGGTCATTTCGGTCGAATGACCGAAATGCCCCATTCCCTCAGCTAATTTCACCTCGAGATCCTTGTTTTTTATTTACTTTTATTTTTTAACACACGGTAAATTAGGCCTATCGCATTACATTTTGATAATATGCAATACGTGGCATACAGTTGATCCATCCGACCTATTTGTGATGGAATAGGCCGTGTGTGTTGTGGGAAAACGCTTGCTAGTATTCAACCATTTGGGATTGATGAATTCATCACCGGCGGGTTCCATGGTGTGGTCCGTGTTCATCTGATCATCATCTACGACTTGTGCTAACTCGATGCTCAGTTTCCATTAATTGATGGCGTTTCATGAACACGCCACCGTTTCCTGCCATTTCCTCACCTGTTTTCCGCCACCCTTCTATATTGCGCATAGGGGACGTGCGACGCACGGAGGTGACAAGCGCAGCCTGTAGCACATCCACCTTTTCCAAGCATGCCAACCCACCAAAGCGCCGCCTCTGCCATCAACCTCGTCGATGAGGAAAACGAGCAGGCGCCACGGCCCGTCGAGGCCGAGACGCTCCCCGGCAATGCGATGGGCCACGCCGTGATGCACGTCATCGCCAGGGTTGAGCAGACCTTTGGCGCATGGCGCTTGAGCGCCGTGGATCAAGATAGGCATGTCAGCGCCGACAAGCTGCAGCTCGCTGCACAACATGATCGATGGTGCATAGCAGAGAAAGCTAGGCACGTCCGCACCGATAGTCTGCGGCTTGCCGCACGGCGAGACAGTTGGAGCGCCGCGGAGTGAAAGGCGCGGCGCACCGCACAGCAACAGCGGATCCATCAACGCTTGCCTGTTGTCGACACGGCGTCGCAGCTACGTACACGTCCCATCAGTACCCCCATTCCTCGCCAGGAGTTGGCAGAGGCCCTCAGCACCGTACTTGCACCAGAGGCCGGCCGCGCCGTACTTGCACCGGACGCCCACTGCACCATTCGCGTGGGTGCCGCCGTTCGCCTTGTCCGTGGCCCGCTGGATGCCAACGCTGGTGCGTAGGCTTGACCGCCTCCTTGGCCCAGGTGTCCACCTGGGCGCAGTAGAGGAACATGGCCGTCGTATCCTCGAGCTAGTGATCTCGGATGAAATAGCCAACTTGGAGCTCGAGATTGCGCTCCAGATGTACCGCGAGCGTGTCGACTGCTCGGACGAACACCCGCATGATTTCAGGTAGAGCCAAGAGCTACCCTAGGCAAGGGCTTCTGGTCATGGTCTCATGGACGCGTTTTATTTTGGAAAGTCGTTTCGACGTGGATAGCTATGTATTCACAGCAATCATAGTATTGCTCTGTTCCAATGTGTGTACTCTGTTTTCCATTCTTATATGTTCTGTTTCAATGTGTGTATATACGCTTTCCATTCTGTATATGTGAATGATAACAGCTAGATTCAAATGAGTATACAAAACAGATAGAAAATGGAATTCATAATCTATATATATATATATATATATATATATATATATATATATAAATATAAATTGTTCATTAGATCATCACAGAATGGAAAGCGTATATATAATATCATCACATGTACGTGATGATACTTAACTACTAGGTACAATGCATAAAATTGAAAACAAACAATATTAAAACTAATAATCCCTCCTAGGGCCAGTATTCCGGCAGCCCCTTGCCAACAGCTCCCTGCACTACAAAAAAAATACACTTCCGTGATGATATGTGTTTGTCACAGTAGGTCACGTTTTTTGTCATGCATTTACATCCATGACAATTTTATGACAGAATCAAGATAGTCATGCCTGTGCTGTCGTAGAAGTGTTCCACGACATTACTAAAATTATTATCACGGAAGTGTCCACTTCCATGACGATAAATGGCGCGTTAACAGCCCGGACCAATGAGGATTTTCCACATGTAAAATTCTCATTGGCCGGAGGAAACACGTGTTGGCTCACTGTTGGGACAGATGTCATCCACTCATTTGACATGAGGTGCCTATGATAGGTCAACACGTGGCACAACCCAACAGTGGCCCATTCCGGTGAAAAAGGCCGGCCCAGTAAAAAATAGCAGGCCGGCCCATATAAGGCCTACTTGTGTCAGGTCCATTTAAGCCCACGGCCCATAAGAGATGTGCCAATTTGGCCCGTCAACGACCCGTTAAAGATTTGACACCATCGCAGCCCATCATCAGTTCGAGCCCGTTAATAGCCCGCTATATGTTTGGGCTCAATATCGGCCTGATGTGATTTTGGCCTGTTAACGACCCAATCAAGGGATGGGCCAATTTTCG